>OY728120.1:1013664235-1014914235 GCA_963277665.1 Viscum album | reverse complement strand
ACATCAAATTTTGATGAATAGTGAAAAACAATGAGTTATTGGTCAAAACAGATTTTTTATTTAAATAATAATTTATTTTATTTAAATCAATTTATATAAAAAAAGATACATAATAATTATATAATTTCATTTTAATTAATTGGAGTCAATTTATAATAAATTTAGATATATAAAATTTTTAATGAACTTTTTACCGTCTTTTACCCACCTCCTTGTAGAATTTGAAAATTCAAATAAAACATACTTTTACCACTTCTGTGGGTTGAATTTTGAAAATCCAAGAGACATAGTTAATATCAATGAGTGAAATTTGCTTCAATAAGATAAAAAAAATTTTCGGTGAATATTAACATTTTACTTTTATTTACTGCGGTTATAGGCTAATAGGGTAATTCATGGTAAAAAGAATATTGTAATATTTTAAAATTACCGTAACACATGTCCTAACCTTATTGTATAAGTAATGGCCAACCATGGGAATCATTGGTTCGATTTTGGGACCCCATTGAGCCACTTATATGGTGTTATATAAGTAATCTTTTTGACTATAAATATTCATTAGAAAGATAAAAATATTTTCCTACATAATGGTATTTTATTTATAATTTTTAGACTATAAATAATTTAATTTATTTATGCCACAGTGATGATGCAGTAAATATTGTATTAATGAAATATTAAGATAATTAATATTATAAATACCCCAATAAATGTAATTTGAGACTTTTTATGAATTCCATTAACTTTCTAGGTTAATATGGCATATTAGGATTAGTTATATGAATTTTTATCAAAGTAATAATGTCATTATGAATTTATCAAATACTAAATACCCAATAGTGCCAAAATTGACATAAAAGTGTTTTTCAAACAAATATTATATTTTTAATTGATATTATATTCCTTCAAATATAAAGTTAAGCCAATGGAATTATATAATGATAGGTGTATCATTAATGGACCACTTGGTGGTCGATTGGATGTTTATAGTAATTTTATTAACCATATAATATAAAAATACAAAGAGATGTGGTAAATGTCAAACTGATTAACTAAGAGTTAAAACTAAAAGATAAGGTTAATAAAATGACCCAACCCTGTCTAAAACCTATTGGTTGAGTGGATTTCGACTCATACCCACCATAAACTCTAAATAAATTAATTTTGAGTCATTATAAACATAATATGAATTTATTATAAAATAATATTTTATGTTTTTTCAAAGGTGCCCCTCACCCCTCTTATAAAAGGGAACTCACCCTTTCCTCTAATTCGCACCTTCTAAGCCATTTGGATCGGCCAACCTCTACCCAAATACCCTCTCAACTATCCTCCCGTCAACCTAGAGGCCTTAGTTTTATCATAAAGCCAACATAAGGATCCCTTTTGATCAAATCAAAAGGAAGAACCTGAAGAAGAGGTAATGATTTCACCACCCTCTTTCAAATTCTTTTCTTCTTCCACTTCCTTTTTCTTTGTTGTTTCCATTCTAAAATAATAAATCCAGTATCTTCTATACACTATGATGTTATTATAATTATGGTACAACCAAATTCATTATTCTATCCACCCTTTGAATGATATTTCACCATACATGTGTACGTACGGCTTACTATCTCCACGTCGTGGTGTAATTGTTATTCAATACATTATTATTTGGTTGGGTATAATAATGATGTTTATTTGATGTAAATAATAAATATAACATGATAAAGATTCTGTTTATATAATATAACATCCAATTACATATTATTATAATATCAAAAGAATGATATTTTCGCTCGCGTCTATGTACGGATTACCGTCTCCACGACGCGATGAGATTCATTTCCAAGTTCACCATTCATCAAAGATTATAAAAATATATATATTTCTAATAAGTATGTAATATATGAAATAATAGTGCTACTGGAGGTATATATATTTATATAAATAAGTATTTGAGTACTTACATATATCTTATTCACTTACTTACGTTCAATAATATATGAAAACGAAAATAGCGTTTATGGGTACGTACGGACTACCATATCCATAAATTGTGTATTCCATTTCATATATATGTCTATTATACATATTTATATTCTAAATATATATTATATATAAATCATGTTTTGTATTCTAGATGTATTTAAATCATGATCTATGTGATACAATAAAGAGTAACAAGTTAAAACACGTACGATAAAGAAAGCGATTATTACCCGAAATATTAATATAACATGGAAACTATTATTAATTGGGTAGTATAATGTCATAAATGAATAATGTATGATATGATAAATATTAATATGGTTCTGTTATAATTTAATATCATACTATATTCTTCATACAGGAGGTTAAACGTACCATTGACTAAAGGAAAGTTCATGGTAAGGGGTTTTCATCTCACTCCTTATTCCCGTGAGATTCATGCCATATTGCCACTATTACCTTTTGGGTGGTGTATTTACTGCCCATAATTGTATTCTTTTTGTAATACACTTTAATTTATGGGTATTTACATATTCATTTTATGATACCTCTTTCATGCGATGTATGTTTCATAAGTTACAAAATTGGTAAGGGTTAATTTCACAATTTCTTTATTCTCCAAGGTTGTTTTTACATAAGTATGTAATGGGAAATATTTATTATCCATGTCCATGTTTTATGAAAGAGTTTTCAAATGGATTATTTTATGGTAGTTTTTTACTAAAACATCATTTCAAATGTTTTAAATATTTATTCTTCTAAATATTTCTCATTAATGTCCATGTTTTCAAAATGGGTTTTAAGGATTTATTAATATGGACTTGAATGTTTTGAAAATGTTAATTACATTGAAGAGTTTCAAAGTGGTATGGGAAAAATGGATTCAAAAATTTCTTTAATTGAATTATTTTCTAAATTGTGTGACTTTTAAATGTTTTCTTGAAAAAGTGGTGTTTATCACAAAAGTTTTACAAATAATTTTCATCTATGTCAAAATCCTTTAATGGATTTAAAACATGTTTTGAAGTTGATTTATCATGATACAAATATTCCGTATTATGTTGTAGGTTTTGTGATATTTTTTACTATGGATGTGTAATTTTTATACCATTCATGGTTTATGGGTAAATTATTTAGATTTCGTATGCTAGTTTTAATACGAATGTTTATGTTATGTTTAAAACTTTTCATATAAGGAATGCATTGGACTTAGTAAGTGACGGGTGGAGCCTGTTATAGCTCCTCGATGCATCAGTAGGTCTCATGAGACAAACTACTGTCTTGGCACAAGGCCTTGAAAAATCTTATTTGTAGTCTTGGCACAATTTCTTGACTATATGGTTATGATAGTCTAGCATTTTCCATTCCATTGTTATGAAAGTGGCTATTGTTATTGCATGTTATTATTTGACTAGTAGAATATCCATGTGAGTAAGTAAATGGAATTATTTTGATTTATATTTTCCATATTATGATGAATTTTATGATGAAGAGGCTTTTGTTTCAATTTTATACATTGCCTTAAATTTTTATGCTTATTTATGAATGTTTCCATTGTATTTCTTACCCTTACTGAGTGTTGGAGCTCACCCATTTCTATGTTTTATTTTTCCCCGGATTCCAAGAAGTGTATTGTGATTGATATGCATGGTTAAGCCAAGTGAATAATGATGTTCATAAAGTATTATTTATGTTATTTTTTATGTTATAAAGTGTAATGTAACATTCATGTATGTAATATATTTTCCAAGACTGCTAAACTGATCGGTCCATCGGGACTTGATTCCTTGTAATCATTCCAATGTCTTAAAATAATGCACCGAATCTGGGAAACCGGGGCCGGGGCATTACAATGTAGATGTAAGAATTTTTGCGTTGGGTGTTTTTATATGAGCACATTGTGTAAAAATAACACCCAATTTACCTTTACTACATTAGGGTTCATAAAAATTTATGAAGTGTTATCATAAAATAGTTTGTAATTATTTATGATAATTTGAATGATACTGATCTATATAGGTAATTTTCTATGAAGTTTCATCATATGAATACCATCAGATGATATCAGTCATTATAATCAATATGTGTCCATTAAAAACCCCTTTGGGTTTCTATGAATTATTCCTTTTTTATAATTAAAATTAGGTGGCCATGTTCGATATTTTAAACTATTTTAATTTTTATAATATTTCAAACTAGTCTCGTAGTCATCTTAATGAATGATTTTGTTGAATTCATGATACATATGATTATATATTAATTTGATCAGTCATATGATGATGTATGAATGTAATAGTTGAGGTCTTTTTTCTATTCCATAGATTATTGATGTTTAAAAAAAATATTCAAAATATTCATAAAATTTCAAGAATAAAAATGATGTTCTATTAGTCGGCAGTGTTGATATAACGTTTCATCCAATGAATTTTTTCTATAATAATATACTTATTGGAATTTCTTTACAAAACATTCATAAAAGTATTTAAAATGATGATGTAATGTTGATATATCAATGTTCATTTCTTGAAATGTTTTTTCAAAATTAATGACATTACATAAAGATAAGGTTGATAAATTTCATTATAATATATTAATGATATAGTTTATATTAATCTTTATTAATATTCAAGAATTATTGAGAAGAATCCAATGAATATAGATGGTTTTGAGGTTTCATATTTGATTTTTGATTAAGAGTGGTGATAAATTTGGATTCCCACCATTGATCTTACTATCTGTCACATAAAATTCTGTCTCAAATAATGTATATAGTTTTTACTATTATATAATATAAAAGTTAAAGTGTTATAGAAATTTTATTGTATATAGACACTAGATGAAGAGAAAATAAACAATTTTTAAATAGGTAGAGTTTCCTACCATTGTGTATCTTGGTTAGAGACTATTTTTATAAAGTATAATAGAGGTGAGACTACTTGCATCCATTACAAATACACCCAATAGTGATTTCATATCTGGTGTTATCGGATAAACATCATTCCAAAATTATCATAAATTAAATGTGTTAAAAATTGTATTATTTTTAGGAATTAACATTATAGAGATTATTGTTTGGATAATTGGTTGAATATTACTAAAGGGTTAGATTATAACATGAACTTTTTCCTATAAAATTACATTGAAATATTCTTTTTTATCTTGTGAAAGAAGGTCAACTTGACGATATACTTTCTAAAAGAGAATGTAATATATATATATCAAGAGAAATAGTGAAATCAAAAATAATCTTATTGTATCAGGTTCTTATATAAGTTATGAAAATCCATATTATAACATTTTAATGTGCAAGGATAAGTTGAACAGTTAATTTATTACAGTGAATCAATCATGTAAGGATATTCCCTTCTTCTGGTGACCCCATATAAAAGAATTTCTTTTTTTTGGATTGTGTAGTGTTAGATATTTTCCAAGCTGTTCCGTTGACTTGATATTATTACTATGTATTGATCATTTTAAATACCTATGTTCCAGTGTTTGTCATTGTTCTATTTTTTAGAATATTCATATCCCATTAATATGATTAGAAGTTTGTTTCATAATGAATGAAATAAAAATGAAAATATCAATAATGCAACCTATTCCCTTCTCAATGATCACAGAAATCATGACTGCTCCTTTCAATAAATATGAAATGGAAGGATACCATCATGGACTCTTTTAAGAAATTTAATAAAAATATAAGTTGATAGAGATATTAAAATTATTCAGAATGATAAGGGTATTCCAATCATTGTTGGGAATAACTATCTTATATAGAAATATAAATTTATTTAATTTATTATATTCATTAGTTATAATTTTTTTAACATCATTACACGGGTTTAACTCATTGTAATGATGGTTATACATTGATAATTATTAAAATTTAATAAATTTAGAATGATGGGTTATCTAGAAATTACATACTTTCCACACTCTCTGAAACCTAGTTTCATTGAGTTTAATAGTTAATAAGGTTAATAAAAAATGGGATATGGAGAAGATGGGTGATAATGAATATGTTGTTGAATTATTTACAACGATGAATGATATTTTAAGAATGATATTATTTCTTGCGGATAAGTCATAATATTTAACCATTGTTGTATTGATCTTTTCAATTATTCAAAAAAAAATTTCTAATGTTTCATCTATAAAGGATTGATATCATGAAATCATTTTTTGGATGATCTACATAGCACTTTTATTAATTAAAAAATTTAAACATAAAATAATATCGGAAATATGTATAAATTTGATTGTCCAATCTACTTCAAGGACTCTTGGGAAATAAATTCTAAGGGAAAGTGACGAATGAGGAAGAATCTGATTACTCTTATACCGAAGATGACGTCAATAATTTCATTATATATTTATGCCTTTGTTTTATAAAAAGTTGAAAATAATTACGGGAAAGTAGAATGTACAATTTCATCTCACGTTCTTCTAATAACTATTTTTGTGGAATTTTTCTTATAAATAACCGAGATTCAATTAAAATAAAAATATTGGTTAAGATAATATAATTTCCAGATGATACATCAAGTGGAAGGTAGAAAAATCCAAGTCCTATCGTAAAGTAAATTGATATGATTTTCAATAAATATATAGAGGTTATTTTTTTATATGTTTTATTAAGATGATTAAAGTGAAGAAGAAACTGAAGACAACCAGTTATGATGCATCCAAAAAAATTCTTTTAGAAATTGTGAATAATGAAAAGACAATCCGTGATGAAAGTATTAGATCCATTAAAGAATTAGATACTCTTATGGATTTTATACTCAATAGATTGTTAAATGAAAATCATAAAATTAATATAATTCCACAACTTTAGAAAAAAAATTAACAAAAAATATCTCAAAATAGTATCAATAATATTTTGATGAAGAAAAATAATTGTTTCTTATATAGTTTCAAAATAATAAATTATAAGACACTTTTAATATTGATTTTATTGAGGCTAACAAGCACATTTCAGGAGGTATCCAAACAATGAATACAAAACAACTTTCCATTGTGGTATGTAAGAAACTTTAAGAAATGCATGAATAGAACTGTTGAAATTTTGTAATTTATAAAGGGAAATATTATATATATATGTCTACTACTAGGATTATAGAGGATTTGGTCATATGAATAAGAATATTTGGTTCAATCATAAATTCAATAATGAATCCTGGAGAAACTATAGTATTACTTTGAATGGAATTCATCTCACTCAAATAAAAAATTACTTTTGAATATTCAATATAGATTCAAACCCATTGAAATTATTGATGAAAGATGTGATCATCCTAGAAATCCTAAAAACTGATTTCTTGTGAGGTTACAAAAAATATATATTTTATTATAAATCTAAAAAACCGCATGAGAATGATGAAAATTAATGGAAAATAGATAGTTATTAAAACTGATCACAATACTATAAATGAAAAAAGACCATGAATTTGGGATAGTGGGTTTTCTTATCACATGAATATGGATTTGAAGTTGTTGTATAATTTTAAAGAATATTAATAAGCTAAAATTACAATTATAATTTTTGATTTATTTTGAATCAAATGTGGTAGATCTTCTATAATTGGAGTAGAAATGTTAAAATCCAATAGATCCATGTTTTTTGATACATATTTGCATAAATTGTTTTTTCATAGCATTATGATAAAGGTAAAATAGTTTTTATCAAATAAATATGGTTTGATTGATAAATAACTTCAAGATGGGATTCTTTTAATGAATGGAAAATTAACTATGGGTAACTTGTTTCAGGTTGATGATGAAGAATGTTGATTCTATTTAAGCATGATAGAGGAGCACCAACACTACCATAAAATTCTATGAATAAGTGTCATAGGAATATGAGAAATCTAACAATGAGGGAAACTTTTTGTGATATTCCCACTATAAAAAATGACCTCCGTAGAGGGGGTGATTTTTTATTTTAGAAAGGGATATAACTCCTTCTAAATATATTGGCAGCAGTTATGAGAAACCACCACTAATGAACCTACCTACATTTAATGGAGGCCATTTTGAAGAAGCGCTGGTAAATGTATGATAAATTTAGCGGCGGTTACATTAGAGGGGGTTTAAACCCCCTCTAATTTTGACCAAAATCTACCACAGATGGTTGTCATTAGAGGTGGTTATAGCATGAACCGCCTCTAATAGAGGGTTTACGGGAAGTTCAAACATCCCCTAATTGTGATTTCATTTGGAGAGGGTATGTGAAAACCACCCCTAATGCATCTTTTTTTAAAAGAAAAATCGTTAAGCTGGTATGCGTGTCACCCACCTGTACTCCTATCTCCACAGTGTGTATGTCTTCTTGTGTTGTCCCCCTGTCGCATGTGCGTCTTTCCTTGTTCGGATTTCATGTTTGTACCTAACCGAGAGTCCTCTTGTGTGTCTAAACCATATATCCCCTCAGTCTCCATCTATTGTGAGTCCACCTGTGCATTTGTCACCCCGGTCTCGTGAGTCCTCATGTGCGTGTCCCCTGGTCTTGGTCTCCTGTGCGCATCCCGTAGTGTCTCTCTCTGGTCTCTACTTTGTGCATTGTCTCGCAATGAGTGTCCCTTGATGTTTGTCCCCAGTCTCCATTGTGCATGTCTCACAGTGTATGTCCCCCAGTCTCGGTCTCTACCTCCTATGAATTTATCGGTGTTTGTAGTTATACATGTGTCATCCCCTGGTCTCCGTGTGCATATACCAGTCCTGCCCCGCCACCGGTCTCCCTTATGCGTGTCTTTGTTCAGGAAAATTCACATGGCTTCTAAAATGTTGACCCAGGCAGGATTCAAAACATGGTTCACTTCGGTATGAATCCTACGCCAAAACCAATAATGGAAATCACATTTTTTTATAAAGAACATATATTATTCTTTTTATATATATTGATATGATTATTGAAATATAAATTATTTGAAAAAAATATTTAAATACATATAATCATGTTATTAAAATATGAATATATATAAATAAACATTTATATATATTAACAAATTTACACATAATTTATATATTATTGTATTTATACATATTATTTAGTTTATTAAAGTAAAGAATATTAAAAAAATATATAAATACATATAATATGATTTTTAAAATAAGAATATATATTAATAAACATATATATATTACTATATTTACATATATAATTTATATATTATTGTATTTATATATATTAATAAGATTATTAAGATAAAAATTATTTTCATAATATATTTAAATAAATAACTTGTATATATATATTTATGTATATAATTTTTGAACACCTCTATAAAATATATATTTACATATATTGAAATAATATTATGTATGTATGTATTTGTAAATACATTTATATCAAACACACACAAACGTAAATGTGTATTTATATATTTATTTGTAATTGTTTATATTTATTTAAATACATGTTTAAATATGTATATATATATATGTATATGTATATATATATATTACCCAAATACATTATGAATATATATATATATATATATATATTATATTTATATGTACACAATTAAAAAAATATATATATATTATACATATTTATATGAATATAATATATTATATATTTTATAAATATATTCATCTATATATACAATTTATACTATATATATATATATTATGAATCTTTTTAAGAAAATAGTCGGGTCCACTACCCCTCTAATATCTTAAATTATAGGGGGTTGTCAACCCCCTCTAATGTAAGACATTAGTGGGTGTTCAAAACCCCCTTTTGAACCCCCACTAATGTCTTACATTAGAGTGGGTTGTGAACCCACACTATTTTCATAATAAAACAAATTTCTTATAATACACACACACACATATAACACCTCTAAAATCAAACTATATATATATATATATAAATATGTATATATATATATGCACATACGTATGTATATATGTATATATGTATGTTTGTATGTTTGTTTGTATGTATGTATGTATGTATGTTTGTTTGTTTGTCTGTATGTATGTATGTATGTATGTATGTATGTATGTATGTATGTATGTGTGTATGTATTTATGTTTGTACGTATGTATGTATGTGTGTATGTGTGTATGTATGTATGTATGTATGTATGTATGTATGTATGTATGTATGTATGTATGTATGTATGTATGTATGTATGTATGTATGTATGTATGTATGTATGTATGTATGTATGTATGTATGTATTTATGTATGTATGTATGTTTTTTTGTATGTATGTATGTATATATGTATGTATGTATGTATACAGTGCCGCTAACCGAATATATAGTGCATGAAACTTAATATATATCACCACTAATTATTATAGTTTTGACGGTTTTAACATTACCATCACCAAAATCCAGCCACATATTAAAAAAATGCTAAAATAATTTAGAGGGGGTTGTTAACCCCCTCTAGATACGATGACAATAGGGGATTGTGCAGAAGCCCCTCTAATGTTACTAAAAATAAATTTTGAGGCGGTTGTGCTTAACCCCCTTTAAATAAACCCCTCTAACGTACTGTTTTTTTTGTTGTTTCTTAAAATTATAAAAAGAATATATTTGGGTCGTTCCATATCCATAAATGGAATCTTGCAATCTTAATTCAAAATAATGTTGAGATATTTTCTACTCATCCCTTAAAGATGATTCAAACTACAAAAATAGTGGCTGCCCTTCAAGAGTGATGTTTATAGACTATCATTAGATTCTTGGAATTAGACAATAATTTCGTGCACCATTAACACAAAAACAAAATACAGTACCTGAAATAATAAATCTATGGTTGATTGAAATGGATCGAACAATGTTGATCAAACATAATACATCTCAATAAATTTTAGATACATGCTATCATTGTAGAATCCCATACTCAAAATAGATCTTTTTATTATATAAAATATATTATAAAACCATAGAATATGTATAATGAATAAACTACATGTTTGTACTACCTAATATTGTTTTTAATTTCTTGCCTTGTTAAATTCATAGGTGAGAATATTGGGGATATTGATCAGAGTGGTGTTGGGGGAATCTTTTATGGATACCCACATAATATTTAATGATTTTTGTGTTATAAAAATGAGATATTTTTAACACTATATATGTGAATCTTACTGGATACTCTAATAATAAGATTTTATAAAATATTATATATGTGTAAAAAAGTTAAAATGAAGTGGTGGTTGTTGAACAATGTAAAAAAGTTACTAACAATACTAATACTATTGGAGAAATTATTGAACACGATTCTGACTCAACAATCATAATCAATTTAGGTAAATTTCTTTCATATCAACCTATACTAATGAAGAATGTGAAATTCCAAAACATTTTTTTAGATCAATGATCATGTTTTCCAACTAGAAGAAAATCAATGTTACTATCCCGTTATTCTATATATTCATGTGTTAATCCAATATACTTTCATAAATCTTTATAGATTCATTATTTGATTGAAGTTATGTGTAAATAAATGGTTCCTATTGAAATCAATTACATTTGGGAACATATAAATAGACCCAAAAATAATAAGGTTATTGGAATATAATGGGTGTTCTAAAATAATTTGAAATAAAAGGGAGAAGTGACAATAAAGAAGGCATGACTAGATATTAATGGTTGCTCACAAAGTGAATACAATGAAACTGATGACACCATTTCTCTAATGGAATGAGTAGAAATAACAAGAATATTTATTTATATCATTCAAGAATGGATATATAAATATTTATGGTTAGATTTCAAGTTTTCTTTTCATAAATGAGAGAAATTTGAAGAATTGTTTTCAAGAAATTATGTGGATTCTTTCATGGGAAATAAGAAATCTATGTGGGTATTTTAACTAAGGTGATGTATGTTGTGAAGAAATAAATGCGAGTTTGGTATTCTAACTTGGATACTAGAAAACTAGAAATTGTTCATCTAGAAAGGAATAGTTGATAGTAACCTTTTTATAAATAATAATCAACAGGCTTCCCAAATTTTTATTTGCTATGTTGATGGGATCATACTTATAAGTAATTGTGTAGAAAAAATTTAAAAAATTTATATGTATATAAAGAAGTTGTATTAAATTAACTTTCTGGGAGAAATGAAACATTTTTTAGGTCTAAAAATCACTTAGAAGAATAAATATATTGTATTATATATGCTAAAGAAATTTTGAAGAAATTTTTAATTGAATATTAAAATCAAATTTTAAGACCTATTTTAGTAGGAACTATATATTTAGCAGATTATGAAAGAAAAGTGGTAGATCCTAAAGAGCATAAAAATTGGATTGAGTTTAATTACATCCAAAAGATTTAAGTATAGATAAAATATTTTGTGTTGATCTCTTTGTTGGGTATCAAAGTGATCCAATGAAATATCATCTCATGTATGGAAAGATAATTCATAGATATATTAAAGGGATAAATAATTTCTTTCATAAAATATAACTGCACAAAAAATATTTATATTTTTGGTTATATAGATATAGATTTGGTACGAATTGTAGATTAATGAAAATTCAAATCGGATGGAGTGTTTTTCATTGGACAAATATGTGTTAGCTAGCATAAAAACATTGTTTAGTAACACTCATCACAACACAATCTATATATTTAATTTTTATAAAAGAATCAATAGGTATTTTTTGGATGAAGGAGTGGTTGGAGGATTTTTGGGTTGATGTAAAGTTAACACTAATCTTGTATTATGATAATCAACTTTCTATAAATCACACTTAAAATATTGTGTAACATTCCAATTCCAAGAATATTAATATTAAATGTCCCTTCATCAAAGAGAATGTGGAATGTAATTAACTAATGGTGAATTATTTCCTTTAATAGATAAAGATGTTAATATTTTCACATAACCTAATTTGATGGAAACATTTCATATATTTAGGCTATTCATGGGTGTTCAACCTCACCATCTTCATGTATAAGATTTGTGAATTTTTTCCCCTCTTGGTTATTTTTTTTATAGTCCTTAAAAATGGAAAGAAAAATTTTGTGACATAAACATATGCCTTTTTTACCTTTCATGATAAAGAATTTTTATAGGGGGAGTTCATAAAAAGGGTGAGATAATATTTCAGTGTGTGTTTGAAAAGGTTTTTTTTATTTTTTTAAGTGGATGTATGAAACATTTTTATTCCCCAATTGTTATTGTTTTTGGGATGTGTCCCTGAAATATTTCTTATGAGGTATATCAAAATGATCCATATGTCACTACGTATAGACAAATGGAATTTTTGTTAAATAATTCTAGTAACCTAAACCAAGTTAACTCACATTGTCTTATAATTTATGGGTATATAATCCATTAGTTGAGCTACAATTTCCTATTGATCTATATTCCTTGGTTAAAATTAGAATATATAGGAGAGAATATTGGGACAATGATAATTGAAGTTGTTATGAATTAGTTGTCAGTTGTTATGGAAAATGTTATGAAACTATTTTATTCATTTATCCAAAAATAAATCACCTTACGTCGTAATGTTCTCCAACAAAGGTGACTATATAGAAGATTACATCTTGTGTTTTTCAAACTGAGTCAATCAAAATAAGATGATCAGTCGGAGTTTTTTTCTATATTTTTTTCTATACATGGTTACATATTTTATCAAATAATGTGTTTAGTTATGTTTTTGAATTTTGTAACGGTTTAATGTTCTTAATGCTTCCATCATCATGGATATTGAATGGAATCATGATCCATGACTAGTCAAAGTGGGGAGAAAATCATTTGGACATATATAGTTCATACTAAAATGATATGACAAACTACATTAATAGGAATATTCTGGTTAGATATTTCACTGATTCAAGTTATTGTTTACTATTTATATAGGTTTAAATTATACTAAAATCCCAATTCATTCACTGTGTAAGGGTATATTAGCACCATACGTAATGATAACATAAAATTTCTATGAATTTTGTAATGGCACATGAAAATTATTTTTAGTTTTATCGGACATCATTTTATAATGATTCATGATAATATGAATGTTGTTAATATACAAGTAAAAGTTACCATGAATTTTCATTAGATGAATACCATCAGATAATATCTCATAATGTTATTATTATTTACTTTTTTATAGAAACTATCTTGTAATAATATAACAAATTGTGAATACAAAATGAAAATGTGATTCTGAGGGTCAAATGTTTATTTATCTTCCATGTTATTGTATGATTAAATTAGTTACTTAAGCATAATGTTTATGTTATATGTAAATGTTTTTGGAAGATATATTTTTCATTATGTTTCATAAATATTCTCAATGTTTTGAGAAGCATCTAGTAAATTGAGATGAATGAGATGTTTGATAATTTACCTTTTTAGTGGGAATTTTTTATAATCCCACCATTAATCCTAATATCAATCCAATAAATAGATGAAAATATTGTAATATGGTTTATGTGTTATTCACATATGTAAAAACTAAACTGATTTGGAAAAGGTATCATTGAGAGGTAAATGAAGATGATAAAATAGAAACTTTTTTCCTTGTTTTTTTAAAACTAAAATATATTGATTGAAGAAGGTGTTATTACTGGACAAAGGAGGTGTAATCTAAGAAATCATATTGAGGGAAACCAAAAATAGTTTTCATTTGAGTTCATATAAAATATATTTATTGAAACATTGAATATATAAATAACACACTAAGATATACTATCATGATTCAAAAGTCATCAATTGGAATTTACTAGATGGACGACCAGATGAAGATTACTAGATGGAAAACTCATTGGATGGATGCATTCCTATTTAAGACTAAGAATTTTCTCATTACTACTATTGTAAAAAATTGGAATAAAAATATATAGATGAAATAAAAGTATGTGTAGAGATATGTAATGAAAAATAATGTTAACATAAAAAATCTAGATGGTGAAGGTTCGTGCATCTGTTTTGAAAACCATTATTACATAATTAACATATGTGTGGAGTGCATGGAGGGTTAATTTATAATAGTACATTAAAAGAATAAGGATATTCTAATGTCAAATTAACCAAATATTAAGTAGATTATTATAGTTGATTTTCTGGATTTTAATTATTTCAAAACCATACCAAGGACTATATTATCATTTAGGGTAGTTAACCATATAAATAAATTTTCTCATGTGTTTGTTCATGTGTGTATTTTTTAGAAAAATAGTATCTATTTAAAAGGATGAATTTTTTATTAAAAAAATAAAAAACATAAAAAATCAATGAATCACCCCTACACCAATAATTGATTACATAGATCTTGATTGGATGATTAATGTGGCTCTAGTTAGTTTTCTAAAATCGATATGTGGTCTGAATATCAACAGATGTGGTTGAAAGATGTATCCAAAACAATCGATTTTAGAAATGGTATGGACACTTAATTTTTTCAGTCATTTTATTCGATGTTATGAAGAGATTCTCCATGATCATAATTCTCGAAAACAATTTATTTATGCCTTCCTAGGCCAGCTTTTAGTCATGATATTTAACGATAACCTTATATACATGATATTATAAGAGGGTTATATCGATAACTTAAGGATATTTATGAAGAATTCCCTATTCTACTAGTTATACGGGAAATTTATTAAGTGTAATTGAAGGATATTGGTGGTTGTATTCCTCATAAATTTGGGGTCATGGTATAGTGTATTGGGTTATAAGTCAATTATTTTGGTGGATATCTTAAAGAAATCACAAAAGAAAATGACATTGCTTCCAAGATTACATAGAATCGTGGGTAATTAATAGATATTTGGATCTAATTTATCTTATATTTTAACATGATTTACTTACCCAACTAGAATGTGACTACATTATGTTAGACAGATTAATACCAGCGATCATTCAATAACTTGAATTAGTAATTGTTCAATACTCCAAGCATTCAATTACCTAAAGACAATGTGATTTTTTTGGTGTTATTTGAAACATCCATTTTTTATTAGTTCATCTATATTCCAATGTGGGTAGTGATATTCATTGGGTAGTTGTAGTTTCTACACTTCAAGTGTAACAATGCCACCCATAATGTTGAAATGGACGCAATGTAGTTTTCCCTAATGTTGTGGGAAATTACCTTATTGGTAACTCATTGCGATCTTCATGGATACAAAATCCCAAGGTAGAAATTTCTTCCATGTGACAAAAATTTATAACTATGGAGGTTGATCATGGTTTTCGAGTAAAAGTATTTTGATATCACTACTATACACAAAAGAGGAAACTTTATAAAAAATGAGTTTTGAAAAAAGTGACATGGACCTATTTAAGACTCTGAGAATTCATGGTTGAATAAAGTGGAGTTAGAGGACATGAATTATAGAATAGAGGAGGTTGATGAATGATTGAATCATTCATAGTGATTCCCCTACTAGATGGTCAGAGAATATTTATTATCATGATTTGTTCTAGGGAATATTTTCATCCAGATTTATATACATGAAGGATTAAATATTCAGTTTAATGGAAATCCTCTGGCAGGTCACCCTTGTGTATCATATATTTAACATGTCTTGGTGAGGAAGTTATGGTTGCAATGAATGAAGCGGTTATTGGATGATTTGAAGGTCTGAGGTATATTCAATGAATTATAAAAGGAATAAAATCATGTCCCTGATAGTTGTTTAAAACAATTTTATATCCAAAAAATTTAATGGGATAATACCTCAAAGTATTTCATCAATGGTTTACACTCCTCTCCGAGTGTATATAATGTTATCTAGTTTATTGTGGGATGAATAAAAATTTCATCACACTTTATACTTATCAAAAAATCAATTATTGTGGATGTACTAGAATGGTGGTTTGTGCATGATGTTATAAGGCTTCATGTATCTATAATGACCATCAACACATATCAATAATATAGTGACCCATGTTTTTCATTCAAAAAAATTATCTCATTTTAGGTGAATATTCAAAATTTAACATTATGATTCAAGAAATAACAATAATGGTTTAGTCCATATAGATACTATATACATGAAAATTATATGTAGGTACATTATTCAATATATATCTTTAATTTATTCTAACAATTTACCCTTATTGAAATTTCTTACATAAAACATTTCATCGAAAACTAAGAAATGTTAACATAAGAACATGTGAGATTAGATTCCTGTTATGGGTTTCCATGGGATATGTTAATCAATTATGATCTTAAATCATATGATAAGCATGAGGATATTATTTCATGGTCATATCCTAAAAATTAATATGCAATATATCAAAGATAAAAAATGATTCATGGTATAAAAGATTATCATTTAAAATTAAATGAATCATAATTGTGAGAAAACATTAGAAATCAATCATGACCTATAAGTTCAAATAATAATCAGGAAATAATATTATTGAACAATCATAACAATATAAACCATTTCATATGTAATGTGGAACTACTGATACCATAAACTCATATTGGATAAGGAATCAACACCAATTTCTCTTATCATAATATATCAAGAATAATCACCTCTTTTCTATAGTCCTTTAGGCATCAACATGAGTTTTTCATAGAAGATTTTCAATACATACCATTTTCCCATAGTGAATATTGTGCACCAACTCTCATCCCATAATTATCTCATGTGATATAATACATTTCCAAATACATTAAAGGAATATATAATTCCATTCCCATCCATCACATAATGATTACTATACATATTTATACCATGAGATCATAAAACATTCATCTTATCATTATATCATAACCTAGGAAAAGAAACATGGTTCCAAAAACAATTCATAAATACATCATAGCATAAACCTTGGTAATGAAATGGGTTTCACAAACATCTCATCATCATAATAATAAATAATCCTGAGAAATAATAAGGATTTTATAATTTGATCACATACCTAGTAAATACTAATTAACATCAATGGATATCATCATAGATTAGCTTTTCATTAAACGATCCCTGAAATATTTCTTGGAGAAAATTAAAAAACCATTTTTAAATAACATTTTTAAAATAATTTTTTATAAAATACTAATTAAAAAATTTTATTAAAAAATAACCAAGGATACGTTCAAGGGTATCATCAAAACATTTAGTTTTCATTACATTGGGAAATTTTTCTCATATCAAATATATTAATGAAAATATTTCATTCAGAATTTTAGTACAAAGTAAAACGTTCAACATTCAAATATTAATGGGATGATTCTAGAGATATTTTAGAGAAGATAAAACATCAGTAAAAATGAAATTTAATAATAATTGAAGAATAATAATAAAAATCTTGAAAATATTATAATAAAAATATATGCATAGAATAAAAACATTCCCAACCATAAAGTAAATCCTAGTGGATTCGTCAAAATAACATTATGTTTGGATATTAAGTTATTAAAGTGAGTCACATCAATGGAAACACATTTTCTTAAAAAAAGTGGATAAGTAAAAATAATTTTATCTATCATATATGTATCATATAACTTCATTAATGGAAATTCAACCTTTAACAATCTGGAATAAAATTGGATTGAGACACAAAACCCTTAAGACGTGTCTTATAATTCATCCTACACATTAAGTCATCCTATATAATAAATATGTATTTTATACATTTATTAAATATCCATAAATACATATATAATGCCATATATGATTTAATTATTATATATTATCTCTTATTGTTAAATAACTTTTTATTAAAAGTCAATGTTTCGCATGATAACTGCTTCATTTTTCTTACATGTTTTTGTTCAGATGTCTTGATCGTTATTCATTAACAATGATTTCATAATATAAAAAAAATAAATCATTTAACTAATATTTTATTTAATAATTATATAAAATTTTATATCTACAAATATAATGTTGTGATGAATGATGAATTACATCACTTTATAGAAATGATAATCCATATGACACACGAGTAATGATTACATTTGTTAATGGATGGAACGAAAGAAATATAATTGATAATAAAACATTCCAAAATTAATTGTTTTTCATATATATATATATATATATATATGTATATTATTCATTGAATTCATCTTCATTACCATCCAATTAATCACTTCTTAGTGATAGTATTCCACACGTACGCATGAGTGATGATATCATTTTTCAATGGATAGAAAGAAGGTGAATAATGGTTGAACCATAATAAAAAAATTAATTATATTAAAGATAATTAATTAATTACTTTTTAATGGATACAATAAATTTATATGAAGTAAAATATTTAAATAATTGTAAATTCATGGTTTAGTGTTATACCTCTTCTTTGCCAAATCTTCTTCGGATTACACCCATATCCATGAAAGGAATGTATTTTGGTCAGAATAGAGGCTACAATATATTGTAATATAATCATGAATGATATTATGTAAGTATTTAAGTAATATTTAAGTCTCAAACATTGTAAATAATTATGTATAAGAGGTGAACCTCTATAATCAAGGGGAGTGGCACTCCTCAAGTTAATAAAGCTATTAAAATAATGTAACTTAATTCTTAAGAAAAAATTTATCCGATTTGATGTATTTAGAATATAATATCATTACTAGTATAAATACTCCATATTATAAAATTAAAATGAATTCATGTTTTCTCTAATTTATTAAATTTAACACTCTATTAACCATTTTGGATATTACCACAATATCAAAGTTGGGGATTATTTATGGGTAAGTAATGTTACCATGAATGGAATATTTACTCATAAATTTAACATGTATTATATTTTCAACCACATCGCAATCAAATTTTTGAATATAGGATATTAATAAATTTAATATCATTTAATAAAATATTATTTATAATAAATTATCATTAATTTCATTTTTGTAAAAATTCATTTAATTTGAAATTGGAAAAAATTGTTGAAGTTGAATTTAAATATTAACCATAAAAACATCTCTACTATGTTTTATTTATAAATAAAATTCATTGGAAACTATACTCCACAGAAAAAAATATACTTTTAATGCTTTTGAAAAATTTACATGATTACTATGTATTTTCAAAAGAATTGTGTTCGTGTTTCATAAGAATTTAAGATTAATATATACCCAGAAAAAAAATTAAAAAAATATGTTGAAAAAATAATACATTACAATTAGAATTTACTATTTATAATCGAGCATGTGTTTATTATCCCAATCAGAAATATATAAATAGTATAAATATTAAAAATATCCAAATAAAAGATTAGTATAAAAAAATTTCACATTTAAAAGATTTTGGTTTATATTGATGGAATAGACTCATACAATAAAATAAATAAATCATTTGAATAAATTTACTGCCTTATTAAAATAATTTTTAACACAATTAAATAGTTTTAACATTACCATTTTAACACAAATTTACAATGGATACTATTAATATGGGAATAAAATAAAAGAGGACTGTTTAAAAAATTTGGAACTCAATATTTTAAGTATGGATTCAATTTTTCATGAATCTATTTCTAGTTGTTGTATAAATTAATTTATAATAACAATTCAATACATAATAAAATACTCTTTTTTTGAAAAATTCTATTAACGTATAAAAGAATTTTTATACTAAATTAAACAATAAAATTTATTTTTATGAACAAAATTTTTCATTAATTTATTATTATCAAATAATTATATATGTTCAGCATAAATTGGTATATTCACTATTCATATGAAAATCATTATTTATAGAAAAATATAGAAAATTAACCATAAAACAACTATTCTATAATGAATTTAAAATGTTTTAACATTTATAGAAGAAAATTTAAAAATGCTCTATTAATTAATTATAATATTATCTCAAAATTATATTTATTTTTTAAAATTAATTTTTAAGAATAAAATGACTAAACTAAAAATTGTGCTCTTATTTCTGAAAAGTTAAATAATGAATTTTTTTACTAATACAATTATATATATTTATAATAATTTATTTTAATCATATTCAAACATAATAAATCAATAACTACATTTTAACTATAAAATAAAATAATAATATTTCAATAGTATAACATGTTTTGTTTTAACATAATGATTCATGTAAAAAAATATATCAAAGAAGTTATGATTATTGAAATACAAAACGTATCATTAAATATAATGATGTAACATACCCCCCTAAAAATTAAATTTCCATTCATAACATCATCACAAGTGTTCAAACAAAATGGGATATATCAATCTCATCACTTCCTCGTGTTCCCAAGTAGCTGCCTCTAATTTATAGTTTCACCAAAGTACATGGTCCATGTGGGTGGTCTCGTTTCATATCACATTATCTAAATGAGAATACACATCTATTTCCTCATAATAGATATATTACTCCAATAGTATTACTACGGGGTATAGTATATGTTATTGATTTGGTATGTAATTCATCAGGAGAGATATATGATACACATCATGAACAAGATAGATATTAACTGGTACTAACAAATGATATGATACCAACCTGAAAAAATCAAAAATTTATTATGCATTGGTATATTTATGGCACAACATTCTCTTCTCACAAAATAACATAACCTTCTTCTAAATATATATTCCAAGGAATGGAATAAAACCAACATTGAACTTCAGATCTAACCAATGACTGTAAGAATAATTTTTCGATCTTATTTGTGATTTCCTTGTATTATTATGAATATTTCTAACTTTTTCTTCCATTTCAATACCTATATCAAATCATATTATCTTTCTTTCCCCAGCTTCATACTAGCGTGTTTGAATTTTTAATATCCTTCAATATAGGGAACCATAAGGGTCTATCTTAACACACTAGCGAAATATATTATAATTATAAAACTCTGTTATAGTAAGGAATTTACTTCAACAACATTTTATATGTAGATAATTGTATATAAACATATCCTTGAGGGTTGTTTTGTTTCTCCTAGACTGAAATTCAGTTTGAGGGTGATTAACTGTACTGAAAAAAAAAATCATTGATTTCATAATGTGATAAAGGATTAGATCAAACATCAACTCAACCCTAAGATCATAGTCAAAGACAATAAAATTTAGAAATTCCAAAAACATCACAACTTCTTTATTGTATCACTGAGAAATCTATTCAAGATATAAATATTCTCTGATTGAAATAAAGTGTGTTGACTTTGTCAAGTGAGCGACTAAAACCAAAAATAGAATTGTTCCCTTTCATTATTTTGTGGCGTATGATGAATAAATGTAGGATAGTTTTTTCAAATTTATAATTGGGGATGCGTAATAGTTGTATAATCCCCATAGGATTCTGTATCTTAGTGCTAACTTATGGACAGATTGGGCATCATGATACATACACTTTTTTATCAGTTTTAATGATTTCCCCATACAATTATTCATTCATATCTCAATAAATATTTTTAATAAAATGATGTTTCTATAATTAAAAGGTATGATATTTATATACTATTTCCTTATTCATTTCTAAAAACAAGATAACATATACTATATTCATAAACATATCCATTCAATCACTATCAATGATGATCTAATGATCACTCCTTACTTTAATATACAGTTCAAAAAATAATCTCATTCATCATATCTAGTCTTCACTTGAAGTTATATTTTATAATTTTTATGTGATAAATATGATATATCCCCTTTTTTAAAATTTTATTTCAAAAATTATTAAATCCATCAGTATTGGATCTCTTTTAATCATGATCATGGCCATACTAGAAATTTGTTTCTAACTCAGTGAATCATCCACTTGGTTCACCTTCTAAGGGTGGTAATATATTGAGTAGTCAAAATATTTAATATATTACAACCATATTAAATGATTCATATTATATTATTTCTATGTGAAGATATACATCATAATATTATGATATGTATATATTTCTCACCACTCGCCATAATGAAAATTCTTATATATCATAAAGTCAATAATTTCTGCTACCAAATTAAAACACAAGTCTTGTAATTATACGATTGTATTTTATTTTATGGGGTAATATTATATAAATATATTATTCTAAAAAATGATACATCACAGTACCTTATTCTATGGATAAATATTTATCACAAACTATTCTCCACTGTAGGGAAGACTGAGTACATGTTCACTAGAACACCTTCTCATCAATTCCTCAGAATTATCATCGCATTCATCTATCCACAATAAAATAATCCCATAATGAGTCAACATTTTTATTTTATTATATAATAATGATAAATATTTCAAAATGAATCAGTAATATCCGACTAACCATATAAAAATATGGATCTCATTAACTGGGGTTAGTCTGATATATTTCTCTATAACATCTTTCATTGAGGGATCCACAAAAATACCATCACAAGAGATTATATGGGATAGTTTTGTATGCCAAAATACACACTAATAATATATCTCATTAATATTATCCCTTTTTAGGGTATTCAGAACAATTTTTATGTGATATTCATGATCTTCCTAATATATATAACTATATTAATATTAGGAATAATGTCTATGAAAAAGAAGTCAATGTAATCTATAAATAATCAATTCATTAAATCCAATAAGTTTATAGTGTAATTTGTAATTCATAATGACATTATCAAAAATAATTAATGCTCATTCCTTGTATGAATGTTTTTCATGAGTATATGGAAGTTCTTAAATATCGAATGATGACATTTTGAAGGAAGTTTGACCATAGGAAAGTACTAATGTCCACATAACTGATCAAATAGATCACTGATAATATGAATATGATACTCATTCTTGAGAGTGATCTTATTATATTCTTATTAATCAATGAATATCCACATTGACCCATCATTTGTTTAATAAAAAGTGTATTTTCGCCCCCATTTAGATGAAATTGGGAATTTGAGTCCCTTTCCATGATTCTCCTAGAGTTTCTTACACAACTCCTATAACTCATTTGATTTTATTCTATATGGGTTTTTGTAATAGGTGTAGTAATAAGTATATGTTTATTGAAAATTAGACATCAGGATTCATAGGAAGACTGTGAAATTTGATCAGGAATACATCAAAAAATGCTCATAATATGGTTGTATCCTCAATATTGAGTTTCCTCGCTACTATCAAAGATTAATAACCATCATGTATAATAAATACGTCCCAAAATATGTAAGTTAGTTCCATTAAATGTATATATTCATCTTCAAACATATTAGTGGTGCAAGGTTCATTTATAAAATGAAATGTCACTTTATTTCCCCAGAACTTAACATGGGCTCTATATAGTGAAATATAATCCATTCCTAAAAGGGAATAAATTTACTCTAGTGGAATAAACATATGATTTTCAAGAAAAACATTACAAAAATATTAATTATACACATGAGATGTGATTGTCACACCATTAAGAACATTCAACAATAACTAAACATCTAATCATTCAGTTGGTAGTTTAATTACCTTAAAAAATTACTTAAAATTTTTATATTGTGTTGATATAGAAAAAAACTATCAATTATATATTGTATCGTAATCGAAACATTCACTAAATCCTTCTTGTAAACCACTTTAGAAGCCATGATCACTAAATATTTCATGTTTTAATTGGTCTTAAGAGGATGTTAATGTTTATTATCATTATAAATCATCTTATTTGGATGATAGTTGGAAAAATTCCCATAATCCAGTAATTTTATTGATTACAGTGTGTGTAGTTCATTAGATAAAATTATAATTTCACATATACGTCAAATGGGCTCTCTTCTACTTTTGAAATTCATGTGTCTAACAACCCATCAAAACATTTTTAAGTCACACTGCACATCCATTAAATATATTCCCATAATGTTTCCTCATATATTTCTACTATATAATTTAATGTAATGTAATTCCACTGTGTGATTTATTTTTGTTTTCATGGGATTTCATGTACTTTTTCTTCTCAAAACAATGGGAATTATAGGGATATCCAATTTCCATTACTACAATGAAATTACATTGAGTGATTTATTTTTAGCTACTATTCTATCTTAAAGATAAAACAAATTGGAGAATTTGTTTTCATCCACCAAATAGTCAATCAATTTTTCATCTATGAATTTAAAATAATAAACAATCATATATTCTGAGTCATGTAAAAATTGAGGGATGTGTAAAAAATTTATTTATGATTATTACTATTAATCTCAAAGAATACCAACTCTACTTTTGAATATAAAAGAAAATGGATGTACGTACTAGAAATATCCTCTTAAAATGAACCCAGTATATGGAATCAATTTCTTCCTCCTTTATTTTCTTAATAAGATTCCACCATTTCTCTTCTTCTCCATATAAATACTGAATGGATTAGAAATTTTTTCCATGTTCATAGAACTAGATAATAGAAGGTATTTTCTTGACAGTGTCGATCTATTAATCAAACAGTAATGGATTGGAAAACCAGGTAAAAGAGGGTGAATTTTTCATAATTAAAGACTCAAATGTATTGTGTTCCATCCATTTATCTTTCAAAAGATTACTTTGATTCATGGCCTAAGAATGATTCACATTAGTATACATTTAATAATTAATAATATCCTCGGTAGTAATTGGTCTCTATGGTGGAAAATCAATGCAATGTCCACCAAATTAGTAGTTAGCAAAATTTCTTCAGTTTTCGACCACTGAAAAAAACCAAGAATTAAAGTTTGTGCAAAAATAGTCATAGAGAGAACCCACCAAATAATTATGCTGCCAAAACAATAGTGTTTTTTCTTATATATAGATATTTCACCATGGGTTTTCACCAGTATTTTTATTCATTGTACCCATATATTATCTAAACCCTCCTCTGATACCAATTATTGTTTCTTATTCTTTTCATACATAAATATAACACCATTCTAGATAAATATTACATATATAAAATTGAAATTCATTCTAAAATATTAATTATTTAGTTTCAGTGGTAACATGATAAATTAACATCTTATTTAGGTAAAATTTTCAATATGTCTAAGAAATTTATTCTCTCATTGAACCCTTCTTGACATACCCTTCTTAAACTAATTCTTCATAACATGGGGAAAGTAAACATGAAAAGGAGTGATAAAAGAATATCAATAAGGATAAGCATGGGAAATATCAATTTTTGATCATCCAAAATAATTATTTAATAATTAGGGTATGGATTAATTATCATAATATGAAAAACAAATACCCAATATATCAATGATAAAAATAATTTTTCATTGAATAAAATTATATCATTTAATAATACGTGAATCTTAATAGTGATAGAACATTATATATCAATCGTGAACTATATTTTCATATCATAATCAAGTTAAAAATTATGGATCCATCATAATTTTATAAACCATTTCATTTATGATGGATAACTATTAAGATCATCCAATAATTGTGAAACATACATGAACTATTGTTCCATATAATAAAGGATGTGGTGTAATCATTTGTGTCCCATTGTGGATAAAAATCACCAGTTATTTCCCATAGTGGATCAGTAAATCAAACTATTTTTCCATAGTGGATCGAGCGCACCAACTCACATCCCTTAATTATTTAATGAGATATAAAGTAGAGCTCTCGTGACACTGGTGTGGTGGTCGCGCAAGTGGTGGTGTGTCACGCAAGTGGGACTTGCGCGCCAGATTTGAAGAAGGGTGATTGTTGGAAGTTGCGTGCCAATATTGGATTGGTCATAAAAGTATGTGTGTCACGAAAGTTTGGAGTTAAAGAAGCTTGTGTCGCGAAAGTGTTTGAGGTGGACTTGCAGGCCAGTTGTGACTTGTGCGCCAATACTTGCGCGCTGAGATTGACTTGCTGCGTGGAAGCTAGAAGTTTTCCTAATACCTTCGGTGCAAAGAGAGATTCATATACCGGTGAAGGTTGAACTTAAACGGAGAATCTACATAGAGAGGAAGATGCATTCCATCATGAAAATGAAGAGACCTACAGGTCTGTAAACTGTGAGTGGATCCTTTCCGACGCAGTGAGCAAAGAAAGAGAAAGAAGGTGATCCTCTCCACTGGCAGTGAGCCAGAGAGAGAGAAATAGGGAGTGAGCCTTGGGAAAGCAGTGAGCTGACCCCAAATCTTGTAAAGGCAGGGATCCTGGGACATAGTGACTGTACCCGAACCATGTTATCCACATCTAGTGAAGAATAGTGGCATTTGGTATGACCGAAAACTTGTTGGTGTATGCTCCTTGGATGTTTCCCAGTGCGGGTGAACCAAGTAAAAATCAGTGTGTCATGTGTGTGCTTTACTTTCTTTTTACACTGTGTAATAGGAAAGAGAGAGAAGAGTGTTTTTCTTAACAGTGAAACAAGATCAGAACATGCATTAATTTTAAATTATTCATACCCTGATTCACCCCCCCCCCCCTCTCAGGGTATTCAG
The DNA here is from genome assembly GCA_963277665.1 of Viscum album. Classification (NCBI taxonomy): domain Eukaryota; kingdom Viridiplantae; phylum Streptophyta; class Magnoliopsida; order Santalales; family Viscaceae; genus Viscum; species Viscum album. The sequence continues at coordinate 1,014,886,955 of OY728120.1, read as the reverse complement.
CCTTGTAGACCTAACAATTTGTATCAGAGGGAAAGGATGAAAGTAGTTCTTCTATCAATAGAGGTCACTAATCATAAAGGGATTCCAATATTCTATGGAAACAATTTTAAGATATGGAAGAATTGGATGCAACACTACTTCCGATCTTTAGGAATGGATGTGTTCACAACAGAAATGCATGGTATAACAGCTGACATCAATAGTGGTGCATTACCAGAAGCTGAGCGTAGAGAGCTGGATGATGATGCCAAAGCAATCAATGCCTTATGGAGATCGCTATCCAATCCTATATATACAAAGGTGATGTCTAGAAAAATGCCACATGCCATGTTGGAAAAACTATTGAATATATATGATGTGGATACAATGGTGAGAGAGGAAAAGATGCAAGTGTTGTGGAACAAGTATGAAGATCTGAGAATGAACCCGAATGAGTCTGTTGATGCATTCTTTGATAGGTTAAATGTTGTCGTAGAAGACATGTGGGTTCTGGGAGAAATTATCAAAGATATAAAAATTGTGAAGGGCATATTGAGAAAACATCCACCTCGGTTCAATCTGAAAGTTTCTGTTTTGGAAGATAAAGACCCAAAATAACTGACATTGGACAACCTGCACAACACTCTTGTTGCATATGAAATCAGAAATGATGATAACGATGCTGTGGAAAAGGGGAAATCCAAATAAGTGGCATTCAAGGCCATGAAGAATCCCACCATTGATGATTCTCCAGAAGAAGAAGAGACAGATGAGGTGATGTCATTCCTTTCTTCAAATATGCAAATAGGAAGAGAAAAGTTTAATGGGAAACATCCACTAGCATGATTTCAATGTGGAAAGGTCGCTCATCTTGCGGTACGATTCCCCAAGAAGTTTCAAGATAACGATAATGATGATGATGAAGTTGAAATTCCTAAGAAGAAGACTTCAGTGTTTGTTAAAGGGAAGAAAAAATTCAAGAAAAATTTCATCAAGAAAAAGAATCTTCTTTCACAAGAATTTGAAAGTTCAGATGAGTCTGAGGATGAAGAGGATGAGGAGATAGAAAATTGCAGAGATCGTGGGGTAAATGCCTTGGTGGAGATTGTTGGTAGTCATCAGAAAAAGGAAGAAGCTGACACTGAAGAAGAAGAAGAAATTTAAGGGAGATTTGACATGGAATCTGAATTAAAAGCATCTCTTGAAGAGATAGATGTTTGGAGAGAAAAACAAAGAAAGCCAACAAGGTGGTACATGATGCCAAACTCTACGTGCAACAACAGGATGGAGAGAAGTCTGATTTGATGGAAGAAATTGAAAAGATCAAGTTATCAACACCAGATAACTCAGAATCAGTTAGTGAGTATAAACTCAAGACTGATGAACAGAAAATTGAGATCGATGGCTTGAACAAAAAAGTGAGTGATCATGTCGACCATATCCAAGAGCTTGAAGAAGAAGTTGTCGTTCTGTGGAGAAAAGTTAAAGACCAGAAAAAACCCTATATTCCCAACACATTCTTGGGAAATAATGTCATTATAAAGACTGAAAAGATGAAAGTGGATCCTAGTAGTTCTGCAGGAAAGAAGCAGCAATTGAGCTCAAACATTAAGGCTGATTCAGGGCTGGATCAGAAGCAAAAATCTGTAGCAATTGAAGTCAGACCGCAAGCACCCGTCCCGAGATTTAAATTTGATTTGGGCACAAAGCATAATCAAAATATTCATAGATCCCAAGGGGAAACTCGTATTTCTGAAGTATCATGATGGAATTCACCTTATATTAGGTGTTATTGTTGTGGTAAGGTGGGATATTCATAGTATGTGTGTTCCATATCCAAAAGATACAGAAGGGAATAAGAACAGAGGTGGAAGCCAGCCAAGGAGAGGTTTTCCAGAACATATTTTGAAGGAAACAATTTTTGGTTTGGAGGATTTTGGCATAGGGATAGGTACTGCACTTCGACCATTCAGAGAAATGTGCCAAAGCAGAATCAAAATGTTCGCAAGCAGCAAATCAATAAACTGACAAGTGAGAAAAAAGTTCATAACAGATTCACACCTCTTCAAGATGAAGCTAGTCCATCTTACTCTGACAATGGTTATGAGTCTCAATCTATACCGAGTATGGAGAAAAAAATATGGACCAAGAAGAAGAGAACAGAGAAGGTGGTAGTTGTTAAAATTACCCTTAAAGCATTAGATCATTCTGGTGTGTGGATTCTTGATAGTGGTTGTACGTATCACATGACAGGCAACAAGGATCTAGTTATAGGCATAAAATTTGTCAAAGAAGGTGGTGTCAAGTTTGGAAATGATGAAGGCCTGAATATAATTGGATCAGGAAAGGATAGGTTTGGGGGAAAAGAAATTAGTGGTGTTGTTGTCTTGGTTGTAGAAGGTTTCAGTCACAATTTGATCAGTGTCAGTCAATTGTGTGACTTAGGACATTCTATACGGTTGAGAAAGAATACCTATACTGTCACGGGAAAAGATGGGGTAGTTGTTCTACAAGGAAAATCGACAAAGTAAAGTCTTTACCTTGTAAGTGTGGAAGGAGATATATGTCTTTTATCCAGAGAGGAAGAAAACCAGGTGTGGCATAAGCAACTTGGTCATCTTAGCCAACCATCTATGGAAGATCTGGTAAAGTTCGATTCTGCTAGAGACCTTACCAAACTATCACGTGATCGTACGCATACATGTGATGCTTGTCAACAAGGAACGATCATCAGAAAAACATACAGGCCAAAGGAAAATAAATCATCCAGAGTTCCCGAATTGGTACATTCTGATTTATGTGGATATATTTCACCACTAGCTATAAATGGGGAAAGGTACTATGTCTTTTTCATTGATTATTATAGCATAATGGAATGTGTGTTCATCATTACCCATAAGACAGAGGTGTTCAATTGCATAAAGCAGTATAGGAGGGAATCAGAAAAGATGCTTGGGTAGAAAATTCTGATATTTTGTACTGATAATGGTACAAAATTCCCAACTAGTCAAGTTTAAAACTATCTCGAGAAACATGTTATAAGGCATCATGTTTCCTCAGAAAGAACTCCCCAGCAATAAGGGAGTGGTTGAAAGAAGAAATCAAATCATCAACAAAATGTCCAGAATGATGCTTATTGATAAAGACCTACCAGGGAAATTTTTGAAGGAAGCAGTTTTGACATCGGCCTATGTTTCGAACAGGTCTCTGTTGTGTCTGAAGCAAGGGAAGACTTCGTATGAACTGTGGTATAGAAAGAAGCCAACTTTTAAATAATTTGGATTCTTTGTAAGTAAGTGTTTCATTCTCAACAAAGAAACTCAATGGAAGTTTGAGGCACGAGGAGATGATGGGATATTCCTTGGCTACTCATGGAAAAGAATAGAATATAAATGCTTCAAAAATAGGCTGGGAAAAATTGTTGAGAGCAATGATGTCACTATAGTCGAAAATGAACAGAATACTCAATGACCTAGTGAACATTTTCTGGATGAAAGTGATGATGAGGTAATCGACACAGGAGGAGTAGAAGTGGCAGAGGCTGACTCAGTAGAAGATACTGATGATGAACAAGAAAGTGTCAAGTCTGTGTCTGCAAGGAAGACAGAGAGTCGAGGTGAAATTGATAGGCATAATATCATTGGTGATCAGACAGCTCCAGTTCAGACTCAAAGAATGAATTCATCACAAAAAACATCGTTTCTATCTCAGGTGGAGCCGAAATGTTTTTCCGATGCACCTGAAGATGAAAACTGGGTTCAGGATATGAATGAAGAGCTTGATCAAATCGAGAAGAACCAGACATGGGATATTGTTTCGAGGTCAGTAGACAATAATGCATCGGGACTAAATGGGTTTTTCGCAACAAGATGAATGAAGATGGAACGGTGATTTGAAACAAAGCACGGCTAATGTGCAAGGGATACTCCCAGATATAGGGAATAGATGTAGATGAGACATTTGCATCGGTTTCATGGCTGGAGACAATCAGATTATTTTTTGCAATAGTAGTGCAAATAAAGATCAACGTGTTCTAGATGGATGCCAAATCTTCATTTATAAATGGGGTTCTAGAAGAAGAGGTGTACATTGAGTAGCCAGATGTTTTTCTCATTCATGAAGATGAGAACAAAGTTTGTAGGCTAAAGAAGACGTTGTATGGGCCGAAACAAGCACCAAGAGGATAGTACTCAAGGTTTGATCAGTACATGAAGAAGCTTGGTTTCCAGAATGGTGGATTTGATTACAATCTCTATTTCAACAACAATAGTAATCAAAGGATGATGGTGCTGTTCTATGTCAATGACATAATATTTGGTGGATCTGATGAAGCTCAGTGCAGAAAGTTTTCTGGATTCTGGAAAAATGAGTTTGAAATGTCAATGATTAGAGAGCTAACATTTTTTATTGGTCTATAGGTGAGAAAAGGAAGGAATGTAACATTTATTTCTCAATCCAAATATGCCAAATAGGTTTTAAGAAGGTTTGGCATGGAATATTCCAAGGAGATGAAAACTCTGGTTGCTACCCGGATGAAATTATCAAAAGATGAGGATAGTAAGGCAGTTAATATCCTAGAATAAAGCCAAATTATTGGAAGTTTGTTGTACTAGACCACGACAAGGCCTGATATTGTTTTTGCCACATGCCAAGCAGTGAGATATCAGAGTAATCCCAAGGAAAGTCACATTCTCACAGTGAAAATAATACTTCGTTATATCAATGGCTTGGTGGAATTTGTCTTGACATATAATGACAAATCTCAGACAGAGTTATTGGGATATACTGATGCAGACTGGGCCGGTTCAGTGGATGACAGGAAATAAACATCTGGAGGTGCATTCTATAACACCCCAAGTAAATAAATAATACGACCTTTTCACATTTATCCATATTTGTGAATAAAATATTAATATTACTTTTAAGGGGACGCTATGCTCGATGGCATACACAGTACGCCACAACGAGTTTCTTGGGAATCTTACGTTGCACTCTAATAATAAAATAATATTATTTTAAATGGTTGTTAATTCCTAGCTGTTGTAATGGCGGGAATGAACAGAACTAAATACAAAATTATTATATATGTTTGTCAAATATTTTTACTTTTTTACAATAAATGTTAGAGGATTAAAAATGCGAAAGAATCAAATTTTAAGCCTAAACATTCTAATATTCTTTAAAAGGCCGATTAACCACCTTTTGATGGTGAACCTATTTTAAATACTCTTTTTGACAATTTTATGTGTTATATTTGACAAAATAAAATTCTTCTCTAGAATCCGGACATCAAAATTTACTTTGTGTAAATTTTTGTTATTTTTCCGATAAAGTTCATTTTTTAATGAATAGTGAAAAATGTTGCATTTTAATTCAAAACCACTTTTTAATCTAATTTATTTATATGACTAGATTATCTTTTGAATTGTTTTTAAAGTAAAATTAGAATATATTTTTACCTTTTAATCCAATATTGGTCATTGGAATTAATTTCACTTTGAAATTGGACTTAAACTATTGTCAATCTTTTATTAGATATTGTGTCTTAAAACCGCACTATTTGTTTTGACATGGGGAATTAATTATTAAATTAATTAATGGAACTTATATGTTTTGAATTTTTTAAAATAGACATCATTTTTGAGTTTGGAATATCAAATATAGCTTAGGGTGAATTTTTGGTATTTTTGTGAAAAACATCAATTTTCATGAATAGTGAAACCACTAAGTGGTACTTAAAGAAACTGATTTTTCATTTAAATGAAACATTTCCACCTATGTGATTTCAATTTCAAAAATCCGACATACATGGTTGTCATTTTTAAGTCAAATTTGGTTCAATGGGATTAAAATAATTTTTTGTTGAATAGTGACTTTTATGTTTTTAATCGCGATTAGAGGTAATTAGTGGAGTTTAAGGTAAAATTAATGTTTTTATAATATGAAATGACCTAGACACATTTCCTAACCATATTGGATATGTAATGTCTGACCAAGAAAATCCATGGGTCAACTTGGGGACCCCATGGAGCCACTTTGGTAGGAAAATGACATTAATAACTTTTTATTTAATGTTAAAATAAAAATGTCACAAACAATCGATGTTTTACTAAAACAATTTTTAAATTGGGTTATAGAAGTCATATTTTTTACTATAAATAATCATTAGAAATCTAAAAAGATTTACTATATCATGATATTTATTTTATAATTTTTAGACATTAAATAAATTAAATTATTTATGACATCATGATGATGTAGTGATTACCTCATTAATAAGGGATTTCAATAAAATGAAAAGATAATGTCAAAACTATAACTTACACATTTCACAAACCTATTGGATGGGTGGATTTAGAAACCTGATCACCTTATCCTCGAAATATATCCTTTTTGGACCTTTTAAAATGGAAAATCATTTTATAATAAAGTATTATTTTATAACATTTCAAGAGTGCCCTTCCTCTCCTCTTATAAAAGGCCCCCACCTCTACCACCTTACGCACACCTCTGAAGCCTTTGGATCAGCCAATCCCTGCCTATTTCATCTCTCCACATCCCTCTTTTCATCATTAAATCCTCACTTTGGGCATAATCCTTTCCAAGGAATCCTTTGAGCTCAAATCAAAGAGAGTTTCCCGATTTAAAGGTAATCTATTTCCTTGTGTTCTTTTGTTTTATTTTTCTTCTCCAAACCCCTAAACACTTGTTATTACTTTTTTTTGTAACAAAAACAGTATCTTAAATATACTAGGATGTTTTTATAAGAATTAGTCGAGCTATACTTTCACAAAACTCCATCTAATGGTTAAAGAACATACTGTTTCTGTGGATGGAGAATTACTGCCTCACGAAACGATGATTGTTCAATATTATTTTAACACCTTCAAATGTGGCCATTAAGATGTCACTATATTTATATATGATATATAATATGTCTATGTTATCTTTAATATTCTGTATTTTTCATTTATGGCATACCTTTATGGTTTCCATTATGGGTAAACGTGATATCTCTATTTTAGGAAGTGCGGACTACCGCCCCCTCAAAGTGATTTGATTCGTTAATGCCATATGTGGGACGTATAAATGATGGAATTAATGGTATTAAATATGATATACTACTGGAATTATAATATACCTTTATATCATTATAATTTAATTCCATTTATTACAAAAGAAAAAGATATGAAAGTAGCGTTCATGCGTACGTACGACTTACCGTCTCCATGAACGGTACATTTCATTTCTTATCTACAAATGTTATGTACTATTAATAGTAAATATATATAATGGATATATGTGTTATATATTACATATAAATGATGGATATTATTCTGGAAGTATAATATATATATCTCTCATTCTGTTTTAATTCCATTAATATGACAAAAAATGAAAGTAGCGTTCATGCGTACGTACGACCTACCGTCTCCATGAACGGTGCTTTTAATTTTTTATCTCCAAGTGATATGGAATAGTATAAAATGAATATATACTCGATATATATGATATTTAAAACATCAATAATATTCTGGATATGATGTACCGATGACTACATGGAAAATTATTTTCCAACTAGTTTGATTTTTACTCATGTACCGAACATCGACAAAAACGTCTGATATGAACTCACTTTATTAACCAATTATTATAACCTTATAATATGTTATATTAACTGAATAATAATGTTTAAATTAGGTCCTTATGAAATTCTAAATTGACGAAATTTTATTATTCAGGAGATTAAAGAACGATCGAGTCATGCCGGACACGAGGTAAGGGATCCTACCCCTCTCTTTCTTTTTAAGTACAGTCTTTTATGTCATTCCTTTTAAGCTCATATTTCTTATTATTGGGAAGTTATTTTATATTACCCCTAATATAATTTTTATTTTCATATGATGAGAGACCCTATTTTCTCTCATCAATCCATTTTGGTAGTTTTGAGTGGCGTTGTTAGGCTGCCGAATTTTCATAAGAGATATAACCTCTCTCTTTCTTTTTAAGTACTCTCCTTTATGTCACTTCTTTTAAGATCCTCTTTGTTATGATGGGGGAATTTATTTTATATTCCACTTTCTTTAAATTTTATTTTAATATGATGAGAGACCCTATTTTATCTCCTCAATCCATTTTGGGATGTTTTAAGTGGCGCCATCAGGCTGCCGAGTTTTCGTAAGGGATTTTTCATCTCACTTTTAGTCCCGTGAGATTTATGCTACATTTTCCACCATTTCCATTCAGTGTTGTATTTAATTCCCATTATTATACTCTTTTTGTAATATAATTTCATTTATGTGTGTTTACATATTCATTGTATGACCCTTCTTCAATGGGGTGTATGTTTCGAATGTAACCCAAGTCGGTAAGGGAACCTTTCACCCTCCTCTTTTTAAAAGACTTCTTTTGTTATGTCTTTTAATTCTCATACTGTTATGTTTTTATATGTTCTTATATATCATTATTGATGTAAATTTTATGTCCATGTGATGAGATACCCTTTTTATCTCTCATCAACTCTTTTTCTAAATTTTAATGTGACGCCGTTAAGCTGGCGAATTTTTGCAAGGGAACTTCTTAACCCAATTTTGATTCTATGGGATAAACTTTTACTCCTTGAATATGTCATTATATGAATATGTGTGAATGTCCTTTGATTTTTTTACACTTAATATCGACTTATATTTTTTTTATTCTTTTGTCACACATAATTATGTAATTGATTTATCCTTAATCCAAGGATACCATCTTTGTAAGGGAGATCGTCTCAATCTCCTTTCATTGAGGCATATTTTGTTTTATAAACAAATTTATTTTATACGGTGTATAAACCCCTTTGACTTTTACGTTTATTTAAAAGGAATCTTTTTTATACGAAGCGTTTACAAAACGACAAAAGGGAATGTTTTTTTTGTCATACGTATGCGGCGACAACGACTTCTCTGCCACCGTGACCATTATTTGAGTTTCGGCTTCCTCTACAAGCCATAACTTTTTTAAAATAAAAAATAAATACCATGTTTTAATTTCCTTTTATTTTGGTATTGAAAATGGTTTTCATAATGTTTTTATTATATCATTGTGTTTTATTGATATATTTTGATTGAAATGTGGAAACGTTATGTTTCCTTTACGTATGTTTTATGTGATAAGATTATGTTACGGTTCTTGGGAATGGTTATGAAGACAGGTGGTTCCATGATAAACTAAGGGCAGGTGATCCTGATATAGCTCTCCAATACATTGGGTAACGCGAAGAGGTTAAACGTTAAGGTTTCTCCGAAGAGATTTAGGGAATATACTATGATGGGTTTTCCAAACGTAACCAAGAGGGTTACTCCCTACGTAAGAATGTTATGAATTCCTCAAGTTACCTTTCTGCCTTATGATTTCTATAGTTTATTCATGATTTGATGAGGTATGTTAAAATTATTATGTTTTATGAGTAAAGTGTGATTTCATACATGGACTAATGTATTCTTTTCATACTTTTATATCCCTTACTGATCTTTTTATGCTCATCCCAAGTTTTTGAAATGTTTTTCATAGGTCAAGGGTAAGGTCCATGATGTGATGATAGTGTTAGGGAAGTGTCAAGAAAGAATCCATGTTTTATTTTAAATATGTTTCTGTTGATGGGAAAAAAACGAATTCTATCTTTTATGTAACCACTTTGTTTAAATGTGGAATGTTATTCTTGATTTTTGATCAAATTCTCTAAAACTCTAAACCTGAAAAGATCCTAAATGTGAATTATTCATTTAATTCAATATTAAGTAAGCGTTAAGGGTGGGGCTTTATAGTTGGTATCATAGGTCGGTTTAGATAACTTTAGAGGTTATGGTATTCTTTAAGCATAAGTAAAATTACCATAATGGTTAGGATTTCTGAAAGAGTCAGAGTTTTTAGATAAAGTGTATGAGTAAGAATATCTTCCTCCTTAGTACATGATGGTTTTGTTGATATACTCACACTAACATTTCTGTTTTTAGAGAATGGATGGATCTAGAAGGCACCAAAGTGACAATAGGTTTGAAGGAAACTGTGGTGGTTCTCTAATTTAGAGACTGGATGAAATGGGGGATTCAACGAGGAAACTCGTGGTTGTTCTAAACCAACTATCAAGGAGTCATGATCATCCACTTGAACCTTGGTATTTTCTGTAATGCATCATGTACGAGATGACCAATCGATGTGGATGTTCAGGTGATAATTATAAAGTTAACCATTAGGGTTTATACGATCCTTTCTTTTGAGGTAATTATGGGTTATTATATGTTATGATGGAAAATGAAAGGCATGAGATAAAATTGAGGTTAAAATTTTTTATGACTATTTTTTATGATTTTATCTCGTTTTGGGAAATGGTTTAAGAATTATATAGTTTTGGAAAAAGGACAACACGCAGACCATGTGACAACCCGTCGCGTCGGACAAAGCTGCAGGAATCAAACCCACAACCAAAGTGCGGCTGGTATTTATCACCTACCACTGGACTACGTGAAGTCCCTGGTTAGTTTGACTAATTATTTTTAGTTATATGATTTTAGGAATCAAGAGTACATTTATTTTGGGTTATCTATGGAAATTATTAACCTATCATGGAGGATATGTGATTAGGTTAATTACATTTCAATATGAGAATTTAAGAGCAACTGATGTTATTTGGAGATAAAAGTTAATTTGTACGTTGGAAGACTATGTGATTAAATCCTTCAAATATTTGGGTTTCAATCTTAGTTTGGTTTACATTGAAGAATTTTACGGACAATTGTTTATCGAATGGTCTTCGTTGAACTTTGGTTTTTTTGGACAAATTTTGGAGATTAAGAATAGATTTTCTTTTTATAAAGGATTATACTTTTGTGGATTATCTGATCTCATACTAACAATTTTGGTTCTGGATTTTGTCTAATGACATGGGAAATATATTGTTCTCTTTTGTGGATTAGGTGATTCTCAAGAAGTTGATTATATTACTCTTAATGAGAACAAGTCTTACTAAATACTCATCTTTTGGATAAAATATGAGTTTGATTAAGGAATCTAGTAAAAGTTGACAGTCTACATGACAAGTAAGTATGTTTCATTATGAATTAATTACGCTCCAAAATAAATTCCTCAATGAAGAGTAACTTAAAACAAAAATGTTTTATATTAACTTTTCCTACTGGGGAATCGAATACCGTTTAACCCATCATAGGTTTGTGATTTTCTTATAGTTAACTTTCTCCTAGACATCTTTACTATCACTCTCCATCAGAACACGACCCTTTGTTTTTTCCTCCATGTATATATTTTCATACTTGGAATCCTAGTATGGGTTAACTCGGGTGACCTTTGTACTTCTCTATCTTTATTTTAATGTGATTGTTTTACTGACTCCTGTTCCGATTTGGGATATTCAATGAAAATTCAAAGCCCAATTTTAAAATTGCGAGGACGCAATTCCCAAAAGGGGGGCAGGATGTAACACCCCAGGTAAATAAAGAATATGAAATTTTCACATTTATCCAAATTTGTGAATAAAATTTTAACATTACTTTAAAGGGGACGCTATGCTCGATGGCGTACCCAATACGCAACAACGAGTTTCATGGGAATCTTACGTTGCACTCTAATAATAAAATAATATTATTTTAAATGGTAGTTAACGCCTAGCTGTTGTAATTGCGGGAATGAACAGAACTAACTACAAAATTATTATATATGTTTGTCAAATATTTATACTTTTTTCCATAAATGTTAGAGATTTAAAAATGCGAATGAATCCAATTTTAAGCGTAAACATTCTAATATTCTTTAAAAGGTCGATTAACCACCTTTTGATGGTGAACCACTTTTAAATCCACTTTTATACAATTTTATGTGTTATATTTGAAAAAATAAAATTATTATTTATAATTGGGACATCATAATTTACTTTGTGTAAATTTTTGGTATTTTTCCGATAAAGTTCATTTTTTTAATGAATAGTGAAAAATGTTGTATTTTAATTCAAAACCTCTTTTTAATATAATTTATTTATATGATTAGATTATCATTTGAATTGTTTTTAAAGTAAAATTAGAATATATTTTTACGATTTAATCTAATAGTGGTCATTGGAATTAATTTCACTTTGAAATTGGACTTAGACTAGTGTCAATCTTTTAATAGATATTGTTTCCTAAAAACACGCTATTTGTTTTGACAGCGGGAATTAATTATTAAATTAATTAATGAAACTTATAAGTTTTTAATTTTTTAAGATAGACATCATTTTTGAGTTCGGAATATCAAATATAGCGTAGGGTGAATTTTTGGTATTTTTCTGAAAAACATAAATTTTTGAGGAATAGTGAAACCACTAAGTGGTAGTTAAAGAAACTGATTTTTCATTTAAATACTACTGTTCCACCAATGTGTTTTTAATTTAGAAAATCTGACATACATGGTTTTCATTAGGAAGTAAAATGTGTTTCAATGGAATTAAAATAATTTTTTATGAATAGTAGCTTTTATGTTTTTAATCGCGATTAGAGATAATTAGTGTAGTTTAAGGTAAAAATAATGTTTTAATAATATGAAATGACCTAGACACATGTCCTAACCTTATTGGATGTGTCATGGCCGACCAATAAAATCCATGGGTCAACTTGGGGACCCCATGGAGCCACTTTGGTAGGAAAATGACATTAATAACTTTTTATTTAATGTTAAAATAAAAAGGTCACAAACATGAGATGTTTTACTAAAACAATTTTTAAATGGGGTTATACAAGTCATATGTTTTACTATAAATATTAATTAGAAAGATATTAAGATTTCCTACATCATGATATTTTTTTTATAATTTTTAGACACTAATATTTTTTATTATTTATGACATCATAATGATGCAGCGATTACCTCATTAATAAGAGATTTAAATAAAATGAAAAGATAATGTTAAAACTATAACTTAAACTTGTCAAAAACTTATTGAATGGGTGGATTTAGAAATCTTATTGCCTTATACCCGAAATATATCCTTTTGGGACCTTTTAAATCTGAAAATCATTTTATAATAAAGTAATATTTTATAACTTTCCAAGAGTGACCCTCCTCTCCTCTTATAAATGGCCCCCACCTCTACCACCATACACACAACTCTAAAGCCTTTGGCTCGGCCAAAACCTGCCCATTTAATGTCTCCAAATCCCTATCTTCATCATTTAATCCTCAAATTGGGCATAATCCTTTCCAAGGAATTCTTTGAGCTCAAATCAAAGAGAGTTACCCGATTTAAAGGTAATGTCTTTCCTTGTGTTCTTTTGTTTTATTTTTCTTCTTCAAACCACTAAACTCTTTTTATTACTTTATTTTGTAACAAAAAAAGTATCTTAAATATTCTAGGATGTTTTAATACTATGTATTAGAGCTACACTTTCACACACCTCCATTTAATGGTTGAAGAACATACTGTTTCTGTGGATGGCGAATTACTGCCTCACGAAACGATGATTGTTCAATATTATTTTAACACCTACAAATGTGCCCTTTAAGATGACACTATATTTATATATGATATATAATATGTTTATGTTTTCAATAATCTTATGTATTTTTCATTTATGTAATACCTTTATGGTTTCCATTATGGGTAAACACGATATCTTCATTTTAGGAAGTGCGGACTACCGCCCCCTCAAAGTGATTTGATTCGTTAATGCCATATGTGGGACGTATAAAGGATGGAAATAATGGAATTACATATTATATCATTCTAGAATTATAATATACCATTATATCATTATTTTTTAATTCCATTGAATACAAAAGTAAAAGAAATGAAAGTAGCGTTCATGCGTACGTACAACTTACCGTCTCCATGCACGCTACATTTCATTTCTTATCTCCAAATGTTATGTACTATTATAAGTACATATATATAATGTATATATATGTAATATATTAAATCTATATTTATGGAAATAATTATGTAATTATTATATATATATCTCTCTTTTTTTATTCAATTAATATGACAAAAAATGAAAGTAGCGTTCATGCGTACGTACGACCTACCATCTCCATGAACGATGATTTTAAAATTTTTTCTCCAAATGATATGGAATAGTATAAAATGAATATATAATGGCTATATATGATATTTAAAACATCAATAATATTCTTGATATGATGTATCTATGACTACATGGAAATTTCTTTTCCAACAAGTTCGATTTTTACTCATGTACCGAACGTTGACAAAAACGTCTGATATGAACTCACATTATTAACCAATTATTATAACCTTATAATATGTGATATTAACTGAATAATAATATTTAAATTAGGTCTTTAAGAAAATATAAATTGACCAAATTTTATTATTCAGGAGATTAATGAACGATCGAGTCATGTCGGACACAGGTTAAGGGATCCTACCCCTCTTTCTTTTTAAGTACACTCTTTTATGTCATTCCTTGTAAGATCATATTTCCTATGATTTGGATGTTCTTTTATATTAATCCTACTTTAAGTTTTATTTTCATATGATGGGAGACCCTATTTTCTTTCATCAATCCATTTTGGAGGTTTTGAGTGGCGCTGTTAGGCTGCCGAATTTTCGTAAGAGATCTAACCTCTCTCTTTCTTTTTAAGTACTCTCCTTTATGTCACTTCTTTTAATCTCCTCTTTGTTATTATGGGGGATGTTATTTTATATTACTCTTTCTGTACATTTTATTGTAATATGATGACAGACCCTATTTGATCTCATCAATCCATTTTTGGATGTTTTAAGTGGCGTCGTCAGGCTACTGAGTTTTCGTAAGGGATTTTTCATCTCACTTTAAGTCCCGTGAGATTTTTGCTACATTTTACAACATTTACATTGAGTGGTGTATGTACTTCCCATTATAATAATATTTTTGTAATATAATTTCATTTATGGGTATTTACATATTCATTTTATGACCCTTCTTCAATGGGGTGTATGTTTCAAATGTAACCCAAGTCGGTAAGGGAACCTTTTACCCTCCTCCTTTTAAATGACTTCATTTGTTATGTCTTTTAATTCGCATACTATTATGTTGGTATATGTTCTTATATATCATTATTGATGTAAATTTTATGTCCAAGTGATGAGATACCCTATTTATCTCTCATCAACTCTTTTTCTAAATTTTTATGTGACGTTGTTAGGCTGGCGAATTTTTGCAAGGGAACTTCTTAACCCAATTTTGATTCTTTGGGATAAACTTGTACTGCTTGAATATGTCGTTCTATAAGTATGTGTGAATTTACAATGATTTTTTTACACTTAATATCCTCTTTTATTTGGTGTATTCGTTTGTCACACATAATTATGTAATTGATTTATCCTTAATCTAAGGATACCGTCTTTGTAAGGGACATCATCTCAATCTCATTTCATTGAGGCATATTTTGTTTTATACACAAATTAAATTTATACGGTGTATAAACCCCTGTGACTTTTACATTTATTCAAAAGGAATATTTTTTATAAGAAGCATTTAATAAACGACAAAATGGAATTCTTTTTTGTCGTATGTATACGGCGACAACGACTTCTCTGCCGCGTGACCATTATTTGAGTTTCGGCTTCCTTAACAAGCCATACCTTTTTTTAAATGAAAAATAAATACCATGTTTAATTTTCTTTTATTTTGGTATTGAAAATGGTTTTCATAATGTGTTTATTATATCAATGTGTTTTATTGATATATTTTGATTGAAATGTGGAAATGTTATGTTTCCTTTACGTATGTTTTATGTGATACGATTATGTTATGGTTCGTGGGCATTGTTATGAAGACCGGTGGTTCCGTGATAAACTAAGGGATGGTGAGCCCGATATAGCTCTCCAATGCATTGGGTAACGTGAAGGGGTTAAACGTTAAGGTTTCTCCGAAGAGATTTAGGGAATATACTGTGATGGGTATTCCAAACGTAACCAAGAGGGTTACTCCCTACGTAAGAATGTTATGAATGCCTAAAGTTACCTTTATTCCATATGATTTCTACGGTATATTGATGATTTGATGAGGTATGTTAAAATTCATATGTTTTATGTGTAAAGTATGATTTCATACATGGAATAATTTCTTCTTTTCATACTTTTATATCCCTTACTGAGCTTTTTATGCTTATCCCAAGTTTTTGAAATGTTTTTCACAGGTCAAGGGAAAGGTGCATGATATGATTATAGTGTCAAGGAAGTGTCACAAAATAATCCATGTTTTATTTTAAATATGTTTCCGTTGATTGGAAAAAACTAATTCTATCTTTTATGTAACCACATTGTTTAAATGTGGAATGTAATTCATGATTTATGATCTAATTCTCTAAAACTCTAAACCTAAAAAGATCCTCAATGTGAATTATTCATTTAATTCAATATTAAGTATGGTTTATGGTCAGGGCCTTATACATTATATCTTAGTGGACTATTTATTTCATGGTTAATCAAGAAGCATGATTGAATTACATTAAGCACTGTAGAATCTGTGACTTTTGCGGCCACTCACGAATGCACAGAGTTATTATGGATGAAGCAGCAGCTTGACGATATGGGAGATGAAGTGAAGTCTCTGATCGAAATCCAGTGGAATAACTAAAGTGCTATCAATCTTAGAAAAAATCTAGTTCATCACTCAAGGACAACGCATATTGAGATCAAATATAATTTTATCTAAGAGAAAGTGGAGCAAGGGCTTTTGAAGTTGGAGTATGTTCCTACAGAGTTAGAGGTTGCAGAAATTCTGATAAAGGACTTACCCAATGAAGAGTTTGAAAGGCATCAATTGGCTCTGGGAGTTCAGTAAATTCCTCGCACTTAAAAGTGTGTGGATGTTAAATCCCCCCTCTCCATGAGGTATGATGTGTTTTTCACTAATGTGCTGATATGTGTTCTCTACTATGCTACAGACTATAAAGGAGTGACCTTTGGGTTCATTGACAAAGGGGGAGAAAATAGTGATTGTTCAAGGGGGAGACATTGTGTCTATTTGATAAATCACGAATGCAATTGGGAGAAGCTGATAGGTGGAGCAGCGAGATAGTGGGAGCATTGAGAAAGGGGGAACATTTTAAATCTGACGATGCTAGAAGTGATCGATCAAAGCATAGATATCACGACAGCTGAGGATCATGATAACAGTAGAAGATAAGAGTGGTTTTGGAAGTGGTAAGGATATTTCCAAAAATTGGAATCAGTTTGGCAACAATTGGTATCAGTTTCGTGTCAACAGAGGGTGTCAGAGTTGAAGTGATTCATTGATGAAATTTTCATTTACTCTTGTTTCTCACGCTGAGCACGACTCATGTGGGCATAGAGTATGTGTTGAGTAAATCCTTGATTGCTATCAGAATCGCAATGAGGAGAATTGTGGATGAAGATTCAATGATGTATCTTTTTAAGGATGAGTTGTCAAAAAACCAAAAGGTGGAGATTTTTGGGGAAAATCCCTCAAAGTGTCATTAAATAATTTTTTAGGTGGTTGTGTTTGTTGACAATGTGGAAATATGAGTGGTGATTGTTGACAAAGAAAAACAATGACATACAAATTTGTTGAAAAAGATTATTTCATGACGGAATTTCAAGTTCAAGAGCCGAGTTCAATGAATAAAATTGGTTTTTGGAAAAGGGTCTTGCACACCGTGTACTTGAAGGCTTGGAAACATGCGTGCTATATGTTTTTCATGATAAGATCATCAAAATGTGGCAAAGGGTCAAGAGTTGCACATGTATTGGTGGTGTCGCGCAAGTGACATGCGCTCCGTGAAAGAGACTTGCGCACCGATGCCTTGGAAGCTTGAGAACTTGTTCTCATGTGGTTTTTCATGATCAGAAGATAAAAATATGGAAAAGGAAAGAGGTTCGCGCATGTTTAGAATTAGGTCATGCAAGTGACTTGTAGGATAAGAGACCTGCACGCTGAGACTAGCACGCCGGGGAGAGACTTGCGTGCCATCACGCAGGGGTGACCAAATGCATATTAATACTGGACCACCCCTCTTCATTCTTCACCTAAGTTCAACACTAAGAGAAATCAGAGCTCCCATCGCGCAGGTGTGGTGGTCACGTAAGTGGTGGTGTGTCTCACTAGTGGGACTTGCACACCAGATTTGAAGAAGGTTTATTGTTGGCAGTTGCGCGCCAATATTGGATTGGGTGTAAAAGGAAGTGTGTCGCGCAAGTTTGGAGTTGAAGAAGCTTCTGTCGCGCAAGTGTGTGAGGTGGACTTGCGCGCCAGTTGTGACTCACGCACCGATACTTGCGCACTGAGATTGACTTCCGCGCTATGTAACGTTTATTTCTAGTAGTGATTTTCGGGTTGCGTGGAAGCTGGATGGTTGCCCGATACCTTCGGTGCGAAGAGAGATTCATCTACGGGTGAAGGTTGAACTTAAACGGAGCATCTACATACAGAGGAAGATTCATTCCTTCTTGTAAATGAAGATACCTACAGCTCTATAAACTGGGAGTGGATCCTTTCTGACGTAGTGAGAAAATGAAGAGGAAGAAGTTGATCCTCTCCACTAGCAGTGAGCCAGAGAGAGAAACTGGGAGTGACCCTAGGGAATGCAGTGAGATGACCCTAAATCTTATAAATGAAGTGATCCTGGGATAGAGTGACTGTACCCGAACCTTGTTATCCACATCTAGTAAAGAATAGTGGAATTTGGTACGACCGACAACTTGTCGGCTTATGCTTCTTGGACATATCCCAGTGTGGGTGAACCAAGTAAAAATCGTTCTGTCATGTGCATTCTTTACTTTCTATTTACATTGTGCAATAGGAAAGAGAGAGAAGTGTGTTTTTCTTAACAGCGAAACAATATCAAAAGAGGTGTTAATTTTAAATTAGTCATACCCTGATTCACCCCCCCCCCCTCAGGGTATCCAGCCTTATGGACCTAACAGTATCCAATGATTTGGAGGGTTATATAATTTTGGATGGAAATATCACATAATGAAAACCATAAAATAAATGGGTTTTGTAAAAAATAACATAATAAAAATGTTAGATGATTCATAGAGACAATGTAGATGTGATCATTAGGTCATAACCCCAATAATTTCTAATTATATTCAAAGTATATCATCTTAGATGACAATTCCATTAAAATATCACTAGAATATTTGTTCAGTAAAACCCACTTTTAATTTTGAAATAACATTTTTAAAATTCATATAACTGAAATATAGGAAATAAACATATTTTTGTGAAATGAAATATGGAGACATAAATGGGAAGATTCGAAACGTTTATAATTCATGTTGGATTGAAATTATCTTCTTTTCATATATGTTAAAAATAAAATTCCATTCATAATTTTTGTAAAAATGCAAAGGAACATCCTTCAAAATATAATATAATGGTTACATTGAATCATATTTATAGAAATAAAATTGTGGGAAAAATTAATTATTACAATATTTGGGTAATAATAAAAAAAACATTATTTAGAAATTTTCAAATAAATCATGGACATTGATTAAAATGATTCCACGTCCAATAGTAAAGCATTGTTGGTTTTCCTTAAAAACATTTTTTTTTGTCTTTTGAGTTCTTAATGTAAATAAAATTAATGAAATAAACTTATTCAATATAAATAACCAGATTAAAATAAAATTTAAATAGATTTATCATATAATTAATATATTATTTTTTCAATTGAAATTCTTCTGTAAATAATCCCGTATAAAATGGGATGGTGATATAAATACCTTACCACAAGCCTCATGTTTCATCATAATCATCATAACACATGTATACTAAATATATTTTTAATATAGATGTATTATAGGATCATAATATTATATATTATACCACTTGTGATTTACTTGTAAGAACTAATCATCCATTTATTACCAATTTGCGATTATAATCACTCTTCTGGTTGATGACTGTTTCGTTTTACATCTTCTGGTTTAGCATTCCTGATCTTTATACTCTGATCACGGTTAACTATA
Organism: Viscum album; assembly: GCA_963277665.1. NCBI lineage: Eukaryota > Viridiplantae > Streptophyta > Magnoliopsida > Santalales > Viscaceae > Viscum > Viscum album. The sequence continues at coordinate 1,014,867,004 of OY728120.1, read as the reverse complement.
TCCAAAATTTCAAAAATATCATTAATAAAATACATAATTATTACAAAAAAATGTATGAATTAATCTATAGATGTGAAGAAAAATTAATTACATCACTTCATTAATAATGTAGTCTTTACATACACAACAGTGACGTTTCTATTGTTTGATTCTTGTATTGAAATAATAAAAAATAATTATTCAAAAAATAATAATCATTATTATATAATTTATCTAATATATATTTATTAAATATATCTATATTTTCATATTTTAAAAATTCATGTAAAAAATTAATCATATAAGGTCATGGAAGTGGTAGTCCACAATTACCCAGAAGAGAAGTTATCATTTTCTAAGGGATGGTTAAAAGGTGGATAATGGTTATTACATCATAATTATAACAATATATTTTATTTAATATAATAATTTACATATTTTATAATTGGTATCATATAATTTTATGAGTTAAGAAAATAAATAAAATTAAAAATTCTCATTTCAGTGTTATATCTCTTTCATTGAGAAAACATCTTTATCACGCACCCTAGTAATTTAATGGATTGTATTTTTGATAAAAAAATAAAATCTAGTGTGTGGTGTATAAATATATTATGATATTGGGGTATGTATTTACTGATATATAAGGTTTAATCATTGTGCACAATGAAGGAGGGGATGTTCCATCTGATAAGTTAAGGGAGGGAAACTCTAGGAATTACATGAAGTGTTATAGTAATTGAAATTACTTTTAATGTAATAACAACTCAAAATTGATATTATATTTAGGTAATATGTGTATTAATCCAAAAAACTATAATAAAATAATATTTAAAAATATCTTGTTTTTACTCTTTTATCTTTGTTTTGACCCCCTGTTAACCCTTTTCACAATTACCCTAATATCAAATTTTTAAACTATTTAATTGATAATAATGTTACCACAAAGAAAAAAGTGGAACATAAATCAATTTTTCTTTAATTTCAAATATATCCAATTATATTGGAAAATTTAATGTTTTTTTATTAATTTTTAAACATTTAATAATGTGTTATTTGTTTTTAACTACTATTATTTTCATTTTTGGAAGTATTCATATAATTGTAATTTGAAAAAAAAACAATATAGAAAATAAATTTTCATATAAACCATTAAAACATCCTTAAAATGTTAAAATTATATATAAAACTGATGGGATTCTATAACTCAATCAACCATAATTACTTTTAGAGTTTCATAAATAATTTGTTTTATGTTTCTACTTCTTACATGAGTATTGTGTCTGTATTTCTTAAGAATTTAAGGCATTTATGTAACGCCCCGACCCCAGCTACCCAGAGTCGGTGCATTAATTACATAACATTGGCATGATCACGAGAAAGATCAAGTCTCGAATGACCGATTAGTTTAGTAGCCTTGGAATAACTAGATACATCCATAAATTTTTACATTACATCATAAAAAAAACATCTTGTCTTCATATCCCCTCATACTATCCCTGCAGGTCATTCATAAATTACTTCTTCATAATCCTGGGAAAAAAAATAAAACACTGAAAGGGGTGAGCTCGGATGCTCAGTAAGGATAACATTATAGCAGAAGATTTCATAAATGATCATAAACACTTAAGGCAATTTATAACTAAAACAAAAGCCTTTTAAACTTGAACTTCAGCATAAAATGGCAAAGGTAAAATGAAATAATGCCATTTACTTACTCACATGGATATTCTACTAGTCGAATGATCACATGCAATATCAATAACCACTTTCATAATGATGGAATACATAATGCCAGACTATCATAACCACATAGCCAAGGCCTCGTGCCAAGACTACAAATAAGATTTTGCCAAGGCCTTGTGCCAAGACACTAGTTTGTCTCATGAGACCTACCGATGCATCGAGGAGCTATAGCGGGCTCCACCCGTCACTTATTAAGTCCAATGCATTCTCATATGAAAAGGCTTAAACATAACGTAAACATTCGTATTAAACTAGCATACGAAATGTCAATACTTTCACCACAAACCATGAATGGTATAAAAATAGCACATCCACAGTCAAACATAATTCATTCGATACAATATGGAAGATTGTATTGTATCACATTAACCTCAATCAATAATAATGAAGGATGTTGACATAGATGAAAATAATCATCAAAACTATTTGAGAGAAATATCCCCCTTTTCTTGAAAACATTTAAAAGTCACATTATTTGTCAAGAAGCCATTTAAAAGTATATTTTTTAATCAAAGTGTCCCATACCACTTTGAATCTTTTAAAAGGAGTTTTAATTTTAAAACTTTAATGTCCATATAAATAAATCCTTAAAACCATTTTTAAAATATGGACATTAATGAGCATGATTTAGAAGAATAATTCTTTAAAACATTTTAAAATGGTATTTTGGTTAGAGTTTCTAACCAAAAGAGAGACACTTGAATACAAATAATTGAGGTAATCAAAACATTGTAATATCATGAGAATAAAGGAATTCATGATATACTATGTCAAAGTACATTATATACACCACATAGAAGTGATTTGGTGTATATCATCAAAGAAGTCTCAATGGAATGTAAATTGAGATGAAATTTCTCAAAAAGGTTGTATCCTTAGGTTGAGGACAATCAATGACATAATTATGTGTGACAAATATAAATACACTAAATATGATTGGATATTCAGTGTAAAACAATCAAAGGACATTCACACATATTCTTGTAAAAAACAATACCAACGAATTGGATGTTTAACTCAACAAATGGAGAATGAGTTAAAATTACTCTTATCAAATTCATATCAATGACTTGAGAATTACCAATGGAGTGATTATGTGTATCAAACTTCTATCCACATGAAGGGGAGTAGAAATTATGACATAATCAAATGAATAGTGATTCCACACATAATCTTGGGGTAATATAATCAATGAAATATGTGTAAAGCCAAATAAGTGGAAATTGAAATCTCAAATTCCCTTATCGATTAGGTAACTTACGAAACATACACCCATTAAAGAAGTATCATACAATGATGATGTAAATACCCATAAATTAAAGTATATTACACAATGAATACGATCATGGGCAGTACACATACACCACATGCAATAATTAAGTGGTGATCAATGGAATTCTCACGGAATTAAAAGTGAGATAAGAAAACCCTTACATTGTACTTTTTCCTTGGTCGATGGTAGGTTTACCTCCTGTATAATGGTGAAATAATTGTTATTGAATAATAAAAGAATCATTTACTTTAATATGATATCATATATGATCTTTTATCATTGATTTGTTAATAATATTTTAGAATTATCGTCATTTCGGGTGTTAACGGGTTCATTTTACTTTATATTCTTTGTTATGTGAGACATATTCGTTATTAATGGGATGTATATTATTCATATCCAGAATGGTATCAAGTTCTTAAACATCATTTTTAAATCATCAAATTATACGATGGAGAATGAATCTCATCGCATTCGTGGAGACGGTAGTCCGTACGTACGCACGAACGCTACTTCCATTTAATTTTTATTTTAAAAGAATCGAATCCAAATTATACATAGTTATATTACTATTACAGTATAATATAATATTTTATATATGTTACTTAAGTTCATTTACACCATCCTTTATACGTTCCATGTGTGGTATGAACGAGTCATATCATTTTAAGGGGGCGGTAGTCCGCACTTCCTCAAATGAAATTATCGTATGTATATACAACAAGAAACGAATAATGGTATGAAATAAAATGGAATTACAGAAGCTTATATATAAAATATATATCATTAATATCATATTTAATTACAGTGCCATCCTAATGGCCACCATGAGAGGCGGTAAGATGTATTTGAACAATCATCGTTTCGTGAGGCGTTAGTTTGCCATCCACAGAAACATTATGTTCATCATCCATTAGATGGAGTTGTGTGAATGTGTAGTTTGAATCCTTCTTATAACAACATCCTCGTATATTGAGGATACTGGTGTTTTTATAAAATAAAGTAAATAAAAAGATTTTGGGTGTTGGAGAAGCAAAATAAATGAAAATACTTTTAGAGAAATTGTTACCTTTAATTTAGGTAACTCACTTTGGTTGGAACCAAAGGACTTCTTGAAATGCTTTCTGCCTAAGGGGAAGCTTCAAGAAGGAGGAGAGGGATGTGGGGAGCTTAGTTGGGCAGAGTTTGGACGAGCCAAGTGGCTTGAGAGGTGTGAGGAAATGAGAAGGAGGAGTGCCCTTTTATAAGAGGGGTGAGGGGCACCTTTGGAAAAGCTAGAAATATTAATTTATAAAAAATTCATATTCGGTTTCCAAAGGCTCCAAAGTTGACTATTCAAAGGATGAGGTGGGGATAGGTCGAAAAAAACTCATCCAATAGAATTTAGACAGGTTTGGGTACTTATATTAACCTTATCTTTAAGTATTAACTCTAAGTTAATTAGTTTCACTTTTACAATGTCTCTTTGTATTTTTATATAATATGGTTAATAAACTTACTATATACATCCAAGAGACCCCCAAGTGGTCCATTAATGATTAACCTATCATAATATAAGTCTCTTGTCCGAACCTTAGATTTTTAGGAATTTAATATCAATTAATAATATAATATTTGTTTTAAGAACTCTTTTATGTCAATTTTGACACTATTCAATAGTTGATTTTTGTGAAACTCATAACAGATTGATTACTTCGAACAAAGTCAATTAAATCAATCCTAATATATCATATTATCCTAGAAAATTAATTTAATTCATTAAAAGTTTCATATTATATTTATTTGGGTGTTTATAATATCAATTATTTTTATTTTTCACTATTATAGTAATTACTGCATCATCATTGTGTCATAAATAAAATAAATTATTTAATGTCTAAAAATTATAAATAAAATATCATTATGTAGAAAATCTTTTTATCTTTCTAATGAATATTTATAATCTAAAATCCAACATATATAACCCTATGTAACAATTGTTGTTCTAAAAGATATATGCTTGTGTCATTTTTGTATTCATTTTAACTAAATTAAAATAAAGTGTCATTATCACTTACAAGTGGATCCATGGGGTCCCAAAATAGACCCAAAGATTCCCATGGTCGACCATGTATCAACCAATAGGGTTAAGACACGTTTTAGGGTAATTTAGTATTATTATAATATTATTTTTTTAACCCTTATTTACCGGATTTACCCTTAACCATGGTAAATAAAATATTTACCGCAGTAATTATTCAAAATGTCTAAAAATAAAAGTTACCTATTTACAAAATTTTAACATCCTGATTCCAAATATGGAATCCATTTTCCTAAATTCAAAACACAGAAGTGGCAGAAATTAATTTAAAATTAAATCCCTTTGTCAAAACAAAAAGCGTGTTTTTAAGAGATAATAACTATCAAAAGATTGACACTCGTTTATGTTCGGTTTAATTGTAAAATTATGTCCAATGACCAACATTATATTAAATGGTAAAAATATATTCTAAATATACTTTAAAACCACTCAAATTCATAATTTATCACTATTAATTATTTTGATTAAAAAAGTTGTTTTTAATTAAAATTTAGTAATTTTCACTATTCATCAAAATATAAAAGTTATCCGAAAAGTACCAAAATTTCACCCTAGGATAATTTCGATATTCCGAATCCAAAAATGAAGTCCATTTTTAAATATAAAATATATATAATTTTAAAAATTAGGTATTACTATTCATAACGGCTAGTTTGATTGGTTGTGGTGTGTGTTAAAACTCAAGGTTGCGTACAACACACGCTACTGTATTATTCAAAGAAAGCGTACCGTGGAAGCTTGGGATGTTTCATTTTAAATTTTTGATGTCCCCATTTAGTCAAAAAGTTTAAAATATAGTATTTAAAAAGGGTTCACTATTAAAGTTGATAAAAGTGCAATACTGAAAATGAATTTGTTCTTGCATTATATCTAAGAAACTCATAATATGGATTCTAAAATTATAAGGATTATATAAACATTAAAATTTATCTAATATTATTCATAACCTCTTTTGAACGGCTTGTTTGGTAAGTCATGGTGTGCTTGAACATGGTGTTGCATGTAGTGAAAGTTATTGAATTATTTTGAAGAAATAACACACTATGAAATCTTGGGGTGTTACATTCTCCCCTCCTTCAATAAATTGCGTCCTCGCAATTTGAAATTGTTCTTCGAAAAAAAAAGGTTGAAAATAGATAATATATTTGTGGGAAAACCCACATCGGAAATTGGGTTACTAAAATTTAGTCTTAATATGAGAAAAAGAGAAATCAAAGGGTCACCACCAAATTATGATCTCGATTAGGAGAACATTGGTGGCAACTAGAGACATATAATTGGAGGAAAAACGTAAATATTTATAGGTGGTGATTGAGGTCATCAATCACAAACAAGTGTAAAATTGAGGTCCTTATAATCATCAATCTATGATGATTTGAAATACCATCGGTTCAACAAAACATAGGGTATTAGGATAACACATTTTTGACGTTTCAAAATATCTTAGTTGAAATCCCACATCGAAAAATGAATTAATGAGGCCTCTATTTAAAATAAAGAGTCGAAAGTATGAAGATTACCGAAAATAACACATACTAGGGTTCCATGAAGGAAAATATGGATATGGAGGAGAAATCTAACCATCAATTATCTGATGGAGAGTGGTAGAGAACATGGCTATGAAAAGGCCAAAAATCCCAAAGCCATAAATTTGTGATGATTTAAGGTACCATCTAGGACAACATTTTTGTTCTATGTTTCTTTTATTAATGTTGGGGATTTTATTTATGAGATTGGCTAAGAACATTATGAGATATACTTAAATTTTAAGTAGATTTTCATTCTTTAATAAATTTCCACCACTAACTCAATTTTTTTTAAACGATGAGTATTCAAGAAGACTTGGTCACACTGGAAGAGCTAGAATAAACTTCTATAGAATCACATGATCCATGCAGGATAAACCATATATTAATCAAAACCAAAATGGTTATTGAATGATCTAATGATCCCCCAAAAGGATATTCATTGAGATAAATATGCACTAATCTTAATTTATAAAATTAAACCAACAATACCCCAAAGTTAAATAGATACCATTCAATAACCAATTGTCCTTAAAATCCTTTAATATAATCCAAACTAATATTGAAAACCAAAACATAGAAGAATTTGATTATGTAGTCTCCCATGTTACATTGTATCTCCAAATTACATCAAATACTCTTAAATTCACATACTTAAAAGTAATCATCACATATTCTCTGTTATAGGTTAATCATTTCCATAAATAACCCAAATCACTATAAATCAACAATAAAAATGTAGATAAAAATCCACCATTACTCTACAAATGAAACCTCATTGTATTCTATTTTCCTTGGGCATATAGTGTTCCTAACAAAACGAACATCTTCCAAAATAACATTTATCACTTAATCACCAAATCATTTTCCTATACCAAGGGTATTCATTTGATAAGACATAAGAACCCAAATCATCTTATTATTGATCAATAAAATCATTTAACAAAAAAAAATAGTCACACTAACCAGGGACTTCACGTAGTCTAATGGTAGGCCATAAATCCCAATCGCACTTTGGTTCTGGGTTCGATTCCCACGGCTTTGTCCGACGCGATGGGTTGTCACACGGTCTACGTCTTGTCCTTTTTCAAAAACTATATTTTATAATATTACCAAAATGAGATAAATTCCTCAAAATAACATAATTTAACCACAAATGTTATATCATACTTTTCATTTTCATCCCAAATTATAATAACTTATCATTTTCTCAAACCCCAATGATCATATAAAACCAAATGGTTATTTATACCTATATCCACAAGAGAAGAGACAATTCTTCCTCAAATATCATTCTCACATGGAAAACTGCGGGGTTACAAATACAAGAGAAAATTATTCCAAAGCAAACCCATCAACAAGGAGTGCTAATACTTTTTAAATTTTTCTCCAGCCATTTATTTCCACATAGCTTCTTCTTTGACCAAGAAAATATCCTATAAAATAGGACATTCACTCAGGTAATGGCCAGGTCCCCTACATTTACGACAAATGACTGTAAATGGACTCTTGGGACCATTTTTATCTTCTTCCATAGTACTCTTCATTTTTCTTCGGCAATTCTTCACTTTATGTCCTTCCTTCCCGCACGTAAAACATTTCGTTGTCCCATTGAGACACTTTCCTGGATGTCTCTTTCCACAATTCCTGCATGATGAAAATTGAGGTTTCTTTTCTCCATGGTCTCCATTGCTGGAGATCTTATCATTTATCACCTTTCTCTTCCTTGTTGAGTCTGGGAGTTGGTTAATATATATGTTGTTGATCATATTTTTGGAAAACTGATTTGGCATAAAGACGATATCTTTCACGCCTATCAACATTCCATTTTGTTGCTCATTGCCACCACTGTTCCCAACTTGTACATCATTCTCAAAGTCACTATGACTTCCTTGGAATCCAGCCATTGACTAAAACCAGAAGGCATTGTGTGAGTAATAGTAGTCGTAAAATCATTTAGAGATTAAAATGTCACCATATTCTCAATTTGAAACATATTAGGATTAACCAAGGTCATTTTCTCTCATCTTATGTATATATTACTTAAATCGGTTTGTAAAGAAAATGTAAATTATCCTAAGCATATCCCCCGGGAGTGTCGTAACCAAGAGTGCAGCAAGGCCCGTTGTCGTGCACCAGTTCCCGTTCGAGTCTAGCTCAAAGCGGTGTTTTCGGGTTTTATCCCTAAGTACATCTGTGCCAGAGCCGCCTCTACCTGCTCGTATCCAGACATGGATGTATTGCTCGGAAAACACACAAAATCTTTACAATACCAAAATTCTAGGAAGTTTTTTTTTATACTAATCCTCAAAGTTCATCTTAGGTCTACGTGCTCTAATCAGAGTTTATCTAAATCTAGCTACCAAGGTTTGTACTAAACTTCCTCTGATACCAACTGTAACGCCCCGACCCCAGCTACCCAGAGTCGATGCATTAATTACATAACATTGGCATGATCACGAGAAAGATCAAGTCTCGAAAGACCGATTAGTTTAGTAGCCTTGGAATAACTAGATACATCCATAAATTTTTACATTACATCATAAAAAAAACATCTTGTCTTCATATCCCCTCATACTATCCCTGCAGGTCATTCATAAATTACTTATTCATAATCCTGGGAAAAAAAATAAAACATTGAAAGGGGTGAGCTCGGATGCTCAGTAAGGATAACATTATAGCAGAAGCTTTCATAAATGATCATAAACACTTAAGGCAATTTATAACTAAAACAAAAGCCTTTTAAACATGAACTTCAGCATAAAATGGCAAAGGTAAAATGAAATAATGCCATTTACTTACTCACATGGATATTCTACTAGTCGAATGATCACATGCAATATCAATAACCACTTTCATAATGATGGAATGCATAATGCCAGACTATCATAACCACATAGCCAAGGCCTCGTGCCAAGACTACAAATAAGATTTTGCCAAGGCCTTGTGCCAAGACACTAGTTTGTCTCATGAGACCTACCGATGCATCGAGGAGCTATAGCGGGCTCCACCCGTCACTTATTAAGTCCAATGCATTCCCATATGAAAAGGTTTAAACATAACGTAAACATTCGTATTAAACTAGCATACGAAATGTCAATACTTTCACCACAAACCATGAATGGTATAAAAATAGCACATCCACAGTCAAACATAATTCATTCGATACAATATGGAAGATTGTATTGTATCACATTAACCTCAATCAATAATAATGAAGGATGTTGACATAGATGAAAATAATCATCAAAACTATTTGAGAGAAATATCCCCCTTTTTTGAAAACATTTAAAAGTCACATTATTGGTCAAGAAGCCATTTAAAAGTATATTTTTGAATCAAAGTGTCCCATACCACTTTGAAACTTTTAAAAGGAGTTTTAATTTTAAAACTTTAATGTCCATATAAATAAATCCTTAAAACCATTTTTCAAATATGGACATTAATGAGCATGATTTAGAAGAATAATTCTTTAAAACATTTTAAAATGGTATTTTGGTTAGAGTTTCTAACCAAAAGAGAGACACTTGAATACAAATAATTGAGGTAATCAAAACATTGTAATATCATGAGAATAAAGGAATTCATGATATACTATGTCAAAGTACATTATATACACCACATAGAAGTGATTTGGTGTATATCATCAAAGAAGTCTCAATGGAATGTAAATTGAGATGAAATTTCTCAAAAAGGTTGTATCCTTAGGTTAAGGATAAATCAATGACATAATTATGTGTGACAAATATAAATACACTAAATATGATTGGATATTCAGTGTAAAACAATCAAAGGACATTCACACATATTCTTGTAAAAAACAATACCAACGAATTGGATGTTTAACTCAACAAATGGAGAATGAGTTAAAATTACTCTTATCAAATTCATATCAATGACTTGAGAATTACCAATGGAGTGATTATGTGTATCAAACTTCTATCCACAGGAAGGGGAGTGTAAATTATGACATAATCAAATGAATAGTGATTCCACACATAATCTTGGGGTAATATAATCAATGAAATATGTGTAAAGCCAAATAAGTGGAAATTGAAATCTCAAATTCCCTTATCGATTAGGTAACTTACGAAACATACACCCATGAAAGAAGTATCATACAATGATGATGTAAATACCCATAAATTAAAGTATATTACACAATGAATACGATCATGGGTAGTACACATACACCACATGCAACAATTAAGTGGTGATCAATGGAATTCTCACGGAATTAAAAGTGAGATAAGAAAACCCTTACATTGTACTTTTTCCTTGGTCGATGGTAGGTTTACCTCCTGTATAATGGTGAAATAATTGTTATTGAATAATAAAAGAATCATTTACTTTAATATGATATCATATATGATCTTTTATCATTGATTTGTTAATAATATTTTAGAATTATCGTCATTTCGGGTGTTAACGGGTTCATTTTACTTTATATTCTTTGTTATGTGAGAAATATTCGTTATTAATGGGATGTATATTATTCATATCCAGAATGGTATCAAGTTCTTAAACATCATTTTTAAATCATCAAATTATACGATGGAGAATGAATCTCATCGCGTTCGTGGAGACGGTAGTCCGTACGTACGCACGAACGCTACTTCCATTTAATTTTTATTTTAAAAGAATCGAATCCAAATTATACATAGGTATATTACTATTCCAGTATAATATAATATTTTATATATGTTACTTAAGTTCATTTACACCATCCTTTATACGTTCCATGTGTGGTATGAACGAGTCATATCATTTTAAGGGGGCGGTAGTCCGCACTTCCTCAAATGAAATTATCGTATGTATATACAACATGAAACGAATAATGGTATGAAATAAAATGGAATTACAGAAGCTTATATATAAAATATATATCATTAATATCATATTTAATTACAGTGCCATCCTAATGGCCACCATGAGAGGTGGTAAGATGTATTTGAACAATCATCGTTTCGTGAGGCGTTAGTTTGCCATCCACAGAAACATTATGTTCATCATCCATTAGATGGAGTTGTGTGAATGTGTAGTTTGAATCCTTCTTATAACAACATCCTAGTATATTGAGGATACTGGTGTTGTTATAAAATAAAGGAAATAAAAATAATTTGGGGGTTGGAGAAGCAAAATAAATGAAAATACTTTAAGAGAAATTGTTACCTTTAATTTAGGTAACTCACTTTGGTTGGAACCAAAGGACTTCTTGAAATGCTTTATGCCTAAGGGGAAGCTTCAAAGAGGAGGAGAGGGATGTGGGGAGCTTAGTTGGGCAGAGTTTGGACGATCCAAGTGGCTTGAGAGGTGTGAGGAAATGAGAAGGAGGAGTGCCCTTTTATAAGAGGGGTGAGGGGCACCTTTGGAAAAGCTAGAAATATTAATTTATAAAAAATTAATATTCGGTTTCCAAAGGCTCAAAAGTTGACTATTCAAAGGATGAGGTGGGGATAGGTCGAAAACAACTCATCCAATAGAATTTAGACAGGTTTGGGTACTTATATTAACCTTATCTTTAAGTATTAACTCTAAGTTAATTAGTTTCACTTTTACAATGTCTCTTTGTATTTTTATATAATATGGTTAATAAACTTACTATATACATCCAAGCGACCCCCAAGTGGTCCTTTAATGATTAACCTATCATAATATAAGTCTCTTGGCCGAACCTTAGATTTTTAGGAATTTAATATCAATTAATAATATAATATTTTTTTTAAGAACTCTTTTATGTCAATTTTGACACTATTCAATAGTTGATTTTTGTGAAACTCATAACAGATTGATTACTTCGAACAAAGTCAATTAAATCAATCCTAATATATCATATTATCCTAGAAAATTAGTTTAATTCATTAAAAGTTTCATATTATATTTATTTGGGTGTTTATAATATCAATTATTTTAATTTTTCACTATTATAGTAATTACTGCATCATCATTGTGTCATATATAAAATAAATTATTTAATGTCTAAAAATTATAAATAAAATATCATTATGTCGAAAATCTTTTTATCTTTCTAATGAATATTTATAATCTAAAATCCAACATATATAACCCTATGTAACAATTGTTGTTCTAAAAGATATATGCTTGTGTCATTTTTGTATTCATTTTAACTAAATTAAAATAAAGTGTCATTATCACTTACAAGTGGATCCATGGGGTCCCAAAATAGACCCAAAGATTCCCATGGTCGACCATGTATCAACCAATAGGGTTAAGACACGTTTTAGGGTAATTTAGTATTATTATAATATTATTTTTTTTAACCCTTATTTACCGGGTTTACCCTTAACCATGGTAAATAAAATATTTACCGCAGTAATTATTCAAAATGTCTAAAAATAAAAGTTACCTATTTACACAATTTTAACATCCTGATTCTAAATATGGAATCCATTTTCCTAAATTCAAAACACATAAGTGGCAGAAATTAATTTAAAATTAAATCCCGCTGTCAAAACAAAAAGCGTGTTTTTAAGAGATAATAACTATCAAAAGATTGACACTCGTTTATGTTCGGTTTAATTGTAAAATTATGTCCAATGACCAAAATTATATTAAATGGTAAAAATATATTCTAAATATACTTTAAAACCACTCAAATTCATAATTTATCACTATTAATTATTTTGATTAATAAAGTTGTTTTTAATTAAAATTTAGTAATTTTCACTATTCATCAAAATATAAAAGTTATCCAAAAAGTACCAAAATTTCACCCTAGGATAATTTCGATATTCCGAATCCAAAAATGAAGTCCATTTTTAAATATAAAATATATATAATTTTAATAATTAGGTATTTCTATTCATAACGGCTAGTTTGATTGGTTGTGGTGTGTGTTAAAACTCAAGGTTGCGTACAACACACACTACTGTATTATTCAAAGAAAGCGTACCGTGGAAGCTTGGGATGTTTCATTTTAAATTTTTGATGTCCCCATTTAGTCAAAAAGTTTAAAATATAGTATTTAAAAAGGGTTCACTATTAAAGTTGATAAAAGTGCAATACTGAAAATGAATTTGTTCTTGCATTATATCTAAGAAACTCATAATATGGATTCTAAAATTATAAGGATTATATAAACATTAAAATTTATCTAATACTATTCATAACCTCTTTTGAACGGCTTGTTTGGTAAGTCATGGTGTGCTTGAACATGGTGTTGCATGTAGTGAAAGTTATTGAATTATTTTGAAGAAATAACACACTATGAAATCTTGGGGTGTTACAAATTATTTAATCAATCATAAAGAAAAATAAATTACCATGAGTAAAACCCCATTATTATTTTAATTAACTATATAGAACCAAAAATAATTTGTATTTATCTGCAACACAGAATATTATTTATATTAAATGAAATGAATGAAATTCTTAATTTTATATTTTAATTAAATATTATACACGTCATAATAAAGTTTAATAGGAAATAAAATGTAACTTTTTAAATTCAGAATTATTATTGTTAAAATATACTCTTATAAATAATCATATTCATGGGTTTTAGTGATTTTGAAGAATTATTAGATTATTTTTTACCATAATTAGCACATATTACATTTATAGTGTGAACCAGAATTTATTACGGTTACTATGCATATTGACAAAAAATAAAATGGATATACATACCAAATTTCATCCCCATTTTTTCAAATATGGAATCAATTTTTTAATATAAAATTTATATTAGTGTAAGAAGGTATTTAATTTTAATAATTTAAAACATAAGGAAATAATTTTTTAAATAAATTATATGTATACAAATATTTTTATAACAAATGCATCTATAAAATTATTTTTAATGAAATTAATATGATTTAAAATAATATAATGATATAATAATTATTTTAAAACTATAATGAACCTTCCTTAAAAATTAAATAATTATTATTTTTATGAAAATATTTCATTATCTTATATTTTAGTATCTTTTCTTGTTTAGAGTCATTGAGAATTTGGACATAAGTCATGGTTTATCCTCATCTCAAATCTTTGGGTCTTTCAACTGTACATATTCATTTCACATTTCCATCATTAAACTCTATCAAAAATATTTTTAAAAAGAGGATGAGTATAAAAATATTAGTAAATAACGTAAAAAAGGAAAGAAACTCATTGGTTCAGTGAAAAAAAACTCATATAACATTTAACTTTATGTTCAATTCTCTGTTAGTGTATAAAATAAAACATTTTCAAATGAAAAAACACACATGTTTTCTTCAATGAAATCCATTACAACCCATTTCATTAAATTTAATCCCCCTTTTAGGGACTTTAGAATCATATTATTAAAGCAGTTTCATCACCCTTTTAACTGTAATATTTATATAGCTGAATTATATTGTTATCATTACCCAATTCATATGAGATAAATAATGGGATCACCTTTAATATAAGCTATGGTGGGAAAACACATTTTTATTGAGCTACAATGGGGCTCAAGTCTTTCTATAAACTATATCAAGCATTCCCATGAGAAATATTAGGGATTAATTATGATATGTTGTACATGGATCACCCTTTCCATATAATTGTCATGTAATATATCGTAAATAAAAAAATTTCATCATACAAACCTTTAAAAAACTTCTTAAAACCTATATGAAAAATGTTTTTGAATAAATGTAACCTTTTATTTTAAAACCCATTTTCAATATAGAAATACACAAAAAATTAAAAGATATATTTTTTATTCAATTATACAATAAATATTTTAATATAATCTAGAAATAAATTAATGATCACAACAGCGGAAAAGTCATTATCTCCAAATACGTTAAAAATATAACATTTCATTCAATGGTTTTCAAAATGTTCCATATAAAACATGTGAAAATATTCATTTTGAAAACCATTTAAATAATATAAAAAGAGTCAATAGATTTAGTTTATATCTCTTTTATTCCAATATAAAAAATTTCATAAAATCATTTTTAAAAATGGATATGGTAAAAAGGAGCTCGATGGAAAACATTAAAATATATTTTATTTTAAGAAAAGTCCTGTATCAATTTATTAATATTTAAATTGTAATACCCATAAAAGAATATAATTAAAAATAATTATTTTAATTATAATATAGAAACCATGATATAATATGTAAAAGGGATTGTATATACACTTCATAAAAGATTATATGTTTTTAAAATAAAAATATGCCTTAATGAAAATAAATTGACATGATGTCCCTTACATTTAGTCTGACATGTCTTGTGTGTATTTATCTTCATGAATAATAAATTTAGTAAAATTATTTACATTATCTAGAACCTTTTTTCATGTTTTCTATTAAATTTATTTTAATTATTACCATGTTATTGAAAAATACATAATCAATTCTGTTTATGTCGGATGTCTGGTCAATATTTGGATAATGTATCAAAAATTACATTCATAGGTTGATAATGGTCTATGTGGTAATAATTTAAAAATATCTTGAAGAATAATAAGGAAATATTTATAAAATTTAAACATAAATTAAACTTTTTATACTAATAATTATATATGTTTTTGAGAAATGATGTATGATTCAATTGTGGAGAGGGTAGGCCCTCTGTACACATGAGTACCAGTTTCATTTTTGTGTGATCTTTATGGAAATAAGGAATTTATTATTTTAACATAAAATAATTATAATATTGTCATAAATACAATATTATTTCTTTAAATATACATATATATGCAACCCATGTTGTGTGGTGATGAAAATATAGTTGTATCACTTCATTTAGGTGGTAGTCCTCACATTCATGAATGACATAATCATTTCTTAGTGAGTGATAAGGTAAAAAAAATTGAGATATTATCTTTTATGAATGGTAAATATATCAACATTATCCCAATTATTATATCTATATCACATATATTTACTATATATACCTTTATTTCCATCAATTTGATGTTTTATTGAAAACGAATCACATCACTCCTTAAGGTTGTAGTACGGTGATAACCCAAACAACATAATCTTATCCAATGTGAAATGGAAATTAAAAATTGTATATATGATATAATTATGTAGTGTATATATTTATTTTATAAATATCATTTATATATAGTAGTTTATTTATCATACCAAATCATTCTTTGTATAAATAGAAAATCGAATAACATTAATATGCACGATATATTTTTTTCCAGAAACCCATATTATAATTTTGTATCCCATTTGAGGGAGGTAGAGACGGTTTTAGGTCATGAAATTATTTTAAATATATGAAGTTATATGTAATATAGTGAATTTGTTATAATATCATTTTATCACCCCTAGTTTTAGGTATGTAACCTTTGTTTATTCCTTTTAATGTGTTTAATGATCTTGGGATGAGTTGGGAAGAGGTTGGAAGATTTTGTAAGGGTTTTGAATATGTTTGGAGGATTTTCTAAGGGTGCACGGTTTGAGAACTGTTTGAGAACTGTTAAGGGAAACCGGGAGGGTTCTCCATGAAACCGGGCAGGGGGAGACAATAGGATTCACACGGCCTACGCACAGTTGTCCAAACCATGTGAGGAAACTACATAGACCCCTCTCCTCGAGGTAGTGGCGTGTGCACAGTTACTGCACACATTCCCATATCGTGTGGACTAACTGTGCGACCATATAAAAAGAGTGTTTGTAAATACGGTTTCGCTTGGGCTTGACATATTTCACTCCATACATCCTCCCACTTGAGCCTCAATTAGGAATTTTGGTTATAAATGGTTGTAAGGGCACTTCTACTCATTTTGGGAGAAATTCAAATAGGTTTCAAGGCAGTTTGAAGGTGGTTTCTCTCAGATAAATACCTTCTCTAGGTTTCTCTTTGGTTTCCTCTGGAACTAATCTTCTCTCTTTCTTGGTTTTCTAGATATTAATCTGTTGCAAATAGATCTAGGGTTGTGGTTGCCTTTGGTGTTGATTTTAAGGCTTGTAGATGTTTGTAAAGTGGATATATAGCAGTATCGGTGGTGTGTTATCATTGATTGGGGTGTGGTTTCTTGTTGGTTGATTTCATCAGAACCCTAAAGATAGGAGGATTCTATCTCAACTAAACATGGTTATAATTAGTGTCCTTTGATTTAATTAATTTTTTCCCTTGAAATCAATCATGTTGATGCTGTGTGAATCTTGATGAAAACCCTTTTGGAGGGGATTTTGGTATTTTGGGGAAAATGGAATATTGTTGCAAAATGGGCTTTGTTGTGTGATTTTAAAATATTGATTTTAAAATCATTTGTGGTTGATTATGTGTTTTTCTGGGAATGATGGTTTTTAATAAAGATGTTTTCTATTGAAATGGATTTGGGCATGGAAAATTGGTTAAAGGGTGTTTCTAATAAATGTAGGATTTATTGAATTGAATTGGTATGTGATGAAAATGATAGTGTGTTGATTGTGCAGCCTTGGTGATTTATGATTGCTGGATGATTCACTATTATGGATTTTTTGGAACTCTATGGAAGTGGGTGGTATGTACCACTATAATAAGGGGACAGATTGAGGATGAAAGGTCACCCATTAAAGGATAAGTGAGCTGGAAGAACCTTTAGTTGAGAATAGGGTGAACGAGATGGGATGAAGCCCCACAGTAATTGTATCATTGCTGTTTCTTCATTGTATAGATGGAATTGGTTAAGAAAATGCGTTATGGGGATATGGATTATGGGATGGTTGGGGATTTCCCTTGTTTGACATGGCTTGGTAATGATGTGTTGGCTTTCTGTAATTGTTGCACTGTTGAATGTTTTATATAAAGTGTTTTATAAAAATGCGCTAACAGTTTTCTCCTAGTGGTGTGTGTAGGGAACTCATTCAAGGAATACCTACTGAGTATTAGTACTCACCCTCAACATTGGAACATGGTTTCTTTTTCAGATGTAATATTCCCAGACACAGGTAAGAGTAATGCTTCTCATTTTGCAAGCGGTTCGGCATGAAGCTTGGGTGATGATAAGGTGCTTGGAGCATGGATCTTGGTGTGGATCTATGGATAGTGTCATAGTTATGTTAGAGTCTTATTGTGGTCTTCCACATGGTACTATGACTTTTTCATTGTTATATTGGGCATGTGGGATAATTTTGGATTAGTTGGTTGCCTTTTGGTAATGTATGAGATTGGTTTTTTATTTACATGCATCATATTGTTCTGTATTGTTTTGTTGGTTGGATTTTTCTTGAGGAAATAATCTTAACTCAATTTATTCTTGAATCCCATTGAATTTATTTGCAGAATTTTTGTGCCTTGGGAATATCACTTAAGGCCAAGTAGCATTCCTCTGACCTCTCAAGCCAATGAGTTGGGGTAGGATGTTACAAGTGGTATATGTTTGTTTGGTCCATGGATTCTACTTGAGAATCGTTGTTCAATCCATTGATGTGGATCATTGGTCTTGGTGTTTTCACTCATTCTCAGACAATTCAATGAGTCAGGATGTTAGAAAAGTGTAGGATTGTTGAAACATTAATTGTATAGTATTATAGTATGTAGTTAACCCTTTTATGCTGAACTTCATGTTACCATGGGGTTTGGTACACAAGTGTTTTGGGGACACATTTAGGCATTGGAAATCTGATTGTCATGGGTATAACCAATGAGATGAACATGACATGCATGATAGAAATCATGTCCCACAAGGATGTATATTTCATTGGGTAATAATGAATTATGGTCTTTTATGAATGTGTTTATTTTGAAAATTTGTATTGGGGTTCATACCTGAAGTGTTTGAAACAAGGAATTTTTTGGTATTTTGAAAATGGGTGGATTTTAAAAAATAGGGGGATTTTTCAAAATTGTGCTACATGGGAGATGTGAACATGTGGAATTCCTAGTTATGATTGTTGTTATGTAATTGAATTTGAAAATTTTACACCCTTTCTTGATAATGGAGCAAGAATTATGGTTGTTTTTGTGTTGATAGAAATGGAACTGGGTTGGCATCGTAGAGACCAACCGAAGGAAGATGCTGAAAGTTTGGTTCCACCTGAGCCGCAGGTGAACTAGTATCTGGAGAAGAATATAGTGCAAGCTTTCCAAGTATTGGATAGTGAAAATAAATAGAATAAATCATGGAATGTGTATCATGTGGTTCATTTTAAATGGAATAATCCACCCATCATTAGGGGTGATTCAGAGCTAGAGAGGGTTGAAACGTGGCTGAACAAAATGTATTGGATATTTGACTTCATGGGAACACTGGTTGAGATGAATGGGAAACTATCCACCAATATGTTGGAAGATATTTTCCTTCAGTGGTTGGAGTGTGGGGTCCATGCTGGGATGGACCAAAGTGTGACATGGGATGGGATTGAGGAATTGTTTCATAAACAATTATACCCTCATATGTTCAGAATTCAGTGAACAAAGAATTTCTTCAGTTTGAAGCCAGAGAACAAGGATGTTATGGAATATGTGGCTATGTTTACGAACATAGTGTGGTTATCATATGAGGTGGTGGGTATTACATCATCGAAGGCATAAATGTTTGAAGATGGGTTGAACTAGGTAAATCATTTTAAGAAAGAGGTGTTGTGTATAGATGATTTAATAGAAATGGTGAACCGACCTATGGTGGATGAGCGTGGTCTTTTTGGGGCTAAAGGAAAGGGAGGTATATTGGTACCCACATGGAATCACGGGAACATGAATGCTGGGTTCATGCGGAAGAGGGACACTTATATCCTAGGTTGGGGTATGGTTTAGAATCACACAATAGGATCAATGAGTTTTCCTCTGAAGCCTCAGAGTAAGATGAGATATTTTCAATGTGGTTCTTGGAGCCACATCAAGTGGGATTTTAAATCACAACCTCAAGAATGTAATAATTGTAAGAAGATGGGGCATCTGCAGTGTTATTGTCTAAATTCTCCATGGTCAGGTGTTCATGGAACCCCTCAGGGGTCACAGGGGTATTGTGCCTCAACGGGATGGGGGAAGCAGTAAACCCTGTGACTATAGAGTAAAGTGGGTCATGGTGATTCTTGGAATAAAACTATGCCTCAAAAGGTAATAAGGAGCATAGTGTGGAAAGTAAGCAGTTGTTTTGGAGTTCATCAGGTACTGATGGACGATCAATCAAGACCATCAATAGTGTGAGGTATGGTTAATTTAAATTCAACGTTGATGCAAGCTTTGTTGGATATGGGTTCATCACATTATTTTTTTGCTTCATGCTTCATTGATTTGTTGGGTTTACACAGAGAAATGATGCCTTCTATTTTGAAACTACAAATTCTTTTTGTTCAAAGTGAGTGTTGAGCCCTCCAATGTCAAAGTTGTTGTATAGTTGTTTATGGAATTGAATTAATGTGGGATTTCATAGTGCTTAATATGGATTCTTATGTTATATTCCATGGAATTGATAGGTTGGAAATGTTTAAGGCCCACATCGATTTTTATACATGAACAGATTGTTTTGTGATAGAGGATGGCATTAGACATATCTTTAGAGAGGAGAACAGTGAAAAGATGGGCGCAATAGATGTGTTGGCACCAATAGTTGGAAAGACCTCATATTAGTCAGAGGCCTTGTCATTGGAATCAGTGGAAGGTGTTAAGAAGAGTGTTCTTCCTATAGTTATGGATCTGTTTATAGATTTATTTCCCAAGGAATTATCAGGGGTTCCACCCATGGGAGAAGTGGAGTTTACGATTGATCTCTTTCCAGGGACCAGTCCTATCTCACTTCCGCCATACTGAATGAAACCAACTGAATTGATGGAATTAATGGTGTAGATAGGAGAGATAGAAAATAAATTGTTCATAAAACATAGCACATCTACCTAAGAATCACAGTTTTAGTTTTTTAAAAAGGAATATAGAAACTTGCAGATTTTATCGATTATCGTATAATTAATAAGGTTATGATAAGGATCCGAAATCCACTTCCACACAATAATGAATTTATTTACCTATTGAGGGGATCCCAGTGGTTCTCCAAGATTGACATGAGTTCAGGATATCATCAATTGTGGGTGAGGAAGGTGGATATTCTGAAAACATCATTCAGAAGTATATATTCCCTTTTAGATACAGAAGGTTGGCCTTCATGGACATGTTATTTCTAAGAGGGGACATTCAGTTGACCCGGAAAATATAGAGGTTGTTATCTCAAGGAACCCTCCAAAGAATTATTTCAAGATACAGAGATTTCTTGGTCTATGTGGGTATTATCGATGCTTTGTTTTTTATTTTCCATGATTGGATTCACCGATGACAGCTTTGAAAAGAAATAATGTTCCATTTCAATGGGATGAGAAGTTTCAGATTTGTTTTGAAGATCTAAAGGGTCGCATTACATCAGCACCAATCATAGTTTTTTCAGAACCAAGGAAAGGGTACGTGGTGTATTGTGACGCATCGAGATTAGGTTTGGGGTACGTTCTCATGTAGGGGGATCATGTGGTTGCATATGGCTCATGACAGATGATGTTTGATGAGAATAACTACCCAATACATGATTTTATGTGGGTGGTAGTGGTTCTTGCTTTAAAAATGTGTCATCCTTATCACTTTGGTGAGAAATTTGCAGTGTTTACAATCACCATATCTTAAATAATATCTTATCCCAATGATATTTGAAAATGAGGAATTGGATATGGAATAAATATATCCAAATGTTCCATTTTGACATAATGTACACACAGGGTAATTGAAATTCTATGGCACATGCATTAAGTAAAAAACCATATTCTCAAGTGGTGAAACAGGTATCAAATCAATGACAGTTAATGTCGATCATAGCCGACAGGTGGTTGAAATGTGAGGACCTCGGTGACATAGCAGTCTTTTTCCTAGTTTTGTTGGTTCATGACTCTATTGTATTGGTTAAAGAGGAACCCATATCTAATTCAATCTGTATGGCGATGAGGTCGAAACTCAATGTTAGGGAGACCATTGAGGGATGGGAACTGATTAGAAATTCATTTATGTTTTCTCAGAATTGGATGGTAGTACTAGTGGCTTTTTAGGAGGAACATCTCAGGGTAAATCATAATTCCATGTGGGATGTTCATCCTAGAATTCATAAAATGAATAGGGAGTTGAAATCGCTATTTTTGGGGCGAGTATAAAGATGGATATGGCTCAGTTTTTCTTAAGATGCTTGAAATCTTGAAATCTCAAAAAGTCATGGTATATAATTAGCAGATAGCAGGCATGTTGTAGTATTCACCAATCCTAGCATGGAAATGGGAGAAAATAACAATGGATTTTATGATGGGTCTCCCAAGAATGTTCAAGAAACACAATTTCGTATGAGTGATTGTGGATCGGCTCACAATGTCGGCCTTTTTCATCTTGATTCGTGAATCTCATATGGTGGAGGACCTCCTCAAAATCTATATTCGGGAGGTGGTAAAGTGGTATGGTGTTCCTATTTCGATTGTATAAGATAGTGGTCTAAGGATTATATATTGTTTCTATAAATCTTTGCTGCAAGCCCTTGGGATATAGTTGATCGTGATCATGGTGTATTATCCTCATATGGATGGTCAATCCCAGAGGATGATACAAACCTTTGTGGATATGTTAAGGGATTGTGTGATGTATTTTGGTGGTTCATTATAGGATAGATTATCGTTGGTGGAGTTCTCCTACAATAATAGCTATAAGGTTTTGAAACATATGGCACTATTTGAGGCATTATATGGGTGTATGTGTTGTTCTCAACTATGTTGGGTGGAAACAAGAGAAAATTTGATGATCAGACTGAGCCTTCTCATAGATACTATAGAGAAAATCATGTTGATCAGGAAGAGGTTGGAGATTTCTCAAATTCATTAGAAACTGTATGTGGACCCAGCGTCGATGACCATTGTTGTTCAAGGTGGGTGATCAAGTGTTTTTTAGAATCTCTAATAGGATGGTACACCAAGTGTTTTGGAAGCGGTGTATGTTATTTCTAAGTAATATTGGGACTTTTGAGATACTTGAGTTGATAGGAGAGAAGGATTATCAGTTTGAATTTCCCAAATGGTTTTGTGTGGCGCACAATGTGTTTCATGTGTCACAGTTGAAAAAGTATCAGCTAGATTGGGAACATGTTATTTGTTGGGATCTTGTTCAGGTATAAACAAATTATTCTTTGGTGGATGTGCCAGTGTAGATTGTGGATAGTAAAGAAAACATATTTCATGGTAAAAGAATCAGTTTAGTTTGTGTTTTATGGAATCATGGTCATATTAAAGAGGATACTTGGGATCGGGGAAAAGTGATGGCAGACTAATTTCTCGAGCTCTTTCAGAAAACAAATGGTTCTCTACTTTTTGAGGACAAAATGTTCAATGATGGGAAGAATGTAACACCCTTGATTTGAAGAATTTAGCATTTTTATACCTTTTTATGTGTGTAAAGTGGTTAGGATTATTTGGGAAGAGGTTTGGATAGTTTGGACGAGTTTTGAATAATTTTGGAGGATTTTCTAAGCACGCACAGTTTGGGCACGGTAAGGGGAAACCATGTGCGTTCTCCAGGAAACCTTACATGGGGAGATAATAGGTTTTTCTCATCCTGTGCATGGATTTCCAAACTATGTGATGCAACAGTGCAGTCCAATTCTCTCGAGACAGTGGCGTGCACACAGTTAGTGCATGATTTTCCAAATAGTATGGACTAACTGTACGACCACATAAAAAGAGGGTTTTTAAATATGAGTAAACTTTGGCATGACCAATTTCACTCTAAACATCCTCCCACTAGATCATCACTTTGTATTTTCAGTTCTCATGGGTTGGAGGGTCTCTTCCACTCATTTTAGAAGTGACTCAAAGAGGTTTCAATGTGGTTTAAGGATGGTTTCTCCAGGGTAAGTCTTTTCTCTTAGATTCTATATGTTTTCATCTAGATCAACTCATCTCCCTTACATAGTTTTCCAGATCTATATCTGTTGCATGTATATCTATGGTTTTGGTTACCTTTTGTTCTGATTTTATCGATTCTGGATGTTAGGGTATGGGATCTAGAGAGGTTTCGGTGGTGCGTTTTCCCGGATTGGGGTTTAGTTGATTATGGGTGGAATTTTTCGGAACCCTAAAGTAAGGTTGCTTCTCTCTCAACTCCACTTGGATAGAATCACTGGAATTGGTTGAAATTAATTTATTTTTCCCTGAATGTAATATTGATAATGATGTCTAAATCATGTTGGAAACAATTTTGGTGTGCATTTGGGAATTTTGGGGAAAGTGGGTTATTATTGAAAAAAGGGGATTTGTTGTGTTATTATAAATTATTGATTTTAAAATAGTTAGTGGTTGATTATGAAAAATGTTTTTTAAAAATTATTTTCAATAAATATGTGGTTTATTGAAATGGTGTAGGACATGGAAAATCTGGTAGAGGGTTTTTTCAATAAATGGGTGATTTATTGATGTGAATTGGCATGTGATTGAAATGATGGTGTTCTTATTGTGCAGCCTTAGTGCTTTGTGCTTATTGTTTGATTAATTGTTATAGATTTTGTGGAATTTTGTAGAACTGCGCAAGAAGTACAACTATAAAAAGGGGATTGATAGTGGATGGAAAGGGCACCATCAAAGGATAAGTGGGAGGGAATCACCACTAGTTGGGAATGGGGTGAATGGGATGCGTGGAATCCCCACCGTAATGATTTCATTATTGTGTGTTTATTTAAAAAGATGTAATTTTTTGTTCTAAAGCATGATTGGGTTATAGATTATGGCATGTTTGTTGCTTTCCAATGTTTTACATTGCGTGGTAATGTTGTGATGGCTTGTGGTAATGGTTTTACTATAAAATGTTTTATATAAAATGTTTTATATAAATGTGTTAATGGTTTTATCCTAGTGTCATGTATATGGAATTCATTTGGAGAAAACAAACTAAGTATTAGTACTCACCCCCTGCTTTTGAAATTGGGTGCTTTTGTAGATGTCGTATTCCAGGACACAAGTAATAGTAAATCTTATCATTTTTCTAGTTGTTCGGCATGAAGCTTCGGTGATGTTATGGTTTATGGAGAATGGTTCTTATTGTTGGGCTATGGATGGGGTCCAAAGTATTTTAGAGTATTTTTGTGTTCTTCCTCTTGGTACTCTGTCTTTGGCTTTGTTGTATTGGAAATGTGGGATCATTATGGATTTGTCGGCTGTATTTTGGTAAAGTATGAGTTTGGTAGGTTTCTGACATGCATCATATATTTGTGGATTATTTGGATGGTTGGCTTTGTATTAAGGGAAAATCATTCCCCAATTTATTATCAAAGCCCTTGGCATTTATTTCTTGCCTTTGGTGCCATGGGAACGTCGCTTAAGGGAAAGTAGCATTCCTCAGCCTTCTCATGCCAATGAGTTGGGGCAGGATGTTGCCATCATGGTTTAAAAAGAATTTATGTAGGTGGAGAAACAAATATAAATAAATATTCTTGTTCAATAACATCACCTCTTCTTTAGGAATCCTTATTTGGTTTTCATAATATCCTACCTAGGTTGGGTTTGTACACAAAATAATTCATCTAGGATCTGAGGAGAATCTTTTTTTTCGATGGTTTATTACTAAAAATATGGTTGGAATGTGTGATAAAGAAAGAAGAGGGTGGCCTTTTATAAGTGAGCCAAGTGAGCCACATGTAATTTATTAAAAACATTTAATCATAACCAGGTTTCTATCTATCTAAAAGCATCAAATAAGGGAAATTATCAATCCTATTGGAGAAAATGTAGTAATATAGATATAAAATTTGTTTTTTAGAAGTTTTTAGTTTATTGTTAACCAATATCTTTATAATTTACCACCTCAGTAAATCCATTTTTACCTCAACCACAACAATTAATCTTTAATATATCTAATATTATTTCTTTAAAAGAAATTAAGTTCACCTTATTATAAAATCATGATTATTTTGATTCCAAATATGAAATCCATCTATATAAATTAAATTTATTGAAGTGACATATTTTAAATTAATATTAATCCTATAGATGGGGTAAGAAAGCAAGTTTAAATAATTAAATGATCAAATGTTAAAAATTATTTTATATAAAAATTCAATATGATAAAGATTCTAATGTCCAAAATTGAAATAATAGATAAATAATTTTACTAATATAACATTAAAAAATTCCAAATACATTTAATATTATAATTAATTTATAAATATGATGTTTAAAATTAAAATTTTGTATGTATAATTAATCATAAAAAAATGAATATTTATGATAATAAAAAATATTATTGCTAGGGAAATTTTGATATTTATTTTTAAAAAATTAATAATATCATTTTATATTAATATTTAAAAATTAGGAAGAAATAATATTAAATTATTTGTGAAATGTGCATCTAACTTGTCTTTTAGATGAAAAAATATTTTTTTAGAAAACATTTCCTTTTCTTTCAAATTGTTCTAACTTTTATATTTAATCAACAAAAAATGAACATGTTAAAAATATATATTTTTACAATATAGTGGTATCAATTCATACCCTATATTCTTCCAGTGATGAGACAACTATAACATTAAATTATAAAATTTTAATAACCTATAATGTTTCATTTAAATGCAGTGTTGCATATAACCAAAGATAAACTATACATTGTGTGTAATGGAAGCTATTTAATAGATTTAATTTAATTAAAAATTATTATATTTTAAAATTATGGGGTCTTATATTTTATTCTAAGCTTATTAGTGTGGGTCAAAAACACTATCAAACACTATTTTCTATTATTTTAAATCCCTAGTTGTTGCATCCTCCACCCATTAATAAAGTTCATCCTGGAAAACTGAAATTTATCGTGGAAATCAATGGATTTACATTTGACATTTCATTTTTTGAATAGCCACACCCTAAAATAGAGAATAAAATATCAAATTAATAAGAGAAAAATGAATGAATAAGGGTCATATGTAAAAACAAATAACTTGGTTTCTCTATAGGAAAAATTTATTATGATGTGATGAGGTTGACAAGGATGAAAAGGAAAAATAATTATAGAGAGGTATTTACTTCATTATTCGCAAAAATGTGAATGATTAATGAAAACATAATGACCTCAAAACCATAAATCAGTGACCTGTTTTAAAAAATATGATTAATAAGATATGAATGTAATATGATAAAAAAAAATTCAAGAACCTTTGCCTAAATTTGGATAATTATTTTACTATGTAAGAACATAAGGAAAAATTATTTCTTGATAAATCCATTTTTCAAGAGAAAAATTTGTTCTTTTGGTTGTTCTTTGGTAAGTTTACAATTCATCTCTTACTCTGTGAAATGAATATCCAAAAATATATATTTTTATGCCTGAAATTCTAAAAATCGCTCTTAATAGATAAGAAGATATATAAAAGAGACCCAAGTCTTTGCATCTTTGTCTAACTATTTTCCAAAACAAATATCATTAGAAAACGTTATATAATATAAAAAATTAAAAACTAAACCCCAATAGTAACACCACTTGTTCATCCTTATTATTTAATTTTCAAAACATATATCTAAGACAATGATATATTGAAAAGGACCACATGTTGGATGGTGGTAGGTGCTGAACCATTTTCATCCTTCGTCCGGGTGTTCAATCCCATCAACATTTCCGAATGCAACTACTTTTCAACCCGCATATTGGTTACACTTTTTCTAAACCATGTTAATATAATTCCCTTAATGTTCCCAAAATAAATATGGTTATCCTTCCAATATAAGAAATAATTTAATAATATTTTTACTATGGATTTAAATAATTAATTTTTTTTCAAAATTCCTAATAATCATATTTAAATAATATTAAAATTTCATTAATGACCATATTTACCCTAATAGTTATCAATAATTTAAAACATACCTCTATAAAAGTTAAAGTTGTTCTTCCCAAAATAATCTTTCCAATAATATTTTTACTTATGACTTGTATTTAAACTCAATAAATATCTGAAAAGGTAGTTCTATTATATAAAATATTACAATATTGGTGCCTGAGATATTAATATTGTGATCTGAATTTGAAATATTTTAATCTCCTAGATATTTCACCACTTTACAAAGTGTTCCATCATAAACTAGATAGGTAGAAAATTATTTTCCATGCCATTTTTAAAATCATGATGATTTCCACCCTATGTAAGTAATAGTGGACACATGTTAGCATAATGTCCCAACTCATTGCAGCTAAAAGGTCTCATTATTGAAAATATATCGATTATCTTATTCCTAGATTTTTCAAGACTCTTTTATTTCTTTTCAAAAAACACTATAAAAAGACATAACAAGCTAGTAACACTTACAGGATTCTAAAAAAACCCCCAAAAATTTATTTGACCACACTTGGAACATGTTTGGGGTTACCATTAGGAATCATTGTAACATCCTAGGTAAATAAAGAATATAAAATTTTCATATTTATTAATATTTTTGAAATAAATTTTAATTTTATGTTAAAGTGTATGCTATATTCGATTGCATACCTGATACGCAACAACGAACTTCTTTGAAATCTTACGTGGAACACAACACTGGGTTATACTGAAAAATAATAATATAATATTATTTCAGAGGGTAGTTAATGCATAGTCGTTGTATCAGAGGGAATGAGAATAACTAACTAAATTATTAATATACATGTTTTTTAAAAGATTTTACATTTATCCAATAAATTTTAGAGGCATAAAATGTGGATTAATCTAATTTTAAGCATAAATACTCTAATATTTATTAAATGGTCGATTTACCGCCTTTTTATGGAGAATCCTATTTAAATCATTTTTTGGTGACTATTATATGTTCTATTTGACAAAATAAAATACTTATTTAGAATTTGGGAATCATAATTTACTCTAGGTAATTTTTTGGTATATTTCTGATAAAATTTATTTTTTATGAATAGTGACAAATACTGTATTTTAATTCAAAACTAACTTCTAATCTAATTAATTAATATGTATAGATTATAATTTTAATTCGTTTTAAAGTTTAATTTTATTATATTTTTACAAATTAATCCGATATTTTTCTTTGGATGTAATTTCACTTTAAAATTGGACACAAACAAATGTCTATCTTTTGATAGTTATTATTTCTTAAAAACACACTTTTTATTTTGAAAATTGGAATAATTTTAAATTAATCTCTGCCACTGATGTGTTTTGAATTTGGAAACATGGATTCCATATTTTTAATCAGGGAGACCAAATTGTGTAAATATGAAACTTTTATTTTTAGATATTATGAATATTTTAAATAGTAAATATTTTATTTAACATGATTATAGGGTAAATATGGCAAATAATGGTAAAAATAATATTATAATAATATCAAATTATACTAAAATTTGTCCTAATATTATTGGTTTGTATAAGTACGACCATGGTCTCACTTGTGCCTATTTTGGGACACCATGGAGCCACATGGGAGTGACAATGACACTTTATGTTAATTAATATCAAGTAAAGACAAAAATGACATAAACATATATCTTTTAGTATGTAAATTATTAAATGGGGTTATATAAAGTATATATCTTTGACTATAAATATTCATTTGAACTATATAATGATTTCCTACATCATGATATATTTTTTATAATTTTTAGACAACATATAAATAAAATTATTTATGAATCAATAATGATGTAGTGTTTAACTGATAAATGAATTATTTAAATAAATATGATTAAAAAAAATAACCATAACATGTCCAATTCTTATTGGATGATTTCACTTCGAACAACAGTCATCTTATTTTTGACTTTAATATGATTTGGACCTTTAGAAAACAAAAATCATTATATAAAAAATAATATTTTTAAACTTTCCTAAAGAGACCCTCCTCCCACTTATAAAACACACTCACCTATAACCCATTACACTCAAATCTCAATCTCCTTCAGTCATCAAAAAGCTTCCCAATTAAGCTCCCTACATCCCTTTCTTCCTCCTATAATCCTTACCTTAGGTATAAGGAACTTCATAAAATTTTTTTTGTTCAAACCAAAGGGAGTACGCGATTTAAAGGTAAAGTCTTCTATAAAGTTCTTTTGTTTTATTTTACTTCTCTAACCCCATAACAACTTTTTATTACATTATTTTAT
This sequence comes from Viscum album, assembly GCA_963277665.1. Taxonomy (NCBI): domain Eukaryota; kingdom Viridiplantae; phylum Streptophyta; class Magnoliopsida; order Santalales; family Viscaceae; genus Viscum; species Viscum album. Next base: position 1,014,836,359 of record OY728120.1, on the reverse strand, counting down.
AAAATAACCAGAATAATCAATATACTAGGTTGTTGTTATGTGATGAATTCTAATGACACAAACACACACATCCATCTAATGGGTAAAGAACATACTGTTTTTGGGGATGGCGAACTACTGTCTCATGAAATGATGAATGTTCAATCTTCTCCTACAACCTTGTATGGTGGCCATTAAGATGGAACTATTTTTATATGTGATATATATTATATTTATATTGATTATATTATTATTTATTTTTCATTTATATATTACCATTATGGTTTCCATAGTGGGTAAATACGATAATTTCATTTGAGGAAGTGGAGACTATTGTCCCCTCAATGTGATATGACATTTTCATTCCATATGTGGGATGTATAAAGGATGGAGTTAATGAAATTATATATTATATTATACTAGAATTATGATATAACTATTTATCATTATGTTTTCATTCCATTAAATATGATATAGAAATGAATGTAGTGTTCATGCGAACGTACAGCTTACCGTCTCCATGAACGGTGCATTTCATTTACTATCTTGAAGTGTTATGTACTATAGTAAATACATATATATACTGGATTTATATGATATCAATGATACATTAATAATGAATATCATTCTTGAGATAATGGAATTTTGACCACATGGACAACATGTAATTATTAGGAGTTCATTTTTACTCAAGTACCAAATATAAACAGAAAGACCATTATAAACATAAATTATTACATAATGTTTATAACATGGTAATAAGTGTTATTAATGGTGTAATAAACATGAAAAAGGTTCTTAATCAATTATAAATTAATTTTAGTTTATTATTAAAGAGATTAAACAAATAACGATTCATGTCAGACACGAGGCATGGGACTTCGTCTCAGTATCCATTCATTGAGGCATATTTTGTTTTCTAAAATATATTCTTTCATACATTGTATAAACCCCATTTATATACCATTTCTTTCAAAGTTACACTTTTTTTATGAATCATTTTACTAAATGAAAAAAATATATTTTTTCTTTTTAACTTAAGTGGTGGCAACGACCTTTCCGCCACCACGAGTATTATTTGATCTTTGGCTTCCTTAAAAAGATATAATGTTTTTAAAAGGATTTAAATAGAATATACTTGTTTACCTATATCTCTATTGGAAATGTTTTTTATAATATATATTTTATGTCAATATATTTAAATGATATACTATGATTGAAATGTGGAAATGTTATCTTTCCTTTATGCTTGTTTTATATGTTATGAATATGTTGTAGTTCGTTGGAATTATTTACATATATGGGTGGTTCTGGGATAAACCTAGAGCCAGTGAGGTTGACATTTCTCTCCAATGCATTGGGTAATGTGATGGAGGTAAAATTGAATGTTTCTCCTATGATATTTAGGTAATATATTGTGATGGGTATTCCAAATTTAACTCCCTAGGTTGCTTGAAAGCTACGACGTAAGTATGTTATGGATTACACATGTTAACATTATGATTTTTGATTACTATGTGTTGTTCATAAATCATATGATTTCATGAGGTAAGTAAAAGTTATTATGTTTTGTATGTATTGATGGACTAATGATTTATTTCTTTATTTTATATCCCTTACTGAGTTTTTTAGGATCATCCTATTTGTTTTGAAATATTTTCCACTAGATTTAAAGATGAACATGGTAAAGGATGGGATCAAGTAAAAGTCATGCTATCTAAAACATGGAACTAGACATGACTCTTTTTTTCAGAGTTTTTATTTGAGGATAAAAATGGAAACTGGGTAGTAGTGTCTACTTTGTAATTTTTGAGATGCAATGAAATAGTTATGGCCTAATTCTCTAAAACTATAAACATTATAAGATCATCAATGTGAATTATTATTTTAATTAAAGATTATGTAATGTTTTAAGAATGGGTCCTTGTAGCTAGTATCAAATGTCGGTTTAGACAACTTTAGAAGTTAGAATATTTTTAAATTAATATCCATTAATTAATTTATCATAAGATTGAAATGATAAATCATTTAAAGATTACCATGTTTCTTATACAATGATATTTTTGGGTTCAGAAAGGTTTTCTGGAGAGGAAACAAGGAAGATATGATGGGAAAACATCAAGAGACAGACAAATTTTCAAATCGGCAACCATAGATGGTTTTAAACGGAATATAATAGTTGTTTTGCAGTGATGGAACATTTAACTCAGGCTGTAAATGGTGGTGTTATCCATGGATGAGATCATCCAGCTCAAGAATAGAGGAACTTGTTAGTATTGGAGCATTTCATGAGGTAGCATCCCCCATCATTCAGAAGGTCATCTTACCATGAGCTAGATGAAGGGATGATTAAAGCATTAGAGATGAATTTTGATGTCATGGGGGGTTCAGAATATCAAAAGGTTAGTCTTAATGATAACCATCTTAAAGTTGAATCTGATTAGTGGTTGTCGATGGTTAAAAATAGCCGGAATAGTGAGGAGATTGATGCTCTTGATTTGGATGAATTAAAAGGTATATTTCTTCAGAAATATTTTTCTATGGTGGTTCAAATTAGGTTGGAAATACAATTCCTCAAATTGAGGTAGTTGGATGACTCAGTGGATGCTTAGGAATAAAAAATCACTCGACTTTCAAGGTATTCTCCAAATTTCAAATGAGATCTTGATAGACAAATTGACCATTTTTTCCCAGGATTAAAGCCAGTGTATGGAAGGGATTTATCATTTGTGAGTTTAAAATTTATGAAAAACGTTTTCGATGTGTGGAGAAGGTGGAAATGGAGTTTTCCGATGATCAGGTGTTCTTGGACAAACAACAAAATAAGAGGTCGAGGTGGCAAATTAAATGGGAGAACTCTTCAAAATGTCTGATGGTAAGAAACATAAGTTTACAGTTTGTGAAAATTGTGGTAAAAAGCATATTGGGGAGTGTCTTTTAAATCTAGTAAGTGCTATTAATGTCGTAAAATGGGATACAAGGCTTGTAATTACACTGAAAAAGATCAGGGTAATGGTAAGACATAATCCAATTTATAGCCATTATAATATTTTAAGTGAAATGAAATTGGTCATTATGAAAATGAGTGTCTAATGAAGAACTCAACCGAGGGAAAGTAGCCATAATATAAGCAAAAAGGGGTGGTGAAATCCTTTGTAATGACTTTAACAGATGTTGGACCATCAAATGAAGTAGTATATTGTACACTGTTTATTGGTTCAAATTATACCAATGTGTTATTGGATTCCTTGTCTACATCATCTTTTATTTCAGAGAAGTTTTCTTGTAAATTAGGAATTCCATATCAAGATATGAATCCTGAACTTATGGTAAAAACAACAGGGGTAAATGTTGAGACAAAAATAAAATATAAGAACCTTATTGTCCTTGTGTGCATAATGAATGTACCTTCAAACCTTATTGTTTTACCTCTAGTAGAGTTTGATGTTATTTTGGGTATGAAATAGATTTCTGTTTATCACCCTAAGATTGACTATAGAGATAAATAAGTTTCTTTTCCAAATAATTTTTAGTTTTTGTTCAAGAATGAACGCTTACATTTGATAACATATCAGGATGTTGAGAAACTAGTAAAATATGAAAATGAATGTTACCTTTCACATATTATTGAAATAAAGGAAATGTTCTGATTAATTATGTCCCTATGGTAAATGAGTAACTTGATGTTTTTCCTAATGAGTTACTTGGTATTATACCCGATTGAGATGTTGAATTTACTATTGACTTAGTTCTGGATGTTAAGCTAATTTCAAAACCACGTTATTGAATGCCTCAAATTGAACTTTTAGAGTTACAGTTTCAATTGATTGAGTTATTAGATAAAGGATTCATTTGACCTAGCACATCACCATGGGGTGCTTCTTTGTTTTTTGTTAAAAAAATATGGTTAAATGAGACTTTTAAATAATTATAGAGAATTGAATAACATCACTATTATGTAAAAGTATCATTTTCCTCATGTTGACAATTTGTTTGATCAACTCCAGAGAGCTCACTATTTTTCAAAGATTGATTTGAGGTCGGGGTACCATTAGATGAATTTGAAGGAAGAATACATTCTAAAGATTGTGTTACGTACTAGATATACCCATTAGGAATTAGTAGTTATGGCTTTTGGTTTTACCAATGCACTTGTTGTATTCATGGATCTTATGAATAGAAATTTCCATGAGTTCTTGGATATATTTGTCATTGTGTTTATTGAAGATGTTTTGGATTATTTTAAATGTAAATTGTAACATTAAAGTGATTCAAGGGTTGTCTTGAAAACATTAAAATAAAAATAAACAGTATGGGAAATTCATAAAGTGTGAGTTTTGGTTACAAAAAATTTCATTCCTTGGTCACATTGTTTCAGAAATTTGAATAACTCTTAATCCAGCTAAAAAATAGTTGTTGAAGAATGTTAAGACCCACAAATATATTCGAGATTCATATTTTTCTTAGATTCGATGGTAATTACCAGAGGTTTTTTGAAAACATTTCATGGTTATCTAGATCACTGACTATGGTAACTCGAAAAGGTGTAAAGTTCATTTGGACAAATGAATGTGATGAATTTTTCAGGAATTTAAAAGAATATTAGGAATTCTTCTATTTTGGTACTGCCTTCTAGAAATGGGGATATTTTTAACTATATTTATGCTTCATTGAAAGGAAATGGTTGTGTCCTAATGAAAAAATGATCAGGCAATTGCTTATGATTCATGTCAGTTGAAACTTCATGAGTTAAATTACACTACACATGATTTGGAATTAGCTATTTTTTTATTTAAAAATTTGGAGGCACCATTTTTATGGAGTGAAGTGTGAAATATATACCGACCAAAAATGATTGATGTTTATATTCACTCAGAAATAATAAAACAAGAGACAGATGATAAGGTTGGAATTAATTAAGGATAATGATTGCATGATCCATTACCATCAATGAAAATAAAATAAAGAGGTTGATAATTTGAGTCAAAGAAGTAATGCTACATTATCATTGTTATGTTTAGAACATGATCCATTGATTTTTGAATTGATGAACTTTGGCATAGAAGTTGTTGGTGCACAAAATTCCTCTGTTTTATTTCATGTGTTAGTGAAATAATCTATATCATACATACTTAAGGAAGCACAAAAGGAATATAGTGAGTTACAGAAAAAGGTAGATTTGGTTCAAAAGGGTATGTTTCCTAATTTTAACATTGATTATGATTTTTTTTGAGGTTTGAGAAGGAATTATGTGTTCCTTGTGATTTTAATGTGAAGAATGAATTGTAATGTAAAGCTCTTAGTTCTTCATTTTCAGTTCATCCTGGTTGTACTAATATGTATAGAGATCTTCGGGAGTTTTACTGGTGGGATGGAATGAAAAGAGATATTGCTGACTTTACTATGAATTGTTTGACTTTTCCTTAGGTTAAAGCAGAGTGATAGTTACAAAAAGGGATGCTTTAGTATTTACCAGTGCTAGAGTGGAAGTAGGAAAATATATCCATGGACTTCGTTTTGGGATTACCATAGACATCATGAGGTAACAATGCAATTTTGGTTATTATTGATCAATTGAATAAATATGATCATTTCATTTCTATTTTAGATATATTTTCTCTTGATTAACATTCTCAGTTGAATGTTAAAGAGATAGTTAGGTTAAATGGAGTTCCCCTCTCCATTGAATCTAATCGTGATCCTAGAATTACTTATAACTTTTGGAAAGGCCTTCAGAAGATGTTGGGTACTAAATTATATTTTAGTACAACTATTCATCCTCAGTCAGATGGGAAGTCAGAGCAAAAAATTCAGACCTTGGATGATATGTAACGTTCTTTCTAAATGGATGACCCATGAATTTGGGACCTATATCATTCTTTGGTTGAATTATATTGTAGTAATAGTTTTATTTCTATTATACAGCTGGGACTATTTGTGGAATTATATTGGAAGCAGTGTCGAACTCTAGCTTTTTGGGAAGAAGTAGGTGAAAGTGAACCGATGGGACCAAAATTGGTAGAATAGAAGGGAGAATACATTCAATTGATTCATAAGAATATGAGAACAGCTCCTAGCAGGTAGAAATATTATGCAGATAGTTGGAGGAATGATTTTTCTTTTATGGTAGATGATCATGTCTTTCTAAATTTTTCTCCATGGAACTGTTTTATGCATTTTGGTTATTTGGGAAAGTTGAGTCCGGGGTTCATTAGACCTTATGAAATCCTAGATAAACATGGATCAGTTGCTTATAGAGTGGATTTACCTTCATATTTATCTTAGGAATATAATTTTTTTTAAGTATTTATGTTGAGAAAGTATATTCCAAATCCCTCTCATGTTTTGAGCCCAGAGGTATTTCAGTTGGAATAGAATCTCTCGAATGAGGAACAAACAATCATGATTCTCGATCGAAGAGAGAAAGTGTTTCCAAATAAGGTGATTAATCAGGTATGGGTTTTGTGAAAAAACAATATGGTTGAAGAGGCAATGTTGGAATATGAAAATTCTATGAGGGATAAATACCCACAATTATATGATAAGTGAATAAAAATTGTGAGGACGCAATTTCCAAAAGGGGGGAAGGATGTAATATCCATGATCAATAAAGAACATAACATTTTTCATATTTTTTAATATTTTTTAATTAAATATTAATTTTAATTTAAAGGGGATGATATGTTCTATGGAATACTTGATATGCAACTACAGGCTTCTTTGAAATCTTATGTTGCACACAATGTTGGGTCATACTAAAAAATAATAATATAATATTATTTTTAATGGTAGTTAACGCCTAGATATTGTATTAGAAGGAATGGATAGAACTAAGTACAATATGAATATACATTTTTGCTAAATGTTTTTACAATTTTCCAGTAATAGTTAGAGGCTTAAAAAGAGAATGAATCTAAATTTAGGCATAAATACTCTAATATTCATTAAAAGGTCGATTAACAGCCTTTTGATGGTGAACTATCATCAAATCTTGTTTTGGTCACTTATATATGTTCAATTTGGAAAAATAAATTTTTTATTTTGAATCGGGACATCAAAATTTACTTTGGTTAAATTTTTGGTATTTTTCTGATAAAATTTAATTTTTTAAAATAGTAAAAAATACTATATTTAAATTTAGAATTTCTTTTTAATATAATTTTTTTAAATGGTTAGATTATCCTTATAATTTGTTTTTATCTTTAAATATATTATATTTTTTCCAATTAATTCGATAATGGTCATTAGAAGTAATTTCACTTATAAATCAGGCATAAAAAAATGTTAATCTTTTGATAGATATTATTTCATAAAAACACACATTTTATTTTGACAAAGGAAATTAATTTAAAATTATTTTATTCCACTTCTGTATTTTTAATTTTAAAAAATGTATTCTATATTTTGAATCAGGAGGTCCAAATTATGTAAATAGGTAAAAAAAATTTGAGACGTAAGGAATATTTTCATCAGTAAATATTTTATTTACCATTGTTAAAAGGTAAATCTAGTTAATAAGGTTATAAAATAATTTTATAATAACATTAAATTATAATTAAATGTTTCTTAATCATGTCGGATGATACATATCTGACCATGGTCATCCTTGGTTTGATTTTGGGACTCCATTGAGCCACCTGGAAGTGATAATGACACTTTATGTTAATTAATTTCAAGTAAAGGAAAAAATAAAATAAACAAATATATTTTAATAAATCAATTATTATATGGATTTATATAAGTTATCTCTTAGACTATAAATATTCATTTGAATTATAAAGATATTTCCTACATCATGATATTTTTTTAATAATTTTTAGACATCAAATAAATTACATTATTTATGACACGGTAATGATGCACTGTTTACCTCATTAATTAACGATTTAAATAAATAAGATTTTAAAAAATAAAAAATATCCAAAAATTGTACAATTATTTTTGGATAATTTTATTTCGAACAAGAGTCATCTTAACATCAACTTCAAAAAGTTTTTAACAATTATAAACTATAAATCCTTATACAATAAAATAATATTTTTAAACTTTCCTAATGTGCCCCTCCTCCCCCTTATAAAAATCCCCCACCTCTAACCCATTACATACAACTCCCAAGACCCTTGGATTGTCCAACCTCTTCCCAATTAAGCTCTATGAATCCCTCTCTTCTACTTAGATTCCTTACCTTAGGCAAACTTCACTTCATGAAATCCTTTTGTTTCAAACCAAAGGGAGTTACCAATTTTAATGGTACAATCTTCTCATAAGTTATATGGTTTTATTTTACATATCCCACCACCTAAACTCTTTTTATTCCTTTCATTCATAACAACAAAAGTATACTCAATATACTAGGATTATTTATGAGATGTATTCAATCTACACTTACACACACATCCATCTAATGGGTAAATAACATACTATTTTTATGTACGGCGAACTACGACTTCACGAAACAATGATTGATCAATCTTTTCCTACCACCTTTTATGGTGTCCACTCTGATGGAAATGTATTTATATGTGATATATATTATATCTATATTGTTTATATTCTTCTTTTTTATCATTTATAGAATACCTTTACAGTTTCCATAGTTGGTAAATACGATAATTTCATTTGATGAAGTGTGGACTACTGTCCCCTCAAAAGGATATGACTCATTCATGCCATTCGTGGGATGTATAATGGACCGAGATAATGAATTTATATATTATTTTATACTTTAATTATTATATATCTATGTATCATTATTTTTTCATTCCATTAAATATGAAATATAAATGAAAGTAGCGTTAAGGCATACGTATGGCTTACCGTCTCTATGAATAGTGTGTTACATTTATTATCCCCGTAGGTTATTTACGATTGTAAACACAAATGCATACAGGATTTATATTATATATATGATATCTAAATCATTAATATCAGTATGGTGATAATGGACTTTCGACCACCTGGAGAACTTGTAATTATAAGGAGTTCATTTTTGACTGATGTACCAAATATCGACAAAATGACCATTATTAATATAAATTATTACATTGTGTTTATAACATGGTAATAACTGATATAATATAATTAATAAACTTGAAAAAGGTTCTTAGGAAAGTATAAATTAACTTTAATATATTATTTTGGATATTAGAAATGAACGGTTCAAGTCAGACACGAGGCAATGGACTTCATCTCAATCTCTTTTCATTGAGGCATATTTTTTTTACACATGGATTTCTTTTATAGTGTATAAACCCCAAGGATTTTTCATTTTATTCAATGGGAATCCTTTTCTACAAATAATTTTACTAAACGAAATAAATAACGATTCTTTTTAACGTAAGGGGTGACAACGACCTTTCCACCACCATGAGTATTAATTGATCATTGACTTCATTAACATGTCGTAATGTTTTTAAAACGAAAATAAATACCGTATACTCTTTTAAATATTTTGGACATGAAAATGTTTTTGATAATATATTTTTTATGTCAATATATTTAAATTATATACTATAATTAAAATGTGGAAATGTTACATTTCCTTTATGTTTGTTTTATGTGTTATGCATAAGTTATGTTTCTTGGGAATTGTTTACAAATATGGGTGGTTCTATGATAAACCTAGGGTGGGTGAGCCCTAGATAGCTCTCCAATGCATTGGGTAATTCGATGGAGGTAAACATGAATGTATCTCCTATGAGTTTTAGGGAATAAATAGTGATCAGTATTCCAAATATAACTCCCTACGTTGCTGTGAAATATACAACGTAAGTACATTGTGGATGCCACAAATTACCTTTATGATTTGTGATTACTATGTGTCATTCATAAATCTTATTATTTCATGAGTTAAGTAAAAGAGTTTTTGTTTTGTATGTATTGATGGACTAATGATTTCTTTCATTAATTTATAACCCTTATTGATCTTTTTTATGCTTATCCAAAGTTTTTGAGATGTTTTTCATATGACATAAAGATGAATAGGTTCCAGGGTGGGACCAAGGAAAAGACATGTGATCTAAAACATGGAACAAGACATGTCACATTTTTTAGGATTTTTTATTTTATGGATAAAATGGAAACTGAGTACAAGTGTCTACATTGTAATTTTTGAGATGTAATGTAATAGTTATGGCCTAATTCTCAAAGTCTCTAAACCTAAAATGATCCTCAATGTGAATTATTCTTTTAATTCATGATTATGTAATGTTATAAGGCTAAATCCTTGTATTTATAGTTTTTTTCTTCTCTTTTTCCAACAATATTGACTAGTTCATACTATTTTCATCTCATGGAACATATGGGTTGGAAAATTATATCTTAATTATCTCATCAAATCTAATAACATTCGAATAACATTTAATGTCATGTGTGCCTAGAGTTCATCACACTTATCTTTTTAATCCTTAGACAAATCTATTTATTTGAGTATTAATGCAAAAAAATTTCTTAGTTACCTAAACATCCTTGTAAAATTTTATTTAGGTATTGAAAACAAATCTTCTTCCTTTTTCAACAAATTATAGGAATTGTTTCTCTATCATACGCCAGAAAAACCATCAGTAATTATTTATCTATGATAATAATATAAATTTTTTCTAATTCAATTGAATTAATATCATCTTTCTCTATATTATTATTATCTAATGGGAACTATTGATCTCCTTCACCTTTAAAATGTTAATTTCAAAGTATTACATTTATATATTTTGAAAATCCAATGAATTAAAATATCTTCTAAAAAAATAATTCATCCCTAATCCACCACAAGGTAAGATGATCTAATGAATTATGGGAGATGTTTCAACATAAAATTATCGACTTTAGAGATATTCCTTTAAGGTATATCAAGTCCCCCTCTAGCATGGATACCACCACCACTTATAGCTCATGTCAATTGAGCCATCATTATAAAAAAATATTTTTTTACAATTCCATCCTTATCAGCATGCTGATTTGGAAGGATATTTACCTCTCGGTTCATCCCCACTATATATACCATGTTTCCTCTTTGGATACCCATTATGAAAATATAACTTTTAGATGAAGAGGCATGTTGATCTTAAATTTCCTCTCCATTTCAACATATGCATACGAGAGATTCATCCATGGTTATAATTATAAAAATATCCTAACCACTAATTTTATATAAACCATACTCTAATTACAACTATAGAGAAATATACTAAAAACTTACATATTCTTGCGGATTAATTCAAGAATTCATTCGCTTACATTTGAGCGTCTTTTCAGTTATATAGTTTTTGAGAATAGGACCGTAACTCATACATAAAAAAATAAAAATGGGAAACACCATTTTAAAATCAATTATTACTATAATATAAAACTTTTAATAATAAATCATTATTACTTTTCATTGAAAATGTCCATTAATTTCAACAAGAATTATTCCATTCCATTACACTTCCTTAAACACTATAAAAAATATTCTAAATATGTCATGAAAATAAAAATATCATACATGGAATGAAAAAACCATTAAAATCATTATACTGGTAAAAAATAAAAAAATCATATAAATATACATTTACGTTCAGTGTTCAATGATTTTTTTAAATAAAAAAATTTAAATGAAAAAAATAAACATTTTTTTCCAATAAAATTCCATTAAAATCATTATAAATCAATTAAAACTACCCTTTGGTCACATGTAGAATCATATTAATAAATCCCTTTCAAAATAAATATTTTAATAACCAAATGGATAGCTTCCAATTAAATAATTACCCAATTCATTAGAGATTTATAATTGGCCTCACCCACAGTATAAGGTATATATGCCTCACTAGATCTTCATTATTGGTAATGGGGTTAAACCCATTATATATGCTATATTGTGCTCACCTATGAGCTATAATGGGGTTAAAACCTTTTTATAAGATATAAAAAGCTCACTCATTTCATATAAATCTCAATTAGCATATAAAAAATAAACACTTTCATCATAAAACCCTTTGAAATAATCTTTTAAACCTATTTGAAAAAACACCATGGAATAAAAATACCCTTTCCTTTTGAAACCACATTTTCATTACCAAAATTTCCAAAAAAAATAGATATTTTATTGAATGAAATGTGAAATCGTACAAAGGAATCTATAAAATAACTAGTAGACATGGTGGAGTAATAGTCTTTATCAATATGTACATTATGAATTGAAATTTCATTTTATCATTTGTTTAATGAATCCATGTAATAAAAATAATATATTACTTCTACAAATATTCTAGATAAACAAAAAATGTGAGAAAAAAATAATTTACAAATTTTTCATGTCCAAATGAAAAAATTTAGAAAATCATTTTGAAATTAAGGACATAAAAAGGATGTAGTGGGAAAGATGATTTTTGAAGATGATTTTTTTTAAATAACAGTCCCTTATCACTTTGATATTTTTTTAATCATAATAAAAAAGAAAGAATATAATTATAATATAAGGCTCCAGCCTTAAACCTTACTTAATCTTGAGTTATTACAGGATTACACATTGGGGATATTTTTAGGTTTAGAGTTTTAGAGAATTAGATCATGAAACTTGCCTTACATTCCACATGTAAACAAAGTGGTTACATAAAAGAAAATATTCATTCTTCCCATCAATGGAAACATATTGAAAATAAAACACCGATTCTTTCTTGACACATCCTTGACACTATCATCACATCATTTACCTTTCCCTTGACCAGTGAAAAACATTTCAAAAACTTGGGATGAGCATAAAAAGCTCAGTAAGGGTTATAAAAATATAGAAAGGAAATATGAGTTCATATATACATAAGAATGAAATCATACTTTACCCATAAAACATAGGCACTTTAACATACCTCATCAAACCATGAATAAATCATAGAAATCATAAGACATAAAGGTAGCTTGAGGCATTCATAACATTCTTACGTAGGGAGTAACCCTCTTGGTTACGTTTGGAATACCCATCACAGTATATTCCCAAAATCTCTTCGGAGAAACCTTAACGTTTCACTCCTTCATGTTACCCAATGAATTTGAGAGATATAGCGGGCTCACCCACCCTTATTTTATAACGGAACCACCCGTCTTCATAATAATGCCCAAGAACCTCAACATAATCGTATCACATAAAACATGCATAAAGGAAACATAACATTTCCACCTTTCAATAACAAGATATCAATACAACACATTGATATAAAAACATTATGAAAACCATTTTCAATACCAAAATAAAAGAAAAGTAAAACATGGTATTTATTTTTCTTTTAAAAAAAGGTATGGCTTGTAGAGGAAGCCAAAACTCAAATAAAGGTCATGGCGGCGGAGAAGTCGTTGAAGCCTTATACATACGACAAAAACAATCCCTTTTGTCGTTTAGTAAAACTCTTCATATAAAAAATATTCCTTTTGGATAAACGTAAAAGTCAAAGGGCTTTATACACCGTATAAAAGAAGATTGTGTATAAACAAAATATGCCTCAATGAAAGGAGATTGAGACGAAGTCCCATACAAAGACGGTATCCTTGGTTTAAGGATATATCAATTACATAATTATGTGTGAAAAATGAATACACCAAATATAAGTGGATATTAAGTGTAAAATAATCAAAGGTAATTGACACATATTAAAAGGATTACATATTCAATAACTACATGTTGAACCCAAAGAAATCGAAATTGGGTTAAGAAGTTACCTTGACAGCCTAATGGCGTCACATCAAATTGAGTTGATGAGAGATAAAAAAAGGGTATCCCATCACTTGGAAATAAAATTTATATCAATAAGGATATATGAGAACATATCCCAACATAACAATATTTAAACTAAAAGACCCAACAAAAGAAGTCTTTTAAAAAGAGGAGGGTGAAATGTTCCCTTACCGACATGGGTATCTTTCGAAACATACACCTCGTGAAAGAAGGACAATACAACATTGATGTGAATACTCATAAAAGAAAGTATATTACACAATTAGTAAAAAATTGGGCAGTACATACACCACTAAAAGTAAATCGTGGCAAATGTAGCATAAATCTCACTGGAATAAAAGTGAGATGAAAAATCCCTTACGAAAACTCGGCAGCCTAACGGCACCACATAAAACTTACAAAAATGGGTTGATGAGATCAAATAGGGTATATCATAATATTAACATAAATTTTATAGAAATAGTAATATAAAAGAACATCCCCCAACATAACAAAGAAGAGCTTAAAAGAAGTGAAATTAAGGATAGTACTTAAAAAGAAAGAGAGAGGTTAGATCTCTTATGAAAATTCGGCAGCCTAACGGCGCCACTCAAAACATCCAAAATGGATTGATGAGAGAGAATAGGGTCTCTCATCACATGAACATAAAAATTACAGTAATATTAATATAAAAGAACATCCCAATAACATGAAAGATGAGCTTTAAAAGTAATGACATAAAAGAGTGTACTTAAAAAGAAAGAGTGGAGTAGGATCCCTTACCTCGGGTCCGACTTGACGTGATCGTTCTTTAACGTCCTGAATAATGAACATAAGTTAATTTCCACTTATTAAGAACCTTTTTCTAGTTCATTATTCCTTTTAGATCACTTATTGCCATTTTATAAACATTATGTAATCATTTAAGTTAATAATGTTTGTTTTGTCGATATTTGGTTCTTAAGTGGAAAGTGGACTTCTTACAATTACATGTTGTTCGTGTGGTCAAATGTTCATTTTATCCAAAATTAAATTCAAGATTTGGATATCATATATATCATATATATCCAGAACATACATGTATTTATAATATTACATAATCATTTAGAGGTAAGAAATGAAATGCACCATTCATGGAGACAGTAAGTCGTACGTACGCATGAATGCTACTTTCATTTCTATGTCATATTAATGGAATTAAAACCAAACGAGAGGTATGTATATTTTATTTCCAGAATTATATTCATCATTTATATGTAACATAAATCATATATGATAAATTTAAATCAATCTTCTATACATCCCACATATGGCATTAATGAATCAAATCACTTTGAGGGGGAAATAGTCTGCACTTCCTAATATGAAATTATCGTGTTTTCCCACAATGGAAACCATAAAGGAATTCCACAAAAGAAAAATACAGAAACATAAACATATTATATATCATATATAAATATAGTTACATCTTAATGGCCACCTTTTAAGGTGTTATATGAGTGTTGAACAATCATCATTTCGTGAGGCAGAAATTCGTCATCCACAGAAACAGTATGTTCTTTAACCATTTGATGTAGGTGTGTGTAAGTGTAGCTCGAATTCTTATTATAAAAACATACTAGTATATTGAAGATACTGGAGTTGTTACAAAATAAAT
Source organism: Viscum album (assembly GCA_963277665.1). Classification (NCBI taxonomy): domain Eukaryota; kingdom Viridiplantae; phylum Streptophyta; class Magnoliopsida; order Santalales; family Viscaceae; genus Viscum; species Viscum album. Next base: position 1,014,821,039 of record OY728120.1, on the reverse strand, counting down.
GAATAAAAAGAGTTTAGGGGGTTGGAGAAGCAAAATAAAACAAAAGAACACAAGTGAAGACATTACCTTAAAATCGGGTAACTCCCTTTGGTTTGAGCTCAAAGGATTCCTTGGGAAGACTTCTTCCAAAAGTGAGGCTCCAAGTAGTAATAGAGGGAAGTGTAGAGAAAAAATGGGCAGGGTTTGTCTGAGCCAAAGGCTTTGGGAGTGTGGGTAAGGAGGTAGAGGTGGGGCCTTTTATAAGAGGAGAGGAGGGGCACTCTTGTAAAGTTACAAAATGTTACTTTATTTTCAAAAGCGTTTCGGATTTTAAAGGTCCCACATTGATGTATTTCGAGGATAAGGTGATAAGGTTTCTAAATACACTCATAAAATAGGTTTTGGACATGTTTAGGTCTTAGATATTACATTATCTTTCCATTTTATTTAAATCGTTAAATAATGAGGTTATCACTGCATCATCATGATGTCATAAATAATTTAATTTTTTTAATATCTGAAAATTATAGAAAAAAAATACTATGATATAGTAAAACCTTTTAGCTTTCCAATGACTATTTATAGTCAAAAATTGGACTTGTATATCCCCATGTAAACATTGGTTTAGTAAAACATTTCATGATTGTGTCATTTTTACTTTATCATTAAATAAAAAGGTATTTATGTCATTTTCCAACCAAAGTGGCTCCATGGGGTCCCCAAGTTGACCCATGGATTGTCTTGGTCGGCCATGACACATCCAATGAGGGTAGGACATCTGTCAAGCTCATTTCATATTATTAAAACATTATTTTTACCTTAAACTACACTAATTACCTCTAATCGCGATTAAAAACATAATAAGTTACTATTCACCAAAAAATTATTTTTATCCCATTGAACCACATTTTACTTCTTAATGACAACCATGTATGTCGGAATTTTGAAATTCAAAACACAAAGATGGCAAAATTTCATTTAAAAGGAAAAATCAGTTTTTATAAGTACCACTTAGTGGTTTCACTATTCATCAAAAATTGAAGTTTTTCAGAATAATCCCAAAAATTCACCCGAAGATATATTTGATATTCCGAATTCAAAAATGGAGTCTATTTTACACAATTCAAATCATATAAGTCACATTAATTAATTTAATAATTAATTCCCTATATCAGAGCAAATAGCGTGTTTTTATGAAACAATATGTATCAAAAGATTGACACTAGTTTAAGTCTGATTTCAATGTGAAATTAATTTCAACGTCCACTATTGAATTTAATGGTAAAAATATATTCTAATTTCACTTTAAAACCAATTCAAAAGAAAATCTAATCAAATAAATAAATTAGATTAAAAAGAGGTTTTGAATTAAAATACAACATTTTACACTATTCATTAAAAAATGAACTTTACCAGAAAGATACCAAAAATTTACACAAAGTAAATTTTGATGTCCCAATTCTTAAGAAGAGTTTTATTTGGTCCAAAAGGATGTATAAGAGTGAACAGAACTATATTTAATGACGGTTCTCCATCAAAAGGCGATAAATGAACCTTTAGTGAAAAGTAGGGCATATACGCCTAAAATTGAATTCTTTCCATTTTTTATGCCTTTATCTTTTATTGGATAAATGTAAAAACATTTAAAAACATATATAATAATATTTTAGTTATTTCTATCCATTCCCGCCAATACAATGGCTACATGTTAACTACCATTTAAAATAATATTATTTTATTATTAGAGTGCAACGTATGATTCCCAAGAAACTCGTTGTTGCGTGTTGGGTACGCCATCGAGCATAGCGTCCCCTTTAAGGTCATATTAATATTTTATTCACAAATATCTATAGATATTAAAATTTCATATTCTTTATTTACCTGGGGTGTTACATCCTTCCCCCCTTTTGGGAATTGCGTCCTCGCAATTTTTAAAATTGAGCTTCGAAACATCCTTGAAAGTCCCACATCAGAACAAGAGTCGGTAAAACAATAACTTTAAAATAATGGAAGATAAGTACAGAGGTCACCCGAGTTAACCCATATGTAGAAAAACATGGACATGGAAGAAAAATCAAAGTGTCATGTTCTTGAGGGAGAGTGATAGTAAACATGTCTAAGAGAAAGTTATCCATAAGAAAATCACAAACTTGTGATGGGTTAAACGGTATTCGATTCCCCAGTAGGAAAAGTTAATAGACAACATTTTTGTTTTAAGTTACTTTTTATTGAGGAATTTATTCATAAAGAAACATAATCACTTATCATGTTGACTTTCAACTTTTACTAGATTCCTTAATGAAACTCATATTTTTTTTCCAAAAGACGAGTATTTAGGGAGACTTGTTCTCATTAAGAGTACTATAATCAACTTCTAGAGAATCACCTAATCCACCATAGAGAACTATATACATCCCATGTCTTTAGGCTTTAACCAAAACCAAAACCAAAAAGGTTAGTACAAGGCCAGATAATCCAGAAAAGGATAACCCATTAAAAAGAAAATCTATGCTTAATCTCCAAAATTTGTCCAACAAAACCCAAATTTCAACGAGGACCATCCGATAAACAATTTGTCCATAAAATTCTTCAAAGTAAACCAATATATGATTGAAACCCAAATATTTGAAGGATTTAGTCACATAGTCTTCCAAGTTAAATCATAACATTTATCTCCAAACAACATCAGTTGCTCCTCAAGTCTCGTATTGAAATGTAATTAACCTAATCACATATCCTCAATGATAGGTTAATCATTTTCATAAATAACCCAAAATCAACTTACTCTTAATTCATAAAATCATATAACTAAAAAGAATCAGTCAAACTAACCAGGGACTTCACGTATTCTAGTGGTAGGCGATAAATACCAGTCACACTTTGGTTGTGGGTTCGATTCCCGCAACTTTGTCTGACACGATGGGTAGTCACACAGTCTGTGTGTTTTCCTTTTTCCAAAACTATATAATTCTAAAATCATTCCCCAAAAAGGGATAAAATCATCAAAAATAACCATAACATAATTTAACCATAATTTTATCTCATTCCTTTTACTTCAATCATAACATATAGTAACCCATAATTACCTCAAAATTAAGGATCATATAAACCCAAATGGTTCTTTATAACTATGTCCACAAAAGAAAAGATAACAATTCCTTGAATAAAATTTGCATATATTAAACATCAGGGTTACACATAATATAAAAAGTCTTCTAATGTAACCCCATCATCAAAAGAGACTTAGTACTCTTAAGAATTTCACCATAACTCTTGAAGCCCTCATATGTTGACATCTTACTCATTCAACATTCATCATGATCCATTAACCATTCCTTTCCAACTTATTCCGAAATACCTCTTTCCTACAAACGAAATCATGAATCATATCCTAAGATTCCAAAATAGGAAAACAATAGTCATTAAATAATACATACCTTTGATTGGTCATTGTCAGTTTCTTCATCCTCAATCGGAATGGCATTAGGTATTGGTAAACGAACATTTGTATGCTCTTGGTGATCCCATTCACGAAACTTCTTCATATGACATGTGTTTTCATAATGACTGTGCACACCACATTTAAAACATTCAATTGATCCCCCAGAAAGAACTTCTTTCCCTTTCCTCGAGTCAACTGGATGCTTCCTTTTTCCATGGCAGGTTCTTGATTTATGACCTTCATTTCCACATCTATAGCATATTTCTGTCCCTTTGAAACATTTTCCTAGGTGTTTCTTTTCACATCTTTAACACATAGGTTTTTGAACACACTTACCTTTATGATTATTACATGTACTTCCGTAGGGATTTGTTTCTCGCATATATGATTCCTTAGAGAAATCACCAAGGTTTAGGTGGTCAATCATGACTCCAGATAGTTGGTTGAGGATAATCACAAGAGTTCTCATTGCAGCTCCCATATCATTCAGTTGCTTTCTCAAAAAACTGTCACAGTTTCCTTCACATCCACTGTTACTTTGGTGCCTACTAGATCCAGCCATTTACTAAAACCAAAACGGTCAGTGTGAGTATATCAAAAAAAGCATCATGTACTAATGAGGAAGATAAACACTAAGATACACTTACTCATTCACTTTATCTAAAACTAGGGCTCTTTCTGAAATCCTAACCATTATGGTAATGTCACTTTTGCTTAAATAATACCCTAACCTCTAAATTTATCTAAACTGACCTCTGATACCAACTGTAAGTCCCCATCCTTAAACCTTACTTAATCTTGAGTTATTACAAGATTACACATTGAGGAAATTTTTAGTTTTAGAGATTTAGGGAATTATATCCTGAAACTTGCATTACATTCCACATTTAAACAAAGTGGTTACATAAAAGACAATATTCATTCTTCCCATAAATGGAAACATATTGAAAATAAAACACGGATTCTTTCTTGACACATCCTTGACACTATCATCACACCATGTACCTTTCCCTTGACCTGTGAAAAAACATTTCAAAAACTTGGGATGAGCATAAAAAGCTCAGTAAGGGTTATAAAAATATGGAAAGGAAAGATGAGTTCATATATACAATAGAATGAAATCATACTTTACCTATAAAACATAGGCACTTTAACATATCTCATCAAACCATGAATAAATCATAGAAATCATAAGACATAAAGATAGCTTGAGGCATTCATAACATTCTTACGTAGGGAGTAACACTCTTGGTTACGTTTGGAATACCAATCATAGTATATTCCCTAAATCACTTCGGAGAAACCATAACGTTTCACTCATTCACGTTACCCAATGCATTGGAGAGCTATATCGGGCTCACCAGCCCTTAGTTTATCACGGAACCACCCATCTTCCTAATAATGCCCAAGAACCTCAACATAATCGTATCACATAAAACATGCATAAAGGAAACATAACATTTCCACCTTTCAATAATAAGATATCAATACAACACATTGATATAAAAACATTATGAAAACCATTTTCAATAAAAAAAATAAAAGAAAAGTAAAACATGGTATTTATTTTTCTTTTTAAAAAAAGGTATGACTTGTAGAGGAAGCCGAAACTCAAATAAAGGTCACGGCGGCGGAGAAGTGGTTGTCACCGCATACGTACGACAAAAACATTCCCTTTTGTCGTTTAGTAAAACACTTAGTATAAAAAATATTCCTTTTGGATAAACGTAAAAGTCAAAGGGGTTTATACACCGTATAAAAGATGTTTGTGTATAAAACAAAATATTCCTCAATGAAAGGAGATTTAGACGAAGTCCCATACAAAGACGATATCCTTGGTTTAAGGATAAATCAATTACATAATTATGTGTGACAAACGAATACACAAAATATAAGTGGATATTAATTGTAATATAATCAAAGGTCATTCACACATATTCAAAGGATGACATATTCAATAACTACATGTTGAACCCAAAGAAATCGAAATTGGGTTAAGAAGTTACCTTGACAGCCTAACGGCGTCACATCAAAATGAGTTGATGAGAGATAAAAAAAGGGTATCTCATCACGTGTACATAAAATTTACATCAATAAGGATATATGAGAACATATCCCAACATAACAATATGTAAATTAAAAGACCCAACAAAAGAAGTCTTTTAAAGAGAGGAGGGTGAAAGGATCCCTTACCAACATGGGTATCTTTCGAAACATACACCTCGACAATACAACATTGATGTGAATACTCATAAAAGAAAGTATATTACATAATGATTAAAATAATGGGCAGTACATACAACACTCAAAGGAAATTGTGGCAGATGTAGCATAAATCTGAAGGGAATAAAAGTGAGATGAAAAATCCCTTACGAAAACTCGGCAGCCTAACGACGCCACATAAAACTTACAAAAATGGGTTGATGAGATCAAATAGGGTATCTCATAATATTAACATAATGTATATAGAAAGAGGATTATAAAATAACATCCCCCAACATAAGAAAGAGGAGCATAAAAGAAGTGACATAAAGGATAGTACTTAAAAGGAAAGAGAGAGGTTAGATCTCTTACGAAAATTCGGCAGCCTAACGGTGCCACTCAAAACATCCAAAATGGATTGATGAGAAAGAATAGGGTCTCTCATCACATGAACATAATAATTACAGTATGATTAATATAAAAGAACAACCCAATAACAAGAAATTTGAGCTTTAAAAGGAATGACATAAAAGAGTGTACTTAAAAAGAAAGAGTGGAGTAGGATCCCTTGCCTCGGGTCCGACTTGACTCGATCATTCTTTAAATTACTGAATAATAAACTTGAGTTAATTTCAACTTTATTAAGAACCTTTTTTTAGTTCATTATTCCTTTTAGATCACTTATTTCCATGTTATAAACATTATGTAATCATTAATGTTAATAATGTTTGTTTTGTTGATATTTGGTTCTTAAGTCGAAAGTGGACTTCTTACAATTACATGTTGTTCGTGTGGTCAAATGTTCATCATATATAGAATTATATTAATGATTTGGATATCATATATATCATATATATCCAGAATATACATGTATTTATAATATTATATAATCATTTAGAGGTAAGAAATCAAATGCACCGTTCATGGAGACGGTAAGCCGTACATACGCATGAACGCTACTTTCATTTCTTTGTCATATTAATGGAATTAAAACCAAACGAGAGGTATGTATATTTTAATTCCATAATTATATTAATCATTTATATGTAACATACATCATATATAATAACTTTAAATCCATCCTTTATACATCCCACATATGGCATTAACGAATCAAATCACTTTGAGGGGGCGGTAGTCCGCACTTCCTAAAATGAAATTATCGTGTTTTCCCACAATGGAAACCATAAAGGTATGCCAAAAAAGAAAAATACAGAAACATTAACATATTATATATCATATATACATATAGTGACATCTTAATGGCCACTTTTTATGGTGTTATACGAGTGTTGAACAATCCTCATTTCGTGAGGCAGAAATTCGCCATCCACAGAAACAGTATGTTCTTTAACCATTTGATGTAGGTGTGTGTAATTGTAGCTCGAATGCTTATTATAAAAAAATACTAGAATATGGAAGATACTGGATTTGTTACAAAATAAATGAATAAAAAGAGTTTAGGGGGATGGAGAAGTAAAATAAAACAAAAGAAGACAAGTGAAGACATTACCTTAAAATCGGGTAACTCCCTTTGGTTTGAGCTCAAAGGCTTCCTTGGGAAGACTTCTGCCCAATGTGAGGCTTCAAGGAGTAATAGAGGGAAGTGGAGAGACAAAATTGGCCGGGTTTGGCCGATCCAAAGGCTTTGGGAGTGTGGGTAAGGAGGTAGAGGTGGAGGCCTTTTATAAGAGGAGAGGAGGGGAACTCTTGTAAAGTTACAAAATGTTACTTTATTTTCAAAAGATTATCGGATTTTAAAGGTCCCACATTTATGTATTTCGAGGATAAGGTGATAAGGGTTCGAAATCCACTCATACAATAGGTTTTGGACATGTGTAGGTCTTAGATATTACATTATCTTTCCATTTTATTTAAATCGTTAAATAATGAGGCCATCGCTGCATCCTCATGATGTCATAAATAAGTTAATTTATTTAATGTCTAAAAATTATAAAAAAATACTATGATATAGTAAATCTTTTTTTCTTTCCTATGACTATTTATAGTCAAAAATATTACTTGTATAACCCCATGTAAAAATTGTTTTAGTAAAACATCTCATGTTTGTGTCATTTTTACTTTATCATTAAATAAAAAGGTATTTATGTCATTTTCCGACCAAAGTGGCTCCATGGGGTCCCCAAGATGACCCATGGATTTTCATGGTCGGCCATCACACATCCAATTAGGCTACGATATGTGTCAAGTTCATTTCATATTATTAAAACATTATTTTTACCTTAAACTACATTAATTACCTCTAATCGCGATTAAAAACTTAATAAGTTACTATTCACCAAAAAATTATTTTTATCCCATTGAACCACATTTTACTTCTTAATGACAACCATGTATGTTGGATTTTTTAAATTCAAAACACAAATATGGAAAAATTTCATTTAAATGGAAAAATCACTTTTTATAAGTACCACTTAGTGGTTTCACTATTCATCAAAAATTGATGTTTTTCAGAAAAATCCCAAAAATTCACCCTAAGCTATATTTGATATTCCGAATTCAAAAATGAAGTCTATTTTACAAAATTAAAATCATATAATTCACATTAATAAATTTAATAATTAATTCCCGCTGTCAGAGCAAATAGCGTGTTTTTATGAAACAATATGTATCAAAAGATTGACACTAGTTTAAGTCTGGTTTCAAAGTGAAATTAATTCCAACGACCACTATTGGATTTAATGGTAAAAATATATTCTAATTTAAAGTTAAAACCAATTCAAAAGATAATCTAATCATATAAATAAATTAGATTAAAAAGAGGTTTTGAATTAAAATACAACATTTTACACTATTCATTAAAAAATGAACTTTATCAGAAAGATACCAAAAATTTTCAAAAAGTAAATTTTGATGTCCCAATTCTTAAGAAAAGTTTTATTTGGTCCAAAAGGATGTATACGAGTGAACAAAACTATATTTAATGACGGTTCTCCATCAAAAGGCGATACATGAACCTTTAGTGAAAACTACAGCATATACACATAAAATTGAATTCTTTCCATATTTTATGCCTTTATCTATTATTTGATAAATGTAAAAACATTTAAAAACATATATAATCATATTTTAGTTATTTCTATCCATTCCCGCCAATACAACGGCTACATGTTAACTACCATTTAAAATAATATTATTTTATTATTAGAGTGCAATGTAAGATTCCCAAGAAACTCGTTGTTGCATGTTGGGTACGCCATCGAGCATAGCGTCCCCTTTAAAGTCATATTAATATTTTATTCACAAATATGGATAAATATGAAAATGAAATATTCTTTATTTACCTGGGGTGTTACATATATGGTTAAAATTCCAAGATAATAGATAAAAGTTTTATATAACATGTTAAATGGGCTGTATATAGACCTCTTATAATATTATAGGTGCATAACCTCAAAATGTGCCTCACTGAAATGGAATTTAAATGAAGTCCTTTGCATTGAGTCTGAATTTTCATGTTTGTCTTTATCATCCTGATTAATAATCTAATTTTAATTATTTAATTAAATTAGAACATTATTTTGTTTTATTATTAAATTTATTTTATATATTACCACTGTGTATACAATTACGTAATAAATTATGTATATGTCGGATGTTTAGACCATATTTGGATTATGTTTCAAAAATGAGTCTGGTATATTGATTATTTTCAAGGAGGTAATTATTTAAAAATCCCCCTAATAATAATAACAATTAAATATTTATTATATATATACATAATTATAATGATCTTGCAAATATTAAAACATGTTTTCCAGTAATAAAGTGCACTACAATCAAGGATATGTTTTGTCATACATATTCATATGTAACATTTCCATTTTTTTATGATGATTATTGAATGAAGGTATGTGTTATTTTATCATTAAAATATTTTATAATATCATCAATACAATATTTTTTAACTCAATATACTAATATATATCATCCATGTCATATAGTGATGAATATAGGGTCAATCGCTTTGTGAAGGTGGTAGTCCACACGTCCACAGAGGCCATTATCATTTCTCAGTGAGTGAAAGGGTTGGAAATAATGTTATATATTATTTTTTTAATGATAAATATGTCATAAAGATTTTAATTATTCCATTTATTTCAAATATATTCTTCCTAATTACCCTTTGTTAACATCCATATAATGTGTTATCTAAAACAAATCTAATTTCTTCATGAGGTGGTAGACCTCCACACACACACAAATGAAATTACTGAATCTTATACAGAATAAATGGTAAAAACAAATATATTTTATAACGGGTCAATTTTTATAATTCTATTAATATTATTATATATATACTTTATATCCATCTTCATATCCAACTATGAGAGGTGGTAATGGAAAAAACGAATGACATCAATTTGTGAGGTAATAGTATTCCATTCACATGAATGATGTTTTTATAACCCATAAAAAGGAAGTTCAAATGATTATATATTATTATGTAATGATAGAAAAATTCTGGTATATTGAAGATACTAGGTTTATTATATAATCGTTGTTTAATAATATTTTAATGATGTGGAGAACAAAATAATATAAAGACACTCATTGAAGAACATAACTTCGTCTTCAAGAATACTTCTTAGGATTTCACCAAATCCTCCAATGTTGAATTTATTCCAATAAATTATGTTATAATTTAATTAAATGGATAATGATAAGTAATTTTTTTATGATATTTCAAAAAATCAGGTATTATGGTTTTAAGAAGAGATAATGGGGGGGTATCCTTTTATAAGTGAGATGAGTGACACACCTGTAATTTTTTTGAAAAGAATCAATCATACCAATGTTTTTATCACGAAGAATTCAAAAAAAAATATGTCATTATCGATCATAAAAGATATCACATGAAACTAATTCCATTAAATATTGTTCAATATGTTGAATAGTAATTTTTAACCCATATCATCTTAGTTTAACACCAGGTAAATAACTTTTTACCTTAACCAGGGTAATTAATTTTTTCCTTTTCACTATTTATATTGGTTAAAATTTATGTTGACCTTTCCAAAAAATAGAAACTATGTCCTTTTGAAATATAGAAACAATTTTTTAAAAAATAAATTCATAAAAATTTAATGTATTAATTTTAAATTTTTATTTTAAACATAATGTGAAAGAAGGTTTTCAAGAGAAAATGTTCAAACGTTTACAAATATTTTATATGGAAATTACATATGAATAATATTTAAATGACATAAATTGTATTAATTGATATTTAATTAAACTAGTATCACATTAAATCCAATTCATAATATTTTTTAGATTTATTATTAATTTAAATAAAATATAATTTTCCAATCAAACGTTATTATTTTTAAATATATATCAAATATCAATATTTTCAGAAAAATAAAAAAATTAACCAAGGATATTTTTCATTATTTGATTTCAATAATGAATAAATTTTTTTCAAATAAATTTTCTAAAAGTGTTAACAAATAATTTTAAATTATCTATGGAGAGAACAACTAAAATTTATTTTAGAATAAAATACATTTTACAAAATCATTTATTTTCTTTTCAAATGGTTCAAAATATTTCATTAATAAATATATAATAGATGTACATGTATAAAAAAATATATATTAATAATATTTCTAATACTATTCTTGTTGGTCAATCAAATAGTTATGTGATATCTATCATATAAATACTAATATTTTAAAAATATGTCACATTTCATTTAAACACAAAGTTTCATGAATCACTAGATAAACATAGTGTTTAATGTAATGGAGGATATTGATGAGATTTAATTTATTTAAAAACAAATATATCATAAATAATTAGGTTGTTATATTTTCCTATAATCTGGGTTTTTTATGTCTCTTAATGAATTGAACAAAATTTCATATTTTAAAATCACGGTGTGTTATATTAATCTTTTTAAAATATAATAAATTACAAATTTTGAAGTAAAAAATATAATTACCAATAAAACTTAATATTTTCACTATTTACTAGTAAATTATTTTTTTCTCAAAGTATTCCCTTAAATTCTCACTATATTACTTTTTATATGATTATTTTAAATATGAAATAATCTTTATCAAACAAAATATATAATTTTTCCAAAAATTAATTTAATTATTTCCTCTAAAAATAAAAAATAACCATTTTTTAGAAAATTTATTCTTCAGAATAAAATTTCTTTACTAAAAATTGAGTGCGCCATTCATAGTCATTAATTAATACAGTTTTACTAGGAAGGAAATTAATATATCTATTATAGTATGTTTAATCCAATTCCTACCATACAATACAATGACTACAATATTAGTCAAATTAAATCATCATATTTAAATATTACGACAAAAAATGAAGTTACATTTACAATAATATATCAACAAAATTTAAAAAATATTTGAATATAAATAATATCTGGAAATAAAATTAAGTTATAGTGACCTTTTCTTTGCATTATGTTTATAGTGGGGATTTAGTGTGTCGTTGGAAATCAGTTATTACACAAAACAACATGCCACTACGAGATGTTAGGCCAGACAAAGCTGACCATCTAGATGTGGGAGAAAATACGGAAGATATGTGTCCTGGAAATTAAAATATCATGGATATTAATCTAACCTATTATTGAATTTTATGAAAATAATATTCACCACACTATAATTAGTTTTCCCCCTTTAAAACATTTAATACATTATTGTTTCTCTCCTCATTATAATTCTACAACTCAGACCACTGGGTATGAGTAGGAGAGTAACATGACCTCATGTGTTTCTTACCATGTGTAAGAGGATATCGACTAACAACTATGGTATGAATAACCTCAATGTAGAGACTAAACCATCAATTGCATTTCATATAGCCAAAAATAAAACAATAAAAAAATGAAACATAGCAATCAAGGAAGTAGAATATAATTTTCGATGGCATAGATGTCTTACAACACATAAGTTAATATGCCCATAAAGTGTAAATCCAATCCAAAGATCAAGAACAGTAGATAAATATATAAAATAGTGTTATCCTCTCTAGTATATGTTGGACCAACATCAACCTCCATGATACATGGATCAACAATCTTCTAGTGTCCCCTTTCCTTTTCATGGATACATATACATAAAATTGGAATGCACATAGAGATGGTCATGTAGAGTGTGAATAATAAGTACCTATAGAAAACCACCAATGCTTTAGTAAAACTCATTCTTATTTATAATAAAATAAAAATTAGGCTAAAAATAAATTTAAATTCATTTATTTAGAACCCGTATGGTACCTATGTGACCATAATCTTTAGTAGTACCTTATTTGGATCTATATTTGAATGAGGATCCAGATTTATAAAATAATATTAAACTAGAAACAAGGATAGTGATATTTCACATGGTATCTTTAAGTAATCTATTATACATGATTCCCTATATTAATAAGGAATTCAGTTACAACAGATTCCATAGTATCATCATGGCATCAAGTTTCACCCAAGATAGAATGATATCATGATCTTACACAATGAATGGTTTAACCATAAAAATCCACATTTCATACACACTCTACATCTAGGTGTGATCATAAAAATATGTTCGCATGTCACAAAAACCAAAGAGGACCTCCAATCTAATGGTGAACCACATAATAGGTCACAGAATATTAAAATTGCCCAATAATGTTATGATAAACATAATGTAGAAAAAATTCATACAATATGGGTTAAATGTCAATCTTATAACAATAAAATTATGAAATTATCATGTAATCATATATCATATATATGTATCATGGAAACTAACACACCATCAATAAATCTTACCAATCAAGATCAAAAACCATGACAATACATCATGAAATAGGTAAACTAAAGTACACAAGGTTATAAAATGGTAAGGAACTTTATAACTTAGTGTTATTAATGATGAACACTAATGTTCATTGAGGATCAGAGACCAGCCACATTAAACACCCGTACATAATGGGTTGATGTATCATTGGATTCTTAAATATGGTTTATGTTTGTTAAAAAGGAGGCTTCAAATAGAGACTCAATAATATTCCAATTCAATAAGTCCATTCAGGAAACAAGTTCCCCAAGTTGCATTATAAAATAACTAATTCAAGGGATATCAAAAGAGGGTTCCCCAGTTTACAAGATATATTCTTGATTCATGAATGGATCATGAATTCATCAACCATTTTAAAAGATATCCTTCGGACTATTCAATGTTCCTGAATCCATCATTAATACAAACTTGGAAAAGAGGATCAATATAAGATTCCAAGAGAAGAGAGTCTCTAGAATACTGATCTATGTATACTAATTGAGAAATATCAACAATTCATAAGAATTAAATTTCCAGTTAAGAGGTATTTTCATCGACACGTTGAATCCTCCACTAATCTTCCATGGAATCATCAATAGTATATGGTTATATCATAGATCTTCAATCAAGAATGTGTCTATGAGGATTATCCATAAACACTTACCCAAATAAAATTTGTTTTCAATGGTATATCTTCATTCAATAAAGAAAAGTTGTAAAGACACTTGATCTACCACTAATCATTGACTAAAGGGATAATTATACCTTTAATCTTTCAATAATTCATATATATGACATATATCCATTTTTATATATTAACGAGGAATAAGTATTAGTTATGGATTTAAGGAAAACTCCTTGATTAGTCATTAATGGTCCATTCCAACAAAGCATAACTAACGTGTGGTGAATGGGAGGACTAAGAATCAATAGTGGAGCTCTCAAATTAATATTGTCCCAATGGGGTTATAATTTTCTATAATATTAATTTGAAAACAACATTGAATACAAATACATGGGAGGTATGTATTGCACCCTTATACTGGGTGCACTGGCTACTCGATAGGCATAACCGGCTAGCAGGCAGCACCATTGGCGTGTCAATCACCAACCACCAGTTGGCTTGTGTGTCTAGAATAATTCCTATAATTCTACCTTCTATAATGGATGGATGGTGGGGTATTATTTATCTATAATAATTATTATAACTCCCCTCTATGGATGGTGGGTACCACTATCTATCTAGTTACTAATTTTTGGCCATCCCATGCCATAGAATCAAACCACCACTCTAACCTTCACTTCATTGTATATTTTACCAAAAAATAAACCTCCTCAACCCCCATAATATATATGGAATATTATGGAAAATTATATTTTACTAAACATAAACATCTCATAAAAAATACGATGTTACAATTATCTCACATTAATGACATCTCATCCCAGAGAAGTACCATTAATTTTTCTAATCCATCAACTTAGGCCACTGAGTATGAACATCAGCATCTCACTCTATTGTTTCCTCATTGATCCATCCATGATTCAATATAATTTGGACTATTGGTTTCCCCTTACCAGAATGTTTTTTTTTTTCAATATGTTCTACAATATACATCGGGGGCTCCATGTATGATGTTTCATGATCTAACTCAATATCCATGAAATTGATAACATCTGTAAGATTTGGAATGTACCTCCAGTGATGAGATACATGAAACACAGTATGTATACTATGGTGTAGAGATGGAAGATCCATATTGTACTCCACTATCCTGAACAAATCAATAACCTTAGAGGGTCAAACAAAGCCTATTGGTAGCTCCCGCTACTTCCTCAAACATTAGTTCCCCAACCAATGAGTCCGGTTTGGAAAAAACCTGATCATTGGTAAAAAACTTTTAAAGTATCCTCATTTATTTAAATTAATCTTATACATAGTCTGAGATGCAATCATGCTCATTTAAATCAACTACTCTCGATCGAAGGTATCTTTTCCCATGATTTCCCCCGAAATTGATACCTCGCTAACCTTGTTCCAATATGGAGTTGATTAAAATGGAATTCCATAATGATCTATGTAAGGATAAATCTTAAATGAACCCTAGAAATCGTTTTTTATGTTAAATCATCCATGTAGAGGTTTTTAACCCATGATATTTGATATTCTAGGGTGAACACATAAAGAATGTACAGAAGTATGTGAATCACATTCTCAGGCTATCTTTCTGTTAAAGAGTTGTATGTATTTCCCAATAATAGCAATGTTCTTAATGCATTTTATAAGCCCTACTAAATCCATTATGGAAAACATGTGTCCCTATCAATTACAATTACCATGGGAATTCAATGTATGTATACTACCAAAAAAAAATAAAGCATTCTCAGTTCATTAACCGAGTGATTCTCTGGAAATGGTGAGAAATGGATAACATTCGTTAACCAGTTGACATTCACATAAAAAAATCATGGATATTCATGGTCCCGGGTAACCCTTCGATGATGCCCAACGTGATGTCCACCTACTTCAACATGGTCACAAGATGTTGTCGGTGATAACCACCTAGATACATGTTCTTGGACTTAATTAAATCATAAGTATGGAATGAGGAAATGAATACATCAATGTATCTCTTCATACATGGAAACTAATATTGCTTCTTGAATTCAAGGTAAATCTTTATAGCCCTAGGATTAACCAAACACATAGAGGAATATATGAATATCATTATCTCTTCACTTATGGAGGTCGGACAAATAATTATCCCTTGTAAAAGGACCAAATCATCACCATCCAATGACCACAAGAGCATAACATCACCTCCAGCTAGAGATTCCCACATCATAACACAATCATGGTAAGTCTTATTTCCAATCATTACATAGTTCACTAAATAACATGTCACCATCAGTGGATCAAACAACATAAATCACAAGTCTTTTAATTTTTTCTTTTCTCCAGTTTTCTAATAAGTTCGTCATCAACCATTTTATCCCTGATGTCTATTCACCATGCTCTGTAGCAACCTACATCTTATGGAAAAGAGTTTCTACATTGAAATTAACAATACCTAGTGAATATTATATTTCAAATTTTAATATACTTAAACAATCTACCCCATGAGTCATATTAATGTTTTAGTCATGATGTGTGAAGATATAGGAACAGATATTCTGGTTAATGAGTATGAAAAATATCATGTCAAATAGATAGTTTTAGCAACACTTAAAATCAATATCCATTCCTGTTAGATCCAAGAGATGGTTAGTCTAGTTTAACTCATGAGGTTATAGTTAACACCTCCCATATTCATCTAAAAACTACATCCACATCATTAATTCTCCAATACTAATTCCTAATGAACCACAATAAATAGCATAATTGATTCCTAGCTTTTGGAGCATCAACAACCGTGTTGCAGTCTAATAACTATTTACCTCATGAGAACCCTCCTGACACTATTCATTCCACTAGAACATACATCCCTTTTTATTATCTCTATCATTGATTATGACACGTGGGAGAATTCATTGGAAAAATTTCATAAGTATCCTATTAAAATATTAATTATATATATGTTGAATGTGTTATTAGGGTTTTTTCAGGACATCACTACCTAATATGTCAATGGGTATAGGGATATACTGGTCTTAGATGGCACATTCCATGAGAGATTCACCTCCCAAATATAGAATTTACCCTTTGATATCATGGAATTCATCCAATGTTCTTGATTCATACTCAATACTAACATAAGATGTATGCCCTGTTGTGATGGGGGTAGTGAGTAGATTAGGATGAATCATATGAACATAATGATGAAACATCCCAGATATGGGTGAAATAGTTTTTAAATGATATCCTTTAACATTTATAGTGCCTTAATCAATCCAAATTACATCACCAAGTATTTTTATACAACATACCTACTCTGGAATGTTGTATTTTGTATTTACTCTTATCTAATCATAGTCAGTGATATCCCAATCAATGATAAATTTCGGAGAACCACAAGGATCACTATAGTTGATCTAAATTACTATCGATCCTAGGAAGAGTATATTTATTCCTCAACTCCACCAAGTTCATATTATGATAATCTATTATGATTTAAAGAATATATTTCACATTCATATTGAAAATGATAGGTTCTTCCTATAGAGAAGCACACATCATGATAAAGACCTTACTATTTAAGTCCCCTTGTTATACCATGATCTCCTTCAACTAGAATGGTGTTATAAGATAAATGTTATCAAAATAGGTTCTTATCCTGAAATGAGTACAATCGTTAACTGGAATCTTCTACCAATGGGAAGGCCTGTGAATTATTCTAGAAATCAACCATGATAAAGATCAAAAAATGGAGTAAAATACAAGGGTGAAACACTAATCCTATAGAGATAATCTAGCCCCCAATCAGGGTCGTTATATTCCTTACAAATTTCAAATCTAGGAAAACACAACCACATCCAAGTTCCCACTCTCTGGTTGTTGCATACATCTCTCCACTATGTGATGTAAGTCATAATAATATTTGATATAAATCAATTTGATTCATGAATAATGTCAATCATTATATGTGATGTATAATATAAAAGGAAATCCTCTCCAAAATCATGATTTCTCACATATTTCAATAACCAAAAATGATATAACACAATCTACTGATCATTTAAGATGGACTATAATTCATTCCCAATGAAGTGTTGATATAATGTAACATAGAATATAACACGAGAAACTAGTTATGCCATTAAATACTTTTGAAGACATAAATGAAAAAAGTATTGGTATCAAAGAGAGTGATAGAAAATTTATAACTAGTCAGGATTGTACCTTCTTCAGTAGTTATTCATTCACCACCTTCTTCTAATGTTTGATCCATTTCATAAACCTGATGGCCTTACCTCAATGACCATGTCCTATAGACTCATAGCCAGTATGATTATAAAACAGATCCTATATATTGGAACCCCAATTAGATCCATGGGTCTTACATCCTTTATATACTACACCATTTTAGATACTCCATCTTGAATCCCTAATGAGAAACTACAGAAGATACCTTCACATTCCACACTATTGAAATTTTATCCAAGGTACGTCAAAGAACATATTATAATTTCATAACTCAACAGTGGTAAAAAATAATCTAACTCCTCCTGAGGTATTTGAAGAAGTTTTTATATTCCACATTAGCATTCCCCCACTCTATATTGAAATCTTTTATCTTCCTATTCCATATACCAGAGGAGATACACATATATTTTGTAAGTGGTCCACTCATCTTAGTACAAAAAGTTAGAAGAAACCCAATTTTTTGATACTCCCATAGTCCCTTCTCGATGGGAAAACACTTACATAGAACCTCATTATATTTCATTAGATTATTTTTTTTGAATTATCACCAGATGTTGGGATGAATATTATTCTAAAATATCTTGGCCTTATCCATGCGAGGCTCAAATAGAAGTGGATTAAAAAATGAAAAGAGTATGTGGATTCCAATAGGAACCCATATCATAACCCAATGGAATTTTATGATCATTCTTGCATTAGTGAATCAGGAAAAAATACCTAAAAAATATTTCCTTGAAGGAGACCTAGGCGATAACATAATTCCTTCCATCCTATCCCATAACACTCCACAACCTCATGTAAGGTTCCTTTAACATAAATATTACCATATTCATCTTCCTATCCTAAATTGTTATCATTAATTGATAATGAACCTCAAAGATGTCTATCTGTTCCTCTACATTTTGTGGAACTCTAGTTCCTTAAATGGTATATGGATACTAGATCTAGAATTATTTGGATTCATCAATAATAAATCATCGTTCCCCTCTTCCATGAGCTGGAACGAATAGAAGGGATCATGTATGATGTGGACCTACTACATACACCACTAGAGTGGGTGCGTGAGAATTATATATTGATCCATCCTACACAATAAGAATCTAAACAAGAGAATACTCCATAGTGGGAACATCCTAACCCAAATTAACTAATTGTCCTATTGGACTCTATAGTGTCATTATAATTAAAACATGATGGAAACATTCATTAAAATTTAGATTCATTAGGATAAGTCCTAATCAGTCTAAGGGATCAAAAAAAATTTCCCTTAGGATTATTCACATAACCCAAGGAATATCCCTCATAAAACTAACCATGGTTTCCTTCCCTATACGTTATTCATAGTCATATATCTAAAAATAATATTAACATCCTCAGTTTCAACTAATTAATTCCATCATAGATATATCACAAAAGAATGAAAATAGATATATCATCCAACATATAATGGAATACAATATATAAGTAATATAATAAATTGTGGCATTAAATTAATGAATTAGTAGGTATAAAAAACAAGTATATATATTTCATGTGATCTGTTATTTCTTTTAGTGATGTATAAACACACCCAAATCCTACAAATAGTAAAAAATTCCAACAAATGGTAATTAAAAGGTAATTTATACATGAAATGGCCCTAAAAATTGAAACTCCCTACTCATGTCCCATATAGCGCTCTTCTTTCTACAATTCTCGAGGTTAGTAAAAAATAAAGTAATAAAATTAGTATTTTACTCCATTTTTTAGTTCCCTAATCCAAAACAATGGGTCCAATCCAGGGAGTCAGATAACCCATTTTTCACATTACAATACATCACAGGATTCAGACTAATAGTGAGGTTTCGAAAAATCATCAGTGGGGAGACTATACCCTCAATATCATTTTCAATCACCAATAATAATAAACAATAAATGAAAACAACATAAACTCGATGAAGAGGTAGAATGTAAAGTCATATCAAACACATATCATTTAACACATAATTATACAACCTCCCATAGTGGCATTCAAAACCATAGTATAAGTGTGGTAGATATGTAAATAAATCCATAGTAACCTATGGAGACAATCTTGGTCCAACATTCAACAACATTCTCCTTGTATTAACAATATTTTATTATCCCCTTTCCCTCTATTTGAAAATTTGTACAAGAAATTTGAGTTTCCATCAAGATTTCATTGTGGTGTGTGATTAATAAAACAAAGTAATACACAACCTATAAATCCTAAAAAGATGTCCACATGTATAATATGTGTATTCCATGATAATATTAAATGTAAAATAAAGCATAAAAATAATATATTAAGCAGTTTTTTGATAACTAAAACAATACAATCCCTAGATGTTCCTAGATGGGATATATTCCAGAAGGAAGATAGGGATATCAATATTGACAAATAACTACCCACATGGTTACCAACATGTCACATGGAATGCTCAAGGAATTGAGTGGTCATTTTACTCATTATATATAATGAAAGGTGGTCAGGCACATTCATAATTATTTTATATCCATAAAGTTACATCTTGGTCACAAGGAAATTATTCCCCTTTCCTTGAAATGGGTTCATTATTACCATCACAACATAACATGAACACCCCCATTATGTGTGCTATAATTCCATGACATTCAAATATAATTAAAAAATAGAACAACTTCCAGTAGCATAGTAACAGACATTACAAGGCTGAGCATAATAAAATAAGAATAGAATGATATCATGATCATATAGTATAAAACGTATAATAATATTTTTAAAACATCATCATAGTGAAAGGATACTCTATAAGTACTTTGAGAAATTAGGATAACATATTATAGTCCTGGTAGAAAGCATGACCTCAAAAAATCATCATTGATCAAGAATAATAACAATGACAACACAGCACGAACCATGTAAATAAGCTATTAAAAAGGTCCTAAATTGTTAAGAAACAGCCACATAAATGTCATTGAAAAATAATTAAAATGTTTTCTAATTATTGAAGACAAAATATTTCACACACAAATGTAGAATAGTCTATTGATCTAGGGATACCTAACTCAGGTTCCAATTTTTTATGAAAGGTGTTTAGAATAAATATTCAAGAAGATTGCAAGTTGATAAAGTTTTTCTATACCCTCATACCATAAAGAGTCCACTAATGTAACTAGTTATGATGTATGTCAAAGGATAGGTCAAATATACGTAGGATCCATAGTAAATTCTGGATGAGATCATGAATTCCTCTCAAATTCTATAAGAGATCCATGGGTCTATCCAAGGACCATTTATCATTCATTAATCCATCAATATATAAGAGGTTCATGGTGAGAATCAAGAAGAATAGAGTCAAAACATAATTGATCTATGATTCCTTTCCATGAATAATCCACCGTCCGTGAGAATTATAGCTTCGAAATTAGGGCGTTATCATTGACACATCAAATCCTCCACAAATCTACTGAGGAATAGGAAATGGATTAAGGTTCTTCAATAGATGATTCTTTGACAATATTTCTATGAATATTAGTCATAAAAACATACTCATAAGACATTATTTTTGGATGAAATATTTGATTTGATTAATAAATGTTGTCAACCTGCTAGACCTACCACTACTCATCAATTAAGGGGGTAACAAACCATTTTATCTTCAGGAAATTTTTACATCAAACTTAGATCCACCCTCATACATCAATGAAACAAAATGTTTTGGAATAAATCAAATGTAAACTCACTAATTAAGTGTTTGAGAATGATCTAATGAAACATATCTAAGTGGAGATGAACGAGAGGAAAAATAATTAACTATTGCCAAAAATTTCCTAGTTGGACACTATGGTAATAATTTCTTCTGAAATTATGTTTAAGAATACATGTGATTAATTTTTTTTTGTTAATTTAAGGAATCCCTATACTAGGAACACAATTGAGAATGTGGGACCACTAATTGGGAAATGTTCCTAGATGAATGATCATAATTATTAGATATCCACCAACTATATATTGAGGTATTTTATATCCAGCACATTTACTAGTCCCTCCCCCCCAAAAGTTCATATTGTTGTAATTTCAAGATAGTGGCTATTATCTAGCCACCCCATGGAAAATCCATGACCAATTATTTTAACATATGGTTCCTAGAAACATTACACTAAGAGCCGACATTAGCACCACCAATATCATAGATGAAATATAAAAGTAAATTATAATTTCATAATCATAAACTTTTAATAAAATAATAATAGGTTTTTATATTACACTCGTTAAGATGAACCAAAATTTGGGAGGAAACCATTTTTTTTCAACATAGTGTCATGATCAATTGATAAATACATATTTTTCATGAAAGGATGATGGTAGATCATGACCAATAGAAGGATTATTCAAATCAATATTGGGGAATTTTATAGTTTGAGGTAAGAGAACATGTTTTCTTAAATGATTACACTCAGTACAAATAGTGAATATTTTGTCTATGAGTAATTTATCACCCCATTTTTAGGACCATTTGAGATGTTATAGAATATTGGAAAGGTGGATTTTCTTCCGGTACAACACACATAACTAGAAAAGGTTCAGGATGACTTCCTTGTGTCGTGGATCTATATGTATATTCATAAGGATTTCCAAATCATTGAAAGGGAGATTTCGATGTCATTCATGATGTTATGTTCACAGAATGAACAATCGAGATCTAGTTCCATCAGGTAAAGGATCCTTGAGGGTATTCCTTCCATTTTATTTGAATATTTTAAATTCATGGGGTATGGAGGAGAGTACTTGGGAGTTGTACTTAAAGATGTATGCTTTGTTTCCTTAGTGGTTTCTTCCCATATCTCATCACTATTTTTATGATATAATTTTTGGATAATTTTCATCCATATTTATATTATTTATTGAGGTTTGGTTTTATCCTCATTTGAGAAGTATATCTTTGGGTATTGTTTTCATGGTTTCTGGTGGTTTTTGTTTCTTTTAATTTTTTAGTTTCTCATGATTATTGAGGATTATAATTGTTTGGGAGATATTTAATATAATATCCCAAAACCTTATGGACGATTCCATTTTGACTTTTGGTTGTTGGGAGACTAGAGATGTGTTTCATGGAGTAGAGGAACTATAGTCAAATATATAGATATATATAGTGATTCACACTGTGAAATATGGATTCATGATGTGTAATGTTTTACATGGTGGTTAGATAGCTTGTAATGGGTTATAGAATGGTCTGATTCATAGTGTGAAACATTGTTCACAAAAAGACTTTCTTGGAAGAGTTTTAATATTTTTTTTCATTGAAGAATTCATATTGTGAATATATAAACACATGATGTGAAACACCTATAGTTTCTTTTTGATCGAGTGGTCTGTTATTCATAGTTCCGAAACACATGATGTTCAGGGTATGAACTAGCCACTCACAATATTACAAAGGTTTGTTCTATTTTATCTTTAAATACTATCTTCCCATTGATATCTCGTAGTCTCCCTTTTATAATTGTCGATTTTAATTAATTTCCTAGTGATTTTGGGATCTCTAACAACCTATGATACTTATCATTCACCCTCGGTTTCTAGAGATACCCATTAGGTAATTCCCAATGATTTCATCATCACATTTTTAAATGTTCCCCTTTGTTTATTCAGGTATCTCGCAACAACATAGTTTTTTATATTTGGGGGTTGTTGTTCTATGATTTTGATAAGGAATGATTTAATTAAATATTGACCCAAGGATCCTTTGTGTTATAGTGTCCCCTCGTCTCATTATCTCTTCTTCTGTATTTTTGTACTGAATTGAAAATATTTTTTTGATTTAAAGGATTATGTTCTCTCACATTTATGTACATATAAAGAATTAACATTCTATTATTTTAATTGGGAGGATATTTTGAATTGGAATAATATTGATAATACTTCATACTAATGATATTTGACGGGATTAGTGTATTTCATAAGTACATACCATTTTCCCTTGATATTTTTGATGTTGTTATTCTAGTTCTTGTGGTTATTATATTGATGTTGTATCTTGATTCTTATATAATTATACCTTGATGTGATGCCATTATTTTAGAATAATCGTTAAATGGTTAAATTTATAATGTTTCTAAATTAAAATACTATGATTAATATCGTTTTTTATTCTTGATTTATTATAATTCAATTACTGGAATTGGAAGAGAGAATCTTGGTAGAATTGGTGATTATACGTAAACATGGTGTTGTGGTTTCACTGTAATGTTTTGGTGGATATGGATTAATTTTGACATATATAAATGTGTTAATAGATAAATAATTATTTTTTTCAAATTTATACTAATATCTAAATGAATAAGTCTTTGTGGTTATTTTGTTAAATAAAATATTGGTAAATAGAATTCTAGTTATGTTATACTATGTAATGGTTATAGTTAATTACTCTATATTTGAGGTAATTCATTGTGGAATGATATCTATAGTGACCTGAAGGGGGTTTTGGAAGAGCTACTTATATTAACCCATAGGTGTCATATTCTGTGATAATACTTTTTTCTTATATTATTTAATGACTTTTCTATATAACCTACCCATGTTGGGATACCTATCTAATGCTATGAAACTCGAGGGGGTTTTCCCCAACATCTAGGTTTGGGAAGATACAAATGAAAAAAAAACCATTTCCCCCAAATCCCTTCAGTAGTGTCTTCATGTGATATATGTGGTGGAGGATAATATATAGAGTTTGGCTCATGCTTGGTAAGAGGAGGACATGATAAGTGTAGAGTCCCTAAGCTTTACGTACATGGATAATACATTACTTTTGCGGAATACTTAATATATAACAAAAACAGACACACAATGACCGTAATAGTTTAGTGTCTTTGGAAACTCTGAATATAATCTTCTATTCTTGGTGAAAGATCATCAACATCTCCCATAAAGATCTTCCACTTTTTGATTCCTTACTTATACCTTTCTTTTAATCTTGGGGGAAAATAATACATAAAAAGGGTGAGATCAAATTCTCAGTAAGGGTAAGCATGGATAAAATAAAACATACCATATACATTTCAACATAAAAACATGAACATAATGTTTAAACATCAAAATCTTGAGAAACGACATAATACATGAAAGTACATAAGGCATAGATCATAATGGAACATAAATCATGATAAAATAGAATGGGAATAAAACATGTAATTGTGGCATCCATTAAGCACATGTAATGATTTCTACAGTAGCCAAGGCATTGCTGCCAAGACCATCTTAATGGACAAAGTCCCTTTCTGAATCGAGTTCACCCCTCGTTCCAGTCCTATAATACTGAACTGGATTAACTTACCATTCCAGCCATGTCTATCTCATGAAATATTAATATTTACCGAATGCATTGGAGGGAGATATAGGTCACACCCATCTCATAATGAAACCATTCTTTTATGTGCCACAGAATCATAAATCATAGCATAACCCATGTAATATAAATGGGATTCTTAAACATAATGCCATCATAACATAACAAATATAATATAAAAGGACATCATTAAATTAATTCCATCATAAAATAATAAAATCAATGTAAAAAAATAGGGATATAAATAGGACCCTATATTATCTTAGATGGAAAATAAATTTGATAAAACACTTGAACTCCATTCTTGAGGAAAATATCCTTTCTACTTCAAAAACATTCTCCTTTCTTAACATGTCATATAATTTTGAACTAAAATAATTTCATTAAAAATAAACTTGAAAACATGTCAAGGACGCTTCATGGAAATACTTTTCTAAAAGTCCATGCATGTTGTATAAGTTAAAAAAACATTCTTCTCGTACTTATGATGGAAAAGTCAAAAAGTAGATCGTACCAAAAATGACCAAAGATTCCTTTCGTATCTTTTACTAAAAACTCTCTGAAGGGTAAAATTTGATTTAAAAAGTTGTAGGAAGATATAAATAATATTACATATTGAGGAAACATGGAAGTGGATGATAAATATTCCCCATTATATTCTGATGTATAAACAATCTCTGATAAAAAATGAGATTGCGAGATTATCCTTACCTTCAGTCTGATATGCTTCGAACGTATCCGAACCTCCTATATAATGATTCAAATAATTTCATTGACTTATTACAGAATAATATTCATTGTTATGATATCATATATGGTTCACTTATGACTTTACATTATCCGTTCTTTGGTAAATTCCATGTTAAATAGCGTTTTGGGTAAAATCGTTTCATTTGTCGTTCGTCTTTTGACTTGTAATTATTCATATGATTACTTAGATCAATATTACTTAATTCCAGAATATAAAACATGATTTATATATAATATAAATATATATAATATAACGATAAAAGGAATGAAATACACCGTTCATGGAGACTGTAGGTCGTACGTACGCATGAACGTTGTTTTCGTTTCCTTGTTGAGTTGAATGAAATTAAATTGATGACATACATATATATATAAACATAAATACAGTAGCATTATTATGACATATATTTCATTATTATTCATTATATATACTTTTTAATCATTATTGAATGGTTAATCATGGAAAATGAATCTCATCGCGTTCGTGTAGACGGTAGTCCGTACGTATGCACGAGCGGTGATATCATTCCCATTATCGTGGAATTATATTGGAGTGTACATATACTATTTCAGAATCAATATCACTTTACAAAAATCATATATATTCATTATTTACACCATTATACCAATCCAAGTAAGGTGGTGGTGGAAAATAGATTACACCACGGTGTGGAGACAGTATTCCGTATGTACACACACGCAGTGATTTCGTTATCCGTAGGATGGATAGATGGTGTAATAGGGTTGTTTCTTACTTATAATAACATATCAGTATATGAGTCATACTTATTGTACTACTTCATAATGAAACAACTAAATAAGAAGAAATAAATTTGATAGAATCGGTAACAGACATTACCTCTTATTTGAAGCGCCTCTTTGAGACCTCCTTTTAGGGCACTAAAATTGGACTTTGAAGAAGACCAGGATCTCTAGGATGATTCTAAGGAAGTGTAGAAGAGAAGTTGGCAGGGGTTGGCCGAGCATGAAGGCTCAATGTGGTGTGAGAAAGAGAGGGAGGAGGTTCCCTTTTATAAGGGGGGAGGGGCACCTTAGGGAAAACTAAAAATATTATTTTTATTAAAAAGTCATATTCGGTTTTTAATAGCTCCAAATTGATTTATTTCGAAGCTAAGGTGGGTATGGGTCTAAATCCTCTCCTCCAATAGAATTTATACAAGTTTAGGTTTCTATTTGAACCTTATAATTTAGATTTAACTTTAAGTTAGATAATTTAACTTTTACCGCGTCTTCTTGTTTTCTTACACTATAAGGTTAATAAACTTACTATAACAAGCCAAACGAACCACAAGTTTTTTATTATTAATATATATAACCTTATCTATGTCAGTTGGCCAAACCATAGATTTTTAGGAATAAAATAACAATTAATAATATAATATATGTTTTAAATTCTATTTTATGTCAATTTTGACACTATTTGGTAATGGATTTCTGTGAAAATCATAACAGAAAGATTAGTTCGAAAAAATTTAATTAAATTAGTACTAATATGTAATATTAACTTAGAAAATTATAGGGATTCATAAAAAGTCTCAAATTACATTTATTTTCATATTTATAACATCAATTATTTCAATATTTTGTTAATAAGATAATTACTGCATCATCATTTTGTCATACATAAATAAACTTATTTAATGTCTAAAAATTACAAATAAAATACCATTATGTAGGAAATAATTTTAGATTTCTAATTTATATTTATAGTAGAGTTTATCTTCTGTATAACCATATATTAAAAATGATTTAGTTATTAAACTTTGATTTTAACTATTTTAACCCTTCTTTAAATAAATTAATAATAAATATCCTAACATAATCCAAGTGAGCCTAAATGGTCATATTATATTCCTAAAGTTTTTTTGGTCGAATTACTCTTTTCCATTAGAATTAGGACATGTGTTAGGGTAATAATAATATCATTTTTACCCTTAATTACCCAATTTACTTTTAACCGTGGTAAAAAAAGTAAAAAGTTGCTATTCACCAAAAAAATCATCTCATTGAACCACATTTTAGTCCTTAATATTACCAGTGTCTCTTAGAGTTTTGAAATTCAATTCAAAGAAGTGGTAAAATTTCATTTAAATGAAAAAGTCAGTTTTTTAACTACCACTAAGTGGTTTCACTATTCATTGAAAATTGCAATTTTTCAGAAAAATACAAAAAATTCTTCCTAAGCATTATTTTATATTCCGAATTCAAAATTGATTTCTATTTTTCCAAATTCAAAACATTGAAGTGGAATTAATTAATTTTAAAATTATTTCCCCTTATTAAAACAAATAGCATGTTTTTAAGAAACAGTAACTATCAAAAGATTGATACTTATTTATATCCAATTTCAAAGTGAAATTAATTCCAATGACCAACATTGGATTAAATGGTAAAAATATATTCTAATTACACTTTAAAACCAATTAAAAAGATAATATAACCATAAAAATTATTGTGACGATAAAAATTTGTTTTTAATTAAAATATATTGTGTTTTTACTATTCATTAAAATATGAAAGTTACCAGAAAAATGTCAAAACATTATCCAAATTAAATTTTTATATCCTGAATCCAAGGAATAATTTTATTTTGTCAAATTTAACTTATAAACATGTCAAAAACTAGATTTAATTTGGGTGCGCCCTCAAAAGGCGGAAAAACTGCATTTTTTTTAAATACTTATTTAACCCGAAAAAATTATTTTGTTCTCATACCATGTTCTAGAAAATATTTAAGATGAATAATAATGTTATAAAATTAAAAATGTATTTGATACTATTCATAACGGCTAGTCTGTAATAATATTATAACCATATATCGTTGTTTAGTGAACCTGATATTGCGTACAACACAGACTATTGAGGAAGGTCACAATTGCGTGTAATGTATGCCAAGTCAGGGTTGCGTGTTGTTCAAGACTCCTCTGTTGTTTCGTATAATAGAATCCAACCATATTTCATTTATACATTTAATTTATGTATATATATATATACACTCAATGTTTTGTAGAATAACTACTATCAAAATTGTGTGTAACATGATCCAAGAATAGTGTTGTGTATACTGCAAGCTCAAATGGTGTTACGTATAGCACCAGGTAATCTTTTTGTAGCTGAAAACACAAGACATCAATGAAATTAAAAAAAATCATAAAATCTTGGGGAGTTACATTCTTCCCCCCTTAAAATGAATTTCTCCCTCGAAATTCGTCAGGGTTATAAATTGTTTACTATTTATAGAAACCCACATTGTAAAAAGGAATGCAAAAACTTAATTTTAAAAAATAAAGTATGAAATTTAATGATTACCCAAAGTAACTCATCACTGGTTTTCCATATAGGAGAACATAGGTGAAAATATGGATATAGAAGAAAATTCTAACCATCATGTTCTGATGGAGAGTGGTACAGAACATGGCTCTGAAAAGACCATCAATCTCAAAGCCATAGATTTGTAATGATCTAAGGTACAATCTGATTCATCGTATATAAGGGAACTAGGACAAAATTTTCAGTTTTCAATATCATTTCCAAAAAGTTTATGAAATTGGAATTAGAAGAAATACTTTCGTGACTTTGGTACAGTCTCACCGTTGGTCATTCTTTGGACAATTTCCACTTCATCTCTTAAATAAATGAAGTTGAATTTTTCATTGGCGAAGTGTTAGAAGATCATATGATAGAATTACAGGTCATTCCATCTATTCTCAAACAAAAAGTTTTCATAAGTTATCAAATATACATAAGTCCATCTATTGTGAGATTAATCGTATATGATTCCAAAAATGGACTTATACTGCATCTATCATACCGCTTAATGAAATAAAACTAGTATCTACTAACCAAGAATGTCCTGTAGGCCATTGGTAGGTGATAAAGGCCAGTCTCACTTCGGTTGTGGGTTCAATTCCCATACCCTTGTCCGACGCGATGGGTTGTCGCCCGTCCTGCAGGTTGTCCTTTTTTTCTAAAAATACATTATTATAACTTTCCAACTATAATATCGAAAAAGTTCTAGCCTTAAAAAATACTAACATTTTCCAACATAATCCATTCTAATCTTTAGGCTAATCCAAAATACTGTTGTCCAATCTCATATTATAGTGAAAACAATTACCAAAGAGTTCATATAACAAGCATGTTAATGCCATCGTTGATCCCCATATATCATAAGATATGTCTTGTTGGTCACATTCCAAACATTCGAAGTCCTTAATCATGTAAAAAAATCAATACCCATTGAACCTTAGTGAAAACATGAATGCAGTTAAAAGTTAAAACTTTCCACATACCAAAATCCTCCAATTTCTATATACTCAAACCATGATATCACTTAGTCCTTATATCAATCATGAGCTCATGAATACCATCAATCATATCATTTTCTCCTTATCCCTTCATTATTCCCATATAATCTACTTTCCAAAATATCTGAATCACTTTTCATGGTTACCGGTACCATAAAATTATTGAAAACCACAATAGACTAATTCAAAAATATTATAATGCACCTTAAAAGTACATCAAAAACATTATTCTTGAATACCAATACATAAACACTTCAATCCATCCTCTTCAATGATCATCCTGGAATAAGTCCATCCTTGATTTAGAAGTAACATATTTGGTCAGGGCATTGAGTTGGGTAATGCCCGTATTCTCCACAAATAAGACATTGAACTCCATAACAGTCTGTCACTCTATGACCCTTTTCTCCACACAGATAACATATGTCCCTCCATTTGAGGTATTCCTCAAGGTTCTTCTTCCCTTCTTTAGAAATCTCAATCTTCCTTTATTTATGCTCCTTAACATGAAAACATGCATAAAAGTCTATCTTCCTCTTATTGGATGAATTAGGCATACCACTACATTTCACCTTGTTAATCATTTACCGCAATGACTGATTCGGCATAATCACAATATCTTTCTCTCTAGTCATTACGCAATTTTGTTTCTCATAGTTACCAATTTTTCCATTGGATTCAATGTTAACCGAATTCTTTCTGGTACCCTCTATTGACTAAAACACAAAAAGAATTCTGTGAGAGGCAAAAATCATACATGGAAAATAACATAATCAAGGGGGATTACCATCGACATCTAACATCTTAGGTTTTATTCTAACATCGTTACCGTAATTCTAGGATTATAACCTATACTTATACTTAGCCTTAGGGACATCCCTAGATATACCTTAGAAATATCTCTAGGGATCTCACTATAGTTTTCGCATCCTAGTTTCCAAAGGTTTAATAAAAATTTCCTCCGATACCAACTGTAGAGGCCCAAAGCATGACGTACATGGACAATACATTAATTTTTCAGAATACTTAATACATAACAAAAAAAGACACACAAGGACCATAATAGTTTAGTGTCTTTGGAAACTCGGAATATAATCTTCTAATCTTGGTGAAAGATCTTCAACATCTCCCATAAAGATCTTCCACTTTTTGTTTCCTTACCTAAAACCATTCTTTTAATCCTAAGGGAAAATAAAACATAAAAAGGGTGAGCTCAAATGCTCAGTAAGGGTAAGCATGGATAAAATAAAACATACCATATACATTTGAACTTAAAAACATGAACATAATGTTTAAACATCAAAATCTTGAGCAAAGACATAAAACATGGAAGTACATAAGTCATAGATCATAATGGAACATAAATCATGATAAAATAGCATGGGAATAAAACATGTAATTGTGGCATCCATTAAGCACATGTAATTATTTCCATAGTATCCAAGGTATTGCTGCCAAGACCATCTTAGTGGACCAAGTCCCTTTCTGAATCGAGTTCACTCCTCGTTCCAGTCCTGTAATAATGAACCAGATTTACTTACTGTTCCATCCATATATATCTAATGAGATATAAATCTTTACCCAATTCATTGGAGGGTGATATAGGTCCCAACCATCTCATAATGAAACCATTCTTATGTCGGCCACAAAATCATAAATCATAGCATAACCCATTTAATAAAAATGGGATTCTTAAACATCATGCAATCATAACATAACCCATATAATATAAAAGTAAATCATAAAATTAATTCCATCATAAAACAATCAAATCAATGTAAGTGAATAGGGATATAAACATAACCCTATATTATCTTATATGGAATATAATTTTGATAAAACACTTGAACTCCATTCTTGAGGAAAATATCCTTTCTACATCAAAAACATTTTCCTTTCTTTACATGTCATATAATTTTGAAAAAAAATAATTTTATTAAAAATAAACATGAAAACTTGTAAAGGAAGCTTCATGTAAATAATGTTCTAAAAATCCATTCATTCCGTATAAGTTAAAAAAACATTCCTCTCATACTTATGTTGGAAAAGTCAAAAAGTACCTCGTATGAAAAACGACAAAAGATTCCTTTAGTATCATTTACTAAAAACTCACCGAAGGGTAAAATTTGATTTAAACAATTGTAGGAGGATATAAATAATATTACATATTGAAAAAAACATGGAAGTGGATGATAAATATTCCCCAGTAAATTCTGATTTATAAACAATCTCTGATAAAAAATGAGATTGCGAGATTGTCCATACCTTAGGTCTGATATGCTTCGTACATATCCGAACCTCCTATATAATGATTCAAATAATTTCATTTACTTATTAAAAAATCATATTCATTTTTATGATATCATATATGTTTCACTTATGACTTTATATTATCCGTTCTTTTGTAAATTCCATGTTAAATTGCGTTTTGGGTAAAATTGTTTCATTTGTCGTCCATCTTTTGAATTGTAATTATTCATATGATTACTTAGATCAAGATTACTTAATTCTAGAATATATAACATGATTTATATATAATATACCTATATATAATTTAACTATAAAAGGAATGAAATACACCGTTCATGGAGACGGTAGGCCGTACGTACGCATGAATGCTGTTTTCGTTTCCTTGTTAAGTTGAATGAAATTAAATTGATGACATAAATATATATATAAACATAAATACAGTAGCATTATTATGACATATATTTGATTATTATTCATTATATATACTTTATAATCATTCTTGAATGGTTAATCATGGAAAATGAATCTCATCGCGATCGTGGAGACGGTAGTCCGTACGTACGCACGAGCGGTGATATCATTACCATGATCATGGAATTGTATTGGAGTGTACATATACAATTTCAGAATCAATATCACTTTAAAAAAATAATATATAGTCATTATTTACACTATTATACCCATCCTAGTTAGGTGGTGGTGGAAAATAGATTACACCACGGCGTGGAGACGGTATTCCGTATGTACGCACGCACGGTGATTTCGTTATCCGTAGGATGGATAGATGGTGAAATATGGTCGTTTCTTACTTATAATAACATATCAGTATATGAGTGATACTGATTGTATTACTTCATAATGAAACAACTAAATAAGAAGAAATAAATTGGAAAGAATCGGTAACAGCCATTACCTCTTCTTTGAAGCGCCTCTTTGAGACCTCCTTTTAGGGCACTAAAATTGGACTTTGAATAAGACCAGGATCTCTAGGATGTTTCTAGGGAAGTGGAGAAGAGAATTTGGCAGGGGTTGGCTGGGCTTGAAGGCACAATGTGGTGTGAGGAAGAGAGGGAAGAGGTTCCCTTTTATAAGGGAGGAGAGGGGCACCTTTGGAAAAATTAAAAATATTATTTTATTATAAAGTCATATTCGGTTTTTAATAGCTCCAAATTGATTTATTTCGAAGCTAAGGTTGGGATGGGTCTAAATCCTCTCAACCAATTTAATTTAGACAAGTTTAGGTTTCTATTTGAACCTTATCATTTAGATTTAACTTTATGTTAGATAATTTAACTTTTACCATGTCTTCTTGTTTTCTTACACTATAAGGTTAATAAACATACAATAACAAGACAAAAGAACCCCAAGTTGTTTATTATTAATATATATAACTTTATCTAAGTCATTTGGCCGATCCTTATATTTTTAGGAATAAAATAACAATTAATAATATAATATATGTTTAAAAAACTATTTTATGTCAATTTTGACACTATTTGGTAATTGATTTTTGTGAAAATCATATCAGAAAGATTAGTTCGAGACAATTTAATTAAAGCAGTACTAATATGTAATATTAACCTAGAAAATTGTTGGGATTCATAAAAAGTCTCAAATTACATTTATTTGTGTATTTATAACATCAATTATGTCAATATTTCATTAATAAGATAATTACTGCATCATCATTTTGTCATACATAAATTAACTTATTTAATGTCTAAAAATTACAAATAAATTACCATTATGTAGGAAATATTTTTATCTTTCTAATTAATATTTATAGTCGAATTTATCTTCTGCATAACCTTATATTAAAAATGATTTACTTATTAAACTTTGATTTTAACTATTTTAACCCTTCTTTAAATAAATTAATAATAAATATCCTAATCTAATCCAAGTGAGCCTAAAGGGTCATATTTTATTCCTAAGGTTTTTTTGGTCGAATTACCCTCATCCAATAGAATTAGGAAATGTGTTAGGGTAATAATAATATCATTTTTACCCTTAATTACCCTATTTACTTTTAACCGTGGTAAAAAAAGAAAAAAGTTACTATTCACCAAAAAATTTCATCTCATTGAACCACATTTTAGTCCTTGATATTAACCGTATCTCTTAGATTTTCGAAATTCAATTCACAGAAGTGGTAAAATTTCATTTAAATGAAAAAGTCCATTTTTTAACTACCACTAAGTGGTTTCACTAATCATTGAAAATTGCAGTTTTTCAGAAAAATACCAAAAATTCAGCCTAATCATTATTTGATATTGTGAATTCAAAATTGATTTCTATTTTTCCAAATTCAAAACATAGAAGTGGAATTAATTAATTTGAAAATTAATTCCCGTTATCAAAACAAATAGCGTGTTTTTAAGAAACAGTAACTATCAAAAGATTGATACTTATTTATATCCAATTTCAAAGTGAAACTAATTCCAATGACCAAAATTTAATTAAATGGTAAAAATATATTCTAATTACACTTTAAAACCAATTAAAAAGATAATATAACCATAAAAATTATTGCGAAAAATAAATTTGTTTTTAAATAAAATATAGCGTGTTTTTAATATTCATTAAAATATGGAAGTTACCAGAAAATTATCAAAACATTATCCAAATTAAATTTTTATATCCTGAATCCAAGGAAGAATTTTATTTTTTCAAATTTAACATATAAAAATTTCAAAAACAAGATTTAGTTTGGGTGCTCCATCAAAAGGCCGCAAAACTGCATTTTTTTGAAAAATATTCATTTAACCCGAAAAATTTATTTTGTTCTCATACCATGTTCTAGAAAATATGTAAGATGAATAATAATGTTATAAAATTAAAAATTTAGTTGATAATGTTCATAACGGCTCGTCCATAATAATATTATAACCATATATCGTTTTTTAGTGAAACCTGATATTTCGTACAACACACGCTATTGAGGAAGGTCGTGATTGCATGTAATGCAAGCCAAGTTAGGGTTACGTGTTGTGAAAGACTCCTCTGTTTTTTCATATAACATAATCCAACCATATTTCATTTATACATTTAATATATATATATATATATACACTCAATGTTTCATAGAATAACTACTATCAAAATTGTGCGTAACATGATCCAAGAATAGTGTTGTGTATACTGCAAGCTCAAACGGTGTTGCGTATAGCACAAGGCAATCTTTTAGTAGTTGACAACACAAGACATCAATGAAATTAAAAAAATATTTTTCATATAATCTTGGGGAGTTACATTCTACCCACCTTAAAATGAATTTCTCCCTCGAAATTCGTTGGGGTTATAAATTGTTTACTATTTATAGAAACCCACATCGTAAAAAGGAATGCAAAAACTTAATTTTAAAAAATAAAGTATGAAATGTAATGATTACCCAAAGTAACTCATCACATGTTTTCCATATAGAAGAACATCAGTGAAAATATAGATATGGAATAAAAATCTAACCATCAAGTTCTGATGGAGAGTGGTAAAGAACATGGCTCTGAAAAAACCATCAATCACAAAGCCATAGATTTGTGATGATCTAAGGTACCATCTGATTCTTCGGATATAAGGGCACTAGGACAACATTTTTGGTTTTCAAGATCATTTCCCTAAAGTTGACGAAATTGGAATTAGAAGAAATACTTTCGTGATTTTGGTACCGTCTCACCGTTGGTCGTTCTTTGGACAATTTCCACGTCATCTCTTAAATAAATGAAGTTGAATTTTTCATTCGCGAAGTGTTTGAAGATCATATGACAGAATTACAAGTCATTCCATTTATTCCCAAACAAAAACTTTTCATAAGTTATCAAATATACATAAGTCCATCTATTGTGAGATTAATCGTATATGATTCCAAAAATGGACTTATACTTCATCTATCATACCGCTTAATAAAATAAAACATGTATCTACTAAATAGGGACTTCCTGTAGGCCAGTGGTAGGTGATAAAGGCCAGTCGCACTTCGGTTGTGGGTTCAATTCCCATAGCCTTGTCTGACGCGATGGGTTGTCACCCATCCTGCAGGTTGTCCTTTTTTTCTAAAAATACATTATTATAACATTCCAAACTATAATATCGAAAAAGTTCTAGCCTTAAAAAATACTAACTTATGTCCAACATAATCCATTCCAATCTTTAGGGTTATCCAAAATACTGTTGTCCAATCACATACTATAGTGAAAACAATTACCAAAGAGTTCATATAACAAGCACGTTAATGCCATCGTTGATCCCCATATATCAAAAGATATGTCTTCTGGGTAAAATTCCAAACATTCAATGTCGTTAATCATGTAAAAAATGAATACCCATTGAACCTTAGTGAAAACATGAATGCATTTAAAATATAACACTTCCCACATACCAAAATCTTAAAAATTCTATATACTCAAACCATGATATCACTTAGTCCTTATATCAATCATAAGCTCATGAATACTTTCAATCATGCATTTTCTCCTTATCCCTTCATTATGCGTATATAATCTTCTTTCCAAAATATTTGAATCACTTTTCATGGTTACCAGTACCATAAAATTATTGAAAACCACAATAGACTAATTCAAAAATATTCTAATGCACCATAAAAGTACCTCAAAAACATTATTATTGAATACTAATACATAAACACTTCAATCCATCCTCTTCAATGATCATCCTAGAATAAGTCCATCCTTGATTTAGAAGTAACTTTTTTGGTTAGGGCATTGATTTGGGTAATGCCCATATACTCCACAAATAAGTCATTGAACTCCATAATAGTCTGTCACTCTATGACCCTTTTCTCCATACAGATAACATATGTCCCTCCATTTGAGGTATTCCTCAAGGTTCTTCTTCTCTTCTTTAGAAATCTCAATCTTCCTTTCCTTATTCTCCTCAACATGCGAACATGCATAAAAGTCTATCTTCCTCTTATTTGATGAATTAGTAATACCACTAAATTTCACCTTGTTAATCATATACTGCGATGACTGATTCGGAATAATCACAATATCTTTCTCTCTAGTCATTACACAATTTTGTTTCTCATAGTAACCAATTTGTCCATTGGATTCAATGTTAATCGAATTCCTTCTGGTTCCCTCTATTGACTAAAACACAAAAAGAATTCTGTGAGAGGAAAAAATCATACAAGGAAAATAAAATAATCAAGGAGGAGTACCATCGATATCTAACATCTTAGGTTTAATTCTAATATCGTTAGCGTAATTCTAGGACTATAACCTATACTTATACTTAGCCTTAGGGACATCCCTAGATATACCATAGAAATATCTCTAGGGATCTCACTATAGTTTTCGCATCCAAGTTTCCAAAGGTTGAATAAACATTTCCTCTGATACCAACTGTACAGGCCCAAAGCTTGACGTACATGGACAATACATTACTTTTGCAGAATACTTAATACATAACAAAAACAGACACATAAGGACCGTAATAGTTTAGTGTCTTTGGAAACTCGGAATATAATCTTCTAATCTTGGTGAAGGATCTTCAACATCTCCCATAAAGATCTTCCACTTTTTGTTTCCTTACCTAAAACCATTATTTTAATCCTAGGAGAAAATAAAACATAAAAAGGGTGTGCTCAAATGCTTAGTAAGGGTAATCATGGATAAAATAAATCACACCATATACATTTGAACATAAAAACATGAACATAATGTTTAAGCATCAAAATCTTCAGCAAATACATAAAACATGGAAGTACATAAGTCATAGATCATAATGGAACATAAATCGTGATAAAATAGAATGGGAATAAAACATGTATTTGTGGAATCCATTAATCACGTGTAATGATTTCCATAGTAGCCAAGGCATTGCTGCCAAGACCATCTTAGTGGACAAAGTCCCATTCTGAATCGAGTTCACTCCTCGTTCCAGACCTGTAATACTGAACCGGATTAACTTACCATTCCATCCATGTCTATCTCATGAGATATAAATCTTTACACAATGCATTTGAGGGAGATATAGGTCCCAACCATCTCATAATGAAACCATTCTTATGTGTGCCACAAAATCATAAATCATAGAATAACCCACGTAATAAAAATGGGATTCTTAAACATCATGACGTCATAACATGACCCATATAAGATAAATGGACATCATAAAATTAATTCCATCATAAAACAATCAAATCAATGTAAAAAATATGGATATAAATATAACCCTATATTATCTTATATGGAATATAATTTTGACAAAACACTTGAACTCCATTCTTCAAGAAAATATCCTTTCTACTTCAAAAACATTTCCTTTCTTAACACGTCATATAATTTTGAACTAAAATAAGTTTATTAAAAATAAACATGAAAACTTGTAAAGGAAGATTCATGTATATAATTTTCTAAAAATCCATTCATGCTGTATAAGTTAAAAAAACATTCTTCTCGTACTTATGTTGGAAAAGTCAAAAAGTACCTCGTACGAAAAATGACAAAAGATTCCTTTCATATCAATTACTAAAGACTCACCGAAGGGTAAAATTTGATTTAAACAACTGTAGGAGAATATAAATAATATTACATATTGAGGAAACATGGAATTGGATGATAAATATTCCCCAGTAAATTCTGAAGTATAAACAATCTCGGATAAAAATTGAGATTGCGAGATTGGCCTTACCTTAGGTCTGATACGCTTTGTACATATCCGAACCTCCTGTAAAATGATTCAAATAATGTAATTGACTTATTATAGAATCATATTAATTGTTATGATATCATATATGGTTCACTTATGAATTTATATTACCCGTTCATTTGTAAATTCCATGTTAAAGAGCATTTTGGGTAAAATCGTTTCATTTGTTGTCCGTGTTTTGACTTGTAATTATTCATATGATTACATAGATCATGATTACTTAATTCCAGAATATAAAACATGATTTATATATAATATAAATATATTTAATAGAATGATAAATGGAATGAAATACACTGTTCATGGAGACGGCAGGCCGTACGTACGCATGAATGTTGTTTTCATTTCCTTGTTGAATTGAATGAAATTAAATAGATGAAATCAATATATATATATATACATAAATATAGTAGAATAATTATGTCATATATTTCATTATATATACTTTATAATCATTCTTGAATGGTTAATCATGGAAAATGAATCTCATCACATTTGTGGAGACGGTAGTCTGTACGTACACACGAGCGATGATATCATTCCCATGATCGTGAAATTGTATTGGAGTGTACGTATACTATTTCAGAATTAATATCACTTTACAAAAATCATATATAGACAATATTTACACCATTATACCAATCCAAGTAAGGTGGTTGTGGAAAATATATTACACCACGGCGTGGAGACGATATTCTGTACGTATGCAAGTGTGGTGATTTCGTTTTACGCAGGATGGATAGATGGTGAAATAGGTTTTTTTAATACTTATAATAGCATATCATTATATTAGTGATATTTATGTTATTACTTTATAATGAAACAACTAAAGAATAATAAGTAGAAGAAGAAATAAAGTTGAAAGAATCGGTAACTGACATTACCTCTTCTTTGAAGCGCCTCTTTAAGACCTCCTTTTAGGGAACTAAAATTGGTCTTTGAAGAAGAACAATACCTCTAGTATTTTTCTAGGGAAGTGGAGAAGAGAATTTTGTAGGGTTTGGTCGAGCATGAAGGCTCAAAGTGGTGTGAGGAAGAGAGGGAGGAGGTTCCCTTTTAAAAGGGAGGAGAGGGGAACCTTAGGATAAACTAAAAATATTATTTTATTATAAAGTCATATTCGGTTTTTAATAGCTCCAAATTGATTTATTTATAATCTAAGTTGGTTAT
This sequence comes from Viscum album, assembly GCA_963277665.1. NCBI lineage: Eukaryota > Viridiplantae > Streptophyta > Magnoliopsida > Santalales > Viscaceae > Viscum > Viscum album. The sequence continues at coordinate 1,014,780,240 of OY728120.1, read as the reverse complement.
GGGTCTAAATCCTATCATAAAATATAATTTAGAGAAGTTTAGGTTTCTATTTTAACCTTATCATTTAGATTTAACTTTAAGTTAGATAATTTAACTTTTACAGTGTGTTCTTGTTTTCTTACACTATAAGGTTAATAAACATACTATAACAAGCCAAACGAACCCCAATTTGTTTATTATTAATATATATAACCTTATCTAAGTCATTTCTTCTGAAACTTATATTTTTATTAATAAAATAACAATTAATAATATAATATTTGTTTTAAAAACTATTTTATGTCAATTTTGACACTATTTGGTAATTGATTTTTTTGAAAATCATAACAGAAATATTATTTCGAAAAAATTTAATTAAATCAGTAAAACTATGTAATATTAACCTAGAAAATTATTTTAATTCATAAAAAGTCTCAAATTACGTTTATTTGGGTATTTATAACATTCATTATGCCAATATTTCATTAATTAGATATTTACTGCATCATCATTGTGTTATACATAAATTAAATTATTTAATGTCTAAAAATTAAAAATAAAATACCATTATGTTGTAAATCTGTTTAGATTTCTAATTAATATTTACAGTCGAATTTATCTTCTGTATAACCCTATATTAAAAATGATTTAGTTAATAAACTTTGATTTTAACTATTTTAACCCTTCTTTAAATAAATTAATAATAAATATTCTAATCTTATCCATGTGGGCCTAAATGGTCATATTTTATTCCTAAGGTTGTTTTTTTGTAGAAATTACACTTATACAATAGAATTAAGACATGTGTTAGGGTAATAATAATATCATTTTTACCCTTAATTACCCTATTTACTTTTAACCGTGGTAAAAAAAGTAAAAAGATACTATTCAGCAAAAATTATTTTTATCTCATTGAACCACATTTTAGCCCTTGATATTAACCGTCTCTCTCAGATTTTCGAAATTCAATTCACAGAAGTGCTAAAATTACATTTAAATGAAAAGTTCAGTTTTTTAACTACCACTAAGTGGTTTCACTATTCATCGAAAATTGCAGTTTTTCAGAAAAATACAAAAAATTCATCCTAAGAATTATTTTATATTCCAAATTAAAAATTGATGTCTATTTTTCCAAATTCAAAACATAGAAGTGGAATTAATTAATTTTAATATTAATTCCCGTTATCAAAACAAATAGCATGTCTTTAAGAAACAATAACTATCAAAAGATTGATACTTATTTATATCCAATTTCAAAGTGAAATTAATTACAATGACCAACATTGGATTAAATGGTAAAAACATATTCTAATTACACATTAAAACCAATTAAAAAGATAATCTAGCCAAATAAATTATTTCAATGAAAAAAATTTGTTTTTAATTAAAATATAGTGTGTTTTTACTGTTCATTAAAATATGAAAGTTATCAGAAAAATATCAAACCTTTATCCAAATTAAATTTTTATATCCTGAATCCTGGGAAGAATTTTATTTTTTCAAATTTAACTTATAAAAATGTCAAAAACTAGATTTAAAGTGGGTGCGCCATCAAAAGGCGGCAAAACTGCATTTTTTTAAAAATACTTATTTTACACGAAAAATTTATTCTGTTCTCATACCATGTTCTAGAAAATATGTAAGATGAATAATAATTTTATAAAACTCAAAATTTAGTTGATACTATTTATAACGGCTAGACCATAATAATATTATAACCATATATCGTTGTTTAGTGAAACCTGGTATTACGTACAACACACGCTATCGAGGAAGGTCGTGATTGCGTGTAATGCAAACCAAGCTCGAGTTGCATGTTGTGCAAGACTCCTCCTTTGTTTCGTATAATATAATCCAGTAATATTTCATTTATACATTGAATATATATATATATACTCAATGTTTCGTAGAATAACTACTATCAAAATTTTCTGTAACATGATCAGAGAATAGTGTTGTGTATACTGCAAACTCATACGGTGTTGCGTATAGCACAAGGTAATCTTGTTGTAGCTTAAAACACCAGACACCAATGAAATTAGAAGAATATTTTTTAATAAAATATCTGGGTGTTACATTCTACACCCATTAAAATGAATTTCTCCCTCAAAATTCTTCGGGTTTATAAATTGTTTACTATTTATACAAACCCACATCATAGAAAGGAATACTAAAACTTAATTTTAAGAACTAAATTAATAAATGTAACAATTACCCAAATTAACTCATCACTGGGTTACCATATAAGAGAACATAGGTGAAAATATGGATATGGAAGAAAAATCTAACCATCAAGTTCTGATGGAGAGTGGTAGAGAACATCACTATGAAAAAACCATCAATCACAAAGCCATAGATTTGTGATGATCTAAGGTACCATCTGATTAATCGGATGTAAGGGAACTAGGAAAAAATTTTTGGTTTTCAAGATCATTTCCCTAAAGTTGATAAAATTGGAATTAGAAGAAATACTTTCATGATTTTGGTACAGTCTCACTGTTGGTCGTTCTTTGGATAATTTCCACTTCATCTCTTAAAGTAATAAAGTTGAATTTTTCATTCGCGACGTGTGAGCAGATCATATGATAGAATGACAGGTTATGCCATCTGTTCTCAAACAAAAAAGTTTGCATAAGTTATCAAATATACATATGTCCATCTATTGTGAGATTAATCTTATATGATTCAAAAAATGGACTTATACTTCATCTATCGTACCGCTCAATAAAATAAAACTAGTTTCTACTAACCAGGGACTTCTATAGGCCAGTAGTAGGTGATATAGGCATTTCGCACTTCGGTTGAGGGTTCGATTCCCACAGCCTTGTCTGACACGATGGGTTGTCTCCCATCCTGCAGGTTGCCCTTTTTTTCTAAAAATACATTATTATAACTTTCCATCAATAATATCGAAAAAGTTCTAGCCTTAAACAATACTAACTTATGTCCAACATAATCCATTCCAATCTTTAGGCTTATCCAAAATACTACTGTCCAATCTCATATTATAGTGAAAATGATTACCAAAGAGTTCATATAACAAGCATGTTAATACCATCGTTGATCCCCATATATCATAAGATATGTCTTGTTGGTCACATTCCAAACATTCGAAGGTCTATATCATGTAAAAAAATGAATTCCCATTGAACCTTAGTGAAAACATGAATGCAGTTTAAAGTTAACACTTTCCACATACCAAAATCCTCCAAATTCTATATACTCAAACCATGATATCACTTAGTCCTTATATCAATCATGAGCTCATGAATACTTTCAATCATTTCATTTTCTCTTTATCCCTTCATTATGCACATATCATCTGCTTTCCAAAATATTTGAATCACTTTTCATTGTTACCGGTACCATAAAATTATTGAAAACCACAATAGACTAATTCACAAATATTCTAATACACCATAAAAGTACCTCAACAACATTATTCTTGAATACCAATACATAAACACCTCAATCTATCCTCTTCAATGATTGTCCTAGAATAAGTCCTTACTTTATTTAGAAGTAACTTTTTAGGTCCGGGCATTGAGTTGGGTAAGGCCCATGTTCTCCACAAATAAGACATTGAACTCCATAACAGTTTGTCACTCTATGACCCTTTTCTCCACACTGATAACATCTATCCCTCCATTTGAGGTATTCCTCAAGGTTCTTCTTTCCCTTCTTTAGAAATCTCAATATTCTTTTCTTTATGCTCCTCAACATGCGAACATGCATAAAATTTTATCTTCCTCTTATTTGATGAATTAGGCATACCACTAAATTTCACCTTGTTAATCATATATCGCGATGACGGATTCGGAATAATCACAATATCTTTCTCTCTAGGTGTTATGCAATTTTGTTTCTCATAGTCACCAATTTTTCCATTGGATTCAATGTTAACCGAATTACTTCTGGTTCCCTCTGTTGACTAAAACACAAAAAGAATTCTGTGAGAGGAAAAAATCATACAAGGAGAATATCATAATCATGGGGGAGTACCTTCGACATCTAACATCTTAGGATTAATTCTAATATAGTTACCATAATTCTAGGACTATAACCTATACTTATACTTAACCTTAGGGACATCCCTAGACATACCTTATAAATATATTTAGGGATCTCACTATAGTTTTCGTATCCTAATTACCAAAGGTTGACTAAACCTTTCCTATGATACCAACTATAGAGGCCAGAAGCTTGAAGTACATGGACAATACATTACTTTTGTAGAATACATAATACATAACAAAAGCAGACACACAAGGACCTTAATAGTTTAGTGTCTTTGGAAACTCAGAATATAATCTTCTAATATTGGTGAATGATCTTCAAAATCTCCCATAAAGATCTTCCACTTTTTGTTTCCTTACATAAAACCTTTCTTTTAATCCTGGGGGAAAATAAAACTTAAAAAGGGTGAGCTCAAGTGCTCAGTAAAGATAAGCATGGATAAAATAAAACATACCATATACATTTGAACATAAAAATGTGTACATAATGTTCAAACCTCACAATCATGAGCAATGACATAAAACATGGATGTACATAAGCCATAGATCATAATGGAACATAAATCGTGATAAAATAGCATGGGAATAAAACATGTAATTGTGGCATCCATTAAGAACATGTAATGATTTCCATAGTATCCAAGGTATTGCTGCCAAGACCATCTTAGTGGACCAATTCCCTTTCTGAATTGAGTTCACTCCTCGTTTCAGTCCTGTAATAATGAACCAGATTAACTTACTGTTCCATCCATATCTATCTAATGAGATATAAATCTTTACCCAATTCATTAGAGTGAGATATAGGTACCACCCATCTCATAATGAAACCATTCTTATGTGTGCCACAAAATCATAAATCATAGCATAACCCATGTAAAAAAATGGGATTCTTAAACATAATTCCATCATAACATAACCCATATAAGATAAAAGGACATCATAAAATTAATTCCATTATAAAACAGTCAAATCAATGTAAAAAATAGGGATATAAACAGAACCCTATATTATCTTAGATGGAAAATAATTTTGATACAACACTTGAACTCCATTCTTGAGGAAAATATCATTTCTACTTCAAAAACACTTTCCTTTCTTAGCATTTCATATATATTTGAACTAAAATAATTTCATTAAAAATATACTTGAAAACTTGTAATGTAATCTTCATAGAAATAATGTTCTAAAAATCCATTCATGCCGTATAATTTAAAAAAACATTCTTCTCGTACATATGTTAGAAAAGTCAAAAAGTACCTCGTACGAAAAATGACAAAAGATTCCTTTTATATCTTTTACTAAAAACTCACTGAAGGGTAAAATTGGATTTAAACAATTGTATAAGGATATAAATAATATTACATATTGAGGAAACATGGATGTGGATGATAAATATTCCCCAGTAAATTCTGAAGTATAAATAATCTCGGATAAAAATTGAAATTATGGGATTGTCCTTACCTTAGGTCTGATATGCTTTGTATGTATCCGAAACTCCTATATAATGATTCAAATAATATCATTGACTTATTACAGAATCATATTCATTGTTATGATATCGTATATGGTTCACTTATGACTTTATATTACCCGTTCTTTTGTAAATTCCTTGTTAAAGAGAATTTTGGGTAAAATCGTTTCATTTTTCATCCGTGTTTTGACTTGTAATTATTCATATGATTACTTAGATCATGATTACTTAATTCTATAATATAAAACATGATTTATATAATATATGTATATATATAATAGTTCGATAAAAGGAATTAAATAAACCGTTCATGGAGACGGTATGCCGTACGTACGCATCAACGTTGTTTTCGTTTCCTTGTTGAATTGAATGAAATTAAATAGATGACATACATATATATATATAAATAAATATAGTATCATTATTATGTCATATATTTCATTATTATACATTATATATACTTTATAATCATTTTTGAATGGTTAATCATGGAAAATGAATCTCATCACGTTCGTGGAGACGTTAGTCCGTAAGTACGCACGAGCGATGATATCATTCCCATGATCGTGGAATTGTATTGGAGTGTACGTATACTATTTCAGAATCAATATCACTTTAAAAAATAATATATAGTCATTATTCACACCATTATCCCCATCCAAGTAAGGTGGTGGTGGAAAATATATTACATCATGGCGTGGAAACGGTATTCCGTACGTACGCACGGGCGGTGATTTTGTTTTCCGTAGGATGGATAGATTGTCAAATAGTTTTGTTTCATACATATAATAAACTATTATAATATGAGTGATACTGATGTTATTACTTCATAACGAAACAACAAAAGAAGAAGTAGTAGAAGAAAAAGTAAAGTTGAATGAATCGGTAACGGACATTACCTCTTCTTTGAAACGCCTCTTTGAGACCTCCTTTTAGGGCACTAAAATAGGACATTGAAGAAGAGCAGGACCTCTAGGATCTTTCTAAGGAAGTTTAGAAGTTAATTTGGTAGGGTTTGGCCGAGAATGAAGGCACAAAGAGGTGTGAGGAAGAGAGGGAGGAGGTGCCCTTTTATAAGGGAGGAGAGGGGCACCTTAGGAAAAACTAAAAATATTATTTTATTATAAAGTCATATTCGGTTTTTAATAGATAAAAATTGATTTATTTATAAGCTAAGGTGGGTATGGGTCTAAATCCTCTCATCCAAAAAAATTTAGACATGTTTATGTTTCTATTTTAACCTTATCATTTAGATTTAACATTAAGTTAGATAATTTAACTTTTACTGTGTCTTCTTGATTTCTTACAGTATAAGGTTAATAAACATACTATAGAAAGCCAAAAGAACCCCAAGTTGTTTATTATAAATATATATAACCTTATATAAGTCATTTGGCCGAGCCATAGATTTTTAGGAATAAAATAACAATTAATAATAAAATATTTGTTTTAAAAACTATTTTATGTCAATTATGACACTATTTGGTAATTGTGTTTTTTCAAAATCATAACAGAAATATTAGTTCGAAAAAACTTAACTAAATCAGTAATAATATGTAATAGTAACCTAGAAAATTATTTTAATTCATAAAAAGTCTAAAATTATATTTATTTGGGTATTTATAACATCAATTATGTCAATATTTCATTAATAAGATAATTACTACATCATCATTGTGTCATACATAAATTAAATTATTTAATGTCTAAAAATTACAAATAAACTATCATTATGTAGGATATATTTTTATATTTCTAATAAATATTTATAGTCAAATTTATCTTCTGTATAACCCTATATTAAAAATTATTTAGTTATTAAACATTAATTTTAACTATTTTAACCCTTCTTTAAATAAAATAATAATAAATATCCTAATCTAATCCAAGTGGGCCTAAATGGTCATATTTTATTCCTAAGGTTGTTTTTGGTCGAATTAAAATTATCCAATGTAATTAGTACATGTGTTAGGGTAATAATAATATCATTTTTACCCTTAATTACCCTATTTACTTTTAACCGTGGGAAAAAAAGTAAAAAGTTACTATTCACCAAAAAATATTTTTATCTCATTGAACCAAATTTTATTCCTTGATATTAAATGTTTCTCATGGATTTTTGAAATTCAATTCACAGAAGTGGTAAAATTTCATTTAAATGAAAAAGTCAGATTTTTAACTACCACTAAGTTGTTTCACTATTCATCAAAAATTGCAGTTTTTCAGAAAAATAAAAAAAAATCAGCCTAAGAATTATTTGATATTCCGAATTCAAAATTGATGTCTATTTTTTCAAATTCAAATCATAGAAGTGGAATTAATTAATTTTAAAATTAATTCCCGTTATCAAAACAAATAGCTTGTTTTTAAGAAATAATAAATATCAAAAGATAGACACTTATTTATATCCAATTTCAAAGTGAAATTAATTTCAATGACCAAAATTGGATTAAATGGTAAAAATATATTCTAATTACACTTTAAAACCAATTAAAAAGATAATATTGTCATATAAACTATTGCGATGAAAGAAAAGTTGTTTTTAATTAAAATCTAGCGTGTTTTTACTACTCATTAAACTATAAAAGTTATCAGAAAAATATCAAAACATTATAAAAATTAATTTTTTATATCTTGAATCCAAGGAAGAATTTTATTTTGTCAAATTTAACTTATAAACATGTCAAAAATTATATTTAATGTCGGTGCACCATCAAAAGGCGGCAAAACTGCATTTTTTGAAAAATACTTATTTTACCCGAAAAATTTATTTTTTTCTCATACCATGTTCTAGAAAATATGTCAAACGAATAATAGTGTTATATAATTAAAAATGTAGTTGACACTATTCATAACGGCTAGTCCATAATAATATTATAACCATATATCATTGTTTAGTGAAACCTGGTATTGCGTACAACACACGCTATCGAGGAAGGTCGCGATTGCGTGTAATGCAAGCCAAGTAAATGATGTGTGTTGTGCAAGACTCCTCCGTTGTTTAGTATAACATAATACAACCATATTTCATTTATAAATTGAATATATATATATATATACACTCAATGTTTCGTAGAATAAATACTATCAAAATTGTGTGTAACATGATCCAAGAATAGTGTTGTGTATACTGGAAGCTCATACGGTGTTGCGTATAGAGCAAGGTAATATTGTTGTAGCTTACAACACAATACATCAATGAAATTAAAAGAATGTTTTTCATAAAATCTCGGGGTGTTACAATAAGCATATAAAAAAAGGTTTCAAATATAGTACAACCCATGTTATTAAATACATGTTATGTGTTTCGATCTACAAAAACATGATATATTTTTCTTAGACGTGATATATAGTTGGTGCCATCATTAGTGGATATCTAAATGTTTAGGGTATGGATGACTTCTTATTTGTTAAGAGTGAAAAATCTACGGATAATAGATAATGAATATCTTAAATAATAATTCTTAAGATATTTACGTCTACACTAGGATTCTTTATATGGTGAGGGATCCTTGGTGTGGTTATAGAAATAATTGACATCTATAGTTACTGGTAAGTTTTTTCGTTCTGTCACTAGTGTATTAGAATGTTCTCATCACTTTTTCATGAGAGGTATGTGTAATGATCCTATTGTGTGTGCATGTTATATTCACCCTATGTATATATAATGTATTTTAGGATACCATGAGGTATTTGGTTATCTCTATTGACAATAATATCTTATATATTTAGTTTTTGTGGTTAATTTCATAGGATATTTCTTTCATTTGAAATTATATTAGTTTTTGTTATATTTTTATGTGGTTTATATTCATGGATATGGGAATTTTATTATAGGTTATATTGATTTACTTAATTTTTATCATGATTAATTAGATGATAATTTTACATTTTTGTCCAAGGAGATAAATGATATTTATTAAATTTATAGTGTTTTGTACCATTTTCATCAGTCATCAACCCATGGGTTACTATAAGCTGCATTCAGGGAGAAACTCTTCCTTTTAACTACTATCCAATGATTGGTACTAGTGGACAAGGGTCATGATATATATTTTTAGAAGAATTATGATTTCCCTCAAACTGATATACACGGTCATCTACATTAGGATTCCTTTGAAGATATCTCAAATAATTTATCTGTGTTCCTTCATATTTTTACTAATTTATTTACTATTCAATTCATCTTATTCTCTTATGTTCATATTATTCTCCAAGGAAAAATCAGAAATAATTTCATCATAAAATTCATGCAAGACTTCCCATTTTTATATCATTACTTTCAAGACTGATCGATATCACCTCTTTGTATTATCCTAAACACCTGTTTGACATTACATTTCATGTTATCACAACATATCTAGTTTAAAATATAATTTTTAGCTAAAAAATATTATCAAAAATAGGATTCTTTATCCAATATAGTACTCAAATTATATATGGATATAGAATATGTTATATGATGTGGATAACAATTTATTTTTTATCATTTTTCTCCTTTCCCTCATAAATAAAGTCTTTTTAATTTTGATTTTTTTCAATATTAAATATTACTATTGCATCCACATGAATTTAATATATATGTATATATAATGATAAATGTACATGTAAAATTTATCCTCAAGATCATACATTAGTTCCTTTTATACTGAGGAATAAATCTCAATAATTTGTTTATTCACCACTTTGATAACTTTATCGTAGTACACCAAAAAACAATCCCATCTAGCAATACCTCCTAATGAACTCTAACTAAATCATCAATGAAATACATGAAATCATTTTTCCATTTCCTAAAATTTCATCCACAAAATTGATATCCATCATTGTGGATTCTATTTCACTTCCACCACATTTGATCATGAAAGATAATAAAAAATCGATAAACATAAAATTGAATTATTAAAAAATTAATCATCAAAGGGTCTTAAAAAAGGATATACCAAAAAAGGGGTGTAACAATCCAAGATTCTAGGGAATTATTTTTTCAAATTATTTTAATGTCATTGATAGATTGCACTATTAATTGAACATAGTTCTAAAAAACATTGATATACTATTTAAATTTCTATTTAAAATGGATTTCAAGACCTAGATGTTAAACATGGATGTATGAATTGGAATTTCCACATTTAAATTATTATGTATAATATATTTATATAAATAAAATTTAATGATAAAAATATAATTTATTTTTTATAAATATATTATATGCTTCAAAAATTCTATTTTATAAACAAACACTTTTATTTATTTTTATAATCAAATAAAAAAATTGATTTATAACAACTTAAAATAATTTATTTTAAAAAATAAAAATTATATTTTTAATCAACAAGTATAAAATAGGTCGGGTTGGATTTGTTTTATTTTTATAGAGAGTTTTATTTTTTCTATTAATAGTGAAAAATAATTCTTTTATTGAAAAACATCTTTTCATTTAATGAAATTATAAGATTTAAATTTTTAATTGTTTTAAAAGTAAAATTATATAATTTATATAATAATTAAAAAAGTATATGTCATTTAATAAATTTCATATTAAATTTTGATATAAAAATTTTCAAACCATTGAGAAATTTCACTTTGGAAAATCTCATTCTCATCATGTTAGAGGGTTTAATTTTAAATTATATATTACCACTTCTATGAATTATATTTTGAAAAACGAAATATATAATTTTAGTCTATATAATTAATATTATTTAACAAGTTAAAATTAATTTCTAAGTAAGATTAATATTGAAAAATAGAAAAAAAAATATGATGGTTATGGTTAAAACAGGTTTACCATGGGTTAAAATAAAAAGAGATGTGGTGGAATGACCCAGAGTCTTGTCTAAAACCAATTTAATTTCTAAAATTCAAACATAAATGATATAATGATCTATAATAACCCATTTTGGATCCTATTTTAATTTTAAAAACAAGGGTAAAATTTATTATTTTCCAAAATTTGATGTTTTTCCTCTCCCACACTTATAAAAGGTAACCCCAATACTCTACAATTTACTCTTCCAAAACCCTTTAGTTTAGAAAAGAACTACAAAATTAAATTCTTCCATTAAATCTTATTGTTCTATATCCCTTATTTTGATATGTAATCCCTCCCAACCAGTCTATAGAAATAAACATAAATATGTTCTCTGAAAAAGATGTAAAATTAATAAACTTTTCTATTAGTTTTATTTTATCAATTCCCTCCATAAAATATTATTAAACCATTTATTCTATATATTTATATGTTTATATTTTACATTCATGTACTATAACCATCTCCTCCTTCCTAAAGTGAATAATAAAATCATTTATTTTTGGTACAACAGACCACCACTTTGTGAAAAAATGCATTTTGTTTTCAATAAAAACATCTTAAAAATTGATATATTGATGTATATAATTATTATATAACAATATTATTATATTATTATACTTATATAATTTTAATTTAACATGTAATTTCTTAATTTCAATTCAGTTGATTATATGATAATGTCACTAATGTGTTGGGGGGACTACTGCCTTGTGAAATGATGTGATTGGTTTTTCACATACACATTACATATGAGGTAATAAGGATTAATTTTTTCATTTCATATTAAAATAAATTAAGAATTATTTTAGTGAAATATATAATATTATTTCAAACCTCACTATCCAATGAATAAATGATAATGACATTCGTGTGTATGGTGGACTACCGTCTCGTATAGAGATGTGATTCATTTTTCAATAGCTCTTTACAATGTGGGTATTAAAGGATAAATTTGAGAAATATAAGTGATATATAATAATTCATAACTAATATAAAAATTTAAAATATTATTTAACTTCAATTCTTTCAATCCATTGGGAAATTCGAAAAAACATTCACGTGTATGTATTACATACCGTCTGAATGAATGGTGTAAATCATTTTCTATACCTAACTGTAGTATATTAATATAAATACATATATAATTATTATATATTATATTTATAAAATGGTAATAATTATATAGATGATGGATCAAATATAAAAATAAATGGATAAAAAATATCAAACAAAAACATACCTGAAAAATGAAGCAATTGTTACCCGAAACCTAATTTTAATACGGAATTATAGATAAATTTTTAATACAAAGTCATATGTAAATTATATATTGTATGTAAAATATTTTTATATCTCTATAATATATTTATAATAAACCTATATTTATTATACATATTTTTCTAATGATTATTATGGATGTCCAGACTTACGGTAAGGGGTTTTTTCTCAATTTTCCATGTTTGATAAATATGTAATATCACAGACCAATATTCTTTTAAGAGGAGTATATACTACCCATTTTAAATTTTATATCATAAATATCCTTTTTAATGATATTTAATTTTTTCACTTATTTTATTCATTATTGTATAGTAGGATTAAAATGTTACTAAAGTCATATTGGTTTTATGTTATAATCTCAATATTTAATGATATTTTTTATGATTAAGGTGTTGATGATAAAATAAAGTGATATAATTGTAAGTAAATTTTTTAATTTTCCTATACACTTATTATTTTTTTAGAATACATTTTTTCTATTAATTTTCCTGTAGTTATATACACAATAATCAAAATGAATTTTTATAATGTAAACAGACATTGTCTTACTCTTCAGCTGAAAACCCATTTCTCTTCCACAACCATGTTTTCTAAAAAATGGATTCAAGAATTTTTTATCACTATACAAAGGATTATTTAAATTAATTCTTACCCATTTTTCTCTTTTCTAACAATATTTTTTAAAAGGAATCCTTATATCATTTTCAAAACATAGACACTTTGGTTTTTACCAAAAATGTGAAATGAATTTTTATTTTAACAAGCATGATATTAAGAAACTTCATGACTAATCTGTTATTTAATTATTACAATAAAATAATCAATTTTTATTTTGAAATAAAATAATTTCCAAAATATTATATGAAGTTCTATATTTTCAAATTAATATTTTCAAATAATGTTTATTTTCCTCAAGAAATGATCCAACTGATTTTTTTCCAAATTATATTCCTTCTAAGATAGTATCCTTTAATGTTGCATAATATTTACTATAGGTGTGATATAATTATAAAAACCATATAGATGCTTGGTGTGATTTTTTTAATGCATATATGTTTATGGGACCCATTTTATTTCCACAGGTTAGGCTATGATGTAATATTTTATGAAAACTATATCGTTTCATGGGTTATTATGTGATGAAATTTTTATGTTACCCCTTTATTTTCATGGTTTCTGATATTATTAATATGTTATAGTCTTATGGTACATATATGTATTATTTTTATTATTTGATGTAGGGGACCTATATCACCCTCTAATTCATTGGATAAATATTGAAATATCATTAAATAAGACATGCTGGATAGGGGACTAAACCCAATTCAGTAAGGAACGTTGTGCACGATCACAGTCTTTAGATTAAACATTCACTACTATGATGTTTTTTGAGAGTGAACTCATTCCACTAAAAATTTCCTTTTAAATTATCCTTGAGTACATTATGAATGATTTAATATCCTTATGTGTATGCCACATTTCGATTTCTTATTCCAATTTTATGATCTCATTGATCATGTCAATTGTTTTCCTTTTCATTCATGTCTAATGAAATACCAATGTTTATCACATAACTCCTTATATTGATATTTTATATACAAGTCCTATTTATATATGCTATGATCATGTTCTTTTACCCTTATTATCATGTTATATGTATGCATTTCTCTTTTTTCCCAAAATAGGAAATTGAGTATTCCATTTCATATGTGTCTTCTCTATAAGTAATGATGATATATATTACTTGTGATATATCTAAGTAGGGTACTAGTTTTGTGGAACAAGGTGGGATACAATTTATAACTCATATGAATGAAGATTTTATGTTCTCTTCACTCCAAAAGGCACTATACCTTTATGATCCTTGGGTTATTATTTTTTTGATTCCTGAAATGTACCTAAAATTGGTTGTAATATAAATGTATGAACATATTGGTTTGATATAGTTGGTATCATAAGATAAGATCATTTACACTTTTTTATATAGTATATGAATAATTTAGTGGTGACCCTTAAGATAATTCCAAGTATTGGGTAACATAATAATGTTTTTTTATTGAATATATTATAGGGTTTGCCTAAAAATAAATCCCTATCTACATACTTTATATAAACATGGTTCTATAACAGATATTCATTGGGGTGAAAACACCAAAAAAGTTATGACTTTCTTGACTCAATAAATAAATGTATCATGATAGAGGGGCTTACTGCACATCGATTTTGACTCTCTTATAGGATATGCTATGGTAAATTTAAATGTATGTTATGAACCATCATGATTGATTTATATATATTATGACCCTGAATAACATATGTTAGTAATCATGTGTCTTGCATTCTAAAAATATTCCTTGATTTTGAAGTCCTATAAATCATTTTTCAAAACTACGTGTTTTACCACAATAATTATTAATGCTCACACTGTGATTTTTGGTTTTAGTCGATGGATGTATCCCAAAAAACCCTATTAATGCTTAATGGATTAGAAAATATAGTGGTTTAACATTTGATAAAACATATTATATTAGACCAAGAATGAAAAATAGAATTGATATACTAACACAACATTCTCATGTTATGAATTATGTTGGAAAACCAAATAAGAAAAGGTGGGAAAAATTTTTTTTGAGTCCTTCATGAGGAAACATTCAACATATTTTAGTGGTTTTAATAATCTAATTATTAATGAGAAATGGATCTGTACCAGTAAATAGATATATCCATCTCAATAGTTCTTGTAACATAAAAATTAATTTTGGTTTTCTATCATTTTTAATGCGAAGTGGATAAATTTTGGTCTCACATCAAAAATAATAAGTGAAAATATAAAATTTACAACATTGAGTGGGATGATTTTATGATATTATTTTACAATAAGAACTTCCCTCTCATTCTTTATATGAAAATGAAGAATGATTTCCATTTGATAAAGAATACAGATGATGATTCTTTTGGTATCTATGTGGAATACTTTACCAGACCTGGGATGTAAGATTATAGAATTATTATCTAACCTTAAATTAAGGTTGATCAATTCATTAGTGGATTAAAACAACGTCTCTAAATTGGGTTATCCATAAGGGACATCAGTAGCCTAAAGAAAAGTTTTATGTCCCGTCAAGGTGAAAATGGATATTAGAGTTACCCATCAATAACATGGTTTGGATGAGAAAATAAAGATATATTTCATGGTAAACACTAATAACCATGGAGTAAAGAAGATGAGAATTCCTTCATACTTGATGTGTGGTAAGAAACAAAAAGGAAAATTTAATAAGGGGACAAGTAAATGTATTATGTTCAGAAGGTAAATTCATCACTCAATACATGTTGATGTAATTATAAGAGGATTAATAATGATATGAATATAGATAAAGGTCTATATAATGAACCACCCTTGCTCCATTGTTTCTAATGAAAGGAGTATGTGAACTATGAAAACTATTTCCCAAATTTGATGGTTAATATTGACGATTGACATCAATAACCACTTAATATAAAGGGAAAATGGGAAATCTTACGTGATCATTATCTCTAATAAAGGGTGTGATAACAACATGGTAAATGGTACAAATATCATCCACTCCAGAACTAATAATTTTTTATTTGACTCTGTATCTAAACATTCATTTATGTCTTACGAATTTTATAGTTTTATAAATATACCACCTAAGATATTAGAAGAATAATTATTAGTGAACCCCCTTAATGGTATAATGATCACATATCATGTAAATGATTCATCTCATATTGATGATTTTTGGGAACATGCATCATGTAAATATTTTCATTATTCCTCTTATTGAATATTATTTTAACTAAGGCATATAATATTTTTATCCATATAAATCCCAAATCAATTTTTAATTAAGGTAAGTCTAATTTTTTATTAAAACCCTACTTATGGTCTTATATTAGTTTGATGAAAAATATGAATATCCAATTAAAATAACATCTATTTTATGTGTTTTGATTTCTATTAAAAGGGGGATTTTTCTTATATTGTTGGGGTTAAAGTCAAAGTGGATTATATGCCTATTGTGCAATAGTTTTTTTAGGTCATTTTAGACGATTTCACTTGAATTACATTGATTTGGGAAGAAAATTTTTCAAAAGAATTCATACTTGATCCCACACTTATAGGAAATACACCATATAGAATCTCCCTCATGGAGTTACCTTAATTGAAAAAGAAACTATAACATAATCGTGAAAAATGATTTGTTGTTCCAAATGTGACATCTAGTGGTGAATCAATTATCATTGTTAAAAAACATATGAATGGATGTGACTTTTCTTTTTATATCGGGAGTTGATCACGATAACATTAAAGAACAAGTGTCATATACCCCTTCTTGATGAATTTTCTAATCAACTACACATAGCTTAATACTTTTCTAAGATTGACCCCAATTATAGATATCATCAATTGAGGGTCAAGAAGGATGATATACCCAATATAAAATTATGTATAAAGTATGGAAACTATGATTTTATAGTGATTTAATTTGGTCTTAATGATTCCCCTAGAATAATTATGGATTTAATAGTAAATTTTTTTGGATATTACCTAGATCAGTTTATAGTATTTTTTATAAATTACAATCTTATCAATTTGAAGAGTAAGGAAGAGAAAGTAAATATACTGAAAATTTTACTCACAAAACAGATTATGGAAAATTGTTATGAAAAGTCTAATATATTTCATTTTGGATACAAAATTTATTATTTTGGGTCATAAAATATCATGTGAGCGTATATTGGTTGATCCATCCTTACTAGAGGTTATTTAACGTTTCCATAGGCAAACCATAATGACTGTCATCTGATGTATTCATTGTATTTTTAAATATTATTAATGTCTTGTGGATAACATCTCATGATTATATCATCCCCTCACCAAGTTTACTTTGAAGGGAAATATGTTCTATTAAATATATGAATTCTTGTAAAATTTCAAGCAAGTAAATATAACAGTAGTCAGTGCATATCTAATTGCATTACCCTATAACGGAGAGGGGTTGTTAATAATTATTAATAAATGCGAGAATAAATTATGATGTTTTATTATATAAAAAGGAATTTCTATTGATTATTCTATATAAAAATATTAGGTTTATGGGAAATATTACCCTTATAATGATTTAGAGCAGTAATTTATTCCTTAAATATATAGATGAAATATATTTACTAGGAAATTTGTGATATACATACTCACCACAAAATTTTAATGTTTATAATCACATAAAAGGATTTGAACATTCACCAGAGGATATGGTATATGCTGATTAAAGATTATGAAATCTTAATACATTTCCTCTTTAGAAAAGAGAACAGGATCGACATTGCTTGGAGTCGAAAAGATCATGTTATCATATCCATGATTAAGATTAAAAATGACCAATATTTCTGGATTCACAATGTATGGATTTTGATTTCCTGATAGAAGATTAGAAATATTATCTTACTCAAATGAATGATCATCCATCAATCAAATTGAATAATTTAGAGTTTTATAAGGATGAAAAAGTGCTATGGAGGAAGGTGAGAACTGTTCTTGAGTATAACCGTGGATTTTTTATTTGGACTCCCCAAAACATTTAAATGGCATTAAGTTATATGGTTCGTACTAAAACTCTTTAAATATTAATAACCATTCATCACTATAAAAATATATTTCTATTTGAATTGTCATTTCAGGATATACATTAAGGAAGTGGTATAGTTTCAAGGAGTACAACATTCTATTTTTTCATATAAGTATTTGAGGTTTACATTGATGTTACAGGGATGTCTATAGTATGATCATGATATGTAGTATTGTTTCAGAACTATTTTTCATCCTTAAATAGATGGTCAATATATGAGAAAAATTCAAACCAAAGAGGATATGTTGGGAACTTTTTATTTTCTTCAATGCTTTTTGGGATCATCATCTTCATCATTTTGGGTTTTCATACAATAATACTTTTTATATGAGTATTCAAATAGATCCTTATAAATACCTCTATGGAATTAATGTTTATATCTATAACTTATTGGTTTGAAGTTAGAGAAAAAATATATTTAGAGATAAGATAAATGATGAAATGTTATAAAATGTATGATCTAATTAACAATATAAAAGGGTGACACATAGTCGACAAAAATTTATGTTGATAATTGTAGATGTGATCTGGAATTTCAAATTACTGAAATGTTTCTTATAATAAATTTTCATGGAAGAAGCAATTTAGATTTGGATAAAATAGGAAAATAATACCAAGATATATCTATCACGTTGAAATTATGAATCATATCAGGATAGTGGTATATCATTTTTTTCTTCCACCAAAACTACCTCAAGTACATGACATGTTTCAGGAATCTATCATAAGTACTTACCTACCTCAACCTTCACATGTACTAAACATAGTGGTTGTAATTCAAGAGAAATAAAATTCGTATGAATAATATCTAGTGGAGTTTCTTGATAATAGAGAGATTTTCTTGTGAAATGATTCCACTCATCAGGTTAATTTTTTGTAGTAAAAAAACTAGTTTGAGGATGTTATATAGGATCTTAAAGATGTAATGAGTTAGAGGTATACTTAATTATTTTTTCAAATGTTTTTAAATTTATAGGTTAATATTTTTTCAAATGGGTATAATTTAACAACTTGAATTTCTATGAAATATTTTTTAAAAATAAATTAAATTTCATTGATGTCTTGCGTAATACATAACACCGAGTTCTAATAAACAATAATATAATCTTTATATTACTACAAGATAAGGAAATTATGAAATTTCCATTAAACAGGGCAATCTAAATAGTAATAAACTCATTTTAAAAATTATGTATAATGTTTTTCTATAAATAAAAAAATGATCGAAAAATTAATAAATATTTGGTAATTTCTTAATATGTTTTGAGAAATATATTTTAATAATAAAATGATTTTATAGAATTTTTGTAAAAAATAATAACAACACATTTTGAAATATTTTGAAATTTTAATTGAAAATTTAACCATCATTTTTTGAATCAAAATTATTAGGTTATCTTACTGTAATGTTTTTGTATTTTTATGAAAATATCACTTTTTGAACAAATAGGGAAAATACTTGATTCTTTTGAAAATATACTTTTCATTTAGAGAATGTATAAGGTTAGTTTTAGAAAAATTGTTAAAAATTAAAATTAGTTAAATAATATAGATATAAAACCAATATACATCATTTAATTCAAATATATATTTATTTTTGTTATAATGGATTTTAATACTTTTCAATCATTTCCCTTCAAGAAAATGATATTTTATCCCCTATACAGGATTAATTTTAAATTCAATTCATCATATAATGTGATTTTAGTTATGAAAATTTGATTAAATATTATCAATAATTATAAATAGTATTATCTAATAAGTTTAAATTATTTTTAAACTACAATGAATAGTTTAAAAAGTAAAAAGTATTTAATGTGTTTATGGTTAAACTGAATTTTCTAGAGGGTTAAAATAAAAATATAAATGGTTTAAATGACCAAGAAACATTTCCAAAAATCCATTTTATGGCCATATATACAAATTATAACATATTCATTCCACTAATAATACATTTATTATTATTTTTTCGAATGCAAAAACATAGTTAAACATTAATCATTATCGAAATTCCATGTGTGTCTTCTCCCCCCAAATATAAAAACTATCCCATAACATATCGTCATCACACATCAAACACCATTTTAATATGAAAATACCCACCTAATTCCATTTTTTACTCCCATAATATATTCAAATAGTCTTCATTATTGTTAGTAAACCCTCCTAATAATATTTTATAGATAAACGAATGTAGTATCTCTGAAAAAGAGGTAAAATAAGTAATATTTTGTTTTTAATTGCATTATACTTAAAAAATATTCAGTATTTTTAAACCAAAATAAAATAATAAATTAAATTTATTATATATATTGAGATTTTATAAGTTGTTTTCAAGGATTAATTCCATATCCTCCTCCCTAAAATTGGAAAAGATTCCATTGATTGTGTAAATGGACGAAAACCACCCCAGGAACCTACATAATTCATTTTGAAAACAACATGTATTATAGATTGATATAATGATAATTATAAGTATTAAATATGATATTTAAGATATAATTATACTTATTTAATAATAATATCTTATATAACTTTTTAATTTCCACTCTGTTTGGATTATGATAATGCCACTCGTTTGTATGGAAGACTACCGCCTCGTGAAGCGATGTGATTTGTTTTTCAATAATAATTTACATGAAGGTTGTAAGGATGAATTTGATGTTGATGTATGATATTAATGAAATATTACTCATTTTTTAAATTAAATGTATAAGGTGATTTCTTACTTCAAAATCTATTGGCTAAATGATACTGTTATTTGTCGGTATGGCAGACTGTCACCTCGTCAATCGTTGTGATTCTTTTTTAACCAACACATTATATGGAAGGTAATAGAGGAAAAATTTAATGAATATATTTCATATATAAGAAATAATAATTACTCTATAAGGTTTATATTTTATTTAACATCTTAATTGTTATCCATCAAGGAAATGAAAACATCATTCACGTGTACATACAACATATAATCTCTACGATTGGTGTATCTCATTTTCTATATATAACTTCAATGGATTAATATATAAAAATATATATAATGGAATTTATATTTTGTTTTTGATTTTTTAAAATTATTGATATTATGGAACCATGATCAATGTGTAAGGATCATAAATTCAAAACCATAACATACCTGAAAAATAATTTTATTTCCTAAATCCTGATTTTATCAAGGAATTATGGATAAATTGTTAATAAAAAGTAATAAGTTAATTATATATGATATAATAAGTATTATTAGGGTTATATAATGGATGTTAACTTATATTATATTTATTATAAATGGGGTTATAATATATTCTAAGGATATTAAGACATAAGGAATGAGATTTTTTGTATCAATTTTACTTCTTAGAGACATATGTTATGTTACACACCTATCTCCTTTCAAGAGGGGAACATACTGTCAATTTTAAATTTCAAATCATTAATATCCTTTTCTATTATTTTTAAAGATTCATTTGATACAAGTATTTAATATGGAATATTATTTAAAAGTTACCAATGTTGAAAGGGATTGATGTTACGAACTCATTAATTATTAGATTTGTATGTTATTTTACTTTTTATAAAGATATATAATGATAAAATTATCAAGAACACCATTAATTTTCCTATACTCTAGTTATTAATAGATAATATGTGTTTCAACTTATTTTCCTAGAATTATGTTCCAAATATTCAAAAAATAATGGTCTTAAAGTAACCTTACATTATTTCTCTCTTCGGTCAACTATTAATTTCTCTTTAATATCCATGTTTTCTAAAAAAAATATAGCATTATCCAAAGGCTTTTTTAATTAAATTTTTACCTATTATTGAATTTCATTAAAAATCAATTTAAAATGATTCTTTATTTTCGTTTCCAAATAATTTCTATTTTTCTTTTCCATTAATGTGAAAGGAATGATGTTCAAAAAGTGTACAGAATTTCCCACCATTATGACAAGTAAATGATTTAAAAATTTATTTATAATATTAAAGGATTATTTTCAATGTTAATGTGATCCAAAATGTTAAATTAATTTATTTTCTTAAAAAGGTTATAACATAATAATGGATACATTCCTTAAGAAATGGTCCATGTTATTTCTCTTCAAAAATCATTTTCCATCTAAGATGACATCCTCTGATGTTACATAGTATTTATTGCTGATAAAATACCATGATAACATATATATTAATTCATGTGATGGATTATTATTAGGATGAAATGATATTTATGAAACCTGATTCTTTTCAATGGTTTATTCAATGCTGGAATGTTGTTTAAAACACCTTTCTTCTTATGGGTGATTATTTGATGAAAACTTTATATAATACATTTCATTTCTTAGGTTCTGATATGCTTAATATTGTATTATCTTAAGGAAAACATACATATGATTTTCATGATTTGGATATTGGGACAAATATCTCCCTCTAATCCATTTGGTAAGTATTAAAATCTCATGAGATAAAATTGACACGAATAGGGAGTGAACCTATTTCATTAAAGGAATATATGTACTATGGTAGTCTTGGAAGCAAACCAGTACTACAATGATGGTTTGAGAAGTGAACCCATTCCACTCTCCTAGACCTGTAAATGACCCCTGACTGTTATGGAAATAATTTTGTATACTTTTTCAAATGCCACAATTCAATTTATTATGTCCATTTTTTCTCTCATGGGTCCTGTTTATTTATTTCCAAATGGTTTATATCTAATAAAATTTCAATCATTATTTCCTAACTCCTGATTCTGATCATTACGATATAGGGTATGGTTTTCATTTGTTATTATCATGTTATAAAATTCTTATTATCAAATTATTTTAACTTGTTTCCCTTTTTACCCTAACAGATCTTCACAACTCATAATTTATTATATATATTTTCTCTATGTTATGATGATAAAAATTACATGTTATATGAATTATAAGGGTAAGTGTTCTGAGAAAACTAGTGGGAGATTATGTAGAACTATTTTGAATAAGTTTTTTATGTTTTTATATTTCCAAAGGCACTCTACCTTTATAATAATCAGGAATGGGTTTTATATTAAAATTATTTTTCATAAAAAAGTATGTAATGTCTATGTTTCAAAATCTTGGGTTGTTATGAGGGTTGAATTTTGGTAAGTATTTATTAATGAATTCGAGCACATTTTTGTTTTAATGTCTCACTTCCCTATCATATTATGGACACTCAACATCAGAAATTCCATTTATACCATTTTTTTTACGTTCATATGATTATAATCACATGATCAATCTTTAACAAGAAATTTATTATATTATATTTAACACTTTATTGCGCACTATGAAATGAATCTTCACATAGATATTTTTAATTTCTTCACCCTCACTGAGATACAACAAATAGGATGAAATCAAAAAAATATTGATGCACCAAATCACTAAAATATTAATACTTTTGAATTGGTCCGCTCCACATACAATGGTTTTGGTTTGACTCATAATCACCCAAGGCACACTGTCGGATCACACATTTAGTCCTCTTTATTTTATCACTATGCCATGTTAGGATATCCACACATAGTTTATGGACAAGTTGGTATCACCAAAAACATTACTTTTTTTGTTACATAAATGAATGAACATTGATTCTCTATAGATATTCCTACTACTTCTTCACATATATATTGGTGACTCACACTTCCCAGTTTCTTGTTTAGAAATTATATCTAGAACACAACACATTTTTATTATCAAACAAAATCTCATTGTTCATCAAAGTGCATGATTATTTTCAATAAACATGTAAAATGATAGAAATTATCATCTGATTCATTTTTTTGTGTTGATGAAAAAAAAATCCAACTTCATCTATTATTATAGATTTATAAAGAAATTGTTGAGATGGTATGTGAGTATGATATACTCTATAATACCAAATGTAGGATCAAAATAATAGTGATACTGAATCTAGTATCTAATAATACTCAATATACAAGAGGGGGTGAATTGTATAGTTTTAAAAAAATCCTTTGAAACTTTTAAAGATGGTTTTGTTTAACAAGGTTAAACAAGGTAATTCACGAAAACTCTTGTACTACACACTTGCTTGATTCTGGAAATATGATTCCGAGAATGTGAATCCGGAAAGATTGTTCTGGAAAATGAAACTTAATGAAAGTTTATAATGATGAGGATTCTACCTTAAATCGTATAGATTCTTACTAAATCAGAGTACAAGTATAAGGAAGTATAAGACAGTTATACATTCCTCAACAATAAAAATGCACCGGAAAACATGTCAAAAAACATGTAACAAGTAGTAAAACTTTTAACCCAAAGAAAAGTGTATCCAAAAACCTTGGATAAAGGTCCCTTGATTTATAATTTCAAGAAGGTATGTCTTACCCACAATAGGTTAATCCCTTGATACGGAGATCGGTGTCTATCTTACTATCCCCACATGCCGTCAACTTTATGGCAGTCGGAACCTCTGTCTTCTTCTACAAGGAAGCCCTCAACTTCAAGGAAGTCGGCACCTTTATCTTTCTATCCCCAGAAGCCCTCGATTATACACAGCCAAAATTGGAGTCGCACAAAGAAAATTAGAACCAGAAGTTTATTATTCACTAAGAAAGAGTGTATCTATCTAGAAATAACTACAGATCAATAGTTGTCCAAATGTTTTAATCTCTTTCAAATGAGCTCTTATTTATAGGCACATCTCCAATGGTCGGCTCCCTCCTCCGATGATCATATTTTTCCTTGAATTTCAGAGGGTCTTGTATACGTGTCACTCTCAAAACAGTTAGTTAGTAACTAAATGGCTGACATTGTTTTATGACAAAAACATGTTTAAGAAAAAATAGGGTTACATAACTAAAAACAAATATTCGGAATGTTGGAAAATAAAATATTGGAGTATAACAAAAAATGAATTTGGAGTATAAAATACAAGGATATTCGGATTCTATTTTCTAAGGAATTACATACCTGAACTCTATTGAATTCGGGAGTCTGAATTTCAAGGAAATTCGAAATATTGAATCACAAGAATTTAGAACCTGAACTTACAATGTTCGGAGTCTGAATTCATTATAATTAGAAGTCAGAACTCATAGGAATTCCTAACCTGAATTTGGTTTCAGAACTCAGAGTAATTCATAACTTGAATATAGAGTCAGTATTCATAAGGTTTCATACTCAGAATTCATATTCATAATTCGGAGCCAGAACTCAGAAGAGTTCGTAACCAGAATTCCGAAAATTTGTAGTCATGACTCAGAAGAGTTCGTAACCAGAATTCGGAGAATTTGGAGTCAGAACTCATAAGAGTTCAGAGTCTGAATTCAAAGAACTTGGATTCAAAACACAGAATAGTTCGTAACCAGAATTCTAAGTATTCTGATCCTAAAACTGAATTCTTCATATCTAGGTAATTATAGGATTTTGAGGTTTTGGTTAAAAACTGGATTTTACACTAAGAAAAAAATTTATATAAAAAAATTAAAACTTGGTAAGGATAAATTTCCTTAGGGAAGGAAATTCTTCCATATAGAAGTAAAACACAGGGGGAAAAGAGATTTTCCTTGAGATACGGTTTTTCTGATTTTCAAAACATGAAATAATTGTAAAGTCATAACGAAACCTTATTGACATAACAATATCCCCCAAGTATGAAGGAATTGAAAATTCATATGGAAAAACTTATTGACTCAACAATCTCCCCCTTTTTATAAAGCACAAACATCCTTACGAAAAAGAATATAAAAACATAAAAAAAATTATTGATGTTGAACTAAAACGTATCTCCCTTTTCACATGGACAAAGATGAATACGACAAACTCCCATTTAGTGATTGGAACAATATTGATCGTATTCTAGATTTTTTGAATAAGATTTTTCATTATCTTGAGTACTTAAATATATGTAATGAAAACTACCCCTTAGATAAACTCCCCCTTACATAGGTATATTTCTTCTTTTCATAACATTCTTTTTTCCTTTCTCCCACTTTTTGATTTTCAAAAAGAATTTTTTGGAATGGAAATGAAATTATAGTACCTGAAATATTAGTACAAATCATGCAAATAGAAACGAGAAACCAAAATTTTATTAAGATTGGATGAATTTGTACAAGGAATGAATATACAACAAAAGATCAGATTAGATCTATTTTCCTTTCTTTTCCTTGGGTATCAACTTCTTCACTATGGTTTTCAGCTTCTTTATCTCCTTGTGGTCTTCCTCTGCTTTCTTATCTATGGCTTTGATATTTTCTTCCTAATCTATCAGAGCCTCTACCTGAGCCTTCAAAAAGTCATCTTGCTTCACTAGCTTCTCTTCAATCTCGATCTGGAGATCCCTTTATCTCTTCCAGCTTTGAGAAACAGAGTACAACTTCCCATTCAGATCCTTGACCTCCTAAATCTGAGTATTCTGCTCAAGATTTATCTTTTCCTCAAAGCTTTTTGTGAGATCCTTGATTTTACTAACTTCAGTATCAACATCTTCTTTAACATCATCTTGAAACTCATCATGCTCTATCAAATCATCTACAATATTCTTTGACCATCCAACACTTTTATTACAAGATCTTTTGAGAATTTTATTGTTGATAAGGATAGATTTGAGGTCTTCCTCCATCTTGACACATTTGTCCATCACCATGGACACTGAATCTGATTTTTGTTCAAAGTATGTTGTAGCATCTGGCATCTGGAATCTATGCTTGGGAAAATTAGAATGGTCCCATCAAGCTCCTTCAAAGATTAGACTATGAAATTATTTCCCAGAGATGATTATTCTGAATCTGAGACATTTCTTGGTGAGGGATATTTCTCTAGTTGAACAAGATTCCACTTCAATGATCCACCAGCTTCCTTCTTATTTGAAACAACATTAGTAGGTGTGTCCTCAACCACCTATTTACCTTTATTAGTTCTTGGAATGGCTTCCTCATCCAGAGATTTA
The DNA here is from genome assembly GCA_963277665.1 of Viscum album. NCBI lineage: Eukaryota > Viridiplantae > Streptophyta > Magnoliopsida > Santalales > Viscaceae > Viscum > Viscum album. The sequence continues at coordinate 1,014,753,090 of OY728120.1, read as the reverse complement.
AGTTCACTATCAGACAACTGAACAATCTTATCTTTATATAAATTCTCTTCACACCTCTAGCCTCAACATCCTTTGGGTGTATGAAATATTGATTAAAACTTTCTTCCTCAGACAATTTATTAACCTCTTCTTCTACCTTGTCATATTCACCTTCCTCATCCTTCCTAGGATTTGGGAGTTTTAAAGACTCTGCTTCAGAAATTTGGATTGATAGTTTCTCGGATGGGGTTTCCTTTTCTTGATAATCTTAAACTTTTTTTATAAGTTCTTCAGCGCCATCACTACTTTCAACCACTTATTCTCCTTTTTCTTCAACAACCTTTTCGTCAATAATATTTTCTTAGGCTTTTTATTGAGTGAAAAATTTCTTCCCTAGAGTCTCAGGTGGGGGTACAACCAAGAAATATTTTGGTATTGGGATGTTCTCAGATTCTATTTCAGTATCCCTCAGAAGGGATTTCACAATTTCATCCTCAGACATCTTCTTCTTTTGTTTCATTTCCTTGGAATACTTCTCAACCTCATCGGATGCCTTCTCTTTGAAAGCTTTGGCCTCTACAGGATCCAAGCCAAACTACGGCTCTCCTTCCTTCTGATTCTTTTTGTCTTCCCTCTACTTGGAAACCACCTCATCTAGATAGGCTTTATGTTCTATAGGTTTTGGATGTGTGGATTGAGTTCTATTAGCCTCTGGGATTTTACCTTCAACTACTAATTCTTTCAACTTCCTATTCTTTCCAGAATTTTTCGATGGTTCAGGAACTTCTTGTTCCTTTGGAATAGCTTCAACCTCTACCTCTTGTTGGTCACAGAACATGCGTGATTACTTATAAAATCCAACTTTAATCCTCTTGAGGGTATCATCAATGATTAGAATGACTTTGAAATTCCTCGTCTTGGAATTTCAAGAAATCTTAAAAGACATGACAGACCAAACAATAATCTTGGAGAGGATGGCTAGATACATGATAGTATGTTCTCTCAAGTTCCCATTCTTAATATTCTCTATTGTAATTAGAATATACGTCATGAGGTTTATCTTCCTCAGATTCACCAGATAATCTAAGATGAACCTGTCACTTTTCTTTAAGGTGTCCTTATCACCTTTTCTCAGAATGATAAAACCCCGAACCCAAAATTCAAGGATCTGATTATTTTTAGTCAAATGAGAAATCATTGCAGTCGTGACATCTGTAATTCCAAGACACTCTATAGCTTTTACCTTGAAAAAACTTCCTTGAACATCTGGAAACTTATGGGAACAAAATTCAACTTCCCCTTCAAATGGAACACCAACCAAACTATCTGTATTTGAATAAGATAAAGCATAGGTCTTTCCATAGCTTTTGAATGAAAACTTATCTCTACCTTATTCCTTAAAGAAACAAACAACCACATAAAACACAATAAAAAGATCTGGAAACACCAAGTCTTGAGCCACTGGCTTTGATATCCAAACACTTTCCCAACAATTAAGCTTGATATTCCTAGAGATTATTGAATCATATTTGTTGAAAATAATTCAGATGCACCAACCTTTCTCTATATACTTTCCAATCTGGAATCATCCTGACAGCAGAAATATTTTTCTGAGAGTATTCTTCTGTATACATTCAGACTTGAGAAGACTCTAAGAAGTTTAGAACATGCTTTTGCATGAGGGGAAGAACTTCGACATGCAAAGGATTAATAATGGTTGTGGGACAACCCTTCAGGGGTCCTTCATATAGGTGTTAGAAGTGACCATTCATCATCCCATCTCAATCCAATGGATGAGAATTCTTCTGATCCGATCTGACGGTTGAAATGATAGCCGCATGGAAAATTTGGTAGGATCCGATCTTTTGAGGTTTTAAAAAGAAAACATTCGGATTTAAAAAAACTAGAATCTGAGAAATTTTTAAAAGAAAATACAATCAAGTAAATTATGGCTATGAAAACATAAGAAATAAAACATACCTTTTGGTTTTCCAGGATGATTATTCAAAAAAGATAATAATCTTCTTGAAAAACGTTAGATTCCGAAAAAAACCTGACAACAAGAAAAAAACTCTATTACAAAAAAATTAGTACGAAAAATCTTCATTACAAAAATTATCATTACAAAAAAATTGAAAACTTCATTACAATAAATTTTGAATTCTTCATTATGAAAATTTTTGAAAACATCATTAGGAAATTTTATTAAAACTTCATTACGATAAATTTTGAAAACATTAATTTGAAAAATTTTGAAAACATCATTACGATAAATTTTGAAAACATTATTACGAAATTTTTTTAAAACATCATTATGATTTTTTTTGAAAACATTATTATGAATTTTTTGGAAAACTTCATTATGAATTTTTTTTTAAAAAAACTTCATTACGATAAATTTTGAAAACTTTATTATGATAAATTTTTTAAAAACTAATAACCAAATGTACTCCCCCTATGAAATGGATTTTATTAGTTTATGTAGATTAATTTAAACAGAAATTTCACAAGGAGGATTTCCATATAGTTATCATTTCTTACTTCTATTTAATGTATTCAAATCAATCGGATGGTAATGAGTTTTTGAAAATATCAGGAAGTTGATCTGGCTTTCCGATAAATTGAAGAATGATATCTCCTTTTTGTGTGTCATCCCTAATAAAGTGATGCCTAATATCTATGTGTTTTGCACGAGAGTGATGTTTAAGGTTTTTACAAAGGGAAATGACACTTGTATTATCACACAAAATTTTCATTTTGGTAAAACACATACCATAGTCTATGAGTGTGTGTTGCGTCCACAAAACTTGAGCACAACAACTTCCAACAGCTGCATATTCAGTTTCAGTAGTGGAAAGTGCTATTGAGTGTTGCTTCATGCATGAAAAAAAACTACTGAATCTCCTAAGAAATGAAAAGTTCCGGATAACTCCTTCAATCCATTTTACATCCATGAAAGTCAGCATCTGAAAAATGTATCAAAACAAAATCATTTCCATAAGTACAAAAGAGTCATAAATCCATAGTTACCTTTAAGTAGTGAAAAATTATTTTCACTGCCTTTAAATGAGATTCCATAGGATTGGATTGATATCGTGCACATAAGCATACTGAAAACATTAAGTCTAGATGACTAGTTGTCATGTAATATAAACATCCTATCATACCTCTAAACAATGTTTGATCAACTGGTTTTCATGATTCATCAAAATCAAGTGTTTTTGAGGCACCAATGTGAGTACTTATACTCTTAGTGTTTTCAAATCCATACTTCTTAAGAAGATCATTAATATACTTATGTTCGGATATATATATTTCTTCTGGTTTTTGAGAAATTTGAAAACCAAGGACAAATGTTAACTCACCCACCATACTCATTTAATAATCATATTTCATTAGATCGACAATGGAATTGGTTAAATATTTCTGAGTTGAACCAAATATAATATCATCAACATAAATTTGAACAATAAAAATATTTTTATTATCTTTCGTTATAAAAAGGATTGGATCTAAATTTCCCTTAACATCATTATTTTTTATCAAAAATCCTATTATTCTATCATACCTGGCTCTAGGGTCTTTCTTAAGTACATAAAAAGCTTTGGTAAGTCTAAAAACATGATCAGGATGTTTTTTATCTTCAAAACCAGGAGGTTGTTCAACAAAAAATTCATCTTGAACATAACCCTTAAGGAAAGCACATTTCACATGCATTTGAAAAAGTTTGAAATTGAAGAATACTACAATGTAAAGTAAAATACAAATAGATTCATGTCTAGCTACTAGAGAATAGGTTTCTTCATAGTCTATTCCCTATTGTTTATTATAGCCTTTAGCAACTGATCTTGAATTATTTCTAACTATGATTCCATTTTCATCACACATATTTCTGAAAACCCATTTTACTCTAATAACAGATGTTTCCTTAGGTCTTTCCACCATGGTCCAGACATTATTCCTTTCGAATTCATTTAGTTCATCTTGCATAGCTTTTATCCAATCATCATCACCTGAAGCTTCCTCAGTGATTTTTGGTTCAAATTGGGAATGAAATGCTAGATGTTCTACTTCATTTCTTATGGAACATCTAGTCCTTACTGGTTGATTCACATCAACAATGATACTATCACTAGTATGATTCTTTAGAAACAACTAATTTGAGTTTTCTAAAAACTGATCATCAATATAGGGTTGGAAATCTTCTGGGGTGAATGCTTCAAAAACATTTTCTTGGGCATTTACCTTAGCAGAATGATCTTCTAACAATGGTTGATAATCAGTTTTTGAAAACACATCCAAAGATGTAGGTTGGGGTTATTTAAAAACAAAAGGATCAGTTTCATCAAATTTCACATTTACTATCTCTTCAACAGTACAAGAGTTTTTATTGAAGACTCTATAAGCCTTAGAAGTTGTGGAGTAGCCTAAGAGAATTCCTTCATCAGATTTTGGTTCTAATTTAAGAAGATTATCTTTAGTATTCAGGATGAATAATTTTCAATCAAAAACATTAAAGAAGGAAATTCTAGTTTTTCTACCGTTCCATAACTCATAAGAAGTTTTATTAAGAAAATGACTAATTAAAATTCGATTTATAGTATAACAGGTAGTACATACAGCTTCTGCCCAAAAAAAAATTCGCTATAGAATACCCACTCAACATGGTTCTAGTTATCTCTTGAAGAATTATATTTCTTCTTTCAACAACACCATTCTGTTGAGGGGTTCTAGGTTATGAGAAGTTGTGATTAATGACTTTTCGACTATAAAATGTTTCAAAATAAGAATTTTAAAATCTCCTCCATGATCACTACGAATAGTTTTCAATGGAATGTTTTTCTCATTTTTAAATTGGGCTCCAAAATATTTAAAATAAGAAAAATCCTCAGAAATTTTTTCTTGAAAATAGACCCACGTAAATCTAGTGTAATCATTAACTAAGCCAAATACATAATACATGCCTCCAATGCTTCCAGTTAGTGTAGGACCAAAAAGATTCGTATGCACTAACTGTAATGCATCAGTAGTTGAGACTTCACCGACTAACTTAAAACATGATTTATGTTGCTCTCAAAATTGAAAATGGTCTCATACTTTTGAAGAATCAAATCTATGCTCCGGTAGATCCTTAACTAATATTTTCTTAGAAAGTTTGCATAGGTTATTAAGGTTACAATGACCTAAAATTTTATGGAACAACCAAAAATGATCTTCCATTTCACTAAGGCAAGGTAGATCTTAGCTCCTATGGTCTTATAAGTTTAGTGTGTATACATTATCTTTCCTATGTGCTGAAAGAATAAACACTTCATTGGAATTGTGTACTAAGAACTTGTCATTCCTAAAATTCACAAGGTAAACTTCATCACATAATTGGATTATGCTAATGAGTTTGTGCTTAAGACCCTTAAAAACAAAACATTTGAAATCAATGTTTATCCAAGAAGAATGATGTTAACTATAACAATAATTTCACCCTGATCATTATCTTTGAAAGTTACTTTTCCTCCTTTCGTCTTGATAATCCTTTCAAAGTAGTTTTTTAAAAAGAAAAATTTGAGGCACCCACGTTTTCATAGAAAAATAGGCTTTATGAAATCCTAAAGATTGAGTTTTTTTAAGAATTGTTTTCCCAATGCCCACCACACTACCTATTAGTGCAGAATGGAGCACTTTGAGGAACGAATTAATTGTTTTTAAAAACCGGTTTAAAACTTGTATAACCAAGACCATAAATATTCCTATGAAGTAGTATTTGAGAGTACATTTTATCAAAATTTTCCTTACCTAAGGTAATGATTGACAAAAAATTACTCAATGAAAATATTTTAGATTTCGGTTTGATAACCAAGTTCTTGTCTTCTAAAAAATTTAATTTTGAATTAGAGTTAGGCTTGAAAAAAAATTCCTTAGAAATTAAGTTTTCTAGATCCTTAGAATGTTTATTCTTCCCAAAATTTACTTCCCCCAGATTTTTTGAAATACTTTCGAAATAACAATTTTTATTATCAAGATCTTTAGAACGACCTGATATTTACTTAGTAAGATTTGAATTCCTAGAATTTTCCTTATCAAGCATATTCATGAGTTTTGAACTCTCAATATCAAAGAGTTTAGAAAACCTATAAAAATTTTCATAGGCAGGTAAAGTATTATCTTCATCATATGAAGACTCTTCATCTGAAGATTCATAATATTTATCATTACTATAATTTGAATTTAAATAAACATTGGTCATTGATTCAGCATTGTGTACCTTATCCATTATGAAATGATGGTCAATAGATAGTCTGGCTATTAGACCAAGATTCTTCTGTCCAGAGGAATCATAATCGAATGATTCATCCAAAGAGTCACCACCACTGGCACTCTAGGTGTCATTAGGTTTAACAACTTTCTTAGATTTAGCCTTGTAGTACTTCTTTCAGTTTTTCTCATAATTATTTTCCTTCCATTCTTTTCTATTAAGCATAGGACAATCAGGTCTTATATGTCCAGCTGTCTTGCATTCATAACACATAACTTATGAGTCTTTCTTATCTTTCCTTTATTTCTTCTTATATTTAGATTGAAAGTTACTTCGTCCATCTAACTTGTTCATTCTTCGAGAAAAATTTTCAAACACATTTTCCAACTCATTTTCTAACTCAGCATCTCTCTTCATTCTAGTCTCATGTTGAAGAAGAGTTCCAAATAGTTCATCAAGAGAAATCTGAGTAACCTTTCTATTCTCATAAATAGTAGTCCTCTTGGATTCCACTCATTCGTCATTATGTCTATGATCTTATCAACAAGAGCATCATCATATAATCCTTTCTCACCCATAGATTGTAAACTATTCACAATAGTCATGAATCATTGTGAACCTTACTTATGGGTTCTCCATAAGGAAAGCAGAAACCATGATATTTTTCTCTGAGCATGGCTTTTCTACTTTCAATAACTTTTGAAGTTCTATAGTGTGTAACTTCAAGTTTCTTCCAAATACAATTTTCTGCATCACAAGATGAAATTTGGCTATATATATTTCTAGTCATAGAACAAAGTAAATTATTTCGTACATGATAATTCTGTTGATATTCATGCTTTTCTTGATTGGTAAATGTACTAACTTCCCTGTCAGGGATTTTATATCCTCCAGTGAGCATAAAAAAATTATCAACACCAGTATTGATAATGAAAGTCCTCATACGATCTCTCTAGTATTCATAATCAATCCCATCAAAAATTGGTGGTCTTGTTGGATTGAGATTGTGTATGGAAACAACATTGATTCCTACCATATTATAAAGAAATCATTCCACAAAAACTTATTAATAAAAAAATATTTGTAAACATGGAAAATATTCTTAAGCAATGAAGAAGATATAGAATAAGAGTATCTCAAAGTAAAAATGAATCCGAACTATATGATTCCAAAAAACTGATTCCGAGAAAAGAATGAGATGATTTCTCTTCTAAATCTAATCATGAGATTAATTTAGATTTAACCAATGCTATGATACCAATTGTTGAGATGGTATGTCAGTATGATATACTCAAAAATACAAAATGTAGGATCGAAATAATAGAGATACTGAATCTAGTATCTAATAATACTCAATATACAAGAGGGGGTGAATTGTATACTTTTAAAAGAAATACCTTTGGAACTTTTAAATATAGTTATGTTTAACAAGGTTAAACAAGGTAATTAACAAAACCTCCAGTTCTACACAGTTTCTTGATTCCGGAAATATGATTCTGAGAATGTGAATCGAGAAATATGGTTCCGGAAAATGAAACATAATTAAATATTACAATGATGAAGATTATACCTTAAAGCATATAGAATTTTAATAAATCAGAGTACAAGTATAATGAAGTATAAGATAGTTATACTTTCCTCAATAATACAAATGCACTGTAAAACTTGTAACAAAACAAGTAAAAAGTAGTAAATATTTAAACCCAAAGAGAATGGTATCTGACAACCTTGGATAAAGGTCCCATTATTTATACTTTCAAAAAGTCTATCTTACCCACAACAGGGTAAGCCCCCGATATAATGATCGAAGTCTATCTTCTGATCCCTGCAAGCCATCAACTTCAAGGTAGTCAGCACCTATATCTTCCTCAGCATGGAATCCCTCAACATCATGGTATTCGGAACCTCTGTCTTCCTATCCCTGGAAGCCCTCGATTGTACACAACAACAATCAGAGTCACACAAATAAAATCTAAACAATAAGTTTAGTATACACTATGCAAGATATTATCTCCCTATAAATCACTTCTAATCAACAGTTGTCCAAAAGATATAATCTCTTTTAAATGAGCTTCTATTTATAGGCACAACTCCAACAGTCGGCTCCCTCCTCCAGCGGGCATATTTTTCCTTAAATTTCGGAGGGACCTGTACACGTGTCACTCAAAAAATGGTTAGTTATTAACTGTAGGCATGACATCATTTTATAACAAAAACAATTGTAAGAAAAAATATGGTTACATTACCAAAAACCAATATTTGGAATGTATGAAAATAAAAGTTCGGAGTCTAAACAAAAATGAATTTGGAGTCTATAAAACAAGGTTATTCAGATTATTTTTTCTATGGAATTCAAGACCTGAACTCTATAGAATTCCGGAGTCTGAATTTCAAGGAAATTAGATATATTGATTCACTCAAATTCGGAACCTGAAATTACAATGTTCGGAGTCTGAATTCATTAGAATTCGAAGTCAGAACTCCAACGAATTCTTATCCTGAATTCAGTGTCAGAACTCAGAGGATTTCATAACAAGAATTCAGAGTCAGTATTCATAAGTGTTCGTACTCAGAATTTGTATTCAGAAATCGGAGTCAGAACACAGAAGAGTTCATAACCAGAATTCTGAGAATTCTGAGTCAGAACTCAGATGTGTTCAGAGTATGAATTCAGAGAACTCAGAGTCAGAACTCAGAAGAGTTCGTAACCATAATTCTGGGAATTCGGATCCCAAAATAGAATGCTTCATGTCTAGGTAATTATAGGATTCCGAAGTTTTGGTTAAAAATCGAATTTTACACATAGAAAATTTTTGATATGAACAAAAAAACATGGTAACGATAAATTTACTTGGGGATGGAAATTTTTCCTTATAGAAGTAAAACACAGGGAGAAAAGATATTTTCCTTGAGATAAGGTGTTTGTGATTTTCAAAACAAGAAAGAATGGCAAAGTCATAAGGAAACCTTATTGACTTAACAATCTCCCCCAAGTATGATGGAATGGAAAAGTCATAAAGAAAACCATATTGACTCAAGAGAAATATCGGTAGATTCATTTTCTATATTAACTTAAATTATCCATTTTATAAAATGAATAATTTCAACATCAGTATTTTATAATATTGAAACTAAATCAATTTTTTGAACATTAAATTCATCCAAAATTAAATTAAATAAATTTTCCCCATTCATCACCATTATATGTCATCAAAATCACCCATAATCTTCTCTATCTTTCTAGAACCATTTTTTTAAAATACTAATAATTTTTTTAACATCCTCCTTCCCTTTTTCATTGTGCCTTAAATTCTACTTAATCAACTTTTTGAATTTGAAAAATCTTTATTAGAATTTTTTCATAATCATCACCTAATATTGTTTCCCAGGATAATTAAAAAAATTAATGAATAATTCAAATATTCTTAGAGTCAGCATATCCTGAATTAGTGAATATTCACTAAATGTACCCTACGCATCATCAATCCACCTTTTATGTAGAAATTTTCATGAACAATACCCAGATACACCAGATCCAGGATCTACCATAAATCTTATGCATTAAAAATGTAATCAGGAATTAAATAATATCATTTTAAATCCACATTTTTGAGAATTTACTTCAAATTTTAATCTTTCTTACTTTTTGTATGTTTATAATTTTTTTAATTCACTACACAACTCCAAAAACATCTTTTCGTCATTTTTTTCTTGGATCATGGACCCCATTTGATGTTCCATTGTATAAAAAGTGTTAATGAAAAGATTTTTTATTACCTATAGTAATTTAACAATTGGATGAAATCTATAAATAAACATAGTGTTAATCCAATAAGTTTATTTGAAAACAAAATCATAGCTAACATTTTCCTTTGTGAAAATCCACATGAAGGAAGATTTTTTTAAATTTACGAAAAATGATACAAGGATCTCCCAATTCACTTACATAAAAAATATTCATATGTGGGCATATATCTAGCTAAATTTTCTTACATTTTTAGAATCTAATAAGTTGTTCATCCTGTGTTGATTTCCATTATATAGGATTTTCATACATAAACTCTTAATTAATTTGAATTCATTTACATCACCAAATTTTGTTATATTACCACCATCATGTGGCTAAATTCCCTTACATCAGCATTTTTATATAAATAAAATTACATTTCAAAGTTTCATTATATGGAAAAAAATTCCTTACATAGATTCTTTATGTAGTTTATTTTTCATGTATGGTTATTTGAAAAAATTATGTTTTTGGGAAGTCCCATATGTCGGTACAAAACTATGTTTCTAATTTCTACTATATTTTTGGATTTGATCCATAATGATTCCATATCTGTTTACCGAAGCTTCCAACATTTATATATGAGTCCATAAACTCTTCAAGGGTCATGAGAAGGCTTATTGAAATATTTGATCATTTTTTATTATACAAAGCAATATAACCACCCTTCGTCATCTGTATTTCCTTTCTAAAAAATAAAACATATCTATCTAAAAACCATTCTCTAAAAGCTTCCAACATCAAATCAGTCAACATGAAAACATTTACAACAAACTGAAGTGAATCCAATAAAATTACATATGTTGTCACCACATCATCTCATCCTGAATCCATATTTCATGTCATCAAATCCATCACTCAACAATGGGTGTCCAATAAATAATATACCATTTATATAGGTAACAGAAAGTATATCATCATATATTGGAAATTTAAATATTCATGATGAGAATGAAAAGTTACCTTATATGTGATAAATTATTATGTATTCATATATCGATAAAATTAATGATTCTTCCCAAATTTCTGTTTATTATTTTATAAATATATTGATGATCATATATAAATTTAAAATAAAAATTAATCAAAATTGAACCTGGATAACCCAAATGGTCAATTCATATAAATCTATTTTTGGCATTAATACACTTCATGTTTTTTATATTTTATTTGACTAGTCATATATTCACATACCTAAAAATAAACTAATCCCAATAAAAATGTTCTTAAAGAAATTTTTTATTTTCAATCGTATATTTTTTATAGAGGTATCAATAATCTAATCCATCAATGGTCTTAAAATGATATCTATTCATAATATATCTTTAAATATCAATACATTCCATTGAGATATTGAATAAAAACAAATTTTTTTATAAAAATCAGTGGATGGATATTTAATATTATAGATCCTTTTATTAAATTTTTAATACTAATTGTGATACAAATATTATAAACACCTGTAATATCCTTGTTAATTGTTTTTAAAAAATATATGTAAATTTTACGAGTCCGCAAAAATTGACGGCGCATGAATTCGAGGCATAGTTTTCCCAGAATGAATTTCTGAACTTTTTTTCTTATACGTTTATTAAAGGTGAGAGTGGGTTTTTGAATCACTTGAACCGGTGCTCAGAAATGAAATTAGAGGGCACCATTAAACATGCAGCACCAGTATTCACTTAAGGAGACCTTCACCCCGATCATAGTGGGTCGAGGCTAAAATTTAATTTTTTGTGCTTTTCATGAAATAATAAAATAAAATAAAATTTTCAAACATTTTAATTTCAGAAACCACTCAGAATGGGTTAAGATAGTGGGGACCACCCGAGCCTAAACCTCCCATGTGGATGTTAAGAGGGGGGGACCACCTGAACTAACCCCCATTTTGAATTGAGAGGCGGGGATGACCCACACCCCATTAATTAGAGAAAACCTCTCTACTCCCCCATATTTAATAATTCCAACACAAATCCATTTAATAGGGCCAATTAAATGAGCTAATTAATTGTGCCAACGCAGTACATTAATTATTTCAACATTATTGTGCGAACATAATTTATTTTGATAAACTTAAATTAACAAGTTGTCTATTAAACATTTTGGTAGAATTCAGAGAGGATAACTATTGTAGTATTATTCTCTCCAATGAAGAACATTATCCCCAACAAATAATGCTCTCACCAATGAGGAACGTCTTCAAAAAAACAAATCGATGATCAAGGAAATACCAACATCACCGATGTCCATCTATCCCCAATGACATCGTCTCCTATCTCACAAACTCTGCTAAAAAATCTCTGAGGAAGTGTTTTTTTATTACGTGTGATTATGGATTCCCATGTTCTTCCCTTCAAAACATAGAATACAGATCAACTCTTTAACTAGTTGATCCGTAGATGTTTTCTTTTTCTGCCAGTTTGGGAATAATTATTGTCGGGTGTTATAGAGTTTGGCGTTCTTCATTCAAGTTTTATGTTGACCCGCTTGCGACTGCTCTAACGCGGAGGGTGCGGACCAAACCAACATGGCCCGACCCCTCTGTCGTTCTTCTTTTTTTGGTGGGTTCTTCATGATGGAAGAAGACGACTTTGTGCCACGGCAACGAACGAAGATCGGTCAGTCGAACTGGCCACCGGTGAAGGTGCGGTTCATGAACGCACTGGGTGGAGAGGAGGCTGGCCATCCGGCCTACCATAGTGCCCAGCCGCACTGCAGCCGCCCCACCACACTATACCCCCGCCGCTCCGCAACCCCTCTGCAGCCTCCATAGCCTTCACTGCCTCCATAGGCTCAGCGGCCTCTGTATCCTCCGTGGCTCCGCGACCTCCGCCGCTCTGTGGCCTTCGAAGCCCCGTTGCCTCCGCTGCCCAGCGCCACCCAGGTCGAGTGGCCTAGTGCGGGACGAATGGCCCAGCGTAGGTCGTTCCAGGTGGACCCATACTAGGTTTTCCCAGGCTGGGTTGGGCTGGGTCGGTCCGACCGGGTCGCACCGGACCCATACCCACTTCGAGAAATTTTTTCTCTTATGGCCATAACTTTGGCACCATACGTTAGTTTGAAGAACCATCTACGGCGCCGGAAGCCCTTGAGAAAAGTGATCCCTTTGGTATAACCCACTTGAGACTTGGATAGTGTTGGGATATGGTTGGGTTGGATCCAACACGAATCCAACCGGGCCCTCGAGACTAAAAGGATAATAACTTATAGACCAGGGATCCGATTGAAACATCATCTATTGCATTAAGACCCCAAAGACGTGGAGGTACACTGGGTTACTTATTCATGGGACTTCATGGTAGTTGGAGTATCGACCAGTGGATTGAGGAGCGGACCCTCCTAGAGACGAGAAATCTTAGTACAGGAACCCAGTATCTGGCTATGACGTGTAGAATAAATAGAGATCATATGTGGGTCAGCACCTAGCGATCCTGTGTGGGTCAATACTGAGAGATCCTGTGTGGGTCAGCACCAAGAGATCCTATGTGGGTCAGCACTGTGTGATCCTGTGTTGGTCAGCACCTAGAGATCCTATGTGGGTCTAACGACGTATTGGTGATGTACTGGGATCCTGTGTGGGTTTGACGACATACTAATGAGGTACTAGGATCCTATATGGGTTTGACGATGTACTATAATCCTCTGTGGGTCTGATGATGATTAGGGATCCTTCGTGGGTCTTCCTCTTAACATAGTAATATGATTCAGTAATTACATCTAATCATCTCTACTACTGTACCTATGAAATGCCTAGTGTGAGATGAGTTTGTATCTATGTGGTACTTCACTTCATGGTAATACCTTGGTGGTATTCTTCTATGTTACGTAACTCTATGGTACTTCCCTTCATGGTAATACCTTGGGGGTATTCTTCTGTATGATGTACATGTGCGGTACTTACCATCATGGTATTCATTCCTTTGTGCAATAGTTGAGATTTGGAATTTTGGGTTGGACCCTGTGTTTCCTCATGATTTAGATGGGTATACTTGGTAAATTCTGTATATGTATGGGCATATACCTAAGTAGGGTTGTCAGTTGACTTCATACTTTGTGGTTTATCCTCTGTGATTTTTGTGTGACTTTGATGGTCTCGGTGTCCCTACAGAGTAACGTTGTACTCACCCCTTCACGGGCTATGCCCGCACCATGTTGTGTTTGGTTTAGACAATGGATAATGCAGATCGAGGCTGAGGGTTCCAGGCCTAGACAAGGCCCAGGGGTGGACCATACGGTGTGACGGTACGCAGAGGAGACGGGCAGACGTGGATTGCTGAGGAGGTGATATGTACCTACCCTTCATGTAGGAAGCTCATAGGACGACCTAGTAGTTGCCTTTCTTTTTCTAGTTGTATTTTATTTCAGTTGTACTTCTACCATTACTGTTGTACATGTATTCTGGCCCCTTTTTACATTCATTACTCTTGTTTCTATATAGTTCACTTGTGATCATATCTTTTTCTATGCTTGGTTGTGTGTGTTTATAGGTTATAAAAGCAATGCCTTCCCAGTGTTAAGGAATACACATTTCAATGCTAGTATCCATCCCGTGTCCTATTGAAGGCGGGCTTGGTGTAGTCACGGCCCGTGCCTCGGGGGACGGGTCTTGAAACATATGATCATATATTATAACATAAAATGATTATATTTTTATAAATATGTATTATATCATCTTTTTAATTTTTATCGAAAAATAATTATAAAACATATGATTCTAGGAAAAATTATAAAATATATTTAGGATCTTCAATTTTTTACAATAATTATATTTCATAGAAAACAATAACTCCAGTATGATCAATAATATTATAACCTTAACATTTAATGGATTATGATCAATTCATAGAATAGTTTAAAATACAATCAAGATAGTTTAGGCCCAAAATATAAGTGCTGTTATATTTTTTTGGATCTTTTGGAATAAATGATTTAATATATACCAACTATAAAGAGGATCAACCGTATTTTTAAATTCAAATGAAATGAGATTTTAGATACAATGTGGGTGAACCTCTAGGATTCTTAATAAATTCAACATTGTTTTCATAATTATAGTTCATAAAATAATTTCCATAACAAAATTCACTTTTTAGAATAAAGAAATATAATTTTGAACAAAATATATGAATTATCAATTATTCATGCTTGATAATAAAAATTTTATATAAAAACATGACTAATTCAATTCACATATAAAAGTGAAATAAAAAAATCAAAATTATATTCACTTAAAATAATGTTATTGAGAAATCATTTATTGGATTTCATGATTACTAAATGATAATCCATTTCATATCAATATTGATCATATAATTTAAAATTATTTATTTATTTTATAATGGTTTTCATTATTCAACATCGTCAGGTAGAAAAATTAGTCTACTAACAAAAATTTAATCATTATGTTATGTGTCCATTGTGAGATCTATGAAAATTAACTATATTTATTTGGATGAAATAGAGTAACTTATATTAAATTAAATTTTAAATCCATAGAGACACAATGAATAATTATTTTTAAATTTACAATATTCCTACAACAATATCAAATATTATAAATAAATATATACATCATCATAATTTCAAATGATGTTATTTTATTACTTTCATTTTCTGAAAAACTTTTTCCGAAATATTAATAAAAAAGTAATAAATAATAAACTTTAGGTATGAATTATATCATATAAATTATATAAATTATTTTTTTATATGACTATTATGAACTAATATCCTATAATTAACATTTATTATAAATTTAATTTTTGAAATATCATATTTATTTTCATAAAAATTTAATTGAGCTTATATTGTTATTTTTATTTATATTTATTTTCTAATAATCAATATATAAATAACATATTATCCACAAAAATGATTTATGAAAATCATGTATATTCACATTCACTTTTGGTAAATAAATAAAATAATTTTAATAAAAAATTTCATCCATAATAAATTATAGACTAAAATTATTTGATCGAGCTTTGTGGTTTCATAATTATGATAACAAAAATAATTAATTATTTAATTTCAATACTTTTATGGTGTTAGTATTAATTAAATATATTTATGTATTTATTTATGAATTATTAATTTCTATAATACTTTTTAGATAAGAAATAAAATAATATAGAAATAAAATAAAATGACATAATATTTATTAAAAAATTAGGAAATTAAATATCATCAACAAAATTAGATATTGTGATTTTCTTTCTAGATAAATAAAATTATTCTCTAAAATATAATTTGGAAAGTCAAATTAAGTTTTTCAATCATCTTGTATCATTTAATAATTCGTTATGTTCCCATCAATGTATAATTGTTATGTGGAATTAAAAATTCCGACATATTCTTTGGCATCAGTTCATCAATTCATTTGATGGAACATAATTTTCCTGAAAATGTCAACATTTTTTATTTACATAATTTTTATAATTATAGATAATATCAAATTTAGTGAATAGAGAAAATTTGATATTTGTAAATATTTACTATTATTCAGGGGCTCAAAATTTTATCCCAATTTAAATACAGTGGAAATAATTCATATATTTTTCAATTTTTTCATGTGGAAGAAATATAAATATAAAAACATATCATCTAAAAATCAATAAATAACTTTTGATTTTGAATTTTTGAATTACTGTAGTTGATTCACATATGGGTAGTAATTCCAAAAAATGTTTACCAAAATATGGTACAAATATTTTAATTGTAAGAATTATCTTACAGTAATGATAGTGATGGAGGAATATTTATCGTAAAAAATTATAGGGAAGTATATATTTCTTGTAATGCTTCCTAAAATTAGAAAACAGAAAAAATTGAAATGGAAATATATTTAGAGCTGTTATCCTATTGACTAACATTGAAAATCATTTCCATTAGTTGTGTGTAATAATAAATCATAATAATTTTTATATAGGAATAAGGCCTTATCATTCCATATATTTATTTGATAATTTAATTAGTGGATAAATATACATTATCAATATATAGTTAGATTAAATTGGGTAATATATATAATAACTGTATCTTCCATAAATTTAGTCAACATTCATACCAATTTTTATAATTTATTAATAATTAAAATATTATTTTTGACCATTATTATAATTCAATAATAAATAAATATTGTGAAAACTAAAAAATATTAATCAAATTATATAATTTTGTTTATTAGACCTATTTTAATTTAAATTAATTAGAAAACCCATTGCTGTTAAATTATATATGTTGGAATATTTAACTACAAATAAAATTTAAGTCATGTTTTGATATTATTTAAAAAAATACATATTTTTCGAGAATTTAAGTAATATTTTAATTTCCTCGTGGTTCTCTATAAATTTATTAAAAGGGTAATGAATTTTACTTCTCTAGCTCACATATTTTTCATGTTGTGGTGTAAAAAAATGTGTACTAGACATGAGGTGGAGTGGGGAAGCCATTATCTATCCCTACCCCCACATCATTTACACCTCTATAAGATAACAAATATAGCTATATATTTTTCCTCATGTTCCATCTATAAACCAAAATCCAAGTTATTGTATCTAGTTATATCCATAAACATACACTTAATTATCTAAATAGTATATGTAAAATTGAGATTCAGTAATAACAAACAAATTTTGTTCCCAATCCAACCTCAATAATATGAATATAATCAATACATTCTAATTAATTTTTGAGTGTAAAAGATAAAACTGAAATCTAAACCATGTTAGGGTAGAATCGATTAGATCTACCTTGGGACTAATCATAATGAATCTACCCAAAGTCACAATTGTAAATATGTCTATTTGTATTTCCATTAATGTATATATATAATAACACACACCACCAAATCCATTAAATCAATAGGCCTAATAAATAATGCAATTAATTCCAGTACACTACCCTAAGTGATACATGTTTTTCCTAAGCCCACTACCCTTGCTAATTTTTCAAGAAATGAAAATTAAATAAACTAACGATATATCCAATGGTAACATGAACCTCATTAGTATTTCTTTTTTACTATTATTAACATATCCAATGACTCACTCAATCAATAAAATAAATATTCCCCTATAGACCTTATCCAATTTTTATCTATATAATTCCCTTATAGTATAACAGTTGAATGATCTTGAGAAACCAGGGGAAGAATAATCGATAATATATTCCTCTATCTGCTTGATTTGTAAACAAACTATTGAAATATATTCTGGGAGGATACATCTTCATATAACTCTAAAATTTTCAAAACAGAAACATTATCAACATTATATAATCTTTCACTAAACTAATTTCTCTAGACTAATATTGTACCTCACATTTTTTTGTCTTCTGTGAACTTCAAGATGATCAACTTACATATAAGGAGTGACCCAATTCTTGGATTGGTTTATTAATGATTCAAATCTAATGGAAATTTCTTATCATTTGAATAAAAATAATGTGAAAAAACTATTCATTTATTATACTATTAATGAAATAATCATGTTGAATATCATAAAGAATAAATAAAATAAGAGGTACATAATTTCTTTACTCTTGAATGGTTTACTAATAATAAAATGAAAAAACACTCCAAAAAAAAATTTTAAAACAGTTAAACCTTTGAAGTAGAATGTCTACATAAAAATAAACACAAAATAGATTCATTATATGAACTATTGAAGAAGAACCTCTAAATAAATTATATAGAATAATACTTCCTTGAACAATAACTCTACTCTATAATATCCTAAAAATATTCAATAGATATCTATATGTGAGATAATATAACCATAAATGAATTTTCATACATTTATTTATAGGACACATTTAATAACATCAAACATTAAAATCCCATTCACTATAAATTAACCATGATTTACTACTACTATTTATAACAACCTTAAACCCCAATGAATTAGAATAAAACTATCTACTACCCAAAAAATCGTATAACATAACCATCAGATATTATTTATGGAATTAAAAATCAGCCACAACATCAGATCACCCCAAAACCAAAAATTACACAAACTCTTATAATAGTGGAGATAAATTCAATTACAAAACCATAATTAGTAAATTCAAACTAAATTCTCAAAATTTGAGATGAGATCATATAAGATCCAATAATTAAAATAAACAATATTATTCACCTAAACCACTGTTTAAATTTTTTTAATTTATTCCACAAAACATTCTAAAATACAGTTCCTATGACAATAATTTCCCACAACCAAACCAATATAAAATTTTAATTTTATATTTGTTGTTGTAATAATATTATTGTAATGGAGTCAAAAAAATTAATTCCTTATTTAAAAAATCATCAAACATAAAATCCTATACAATCACTTAATCATAATATTAAAATTCATAAAAGAAATAAAATTAAATTTTCTATATATTCATTTAAATATCACATGAAATTGATCCAATAAGAATTACTCATTACGAGTTCATCGGATTATATTTATAAATATGGGACATATCACAAATTCTAAAACATTTTAATTATTTTAAATTTGTATCACATCATTCTATTATCCTTATATCCATTAACCATACAACTATATAGAGTTAAATATATCAATTCATCATTAAATTTTTCTATGTATCGTTGAATTGATATGAAATTGTTTTATATTTTTTAATTCAACTCATTTCCCTGAAAATCGACTTAAATATACTAGAAAAATAATATTGAAAAAATTATTAATGTAGAATAACCAACCTATTTGTCCCTTACATGATCAAGTTAGGTTATTACTATACCTCAATCACACTTCCCCATATAACATAGGCTATTAATTTCATGAACCTATGTAAGGATATTGGGGGGAGACTATGTGCTCTAATATAAACATCTGATAGCAACAGAACTCGATTAAACAAATTATTATAATAAACTAGTAGATAATAATACATAATAAACACAAATCAGATATATATATATTATTCAATCAATAAAAACAAACCATGTCATGTCAAAATGTATTTCAGTATAAATTTCATGCTTAATCACACAACTAAAACACTAAAAAGGCTCATAAAATGATGCCCAAATACATGGTCCAAAAATCCATTCCTAGTCCATCTCAATTATCAAATCTCATCCCATAAACAACAAAAACACGCAAAAGACCACATACCCTTATCCAAATGTACACTCATGAGACAGCTCCAGTACCAAGTGTTTCTTGAACACAATTACGTACAACTCATTTGGCTAGCAGCATTAGTGTTTAAACAATCTTGTATTCATAAATGGTACATTCAATAGTATGATAGATAGGGGAATTAATTCATTAATTAATGTGGATCATTAAATAAACCTACCAACCCTAAAACATTGGGTTGACATCAGGGTTCTTCTAAATCTTCTTTTGCACTTATCAAGATATCTATGTCATGTGGAAGGTCCTCCAATTTAGTAAATAACACCCTTGTCATTGGCGGATGCTCTTTCCTAGGATAAATTCTTATATCATGTATCATGTAACCCTGTATCTCCACCAATTTCATCACAAGCGAATAAATACTACACTATATAAAAATTCCAATGGAAGATCTACTTTCATGTTCAAAGGGTGCATGACCTTGACAATTGAAAAATGTAACCAAATTATATTAGGATATAAGGGAATTCTGGTACTTGGTTTTCTTACTTGTTATGGTGGTGAAATATTATATACCAATTATCATAGGACCCAGTGCACCACTTACATGCTGAGAGGAAATTATACCTTTTGTGAATTCCCATGGTAATCTAATTTTATAGTTGGCAAACCATGAAACAATATATAATGGATTTCAACACAAAAAACATGCTATAACTATTAAAACAGTCCACATTTATTAGTCATCTAAAATTACCAATTATTAGACCCTGATTAGATTGTTCCAGATGAAAAAAATTTTAAAAAAAATATTACCAATTCCATTAAATATATTAAGAATCTTGATTGTAATTTACATTTCAATAAATCCATATTCCATTAGGTTATCTAAGCAATCCAATTACATTCTAATTGAAAAATATCAATCCATGTGATTATTTATAAGACCAACATTAATATTTCATATTATAATCCAATTCGTAGAATTTATCATATTCTCAATCAATTTCCAATTCATTATAGGGATCTATATTCAACCATTACCAATTTCCAACCAAGGTCATAGAATGCACACCTCTCACTTGATGCATGTATTAGTCTTAACTCCAATGTACCCATCAATATCCTTGGAAGATATAGGCTTATGGATTTAATCAACATAGTGGGATACCAAATAAATTAGATCACATTCATGATGTTCTAGAGTAATCTTACTTATTGATAATATTATTCCAACAAAACACGCATTATGGAGTTGTACAGGACACCAAACCTCAACAAATAATGTTGAACAGAACTATATTAGCGCACTGGATCTGTATGAAACATAACGATCTATTATGGATTGAATTTTACATTTCTCATCAAGGTAGGACGAATCTGATCGGAGGAGGAAATAATGTGAATTCCTCATAGATAAGGATTACTTATCAATTTTTGATCACTGAGTAAAATTACGCATCAAAGAACCAAATAGAGGCATTGGAGGAGACTTGAGAGCCTTGGAGAAAATTTAAAATTTTACAATATCATATGTTTGTTGAAATATAGTATTTTTATAGAAGAAAGGGAGTTTTAATTTGTCAAAAGACATCACAGCCCCCCACTTACATTGCCCAGCCTTATACCACCGGGTAGTCGATGGGAACCAAATATTAGTCAGTGGGTACCACTATTTAGATGGTCATGTCTTAAATAATTTCTTTATGTTTAGGAACCCACCATCCGGATGGTGGGTATTCGGTATGGAACCCATTCTATTTCATCCCATCAGTTAACTGGTGGTGTTGTAGGTCTTCCTTAACTGTATTCCTTAGCTACACTGTCACAAGTTATGACTCTAAAATACCTCAACACCTCTAAATATTCATTTCAAACTAGAAATTATGATTTAATAAAAAACAATAAGAGGTATAATTATAAAAATTAAATAAAAATCATTCATATAAATTGAATTAATCTCATAACCTCCCCACCATAAAATATCTCATCCCCAATTATGCTCCCAAAAATCAATATAGGTATCGATGAACATCTCAGGTCATTGGGCCCACATATTAGACTCTAACACCCAGGCCTCAAAAAAAACATGTGAAAAAATCCAATTCACACAAACTAGTGGCCCTATATACCCATAGTTATTCCACTCATTGTGGTCCATTATATAGATCATATGCTCCTCAAAGTATGTGTCAACATAAAGATATACATAATCATCATCTATGTTTTCATAAGGTTCATATATATATCTCTAAAGAAGTGGCATGTGAGACACATAATGCATGGAATTGTGGAACTATGAAAAGGATAATTGGTATTAAACTTGTATTGACCATTAAACTATCTTAATTTTTCATGAATCCTAGGATCTATCTTTACCTAATTTTGGGTACTATCCTTTACTAGACTATGTGACACAACAAGAAAAACTAATGACTATAATCAAAATACCTAGGTCATCTCCTATGGTGAAAATATGATTTCTACCGAAATTATATTATCCAACTACTTTATGATCAACTTAACCATTTCTAACATCATTAGTGTCAGAAAAAGTCCACATATACTTCCCTCATTGAACTATAACTAGCACATAGGGGAACAAAATATTCTACCAAGAAGGGTGTCGAAATGGGAAATTTAGATCAATTCATATAAACTATTCTTATAAGATAACCCCATGAGTGATATGCGCTACAACAAAGAATCATTGAAATGGAAATAAGGATTTTGAAATTTCCTCTAGAATCTAAATCCTAAACCCATATTTCGTGTTGGTTTTATGATAGTTGGATGTACTAATAAGAACCTATGATTTCAATTCCTTCTAAAAGACCTTCCATAACTATGACATGAAAAAATTAACTCAATTGAAAATTATACTTATCAAAAAACTATGTAATCATATAATCTCTCACAAGAAGAGACATCCCATATCCTTTATGGTGATGGTCTCCCTTATAAGTAATAAGTGGGATACCTTCATCATATGATCCATGATAACCCATACAAAATAATTTTTCCTAGTTGTTCCGTATAATCCTATCAGGGATTCTATGGTGACATCATCCCACATCAATTATATAATGGGAAAAGGATTTGGTAACCCTACAGTCCTCTGATGATCAATATTCACCTACTGATAGGTGAAATATCATTCCATAAATACAATGACATACTTCATCATATAGGGCCACCAGTATTTACAAATGACATGTAGATATATCATTGTCAGACTAGGATGTACTACACGTCTAGAGGCATGGAATTACCTCCTCATATCTTTATAAAAACATGTTGGAACCCTGACATAGTCATTGATAAAAACAAAATAATTTCTACCAATAGACCATATAGATGATGGATCCCTATAATATAGGTTGTCACACATAGTTAATCCCTTCAAATATGAGAAAATCACTCTATTAATCATGTTTCAATGTATGGGAATAGCTACTGTTGAATTAAAATTCCCTCATCACCAAGACGCTGGAACACTTTTTTGAATCCATGAAAATAGTACCATAATACCCCACTCATCACAAGACTCCCATAATGCCAATGTATAAATTCTCCAACTCAAGGAAAAAGCTTTTGTGATTCCCTTTCATTTATTGTATTCCAAATAAAATTGAAAATATAATACCTACATGGCCCACCTCCTTTAGATAATAATTGGTCCTTCTAGGAAAAATATTCTTAAGGTTCATATGGTTTATGTATACTGGAAACAACTTTCTCAAAAGATAATTCTACCAGTATATCTGGGTGAGGACCACAACAATTAACTCTTAATCATCCTTAGGATAATTCCTCTCATACACTCTCTACCGTATGCATCCATAAGAAACCACTTTATCCACCTAAATCATTAGTACCCCTTGTTCAACTCTGGATGCATCATACTACATGGTATACTACTCACTAAGATCGGGTGAGGTGAGGATTGGTGGGTAGGTCACCCTACTCTTTAACCCTTTGAAATCCTCCCTATTGGCACCCAACTAAAAAACATCAACCGATTCTCTTCTATATTAGACATTAGTGCATCAAAATGGTTGAATTTCTAGATGTAATTATGGTTATATCCTATCATTCCTATAAATATATGATTCTCAAATATGTTCTTGGGTCACTTTCAAGATTTAATGGGTATTTCCTTATCTATACCCAATTAAACTCCATCCAATATGATAATGTGGCCAAAGAAGTTTACATTATTGATCCAAAAGTGAAATTATATAACTTGGTGTAAATTTGATGCTCTCTTAGTGTACTATGGGTAGTATTAATAGGTTGGGCATGATCATCTATAGACATAATGTAGACCATGATATCCTCAAAAGATACCAATGAAAAATGATCCACAAAAAATTTTTAATATATGATTCATCAAGGATGTTAATACCATCCTTTCACTCATTGGAACAAATTCAATCACCACAAAATCATAAAATACATACCAACATAAAAATGTGGTCTACTGAATGTTACGCGATCTCACCCCCAATTGATTATACTTTGACAACAATTAAATATTATAGAATATCAAGTCACCACTCACCTGATCAAAGAGATTTTCAATATATGGAATTGGATTCTAGTTCATAACCTCATCGGTTTTAATCTCCTATAATAAATAGATATGTTAAAAGTTTCATCATTCATCATAGAAAAAAAGAACAGGATAAACCCATGGGGAATTAATAATCTAAATGAATCTATTCGTTTCCAAATTATGAAACATCTCTTTAAGCTCCTCAATATTCAAATATTCCACACTATAAGTCAATATAGAAATTGGTTAATCTCCAAACCCAAACACTGTATTAATCATTATCTCCCTATCGGTTGGAAACCTGGGAAACAATTTAGTAAATACATTGAAAAATTAATCTACAACACCTATTGTATAGTTATTCTTACATTATGCATGACCTTTCCCATAAGAAATGTCAGTTCACACATGACCAATTCAGTTATCCCCACCATAGTAGTATCCTTAGTGATTCAACACTTAGATTAAATTAATGTATGTTCTCTGAACTAGCCCATGATTGATGTAATCAACAATCAAAATAGTTTATTCATACCCGATGGTCAAGAATTCACCATGAAATACTCACTCGAGGATACCCATATCATATTTTACTATATGCATTGATCAAATTATGATGTCAAATCATTCATTATATTCCATGGTCTCGTTTACAAAATCTAACACTGATGGTTCTCATTCCCTCATGAGAGACACTAAATCCTACCCTGAGATTTTTATCTAACAACACACTCTGGTTTACCACACAATGGTACATGTCAATATGAGCTTCACCCACCATGAAATATCTTCACACAAGAAACGTTGGGCCTCCAATACCTATGATATTTATGAATGATATTTGTTTCCAAATCCATGTGTTATTCTAAAAAGTAATCTTTAGTGACATACCATCACTTTCTCTTTCAAATTCATTCATATATGTATAAACATAGCCAACATTTAGCACACCACCAAACTTAAAAAAGTACAACCATCCTTGTGAAATGGTTTCATGATATCATACACATAAACACCCTCAAAAAAGAACAAATACACCATGCTTCACTCTTATTGAGAAATATTTTCCCCTGACTCATGAACCATTGATCCAGGGATCACTATCCTTTCTAGCTATCCGCAAAACAAGGCACTGACATCAGCATATCTACCAATCATAGAAGTTCAAATTTAAAATAAAATAACCCTTCGGAGGAGATTCAGAACACCTCGTCTTATAAATGGGATATAACTATAGCCATGGATCTTCTATCCATGCACAAAATGTCCTATGGATGTTCTCTTAGGATCTTCAACCATAATCATTAGGGCCACGGGTTGTTTTAGATCATTAGTATGAGGTGTCTTTAAGTAACCACCATCCTCACCCACAAATTGAAGATGATATAGATACATTTTTTATAAAACGTTTTACACTCCACTTTGAAGGATGTAAATACCAAAATATGAAACTTCTAATGTCAATAAAAAATAGAGAAAAATCAACACATCATTACTCCCAAACATGGTTTAATATGTGAATTGTATGAAATAATGTTTCCACTTATTCCATTCATCCCATTTTGAATGTAATTAAATTTAACAATTTAAATAGGTAGATATATCGCATTTAAAAATCAGAAAAATGAATAATGCATGTCAATATATTTCACTTATGTTCATGCCATGATCCATGAATACACACCTCATACTATAACAGTATATGAGTAAAATATAAAAAAATGATAACATCACACAACTAGTGAATCACCCAAGGTGAAATAACTTCACAACATTAAATGGTGAACATCATTAATAGTAATCCCATCCATAGTAAAATGGTTTTTCCCCAACACATAGGTTAGCTACTTCCATGCAAGAGCTCGTTTCCAGGCCTCCACATATCCTAGTGTCCTATTTACCATACCCAAATAGTAAAGAAACATATAACACATAATCAATGATAAAACATTATAACATCCACATCTTGGTTCTCCCACTAATGATTGATTCATATTGTTATGATACATCAAGATTACCTACCTCTATAACAGAGGCTACAAAATATATGTTTGGCTGTAAGTAATATAGTGGGGAGAATGTACCCTCTATTAAAGTGATGTAATAATAAGAGGATATAAGTAAAAAAATCAATAAAATCATCTATTATATAAGAATATATAAAGAAATATTACTAGAGATATTAAAATGAAAAACCAGTCAATATTAATAATCCATGTCATGCTATATGGTGTTCCAATCTAAATTTCATGATGATGCATAGAGTGAATGACTAATTAGACACATAAAAAAAGTACCCCAAAACCCAAGTCCTAAGCCCCATTCCTTGTCCTCATCTATGCTTAAATATCATTAAGTAATCAATCAAATCATATACAGGTCTAGTTTTAATTATATAAAATTTTATCTGTCAAATCTGCCCAGGTGCCAAATGGTACCTAAACAGGTTGTGAGTAAACCTTCCCAAGATGACCCCCAAGGTGTCTAATAAATATATAATTCATTGATAGTACATGAAATATAAGGATTTAATATGTTAATTAATTCTTAAATTAATAAAAAAACATGATAACCCTAGAGAACTAGGTTTATAAGTGAGGTCTGCCATCCCTACTTTGGAAAAACACTGGATTTCCCTATAAAGTGGTGCATCCTCTTATTCAGGACAGACCACCCATGAACTTTTTTTATTTCCCTACCTAATTCAAATTACTCATATAATGTCTCAAGGAACCATATTTATCTCACTTAGGAATCATGTATCCAAAAATACTGGGTTCTATAATATTTTATATTCTAGAGCCACATACATATTCTCAAGGTGCAAGAACATTCCAAGGGAAAATGTAACCAAATCATATAAGTATCTATGAAACATTACCTACTTGAGAAGCATACATGTTCACATGTAAAAATATCATACCATAGGAGAAATTAAAAATTGACCTAGTGAGAGTTCCCATGTTGGGGCCACTTCATTGTTAAGACAACACAATGACTTTTTTTTATCCCTATTCTACGGATTTTTTTATTATATATATGTTTTCAAATATAGAAAATGAAAAAACATTAAATAGATGGGAAATAAAATGATGATATAAATAGTCATTGAATGAGAGATGGGTTATTTCCTTCATTGTTCTTTGTTGTGAGTATTTAATTAAATATATATATATATATATCAATATCTTATAATTTTTGGTGATTTATTTTTATTTTTAATATTTAATCAGGATCCACCACCTAGGATTTTTTTATTCTCAATCAAAACTAGTGGTACACGTGCTCAACCAGATGATATAAGGGGGTGGTACTAGAGCTACACACACCCCTCAGCATAACCGATGTCTCCCTGTCTCTTCCTATAACAAACCATATTTTACACCATCCTGTCCCATTTTGTTGAAGGAGGAACCCGAGATATTTAGTCCACCTTTTTTTCACATCCATTTTCATCTGATCCTTCATGTCTATCATTCCATTATCTAATAATGTATCTTACACCTCATCCATATTATATATATCCATATACATCTATTCCATGTGAATTTTCTTCTACCTCATTCCCCATGGTATCATATATTCATGATCCTTTTAATTATACATAGACACATTTTGATCAATTGAATAAGACTTTTGGTCCCACTCATTCTATATATGTTTACGTTCTTTTATATCCTAGGGATCCTGTGGAACCCACTAATTAGACTACCTCGGTAATATTTATAGAATCCTAGTAATATTTTTTATGAAAATTTATTTTCATTATTAGATGTATTGACATAATATTTTCATTTTTTCTTTCACATACGGATCCTCTACAAGGAAGAATGGGTGTACACACATGTGTATGTTGTGAAACTACAACATAGATATAATGGTTGACTAAAATTAGGATAATCAAATGATGATAAAAATAGGGTGAGAATGCAAGAGTTTTATAGCAACACTTGAAAAATAGTCTAACATAATCAAATAATCCCACTCTCCAGAAGACACCTTCGAAATGATGTAATGGATAGTTCTTGGGTTCTAATATGGGTAATAAAATTTCTTGGATTTAATTTAATATTTTTATTATATTAATATGAATTATTATTTTTTCGATCTTTGTAATTATTTTCCTTAAGGTTTGGATGTGAGGACTTCATGGGTCTTCGAATTAGGTGAGCTCGGGATATTATATAAGAATGATTTGTATAGTGACTGGCATGCTAGAGTTGGTATAGAATTAAATTCCATGTATATTAGGAAGAAGTGTCTAGTAACATATTATTGGGAAATGATATTTTATTTTTAGAGAATGAAGATCTAGGTATGAACCAAATTTTAGGGCAATTTGAATTAAAATTACCATTATTTTAATTAATAATCATTAT
The DNA here is from genome assembly GCA_963277665.1 of Viscum album. Taxonomy (NCBI): domain Eukaryota; kingdom Viridiplantae; phylum Streptophyta; class Magnoliopsida; order Santalales; family Viscaceae; genus Viscum; species Viscum album. The sequence goes on along the minus strand of OY728120.1, from coordinate 1,014,724,031 downwards.
TATATATTATTGAAAATTATTTTCTTTGAAGCATTAGTAAGAAAAAAACAAGGATACTAAGAAAAACCTCTGCACTTTGGGATGTACTACGACACCAGAACATAGGAGGAACCTAGTATGACACTTATTTATAATTTATATTTTAAAAATAGATATGTATATAAAATTTTATCAATTGTAAATTATATCGATTAATTGTAATTTTTTAAAAACAACTATTATGAATAATTAAATAGTTTGGAATATTTTAGTGATATTTTTATTATTGGGAGGTTTAGAATGGTTTTTAACATAGATTATCTTTTGTGTAATCCTTCATCACCACTTAATCATGTGTGAATGATATATGTTTTATTTATGATACTATAGGAAAATATAGTGGCCCACCTCTTATGATTTACATTATTTTTCGTTTTGAATTTCACATTCTTTTGTTTTTCCGTATTTTATTCTATTTACAATTGGGGTAGAAACATTATCATGTATTATTTAGTATATTATTTAATGTATTTAGTGCATAGTGAAATTTTAGGATTAGTATTGTTATGTTTTGAGCATGTAATGAAATTTATTATTTATATGATTTTATGATATTGGTTATAGTTGATTGTTTATCAATTCTTTCCATGTAAATATCAATCAATCATAGAATGCACTATGTCAGTAATTATGAAATTGATCCCGAACAAAGCATAATTAAAAAATACAAAGTGATTATTAGTGAAGGGATGATAATCAATTAAATAAGTTAGAAACTAAAATAAACATAAAATACCAACACAACCCCTATTTAATGATAATGAAATGAAATATATTGAACAAAATGAAACTATTATAAACTAAATCTATAAAAAATTAATCAAACAGATGTAGAAATTCATGAACTAAACATAAATTAATGTAAAACCTCTAATTAAAATGAACTATATAAAAAATATAAAATAAAATTAACAAATGTAAACAAATAAAAACATATAATTACCACATATTGAAGGTAAATAATGGATGAATGGTAAGATATTAGGTAAATATAAATTTTAATAGTTAAACCCTTACAAAATATATCTCCTTTATGTTCCTTATCCATATCTTTAGTATAATTCATTCTTGTTAGGGGTTAAATGATAATCATATAATCAACTTACCCCATATTCATTTTGTTCAATATTCCCATCATTTTACATATCCTTCTTTAACTAAAAATAGTACTATAATTGTTATTTAATGATATGTATCCCGAAATTGTGCATATTTAATCAGTGTGGCTAATTTGAACAAAATCTATATCATATAGTAGGCATAACTCATGGTTATTTTTTATAATTAGGTAATTGATGAAATATAAGGGAATTTGTCTCCAATAATCCCCCAATGATATTTATTCATAACATTTATTTTTTAAACACAACCACCCTAGCCCAATTATTTATAAAATTTCAATTGGGATCCCAAATTCCCATTTTACTTCAGTTAAAAAAATAATATGTGATTATATTTTAAGTAATATTTATGAGGTGTTATTACCTTATAGATGATGGATCAACTAGTTTTTTTTCAAATTCTAGCATAAATTTTCCTCAATCATGATTCATATAAATTATATATAGTTAAACTCTATTACTTCAGTTTTATCAATAAGATTCATAGTGTCTAGGGCGCTTTATTCTTATTGAGATCTTTTATATTGTTTTTACTGTTGTTGGGTGCTACACATACCTGAAATAGGTAATTACCTCTTCCCTTATCTTAGTTAATACCATTCCATTTGATCAAATGTTTAGATAGTCAAAATAAATAAAAGAAAAGTGATGATACCATTAATTAAGATTGATACAACCTTTTTTATTTTCCTAGATGCATTTGAGTAAGTCACATTTATTATACCTTATACGATACAAAAAATATAAAAAAGTGATAAATTTATTAAAAATTTGAAATGTGTAAAATAATAATAAAAGGAAGCGATTCACAGAATTAACCCCCTATGATATGAAACATTTATAACTTTATATAGCTATCAAGTGGTCGTTGGTGTAAAGACCCGTAAAATTCAAGGGAAATTTTTTTCTTAATTTTCTTTAGAATTTTACAAGAGCGCGGTTTCAGACGGCACTTGATTCTGAGGCCTGGAGTGCCCGGAATTAATTTCCGAAGTTAGGCTCGGGTGCGTTCAGTAAACGAACGAGTGGGAATTCCTAAATTTTGATCCGGTGCTCGGAATTGAAATCCGAGGGCACCGATGAACTCGCAGCGCCGATATTCGCTTAAATAGACCTTTTCGGGAGTTGCGTTTGTTGCGGGTTGAAAGTTAGTTTTGGGGTTTTTAGTTTGAGTTAAATAAAATTGTGTAGAACAATTTTATTATAACTTGTTAAAACCTATCAAAGGAGGTTGTAAGTGGGACCCACACCCACTTAACCTCCCTTGGGAGGATTAAGTGTGGTGGGGCCCACACGAACCCCTAATCCTTTCAAATTCTCTCAACTTGCTTAACCCCTAATTAAATGACTTGTGTTACTTTTAATTATGGGAGTTAAACCTTTTGAATTTCAAACTTTTGAAATTCTAATGTGTTATGTGATAATAAAATAAGATGTTGTCTTATTTTATTTTGGGTTATTTGTTTGTCTACTTGAGAGGTGGAGAGCTCTTCTTCTTCTTCAACTCTGACGAAGAACTCGAAGAACGTTCATCTTGACGAAGAACGCTCAAGCTCCGACGAAGAACGCCGCACCTCCATTCTTCGTTTACCGTGTCAACGAAGGGGACGCCACTTCTTCCTCGGACAACCTTTGTCGGCGTACAAGTTTCACCAACAACGTGTGTCTTCGAACGCATCCCTTCGTCATCGGATTTGACGAACGGCTACCGCGACGCCCGACCTCCGCGACGTCGTCTTCTGCGGAACGTTCACAACCTTCGAACCTTATACCCGAGGTAGGGGTTGTCGATTTCTTTTTGGTTTCCTTATTTTATTCTTGATCGTGATTTTTAGAAAGACTAACGTGTGGATTGAATTATTTTAAGTTGCATTATTATTTTAACGTGAGGGGGTCGGACCGCACGAACACTGCGGAACCCCCCTCCATCGTTCTTGTTTATTCTTGCGGGTAGAAGCAAAGTGGCGTGGTGCCGTCGCACCACGCGGATTACCGTGCAATTAGAATCTTCAAGAACGCGACGCCGTCGCGCCGCGTTGAAAGGAATCAAGGCACGGCGAAAGGGGCGCGGTGCCGTCGCACCGCGCCGGACGACGAACACCGCGGCCGGTTCCGGGCCGCGGCGGGACGAGGAGACCGCGGCCGGTTCCGGGCCGCGGCGGAAGAGAAGACCGGCGGCCGGGCCGCCGGCGTCGGAAGCCGAAGGGGGGACCGGAATTTCCGGTCCCGTTAGAGAAAACCGGCCGGCCAGCTGGCCGGTCGGATACCATTAAAACTGGGGGAATTAATCCCCCGGCCACCTCATAAAACCCCCCCTCTTTATGAGGGGGGGGGGGGGCGGTTCTTTGATGGAGGGGGGTAGCCGGCCCCCCGGTTCCGCACCAGCAGGCCCCCCACGTGGGGGGGGGGGCGCTTTTAAAATAACGGCGCGGCTATGCCGCGCCGCCTCTTGGAAAAGCGAGGGATTTGATCCCCCCGCGCGGCCTCCTTGCGGCGACAAGCCGCCGCGGCCCCCGCGCCGCCCCTGGGGGGGGTCGGGCCGGGTCGGCCCGGACCCGGACCCCCCCGTTTCGAACCAGAATCGGGTTTTGGGCCATATCTTGAGCCTCGGACCTCCGAATGACGAACCGTCTGCGGCAACGCGATCCTTGGATCGAGACGGCCGTTTCGGTATATCGCACTCAAGGTTTTGGTTTACTTTGAGTGCGTCCGGGTTGGTTCGTTCCCGAAACCAACCGGGCCTTCGGAGCGGAAACGCTCGTATCTTGAGCTACGGACGTCTGATTGATGTGCCGTCAATCGCGTTGTGTTCCTCTTAGTGAGACGGATCTTTTGGCATACTCCGCCCGAGGTTTGGACGCAGGTGGAGTACGGTCGGGTTGGTTTAGCCTTAAAAACCAACCGGGCCCCGGAGACGAAAATGCCAATAACTCTCAGACCGGGCGTCCGATCGACGCGCCGTCTATTGCGTTGAGTTCCTGTTGACGATACGGAACTTTTGGATACATCAAATCTGGTCTTTGTGACAGTTGATGTATCAGCCTCTCGGCTCGTGGAGCGGACCCTCCGTACGAGCTTGCTGTGTGCGGGAACCCTAGTGCTGGCTGCGACTGTTACTGTGACTACTACAGCTACGACTGCTACTGTGACTGCGACGACGACAGTACAGAGATCCTGTGTGGATTCGACGACGACAGTACAAAGATCCTGTGTGGATTCGACGACGACGACTACAGCACTCAGCGATCCTACGTGGATCAGTGCTACAGGTCCTGTGTGGGCCCGATCCTGTGTGGGTCCGCGCTCAGCGGTTCTGTGTGAGCCAGCGCCTAAAGGTCCTGTGTGGACCCGATCCTGTGTGGGTCTTTGCGGGGGTTAGTTACCTATCGATCCTTCGTGGGTCCGACGACTTAGATGGATCAGTGATCATATTTATCGTCCTTGAAGAAGTATACCTGTGTGAGCTGAATCCTGTTGCTTTCCTGTGTGGATTGTGTTGTGCAATCCTGTGTGGATTATGTTTTGCTTTCCTATGTGGAATACGTATACTTTCCTGCGTGGACTGAGTTGTACTTGGGCTCGGAGGTTGGAGCGTATTTTAATTGATGACTTTGGTATATGTATGGGCATATACCTAAGCAGTGTCGGTTAATACTTCGTGATTGTTACTTTTCTTCGTGGTTTATCCTTTGTGGATTTGAGAGACCTTCAGGGGTCTCGGGGTCCCTACTGAGTAGCTTATACTCACCCCTGCACGGGCTTTGCCCGCACTACGTTGTGTTGGTTGCAGACGACGGACAGCGTTGACCTTAGCTGAGGCTTGTAGAGCGGGACGGTACCCGGAGGTGGACCTCTGGGCGGGACGTGCACGGAGCGGACGGCGGGACCCGTGGAGCAGAGGAGCTATCTGTACCCACCCTTCAGGTGGGATTTCCAGGTGACAGCTCAGAGTAGCGGCTTTTACTTTTCAGTTGTTGTTTTCCCTTTCGAGTTGTACTTTACTTTCAGTTTGGGTTTGTATACTGGCCCTTTTACTTTTCCGCACTTTCAGTTGTACTCTGCTTTTGTTTAGTGTTTACTTTCCGCTTGCTTACTCTGTGGTGATGTTTACTTTTCAAAGGCAATGCCTTCCCATTTTACTGGGATTTACGCCTTGGTGCTAGTCGCCAGCCCCTGGCCTATGGAAGGCGGGCTTGGGGTAGTCACGGCACGGACCCCGAGGGCGGGTCGTGACAAATTGGTATCAGAGGAGTTCGGTTCTACCGCGAACTCTGATCTTTTCTATGTGAAGCAATAATGTTTAGCGTATTGAGTGTGGTTATCAGTCCAGGGAGTCCAGTGTTGGTGCGGCGGCCGACGTATCCGTACACCGGGACCCTGACTTCTGATTTCCGACTTAATGCACGAAAACATTGATTGCGTGTGTGTTTCAAAGTTTTCTTTGTGATTACTTATATCAGCTCACCAGGTATACTGTTCTGACTGTGGCGCACCTGTTTCCTTTTCAGGATGGCCCCACGACGGCAGCCAGCTAGGGTTCCGAGAGTCGAGCGAGACGACAGCCCACCGAGCGACGAGGCCTCGGTGCAGGTCCCTTTACCAGTAGTGGCACCGGCGGTAGATTTACCCGCCGAACCCCCGATGCTTCCAGCAGCAGCCGCTGACGATGCACGTCGCCTTAGCGCACTGCATGAGTTTCAGCGCCAGCGACCGCCCAGGTTTCGCGGGGAGACGGATCCCCAGGCAGCAGAGGACTGGATGGAGGCAGTGGTTCGAGTGTTTAGGCTAGTGAGGACACCAGCAGACCTCATGGTGATCCTCGCTGCGGGCCTACTACACGCAGTAGCAGGACGATGGTGGAGCTTGATGCTCCAGGTGCACGATGGGGCATCTCTTCTTTGGACGGACTTTGAGAGCCTTTTCCGCTCGGAGTTCGTCCCAGCCACCCTTCGTGCAGTGCTTATCCAGGAGCTTCTACAGCTGCGGCAGGGCAGCATGACGGTCGCTCAGTACTCGGCGAGATTTACCGATCTCTCGCGCTACTCGACCGACATGGTACGGGACCCATTCTTCCGGGCCCGGACCTTCGAGCAGGGTTTGAGACACGAGATCAGGGCATCGCTGATCTCCCTCAGCATACCGACTCAGACAGGAGTACTGGAGCGGGCCCTTCTGATCGAGAGCTTCCTTGCTGAGTCTACACCAGCACAACGACCCACCGCAGGGCGGCACGTGGCAGAGTCATCTGCAGCAGGCAGTCGACGGATGACTCAGGGGTCCAGGTAGACCAGACCTTCGGGCAGACGATCTCAGGGCACTGGCTCAGCAGTGCGGGGCACACAGCGCGGAGCCAGTCTTACGAGAGGCAGAGAATGCTACTCGTGCGGCGGGCAGGGCCACATGGCTCGTGACTGCCCGACCCGTCGTGCCGAGGAGCAGCAGACAGTTGATGGACCACCGAGGCAGAGGCATAGGATCGACCGTGGCGGTCCGCAGGGAGGAGGCAGACGAGGAAGCGGAGCTGGACGAGCAGCTGGTGGTGGCCGACGCTTTGAGGCTCTACCACCACCACCACTAGGAGGTCCACCCCGACCACAGGGAGCTGGCGGGCAGCGACAGGCACAGCTCCAGGCAGCAGAGGCCTACGACCACGGCGCACCCGAGATGATTCGAGGTACTATCTGTGTCTATTCCACCCTTTCTGCAGTTCTTATAGACACAGGAGCGAGTCATTCTTTCATAGCCGCTGCCCTTGTTCGGAGCTCGGAGATTCCGACAGAGCCGTTGGCTCGATCCTTATGGCTAGAGACTCCTACGGGAGCAGACTCGACGATTACGCACTGGTGCCGGCAGTGTGAGCTTACTCTAGGAGGCGAGAGCTACGGCTGGGATCTTCTTGTAGCAGCGTCGAGGCCTTACGACGTCATCTTGGGCATGGATTGGCTATCTACGGTCCATGCACAGATTGACTGTTTTAGGCGCAAGGTGCGATGTGTACGCACCGACGGGAGCAGGTTCACCTTCACCGGCGAGAAGGGAGCCTTAGCAGCACAGGATGGACTTCCGCGGAGGAGAGGACAGCCCATCACTCATTAGTTGGCTAGCCTTATCCTTGGAGCAGTTGACGTGCGGAGTCCTGGTTTTCCTACAGTGGTGGATCAGTTTGCGGACGTTTTTCCCGACGACGTTCCAGGGATACCTCCTCGTAGAGAGGTAGACTTTTATATTGACTTGTACCCCGGGACAGCCCCGATATCCACTCCAGCATATCGGATGGCCCCCGCCGAGCTTCGAGAGCTACGGGTACAGTTGGAGGACTTGCAGGGCAAGGGGTTCATCCAACCCAGTGTTTCACCCTGGGCTTCACCGATATTGTTCGCCAAGAAGGCGGACGGGATCTTGCGACTTTGTGTTGACTATCGTCGCCTGAACCAGGTGACAGTGAGGAACAAGTATCTGCTACCGAGGATTGATGACCTCTTTGATCAGCTCAAGGGAGCACGGTGGTTCTCGAAGATAGACCTCAGGTCAGGCTATCATCAGCTCAGAGTCAGAGACGAGGATGCGCAGAAGACGGCCTTCAGATGTCGGTATGGCCACTATGAGTTCTTGGTTATGCCTTTCGGTGTAACCAATGCCCCAGCAGTGTTCATGGCTCTCATGAACAGGATCTTTCAGCCATACCTCGATCGGTTTGTCGTAGTCTTCATCGACGACATTCTGATTTACTCTACGACAGAGGAGGAGCACGCCTATCACTTGCGAGTTGTTCTTGACACACTCCGAGAGCACCAGCTTTATGGTAAGCTCACGAAGTGTCAGTTTTGGATACGTGAGGTCCACTTTTTGGGACATGTTATCTCTGAGGCGGGAGTTGCAGTGGATCCCGCGAAGATTGAGGCTGTGTTAGCATGGGAGCCACCCAGGAGCGTGACTGAGGTTCGGAGTTTCTTGGGACTAGCTGGATACTATCGGAGATTTGTGCCGAACTTCTCCAGAGTTGCGGCATCACTCACAGCATTGCCGAAGAAGGGGAAACCCTTCGTATGGACAGACAGATGTCAGCAGAGCTTCCAGGAGCTGAGACAGAGATTGACTAGCGCACCTATCTTGAGGTTGCCTGAGGAGGGAGTAGGGTACGTAGTCTACTGCGATGCATCAGGGACCGGACTCGGATGTGTTCTGATGCAGGAGCGGGCAGAGGTCGCCTATGGATCACGACAGTTGAGGCCGCATGAGCAGAACTACGCTACCCATGACCTGGAGTTAGCAGCAGTGGTCTTCGCTCTGAAGACATGGCGACACTATCTGATGGGCGAGCGCTTTACAGTCTTTTCCGATCATCAGAGCCGGCAGAAGTCATATGCTGACAGAAGGCGGAGGCCACTGGAGTTCGAGGATGGCGACCACGTCTTCTTGCGGGTCTCACCTCGACGTGGTATTCAGAGATTTGGCCGTGGCGGCAAGTTATCTCCGCGCTTCATCGGACCCTTCCAGATTCTCAGCAGGATTGGCGAGGTGGCTTATCGCCTGGCTCTACCACCTCAGTTGCACCGGGTGCACGACGTCTTCCACGTATCTCAGCTGAGGAGATACGTGCACGACCCGACGCACATCATTGACCATGGGGAGATTGACGTTGACGATGGGGCGACTTTTACGGAGGTCCCGGTGGAGATAGAGGATCGACAGGAGCGGGTCCTGCATGGGCGATCGATTCCTCTTGTGCGCATCAGATGGCAGCACGGGAATCTCCAGGAGAGCACATGGGAGCGGGAGGCTCAGATGCATGCTCAGTACCCTCATTTGTTTCCCTAGTTTTTGATGTATCTTTACGGGGACGTAAAGCCCTGAGGTGGGAGTAATGTAAAGACCCGTAAAATTCAAGGGAAATTTTTTTCTTAATTTTCTTTAGAATTTTACAAGAGCGCGGTTTCAGACGGCACTTGATTCCGAGGCCCGGAGTGCCCGGAATTAATTTCCGAAGTTAGGCTCGGGTACATTCAGTGAACGAACGAGCGGGAATTCCTAACTTTTGATCTGGTGCTCGGAATTGAAATCTGAGGGCACCGATGAACTCGCAGCGCCGATATTCGCTTAAATAGACCTTTTCGGGAGTTGCGTTTGTTGCGGGTTGAAAGTTAGTTTTGGGGTTTTTAGTTTGAGTTAAATAAAATTGTGTAGAACAATTTTATTATAACTTGTTAAAACCTATCAAAGGAGGTTAGAAGTGGGACCCACACCCACTTAACCTCCCTTGGGAGGATTAAGTGTGGTGGGGCCCACACAAACCCCTAATCCTTTCAAATTCTCTCAACTTGCTTAACCCCTAATTAAATGACTTGTGTTACTTTTAATTATGGGAGTTAAACCTTTTGAATTTCAAACTTTTGAAATTCTAATGTGTTATGTGATAATAAAATAAGATGTTGTCTTATTTTATTTTGGGTTATTTGTTTGTCTACTTGAGAGGTGGAGAGCTCTTCTTCTTCTTCAACTCTGACGAAGAACTCGAAGAACGTTCATCTTGACGAAGAACGCTCAAGCTCCGACGAAGAACGTCGCACCTCCATTCTTCGTTTACCGTGTCAACGAAGGGGACGCCACTTCTTCCTTGGACAACCTTCGTCGGCGTACAAGTTTCGCCAACGACGTGTCTCTTTGAACGCATCCCTTCGTCATCGGATTTGACGAACGGCTACCGCGACGCCCGACCTCCGCGACGTCGTCTTCCGCGGAACGTTCACAACCTTCGAACCTTATACCCGAGGTAGGGGTTGTCGATTTCTTTTTGGTTTCCTTATTTTATTCTTGATCGTGATTTTTAGCAAGACTAACGTGTGGCATGAATTATTTTAAGTTGCGTTATTATTTTAACGTGAGGGGGGCCGGACCGCATGAACACGGCCGAACCCCCCTCCATCGTTCTTGTTTATTCTTGCGGGTAGAAGCAAAGTGGCGTGGTGTCGTCGCACCACGCGGATTACCGTGCAATTATTTTACGCGGCGCCGTCGCGCCACGCCGAGGAAGAATCTTCAAGAACGCGACGCTGTCGCGCCGCGTTGAAAGGAATCGAGGCACGGCGAAACGGGCGCGGTGCCGTCGCACCGCGCCGGACGACGAACACCGCGGCCGGTTCCGGGCCGCGGCGGGACGAGGAGACCGCGGCCGGTTCCGGGCCGCGGCGGAAGAGAAGACCGGCGGCCGGGCCGCCGGCGTCGGAAGCCGAAGGGGGGACCGGAATTTCCGGTCCCGTTAGAGAAAACCGGCCGGCCAGCTGGCCGGCCGGATACCATTAAAACCGGGGGAATTAATCCCCCGGCCACCTCATAAACCCCCCCCCTCTTTATGAGGGGGGGGGGGGGGGGGCAGCCGGCCCCCCGGTTCCGCACCAGCAGGCCCCCCACGTGGGGGGGGGGGGCGCTTTTAAAATAAGGGCGCGGCTATGCCGCGCCGCCTCTTGGAAAAGAGAGGGATTTGATCCCCCCGCGCGGCCTCCTTGCGGCGACAAGCCGCCGCGCCGCCCCTGGGGGGGGTCGGGCCGGGTCGGCCCGGACCCGGACCCCCCCGTTTCGAACCAGAATCGGTTTTTGGGCCATATCTTGAGCCTCGGACCTCCGAATGACGAACCGTCTACGGCAACGCGATCCTTGGATCGAGACGGTCGTTTCGGTATATCGCACTCAAGGTTTCGGTTTACTTTGAGTGCGTCCGGGTTGGTTCGTTCCCGAAACCAACCGGGCCTTCGGAGCGGAAACGCTCATATCTTGAGCTACGGATGTCCGATTGATGTGCCGTCAGTCGCGTTGTGTTCCTCTTATTGAGACGGATCTTTTGGCATACTCCGCCCGAGGTTTGGACACAGGTGGAGTACGGTCGGGTTGGTTTAGCCTTAAAAACCAACCGGGCCCCGGAGACGAAAATGCCAATAACTCTCAGACCGGGCGTCCGATCGACGCGCCGTCTGTTGCGTTGAGTTCCTGTTGACGATACGGAACTTTTGGATACATCAACTCTGGTCTTTGTGACAGTTGATGTATCAGCCTCTCGGCTCGTGGAGCGGACCCTCCGTACGAGCTTGCTGTGTGCGGGAACCCTAGTGCTGGCTGCGACTGTTACTGTGACTACTACAGCTACGACTGCTACTGTGACTGCGACGACGACAGTACAGAGATCCTGTGTGGATTCGACGACGACAGTACAGAGATCCTGTGTGGATTCGACGACGACGACTATAGCACTCAGCGATCCTACGTGGATCAGTGCTACAGGTCCTGTGTGGGCCCGATCCTGTGTGGGTCCGCGTTCAGCGGTTCTGTGTGAGCCAGCGCCTACAGGTCCTGTGTGGGCCCGATCCTGTGTGGGTCTTTGCGGGGGTTAGTTAGCTATCGATCCTTCGTGGGTCCGACGACTTAGATGGATCAGTGATAATATTTATCATCCTTGAAGAAGTATACCTGTGTGAGCTGAATCCTGTTGCTTTCCTGTGTGGATTGTGTTGTGCAATCCTGTGTGGATTATGTTTTGCTTTCCTATGTGGAATACGTATACTTTCCTGCGTGGACTGAGTTGTACTTGGGCTCGGAGGTTGGAGCGTATTTTAATTGATGACTTTGGTATATGTATGGGCATATACCTAAGCACTGTCGGTTAATACTTCGTGATTGTTACTTTTCTTCGTGGTTTATCCTTTGTGGATTTGAGAGACCTTCAGGGGTCTCGGGGTCCCTACTGAGTAGCTTATACTCACCCCTGCACGGGCTTTGCCCGCACTACGTTGTGTTGGTTGCAGACGACGGACAACGTTGACCTTAGCTGAGGCTTGTAGAGCGGGACGGTACCCGGAGGTGGACCTCTGGGAGGGACGTGCACGGAGAGGACGGCGGGACCCGTGGAGCAGAGGAGCTATATGTACCCACCCTTCAGGTGGGATTTCCAGTGGACAGCTCAGAGTAGCGGCTTTTACTTTTCAGTTGTTGTTTTCCCTTTCGAGTTGTACTTTACTTTCAGTTTGGGTTTGTATACTGGCCCATTTACTTTTCCGCACTTTCAGTTGTACTCTGCTTTTGTTTAGTGTTTACTTTCCGCTTGCTTACTCTGTGGTGATGTTTACTTTTCAAAGGCAATGCCTTCCCATTTTACTGGGATTTACGCCTTGGTGCTAGTCGCCAGCCCCTTGCCTATGGAAGGCGGGCTTGGGGTAGTCACGGCATGGACCCCGAGGGCGGGTCGTGACAGTTGGTTCTTTTAGTTAGTGTTATTTCCCTATAACAAACTACTTTTTTTATAATAAACATGTGTTAAATTATTTAAATATTAATAAACTACATATCACATCATGATTTTACTTCTTTGTGACATAGTATGTGATAATGTCCTAATAGTTTATGTCTCACTAAAAGGTCATAACAGTTTCCCGCATTGATGAGAACTCGAAAGTCCTACAACACCATTTTCTAATATATGTTCTGTATCCATATGATATCATTTAAAGGACACAAATGATAAAGACTATCAGGGGTAGAGACTCATCGTTCTTTGGAGAGCTTCTCAGTTTGTATACACTTAGTAATATCCAGTATGGATATTATGATAATGAGACCATCCAGTAGGAAATCTGCCTTTATAAGTGTTATTGGTTTTTCATATATGTAGATGTGTGTATTTTTTATTGGACATTAATATTATCATTAATGAGTATTATGAGATACACACTTTGACATACTAATGTATACTATGTTGACATATGTTCGTGACAAGGTTTGATATGTTGGGTGTGTCAAGAGTAATATTGCATTAGTGAATAATTGAGAATAATTTATCACTAATATTCATTAACAGGAGTTAATATCATTGGCCCTATGATGGAATGATATTTCCTAAATTAATCCTTGGCCATGGGGTTCTAGAGGCAAGTTCAATTTTTGTAAATTCAATGAAAGATCAATTGAATATATAGGTTGATGGAACTAGCATGTAACATTATTTATTTGTGGTATTGTGATAGACATGTTATATTTCCTGGAAGGAATCTGTATGAGATGACATGTATTTGCGGTATTAACTTCTTATTCTATAGATTCCATGGCGTGTTGCTAGATGCTAACCTTGGACTTTAGGCAGCTTCGCCCAATTTCACTAAGAAAGATGCCTAGAGGGTCACACACTAGGTGTATCCAAAATCTCAGTTAAATAATTGTTTTTTATAATATGAATACATATTATTCCCGCATGGGTTTTAATAATTACTCATGTATGCATGATGTCATTATTCCATCACCAGTTATTTGAGAGAATATATTGTGAGAAGAATATTTAATATTTATTTATTTTTTGTTTATATAATACAAAATTTGTTGATTTATTATAGCATAATACAATGATATTTATTTAATGAATGAATACACATTAATCATGGCTTGATAAAAATTATGGAGGAATAGAATACTTATTTTAATTTTCTGGTGAAAAATAATAAATATTGAATATTATTTAATTAAATAATATTAAATTTTAATTCTCAAGTTAAGTGCATGTCGATATTTAAAAATGTTACTATTCTTATTTGACATGGTTTTTGGTAATATTAAAAAAATATTTAAGGGAATTGGTGAAATTAATTTACTTTAACCAGAGCAATATATATACCCAATTATGTTATTTTCTCAAGATCTAATTCATTTTTTTCATTGGGTACAACTGTCATGGAGAATACTCGTAATACTAGAGAGTTTCCTTTCTTCAAGAACTCTCCCAGGAATGTAAAAAAACCCACCTCCATAGGATCAAGGAAAACTCATTATAATTAATTACCAAGACGATCAATGATGTTGATGCAAGTGTAAGGATCTTCCATGCAAGAACATGGAGACTCCTTTGAGGTCATCTAGGTATTCCTGGCACATGTTTGGATCACCACTAAAGAAAAGAAACATTTTCTTTCTATGACACAATGATGTTGAACCATAGTTATATCCCAAAATTCATCAATGAAGAAATAATTCCTTAGAGGAAATTGATTATCTAATTAAATTAGTTGAAAACAATATTTGTTGATCACCTCTCTCTTGTTTCCATCATAGATCCTTATTTTGTATTTCTTTGACTCAATTTCAGGGATCATGGAATTAACCGTCATATCGATCATGGATTGATCATCAATTAGGGAAGAAATCAATGTTAGGAACCACCTATCACATGATTTTGTATCACACAGAACCTAAAAGTTATATCCAAGTGGTCACATAATTGTTTAAAATTATTTACAAATTATTTGTGATTTATAAATTTATAATTTACATTATCATTTAATGTTTAAAATTTATTTTAATATGAATTGTGAGATCTGTTTCTTCCTACTTTTTTCTCATATATCATAACGAGACGTTTAATTTTTGATTAAAATATAATCGAGAATCTAATCTAGTGGTGCCAAGGTTTCTCATGAGTCAAAACTAGACTACAGGATGTGTAACTAGAGTTACACTCTATGTAATAATGTTCAAAGAATCGTGATTTGACTCATAAATCAATACATGACTATACATTTATTAGTGCCTTAATTACACAATTTAATGAAATATGTGTTGACCAAAACTAAATAGTTCATGGTTAGTGGGACTACCCACCATGTAGTGTGTGTACACGATGTATTGTTTGTGTATTCAATACATGGCCTACCAGACTGGTGACCATGTATCATGGAGTCAACATGGTTTGTTTCTCATTGGAAACATCATGTACTACAAATTTTATGGGGAATGATTTACATGCAGAGTCCCTAGGATTGTATTTTTTATAGACGATGAGAAGTGTATAGGCCGTGTAAACAAGATCAAAAATCCATGTACGTTAACAAAATTATATAGTTTTAAAATGTATTTATTTTACTATTCAAACCTAGAGACATGTACTTGTGTGTGGTTATAAAGATAGGACACACCAAGTGATAGGTTTTAATGAAAAAAAATATTAATATTTTTAACTAATATGGTTTTAATTTGAAGATATACATATCATATATGAGTTATATTAAAATTTTTAACTCGACGTGCATTTGAGCATAACATGTGACCAAAAAATCAAGTAATTTGTGTAATCATCCATGATGTACATGTTTTGAAAGTACATGATCAGTCATGTATTCCCTATGTCACAAGAGTAAAACAGTATAAGAATATAATAAATGTTGGGAAGAATTTGATGAGTATTGACTATGTTGCCTCCATGGTATATTTATGTACAAATTTATAGATAAATTAAATTTACATAATTTTTTAAAAAAATATAATGGATGAGAATCTACAGGAAATTTAGATAATAATTAAGATAAAAGGATTGATAAATTAAATATAATATTTAATAGATTCAATAATGATTTATCTAAAATGAATTACAATTAGGAATTAAATGCTAATTTTGTTAAATGGGTATTTGGATTCATGAATGCATATTATTAGGATCTTGAACTAACCTTTTGTATGTGATTGGTTTCCTTAAATTACTATTTCTTTTAAATTGTTGGAATGTGATCCTCCTCTCATTAACATCATGTAGGGCATGTGACCCAATGGTTTCTTCTAGGTAATACCCTTTTCCCCCTCATCTCTGTGTGAGTAAATGGCACATGTAAAGGCTGTAAATCCCAATACAGTGGACAATATTAATGTTAGAAGCTATTGTGTATTCAGGGAATGGATATAGAAAGGTGGAGAGGTGAAAATCAGTAAAAATGAACCTCAATTGGTTGAAGGTGTTTCTCCCCTAGGTCAAAAGTTAGTTTATCAACTTCTAGATAAACTAAAAATTAGTATATGATCATGATCATACACATTATTTTATTTAAATCACAATTCATTGTTATTTCATTATGGAGTTTTTTTCAAGACAACATAATTAATGAATTAACAATCATGAAATATGGAACTAAAATGAACTATCTTATGTGTAAATATTATCTAATAAATTGTTAATCACATAATTAATCCCACATATTGTTGAAAAACATGTAATAAAGATAATAATTGGAAGTTTATACATAAAAGGATGAAAACCCTCAATAAAATATAACTTCAGTATATACTTCCATTACAACGGTTAAAAAACCATAGTTCAATGTTCTTGACCTGCCATTGTTGGGGTGCTATCAATTATCGATGAATTGTAAGATGATGTTTTTGGTTGACCTAATGTGGTTCACATCAAGGGTTTTATTCCAAATTAAGACCTGTTATATCTAAGAGGAAAAGGTTGAGGAAATATAAATCAATGATTTTAAGATTGGCGAGTCCGCTCAAGAGATCAAGGAACTGTGAGTTAATTCAGTTGAAATTTGGAATGCCTACCTAAAACCATTCACGTTTCTTGACTAACCAACTTTCGGTTAATGAGAAGGGGAATATGGGTCCTTTCCACTAGAATATCAAAGAAACCGGATATTCTGAATCCAATAGTGTGGAATATTGGGTTTTAATAAAACATTGGGGGGCTAATAAATATAACATTTATTTGTTTGTGTAAATTTATCACATAATGTACAAAACTTATTATTATCTTACATTCTAGAAATAGAAATAAAATAACATATAACATATCATTTTGATACATACATGAGAATAAAAACTTTCTCACCAGAACAAATTTCCATGAGTAGAAAAGGACCTTACATGTCATCCTTCACCATGAAAGGAAATTGTGTGTGCTACAAGAACATTTAACCTTTTCCCCTAGGAATGAGGTAAGTGATGAAGAACTGTCTCCCGAGGAGGAAAATTTGAATAATCCTACAGATGAATAGTAATTCACGCTATCATCTATGTTCAATGATCTTTTGATGCAACGAGAGAATATGGATTCCTATAACAAGATCTCTATCGTTTGGGATCTATATTAATTGAAGGTGAGAAAATAGAGGTATAATATATCCAATGATTTATTCATAACTATGCATGGAGAGTCTACCCCAGTAGGACCTCATGTAGTCAATAGTATCAACTAAATTCAAATCCTAAAAATATAATGGATTATATTCCAAGATGAGTCGTGTATTGATATCATACATTCATCACTACCCAATACCTTCTCAAAATTTATTGTGAATTATAATATGACCATTATTGAGAAGAGACTTTCAGAATATCTTACATTAATCTCAAAGTGGATAAGTACATGGGGAATGAAAACTAACAATCTTTATGGTGAATACGAAAAGGAAGAACAAGGTAAAGGGGCATAAGAACTATAAACAGTACAATTCTCATGGGCATCATCCTTCAATGAAAGGGAATATCTAGAGGCAGATCATGGAATAGGATTCAGTTTGTTTTTCATGGGGCAAGTCATGCCACTGGAAGATTAACTGCACCAAAAATCATGTTGAAGGTAATTGTGCATTCGTTATTGAGTGAAATATTTCAATTTATACAGAATTTGTTTTAGATACATATTGTTGTCATTGCAAATGTATCCAAATACTAGAAAAAAATTGATTTCAAAAGATCACTGTAGTAGTGGTAAATATTAGAGCTGCCAATGGTGTGAGGTCGGTTACCCTATCAATTAGTTACTACCCCCATTCATTTCTAATGAGAATGATTTTGGTTTTAGGATACTATTATTATGTACATATAATTACCAAAAACATAATTTCTTGGCCATGTTTAGATAAAGATGGGGTTATTTTCAAGTGTTTAAATAAATGATGTTTTGTTTTATAAAGACAACATTTTTTATAGTATGGAGCATATA
The DNA here is from genome assembly GCA_963277665.1 of Viscum album. Classification (NCBI taxonomy): domain Eukaryota; kingdom Viridiplantae; phylum Streptophyta; class Magnoliopsida; order Santalales; family Viscaceae; genus Viscum; species Viscum album. Next base: position 1,014,706,124 of record OY728120.1, on the reverse strand, counting down.
AAAAATTTTCTTCATGAATTAAATTAAAATAAAGTGTTGAAAATTGATAACAAATCATGTTCACCTCAATCATATAACAACCAATTGCAGCATCTCCATCATGGTATTGTAAACAAGAAGATTTTTACAAAGCACAATGAAGATTGAAATTTAGACACTTAAGAGTGAAAACCACAAGATAGATTTCATTCTTGTTTATAAGGAAAAATGACCTAACCACAATTTGGTGGATATGGTGAAAGGGCCACAAACAATCTAATATTTGTACACACTGATGGGCATAGACCATTTCTAGTAGAATATAGAAGAAAATATTCTTACTTATATAATTTTACAAATGACTTGTGTAGATATTGATATTTCTACATGATGAGTTAGAAGTTTGCAAACTTTTAGAAATTCATGGAATTCAAGAATGAAGTAGATATTCATCGTGATAAGAAGATAAAGAATATTTGATTGGATTGAGGATGTGAATATCTTAACAAATAATTCTTCAAAATTATATAGGATTTTTGGGTTCTATCTCAAATCACACCACCTTATGAACCATTTTAAAATGGTGTTAGTGAAAGGAAAAATTGTACCTTTTTATACATGGTAAGTTAAATGATGAGTCATGAAGATACTTCATTATACAATTGGGGAAATGTATTACAAAATGTTGCATACACATTAAACAAAGTACCAACTAATATGGAAAATGGAATTCCTTTTGATCTAATGATTTGGAAGAAACCAATTTTATCCAATACGTGTGTATGGGGTTTTGAGTCATTTGGTAAGGAAATCTCAGGAAAAAACTTGCACCCTAGGGCACAAAGTAATTCTTTATAGAGATTCCATAGGGAGAAAAAGGGATACTACATGCATAACCCCTCAGAAAGGAATCTGATTTTCTCCCAACCAGCCACCTTCTTAAGAGAGAGAACATCCTCAAAAAATGTTAATGGGAACTAGATTGACATTGTTGAATTTGATGCTCATGATACGCAACAGTAGGTATAGGAACTGATTCCCTAGATCCCTATGAGAGAAGTAGTTCCTAAAACACAAGTAATGGGTAGCAGTGTAAGAGAGGTAAGAGAACCATATATATAGGGTTTTCTAGTCCCCAATTATAGTGATTAATTATTGTTTGAAATGATGATCCAATCTCTTACAAGGAGGATGTAGAGAGCCTTAAAGCTGGAAGATGGAAAGAATCCATGAAATTTGTAATTTATTCCATGTATTAAAACCAATTTTGGTTTCTGTTTGACGAACTAGCTGATGTAAATCCCATTGGAAGGAAATTGGTATTAAAGAGGAAATTGAACATGGAAGGTAAATTAAGTACCTATAATTAAAGGATAGTGGCTAAAGGGTTTAAATAGCATCATGGAATTTTCTATGATGAAACCATTCCACCTATTTACATGTTTAAAACCATTAGAATTATACATTCAATAGGATCTTAGCATGACTATGATACTTGGAATATGGATGTCAAAATGACATTCCTTAATGGGAACCTTAAGGAAGAGGTCTATATGAATTTTCCAGAAGGTTTTGTTACTCTAGGTGATAATAAAATGATTTTATTGTTTGTAGAGATATATTTAGGGATTGAATAAAGCATCTAGGTCATGGAACATTTTGTTTGATGAATCCTTAAATGAATTTGGTTTCATTGGGAAGAATGTGTGTCATGTGTTTACAATAATATTGTTGGGAAGGAAGTTGTTATCCAAGTAGTATATGTTGTTGACATATTAAATATTGAAAAATGACATACTGATCTTACAATCTGTTATGTACTGGTTAAACATGTGTTTCTCCATGTAGGATATAGGTGAAGCATCATATATTCTGGGGTTCAATATCATTAGTGATATATCCAAGAGGCTTATTAAACTGAGTAAAATTATATATGTTGATAAGATACTAAAGAGATATAGTATTGAACAATCCAATAGAGGATTGGTTCCAATGTCACATGGTTTACATGTTTCAAAGAAAATGTGTCCTCAGGCACAACATGAGAAAGAGATAATGATTATGATCACATAAAATTCATCAAAATGGTCAATAATGTATGCCATGTTTTGTACAATACATTATGTTGAATATGCACTGAATATGGTAGGAAGATATTAAGAAAATTGAGGAGAACAAAATTGGACTATTGTTAAGGCTATACTTAAGTATCTGACAGTAAATAAGGATGTATTCCTATTATATGGAGGAGATAAGGGGGTGGTCATCAAAGGTTATTCAGATTCTAGTATTTATACATATTGGATTGATCTAAACTCGCAATAAGGATATGTTTTATGTCTCAACGTAGGAGCAGTGAGATGGAAGACTTCAAAGAAGCTAGTTGTCGTCGATTCAACAGAGGATTTATAGTATACAGCGGCTTCTCATGATGCCAAGTAAGCCATTTGGAATATGAAATTTTCCTAGGAGATTGATGTGTGGCCTATCTAAAAAGACCACATCACATTGTATTGTGATAATACTATAGCGGTGGATTGTGTAAAGGATCCAAGATCACACCAATGGAAAAAAGAATATACTATAGAAGTATCACCTCTTGATCAATTTTTAATTGAGGTGTGAAGTTTCATTATGTATAGATCCCATAGGACAGAACATGGTAGACCCCTTGACATAAGGCCAATCCCACCAGAAGCAAGAATATAATTTCAGTTTTATTTGACTAAATGTTGTTTGGAGTTGGATCTAGCTCAAGTGGGGGTCTGTTGGAATTATTCCCCTTGAACCGACTTGTTTGTACTTTATTATAAACATGTATTCATAGATTTTAATATTAATATAATCCTTATCACATTAGGATTATTCTTTTATGTGACATAGTATGTGATTATGTTTTAAGAGTATCTATAACACTGAAAATTCATAGTAGTTCCCCACTATGATAAGAACCCAGAAGTGCTACGACACTATTCTTGAATATATGTTCACTAGCTAGATGATATCATTTGAGGGACACAAATGATATAGTCTATCATGGCTAGAGACTCATTGTACATTGAATCACCTTCTCCTGGTGTATGCTATTTGTAATATCTATAATGGATATTAAGAGAATAAAACCCCCGAGTAGGAAATCCACATTTATGTGTCATTGGATGTTCCTATCCATAGACATGTGTATTGGTCCTAATACAATAAGATTATTATTAATGAGTATTATGAGTCATTCACCAAGATGAATTGATGAAAACCATGGTGAAAAATGTTCACTACAAGGTAGGATATATTTGGTTCAACATGAGTAATATTACATTAATGAATAATTTGATAAAGAATTGATCACTTCAATTAATTAACATAAGTTAATATCACATGCCCTTTTATGGAAAAATTATTGTCTAAAATAAAGATCCATGGTCTTCTATAGGCAATTTCAATTTTCATAATGTCAAAGAATGAGTTATCGAGAATATAGGTTGATGGAACTAGCATGCAATGTGATCAATTTGAAATACTAAAATAAAGGTATTATGTTAAAAGGGAAGCATCCCTATGAGGTGACATGACATTCCAGCAATAACTTCTTTCCTTATGGGTTCCTTAGCATATTTTGAGACATAACATTGGACTTTAGGATCCTTCGCTTAATGATACTAAGAAAGAGGCATAGAAGGTAACACACCATGTGTGTCCAGAAACTCAGGTAAATAAAGTATTTTTATTTAATATTTAACATGTTGAATAAATATTATTCCTACACATGGTTTAATAATTATACATGTACACTTGATCACATTTATTCAATCACGAGTAATTCAAGAGAATATATTTTGAGTATAACTTTTAATCAATATTAATTTTTTCAGGATATAATATTTTTTTATTTATTAGAGAATAATGCAGTGATATATATTTAATAAACAAATAAACATTATTCAAGGACAAATAAATATCATGGAGGAAGGGCATACTGAGTTTAATGGTCTAGTGTGAAATAATAAATTTTCAGTATTATTAAATTAGATTATATTTAATTATAATTCTCATGTTTATCACATGTATAGAAATATTAATATTACTATTATTATATAACATTTGGTTATTCTAGGATTAAATAAATAATTAAGAGAACTTTTTCAGTTACTTTTTTTAACCTTAGCAATATAAATACCCATGTATTATATTTTCAAAAGAGATAATTTATTTTGTTGGTTGTGCGTAGACTTATTGGAGAATCCTCTCAACTCTCTAGATCTATATTTCTATAAGAACACTCCCAATAACATGGAGAAATCCTTATCCACTAAATAAAGGAGACCTCTATGGAAGTGATTCTTAAGATGATCAACCGGACAACACAAACACAAGGATCATCTATTCTAGCACTAAGACACTTCTTCGTAAAGGTCTAAAGAGTCTAAGAACACTTGTTTATCCCAAATATAATAAATATACACGTGGTTTCTATAATGAAATGAGGGTTCATTGCAAATCATTCACTGAATCCATCGCTGAAGAAAGAATTATTTAGAGTTAATTCGTTCTCTAATTAAATTAGTTGTAAACAAAATGTATTGATCTCCTCTCACTTGGTTCTAGTTAAATTCATTATTATCTATTTCTTTGAATCAATTTTCTGGATCATGGCGGTTATTTTCATATAGATATCAGGATGATCATCAATTATGGAAAAAATAAAAGTTTGGAACCACCCATCATGTTCTTCTACTGCAGCCAAAACCTATCCTCCCAAATCGTCTGGTGGATGTGGAATCTAGTTTTTATATCCCAACATCCCTATTTTCTTAGTTTATTCTATGTTGGAATATATTTTGGAGTTCCCTTGATATCTGTAAGATTCCACCACTACCCATTCAGCGGAAATAACTTGTTTTTTGGGGGTGAAGGAAGGTACATTCCTCATTATTATTCTTTTTGGTAAATTATGACATTTATTGTTCATACAAAATCAATATTTGGGAGTGTATTGTCATCTAAAATTTATTAGTATTTTTATTTCAATATTTTGGCTCTCTAAAATTTTCAATTTATATAACATGTTTTCCAAATTCGATCCTCAAACCTTTATCCATCCTTTATAGCTTTCTTCATGAGTTATCATTCAAAAACCACCATGGAAATATCTTAATATGTTCAATTTATAATGTTCACATAGGTGGATATAGTAGATATATTATCTTTTCTAAAACAAAAATTAAAATAATACATAGAATGAATTTTCCCTTGTATTCTATAATACATTTCACATTCTAAATTTTGTTAACCCTAAGAGAATAAAATTGAAACAAACCATGATAAACAATTATTAGGCAATGTTACATAAAACACACAAAACCAAAATAAAAAAAATCATCTCAAATTCAACTATAATAGAATTTTATAATTTTGAATCAAACTGTGTTGGCTTAGAAAAACCCTACCCATGTAATAAAAAAATATAATCAACTAATCATGAATTAAATTGAAATAATCAAATAAAATCTCAAAGCTAATCAAGGAAAAATAAATAATAATCATAAATTTAATCAAGACAAACTAAATATACATGAAATATATTGCCAAAAATAAATAATAAATAATGAATATGAAATAATACAATCAAATAATTAATGAAAAAATCTAAATCCACACATCATGAACCAACTAATACTAAACATAACTAAATCAATAATAAAAAAATTAATAATTCCAAACTAATGTGACTAGAATATAATGAAACTAAACCAACCTAATGAGAAGAGAACCTAGCATGAAAAGAAAAACCTAAATGTAGAAGTATTAAAAAGATCCATTAATTTGAACCAAATATAAAATAAATCAAAAATTGTTAACAAGATTTAATTTAATTGACTAAAAATAAATAAAAATAATGTTAACATAACTAAAGGAACATAAAGTGACATATACCAAAATGAATCATCAGTGAGATTAATGAAATCAAATTGAAAGAAATTTTATAAAAAAAATTATAGATGAATCAATTAAATAATTGTTCTCTATAATTAGACAAAAATAATTTTTTATTAAAAAATAATCAGACCAAAATTAAATCGTATATAATTAATATAAATTAAGTAATATTTAACAAAACTGAATTGAATTGAAATATACATAACAAAATTGAATTAACAAGATCTAAATAAAATCATTCTATTTAAAACCAAATATGAATAAAAAGGTTCAAAACTAAGCTTACCTTACACAATCATGTGCTAAATTAATCACTAAATCAAAGAAAACCAAATAGAAACACATCTAGCATACATTTCACCTTTCCATTTTACCATATTATGCATTAATTAATCTTGATTGGTTTTTTTTCAATAAAGACATTCCATTTTCATTATTCTATATTTATATTTTCATGGTACTCATTGGAATTATATATACCAAATTGAATCCTTAAATTACACTTTTGGTTAATTTATCAAATTATTATTAAATAAAATTCTCAATTCTCCAAATTTATTATATGAAGTTTTTTTTGTTAAAAAACTCATATAATACAACCCCTATGTAACCAATCATTATAGAAAATAATTTTTGCATCATTTAGAATATCCATTTTATATAAGTTATGAAAATCATTCTTAATATCATAATTTTCATTTATGGGTTTAAACATCCAATGTTGTTATAGTGGGTGGTTTCGAATATTAAAGGATGTGTTCCTCGAGAAAAATTATTTTTCTTGAGAAAAAAAGAATAAAGATAGTAGTATGGTAATAAAATCAACATAACAACATATTACTAGTTTTACTTATTTTATTCAAAATTGTAATATGTATTTTTTTCTAAATAGTACATCTATATTTGATGTAGTGTAATTAGGAAACAGTATTGTCTTGATTAGATATTGGAACACATCATGTGATAATTTTTGATGGACCAAGTTGGAAAAAGATAATGATTGGGTATCATAGGCTCATGCTGAAGAAAAAGTGGAAAACCAATTTCCATGCATGAGCATGAATAAAATAAATGGTCCAATGATGAATTTCAGAAATTTATGAAATTTTTATGTCCATAAATTTTACCTGATACTGTCTGGGCATGTGACAAATATTTTTATATGATGAATACATTATATTGTACACTAAGAGGTTTTCCTTGTGGTGGTTTTGGAAATTTAAGTAACTTGTGATGTTGATGCTGATGATTATGGTGAGAATGACAGTGAGGATGATGGTGAGGATGATGTCGAGGATAGTGGAAAGGATGATAGTATGGGTGGCTGTGAAACTGGTGATAATTATGTTGATGGGGGAAGGATTTATCCTTTAAATTATTTACATATATTTATGAAATTTGATGTTCTACAATTATTTTTGAATGAATATATGTGATGTTTTAAATATTTGATATCATTCATTGAATGAATTAATTGGTTTCTTATGTTATTATAGTTTGTGAATTGTATTGGTGATTTTTTTGAAAGTAATTGACCATGGTCGGAATCGTTTGTGATTTTTGAAGGCTCCCCTTGGCTATTTGGGTAGGGTTGGGGTGCTTTAACTAATGAAATTATGGGGGGATTATACCAATGGTTACAAAAATGTTGGTATAGACCTATACCAACTATTTTTATAGAAACCTTTGTATATGACTATACCAAATGTTCTATCAAAACTATAGATAAACTAAAATTTCATTATCCATATACCAATGGTTCCATAAAAAATGTGGTATTAGTATGTTCTATACCATGATCATATCTACTATTATCGTAGGAGATTTCCATTTCAATCTACATAAGGGGGAATCTATACTCACCTTGGTGAGTGGGATCTTTAGGCTTGTCATGCAAACCAATTTAGTGTAGATTAGATTATATCTTGGTTTAAATAATAGTTTTTATTTTGGATGATAGTGAACTTCCAAAAAATACATTTCCCATGGATGTAAACTATTTTTAGGATGTATATCTTTAATAGTTCTCTATCAAACTGCCCGACTCGATAACCAGGTCACGATCAAGTTTATGTTAGGAGTTGAGAGCCAATTTATATCCTTCCTAATAGAATTGAACAAGTGGGGATTCATGAGTTAATCTTTATTTTGAATATCTAGTTGGAAAAGGATTCTCATATTATAATAATTATCCTTGTGGTTGTTCTATTCTATTCACTATGAACAATAATATAACATTACTCTTATTTTGGAAAATCAGAGACTTACCATAATGAATGTCAGGAACCAGTATCCCCTTCCATGCAATGATGATCTCTTGTATTAGCTAAGTGGATCTAGGATATTATAAAATATCAACTTGTTGTTAGGGAACCATCAGTAGAATTTGAAACCATCGAACATGCCAGGAATATAATTTAGGAGAAGGTATGGCTTGTATGAGTTCAAAAGTATATTGTTCACCCTGAATAATGAACATGTTGTATCCAATGTTTTAATGAATAAGATATTTCCACCTTTCCTAGATCATTTAATGGTATTTTTCACCAAGGAAATATTGGTCTAATATTATTCGGAATATGATCATTTCTAACACCTCAAAATCGTCTATAGTACACTGAAATTGTGTTGACTCTATGAAAATCTTTTCAAATAAGTCTTCCTGATTAATAGTGTGTGCTTATTTTACCATTTTATCATAGATTAAGGATTATTATTAGACCTATAGAAGGTTTAAAACATGATATATGGGGATTTTCCCAACAATATCTTCCCAATTTAGAGGATTATTGTCTTATCAAGATATAATCGAAACTTTATGTGAGAATTATCCAATTAGGAAGCACCTATGTTTGGGATGACTAAGGAATGGATGAAGTATTTTTGTATAGTTTCTTTAAATAGATCATTACAGGAGTTAAATAGTATATTGACCTCATCACTGACCCTCACCTTTTTTATGTTTGGAAAACTATGTCACGTTTTATGAAATATTTTCTATTAGAATCAGAGAAGTTTTGATGAATCTATATCGAGTGGTTTCTTATGGATCCAAATAGCGGAGAATACATGAGAGTAATTACATTAATCAGGATAAAGTGTATGTGGTGGAGTTAAATTACCTTGGATGATGAATACACTATTAGTTGGGTTGGAGGTGTGTGGTGTACATTAACTAATAAATCCTCAAGTAATCTTTTCACAATGATACATTAAACTCTGATAGGGTTAGTGGGAGGCCACCTTTATTCCTCTGACATCAAGATCACATCCACACTAGGAAAATGATACCTCATTGTAAATGACATGATCTATATTATATAACCAAATATAGTGAAATATTTTTGAGATGAGTGGTGTCTAGTGCAACTTTTCTCATACATGGTTTAATATATTTAGGAGTGTCAGGGATGAGTAGCTATTACATTGACATATGTATTTCCCATGATTCTTAGTCAGATAAACACATAACAGTTATATATTCTCTAGGTATTTTTATTAGGGTTCCATTTATATAGTTTTCATCCACTATCAAGATGGTATCTTGGAGTTAGAAATGTTATTCATATCCATGATAGTGTTCGGTTCCTACAAGATTTTTTAGGAGCTGATCAGGGAGCATCATACTTATAAATGGGAATTACATCTTTTACTAATGAATATATATCATTATCTCCATATAGAATACTAGTTTTATGGTACTAAAATATGCATATATGGTTTTGTGGAAGGATTTTTCACTTTTTATTAGGGGAAGATAGAGAATCATATGTGTGTTGTGTTCTTACATTCTCTACCCATTCAAGAGTGGAAGTTGTATGATGTCACTATGGACATTGTGATAAGATTACCCATGAAAATACATAAAATTGAATCAGTATGGATGATCATAGATCAACTAATGAAGGTATCTCACTTGTTATCTATCAGGGAAACCATTATTTGGGATAATTTGTGCAGTCTTTATGTGTGGGAGACAATTCAGCTGCATGGTTTTTCAAAGGGTATTGTTTCATAATAAGATCATGATTTCAAATATCAGTTAGATTAAGAAGTATATAAGGATTTATTATCACAAGATCTTATAATTATATCATATTATCCCTAAGATTATGGTTAATTTAAAGGCATTATTTTGATCCTTTAGGATATATTGCATGAATATGTCCTTGATTTCGATGTTTCTTAGGAGAAACAATCAGAACTCATGGAGTTCCCATAAAAATGGCTTCTAAGAATTGATCATAATGGTTAGTTTGTGTATTTTCTGTAATTTAATGTCATTTATGTATATTTTGGTAAGATATATGTGAGTCAGCACTAGTTCGGCCTATTCTCATAAAGGATACATTTGAGGTTTTTCAATTTATCAAAAATTAGTTGGTGACTGCGGAAAGAAATTTGAAATCCTCTGTTGACCATAGGAGATGTCCTCGATAGTTTGAGGTTGGACATCATGTTTTCCTTTAGTTGTAAGCTAAAAACAGGAAAATCAATATCAATAATAAAGGGAAGTTAGAGAAATGTTTTTTGATCCATCCAATTTAGTTGAAAGGTATAATATAGTGGCATATTTTCGTCCCTTCCACTGTGATATATTGTCATGCATATATTATTTCATGAGTCGCATCATTGGATATATCATCCTGACCCTTATCACATGATAGATTTTTATGACATTATGATGGTTATTGGTGTGATCTTTGGTGAGCCTCTAAATCATATCACGAACTATATTGAGTAGAATCAGTGGGGGAAGAATGTACATCTAGTGTAAGTAAATTGGATAATTGAAAATGTGCAAGGGGATACTAATGAGAGGGAGTAAAATATATGGAAATGGTTTCTATAATTAATCTACAACATCCATCAACCAGATTTGGAGTATATCTTACAGATAATCTATTATGGGGTGGGAAGTTTGTAAGATCACATCTTTTTCAAGGTATCTCCCCCTTTATGTTTTGGTAAAACTATTTAGGATGATTGTTTTTTGTGTGAAACATGGTTTTTGAGCCATGTAACAGATTTCATTCTTTTAGGAGGAATTAGGAAAATTTTATAAAGTATAGTATTCTTCATACTGGAGATGTGGGTCCCACTTGAAAATAGTCTCTATGGAATGGACGTTGAGGTTGTTGCATAACAATCTCAAGGGAGAAAGTTCGAAGCCACATCATTTTGAGTAAATATTGTATCATAGTTGAATGTTATAGTGTATACCTTCCCCTGATAGATAATTTCAATGGAATAGAGGGGATAGATACAAAACAAGGGCCTCTGGGTGGGATTTAGGTTGTTTTTCCACACTAGGTAACCCTAAAACATTGAACTAGGCTAAACCTTTGACTACAACTCTTGATTCATGTTTCTAAAACTTGGTGTATTAGGTTATTACATTTTCCTTCCTCAGGTTTATGAGATATCTAGTATATTCTTAATATATTCCATAGACAATGTTTGACCGAGCATGCAATGGAATAGACCATTGTGTTATGCCTTAGTCCATCTTGTGTCAGCCTGTTCTTCAGCCGGGTTATGAAGGTTAATCCATGATCATATAATTTATTTTTTTGACTATAAGTACCAAAAACCCATCTGAACCAACTTATCCTCCATATACCCTACTCAAACCCTACGTTCCCATGATTTTATTTTGAAGGCCATTGGTGAACATTTTAATGAAATTCAATCCATGCCATATAGGTATTGATTCTTGGTGATCCAAACCTTTAACTAGAATCCCCTAATTATCCTATTTTAACTAGATATAATCTTCATCATATCATGGTATTATGGGCCAAGAGTTTTATGGATAGATAAACTAGTCAAAATCTTTTCTGTTGAGTATTTTATCATCTTTTAAAATTTTGATTTTCATCGACTAGAACATCTCTCTATATATATGTTTTCAAGTCTTCTAGAAATTGAAATAATTTTAGTTTTTTCGGCACACCATGCATGTGACATATATAGTTGAATAAACCAGGGTTTTTTATGATAATTTTTATTAAACATACCATGGGTCTCCTTAGGTCTATTGGAATTGAGATTGAACTTGTGTCCATAAGAAAGGTGATCCATCCCTTTTCCTGATAGTGAACTAGCGGACGTGGTAACATGAATTTTCGTATAAAATTTGAATATAAGTGATTGTTTAATATATTATCACATGTGATAAAAAAATTTAATTGTCTGAAATTAAAAAGTATTTTTAGCCAAATGAGTTGTGGCTATGATGGGATGTTAACAACGATTGGGATTAATTGGTAAATGGAATGGAATTATGGAAATAATTATTATAATTGGATTCCATACAATGAGAAATATAAATAGAGATAAAATAGTAATTTGAAGAATGAATCATTTTATCTTATGATTACATATATGGTATACCTAATTCTAGGCCATGTGAATTTCTTTCATATCCTTTTTCCAAAAAAATAACAATATTTTGATTTATTATAGGGGATGTGATGATATGTGGCTTGTTTGGTTTTTCATTCCATGAATTATTCTTATTATTGGTCATTCAAGGAACCATATGTGATTCATGATGGAATGATTCATGTTTACTACCTCAACATGGTGGTGTGAGGAATGTTGTTCAATACATATTGAGGGTAAGATGCACGAATTATGGAATTCTTGATTGAAATATGCATATTCAGTGGATAATTTGGGTGAGATGCATGATTTCCTAAGGATTACTTATGTTATTTCATGAAATTGTATGTGAAATTAATCCTTGATAGTAGAATCCCCTGATGACATTGGTTATTGATCCTATGAATAAGAATCTATCACATGACAAAGATAATTGGAATCATTCTGAAGCTGGTCTGGCTGACCATAGGTGTCGACCAAGAGCTAGAGGGAATGTGGGTTTATTAGTTATGTAATATTAATTTATAAAATTAATGCAACTATTTATCAGTTTATTTCTAGAACTATATAATCAATTTTTTTTTCATTTAGATGCCATAAGTGGTGTCATACTATGTTATAGTCACATCTTATTTGGTCTTCAACTTGGTACCCTAGATTATTTCATGTATGTAGATGTGGAAAATTGCAAGGGTACTTGCACTGATTGATTGTGTGATTGATGGGTTGGATTTTGGGGATTTGACCAAAATGGGGGTTAAGACTAGGGATTTAGAGCCCTTCATAAATACTATTTAGTGTTTTACTTTTTGATAATTTTATACCAACTTTTGTATAAATTCAACATGTTATCAAATGATTACATTATTATTTTAATTAGTTTGATTTTCCCTTTCCCCTATTTTAATTTTCTATTTTCCATTATTATTATTATTATTAGTTATCTATAATATGTACTAGATTTTATAGTCTCCCCACTAAATTACATGAATCCAGGCTGTAGTTGACAACCTATGGCATACAGGGAGTCATGATTTAGGTCACATATCCACCTAGGTCAGTCACGTGACGGATTACCAGGTCATGGAATTTACAATTCACAACATAAAATAAATATGATCTTATATTTAAGGACAAATATTCATTTTCCATAGATATATATCATATGAAATATAAATCATGTTTAATTCCCATCATAGGATATACCCTCTTAGCCTCCCTTAATATAGATTACTTTGTGAAATCATAATTAGAATAATTCTTGTGGTTTAGGATCCCCCATCACCTGATAGTCATACATTATTTATATTTAATTTTATTTATTTATCATAACCATATAATTTATTTATTAAATAATGTAATCATATAATTTAATATTAATAATAATATTAAGTAACTTTTATAACCCTTTGATGAGAAAAATATTATAAGTAAATTTTTACATTAATGTTACGTAAAATAATAGTCACTACAATATAAGAATTTATATTCTATTAATTTAAAGAACATAATTATTTTCTAACAAGTAACAGGTAATATCCCATCCTGGATTCCCTTAAACTGCTGCTTCGATCCAATTAAAAACAAGGAATCAAACATGTCTCCCCATACTCTACAGACTACTGACTAGCTGTGAGGATATAATGGTGGCCTAATGGGAAGACTATGACCTCTTATCTAAGTAAAAATAACAAAAATAACCTGATAAAATCGATAAAAGTAATAAAAAATGGTGGAAAAATAAATAAACTGAAAGAAAAGATGTAATAATAAATGTAATGTAGTAAAGGCCCAAAGATCCATATTATACATACATTACTGATCGCCCATTGGGCCAACCATACATATACATCACTAAATAAAACAAACTGATAAAATAATTACAAGGATTTATTACTATCACCTAGCTTAATCATATAACCAATATGAAAAATTTAAATATGAGCAATTATTCTTGATCAAACCTAGGCCATAGATATACATGTACCTACAACTAAGTGAACGTATGCTCAAGAACCCCAATGTAAAGTAATCCCAATTTCGGTGTGATTAAAAAACAAAGTAGGGAACCAAAAATTCAATCCCATACATATAAAGTAAAATATTGTGTATTTAAAATGGATCCAATCATCTGGATAACAATAATAATAATAAAAACATCTAGAAATAAGTTGATCGACAAAGTGGTATGAGGATTTTCAAATGAAAATGATCAGCTAAAATTAGACATGAATGGAAAAAGGTGTTATCATGAATATATATTACTATTTTTTTATATTCCCATAGATGTATATATATACATATATGAGTAACATGAAATGTAACATAAATAAAACCTCAGTCGATCATATGATCCAGGATCTGGTCGATGGGATATCATGTGGCCAGTAATCTGAGCTTGATGTTCTACCACTTAAGATGTGTACTATTATGTTGACAAATGGGTTCATAATCCTAATCGAAAATACCTATCATTTTTAGCACTGATAAGTCTTTGAGAATTATACGTCACCATAGGGGGATAAAATTCAATGCACAGGTTTCACACATACTATTTCCAATAACAAATATGCATAATTTTAGGTATCAATTGGACATCCTTCAAATGCATCATTTATCAATATTTTTCACTTATAAATCCAAGTGTAATATGTTCTGATGTCTGAATCTCATGTCTAGATCCATAAAAAATCATGTAATTACATCTTATACAATCCCTAAGACGGGTAACCTTTTAGAATATCGGTATTGAATACACTCTAAGTCCAATATAACAACACATAATCATTTAATAAATGTATTTATAGGCTCATACCCAATGAAGTATGGGTACTAATATATTGGTGTGTCCAATGACCATATGGTGTATCCTATATATCATATGGGTGAGTCAAGCCCATAATTGGGAAGCTCATCAACATTCAGTTTCTCAGGGAAAATGCACCCACCAGGTAACCATTAGAATTCTATGGAATTATAGAAGTTTATCCATTAATTGAGTAGTGAAGTATACAATGTTTTCAATGTCAATATCATTAACCAACTGCTATATTCCTTAATGAGGAGAAATACAATTACAATATGAGATTTATAGTTATACTAACAATAATATTTAATCAAGTAGGGCTCCGAATCTGGGACCTAGGATGTATGTCTAAAACTCCAAATAGAATAAATCAAAGAGGCCAGATTCTATGTATTAAATTATGAAATCTCAAGATATAAAGGGTAAACAATTGGACCCCATTAATTATATCTGGGAACCTCATGATAAGAATTCTCAACTATTAGATCCTAGATAAATAAATAAATCTCATGAAAGCATGTCTCAATAGCTGGATCCTGGGAAATACATTCAATCATCCTCACTAGTAATATCTTTCACTGAGTAAGGAACATTGGCCACAAACCAGGAATCTCCTCTGGCTATCATAGACGTATCAATAGTAACCATGAGAGTGTATAATTAAACAGTGAGGGAGGTCAAACCACTAACCCCACCATGAATTCCACATCCTAATAGTCATAAACATTCTTTATGGGGTCTAAGGTGACACTTGATACTATCACCACCCAAATCCCCAATGAACTAGCTCTGGTTTTGTTAAGTATTAGAGCACCCATTGGGTCCCTACGGTCATGAAAACTGGAGATGCAACATACTTGGGATCGTAATGGTCTAATGTAAACTGATGCATACATCTTTGGAGACTATGAGTATTATATATGAAAGGAATCCCTCTTGGGATCCTAAAAATGAAAAGTATAGTCATCCATATGGGTTTCTCAATCATGGACATAGCCTCAAGATGTGGGATGAAGCATCTACCTTTGGGTTTTCAGTGACCCCGATCATTTATCCAGTACCATAAATCCTTTGAATTTTATTTAAAGATTCACTAGAATTAATTTTAATAGGGGAATAAAAATTAGGGGAAATCAAGAGTATCCATATAACATAATAATCATGCATAACTACTGAAGGGTAGGTACGAGGGATCACCTACCTACAGGAGGATATAAACCATTTATTAACAGCTCTAAATTGCATCATCCAAGATCACAAATATATGATCTAATTTTCTCTGGATTCTATGATTCTACCTAACACAAGAAATATTAGGAAAAACTCAAAAACACTGGTATCATTATTTTAAAATTTAATATAAAAATTAAAACCAAATTTTAATAAATGGAGATATCTCACTGGAGATCCATTTATCATTGGGAATCGGGGAAACCACATATAGAAGTTCAACCAAGTACCCCAATACCATTCGTGTAAAAACCCCTAACCTGATGTTTCAAAACAACCTATCAATAACTTTAATTTAATATTTAATGATTTATAAAAACACCATGGTGAAGTACCTTAAACAAATAGTTTGATGTATAGTGCAGACAACACCTTAGGATGACCTCTTACTAGTAAGAGTGAAAACCCCATATGAAATGGTATATTCCATTATGCTCTAGTGGAATCAGTGAATAACCCAGAATGGAAATTCTGAAAACCTAGAATTAAATAAGGGAAACAATATATAATGAGGGAGGAGGAAGACATTACCCATCAATGTTGTCAAATCACAACTAAGATCTCCTTTATCGGTGAATAATGGTGGGAGAGGAGTGTCAGCTCAAAGCCTCTCTTATTCCCTCTAATTTATTAATGAAATAAATGGGGAGATAGCCTCTTAATATTATTTTAAAAATCCACCTCCATAGGTTTCATAAAGTGATAAATTTTCATGTCATGAACTATATTCGCAAGGTGAACTAGATACATGTCATGAATTTCATCGGGTAATCCCCCGAGATTTCACATACAATACTAGGCTACAACCCATAAAACCCATTCATGTTGTGAATGGCATTCAAGATATGAATAGCTCACTACTAATATTTTAAATAGAACGTTTACCAATTCTTATTTTGGTTCTTTCCCAGACCCCCACCCCCCGGAAATTCATTGATACATAGAACATATCCAAAAACATCATGTCTGAATGTTATAACACTCAAAAATTCATTTTTATTTCTATTTCATAATATGTCTAACCTACCAATGCGGAAAAATTAATATTATCCTGAAAATTCTACCAATCTGAAGACGTGGGACCTTATAGTATCACCAACATAAAACTTTTCACCCCCATAGAAGCCTTGGGAAACATTTAAAACCTTACCCAGCCAACATGTGTTAAGTATTCCCACATAGATAGTCGTATCTTGTCTCTAAATTCCCTACTGGCTTCCAATCACCCCTTCTGGACAATTTCCACATAGCCACCCAAACCCTTAACAACACTAAAAATTGTGAATGAAAAATAGCATGGTTATTAGATTAGTCCTTATAAAAAGAGACATTCTCACATTTTTATCTCTTTTATCATCCGAACTACAGTACACTCTGTTATAAGTTGTAACTTCAAATGGAAAATTCTGGAAAACGATACATACTCCTCTATAAATTTCAATAAAAACATAACCCTTATATAACAAAGATTCTCCCAACAATTTTATCAACTCAAATAATCCAATAACACATGAGGAAGCTTTCTCGATATTTGATTCTAACTAAATAGTCGAATTTCATTTGATGAATCATTCCCTAGTTGCATTGACTCATCAATGAAAATTTAGTGTCAACTTTTGTACTATGCATCTCTCATCCAAATGGCATGCCTCTATAAATTAATCACTAACCACATCCAGTAATAAAAATTAATATGAGACAAACTTCCTACATTTGAAAATTATTAAAAAAATCTCATTATCAGTTTCCAGCGTTTCACAAAACACTGATATGATTCTATTATCTATAGACATACCGAGATCATATCTAATCTCAATCATTGAATTCTATAACGGATACCTTCTGATATTTCCTAGAAAACCCACACCCTTTATATTTATATTGTTTTTTGTCCATATACACATCGATGAATTTCTGAATGAATACTATTGGACAATCACAAGATAATTCAGGCTTAATACCCACACTCTAACTTCTCCCAAGTCTATATTAGTAATTTTATGTAGAAATTTTTGGGCAATACATCCATACACTCATCAATTTATTTTATGGAATATGATATCCAAAAAAATCATCTAATGAATGGTCTAAATATCTCATGACCCTTCTCATATAAGGGTCTCTCACTATTAACAAAAGTGTCTATTCTAACCATAGAAGAATAAAAATTCTCACTCTAATTAAAAGATAACTTTGTCCCCACATCGTTTTCCCTTTCCATCATGGAAATATTACTAGAATTAATTATAACCATATAATCCTATGAGTTACGGTAGACATCACCCCAACTCGTTCCCACATCTGTTGAACTATAATGATAGAGCCTGTTGAAATTCAAATCAAAACATCAGTCCCCACCCTCTAATGGACAATAGGGTATAATAAACCATATAGATTAATTTTAAATTTCACCTTGATCATAATTCCATGGTAGATTTCATCCACCCCAAAAATATATATAGGTAGACAAACATGTAAGCAGCACTCTGTTATCATACTGAGGATGATGTCACGTTATTATGTATGATCACCTATATCTAGTAGTACACTATGATTCAATTGATTGGTCTTTATAGCTCTCTTTGAGTTACACTGTAATGACCAAAACCTAGATGGTCAGGAGCTGGTGTATTCTATCAATTAAATTTTCATGATTACAAATAATAAAATCCTGGAGGATCAAGTGTGTAACTCCCCAAGCACAAAATCCCAGAGCTGGTGCATTATTTTAATATATTGGCATCACTACAATGAATCATGTCCCAAAGGACTGATCCGTTTATCAATCTTGGAAAATAGATTACATAGATGAACATTATATTAAAATTTCAGACATAAAATACAATATATATAATACTTTGAAAATTACCTTATTCTTCTAGCATAAACCTATATGTAAATAATATTACACTTCTTGGAATCCTGGGAAAATAAAACATTATAAAGGGGTGAGCTCAGATGCTCAGTAAGGGTAAATAATTTAGCGGAAACTATAATATTTTAAGGCAAGATGTGTAATAAAAACAAAATTCTATTAAACATAAACATGATCATAATATAAAGAAAATAAATTAAACATTACCATATAAACATGCACATGGATATTATCCTAGTTGAATAATCACATGTAATAATTAATTACAAAATGAGGAAATTCCTAATACCGGAGAACATTACCACATTATCAAGGCCTCGTTCCAAGACTACATATAATATTTCTTTCAAAGCCGTTTGCCAAGATTCTAATTTTCTCATGATACCTATCAATGAATCGGGGAGCTATAATAGGCTCCACCCATCACTTACTATTTCCATTGCATTCCACATATGAAAATGTTGAAACATAATATAATCATTCATATAAAAAACTAGCTGACACAATTCCAATTCATCAACCATAAACCATGAACGGTATAAAAATCACACATCCACAGTCAAACATATCATAACTCATTAAATAAAATATGGAATATTGTATTAAAATAAATCAACCTTAATCAATAATAATATCCAATAAATAATGCTAACATAGTAGAAAATGACTAGAAAAGCTTTTTGATAGAAATATCCATTTTAGTGAAATCATTTTAAAATAACACATTTATAAAGGAAATCATTTAAAATAGATTTTGGAATCAAAGTGTTCTATACCACTTTGAAACATTTTAAAAGAATTAAAATTTTAAAACAGTCATGTCCATATAAATAAATCCTTAAAATAATTTGGAAAACATGGAAATTAATGATAAATATTTACATGAGTAAATATTTAAAACTTTTAAAATGATGTTTTAGTTAAAGAGTACCTTAGAATAATCATTTTAAAATTCCTTTTATTAAACATGGACTTGGGTAATAAATATTTCCCAGAAAATACTGACACATAAAAAATCACAGATAACAATGAGATTGAGGAATTAACCCTTACCTTGTACATTCCTTCAGTAAATGGTATGTCTAACCTCATGTATTATGACCATAGTATGTTATTAAATTTTAATATAACTATATTAATATTTATGATATCTTACATGATTCATTTTTGACATTATACTACCCATTTAAAAATAATTTCCATGTTAAATTAACATTTCAGTTAATAATCGCTTTCTTTATCATACATGTTTTAACTTGTTATTCTTGATCGTATAAATTAGATCATAATTTAAATACATTATAATATAAAAAATGATTTATATATTATATATATTTATGAATATAGATATGTAATATATATAGATATATGAAATTAAGACACCATTTATGGAGACGGTTGGTCGTACGTACTTATAAACGCAATTTTTGTTTTCATATTGTATTTAACAGAACTAAGTGAATAAGATATATGTAAATACATATATATATATATATATATATTAAGAATAATTATTATGAAACATGTTACATACTTATTAATAATATATATTTTTATAACCCTCATTGAATTATGAATGTTGAAATGAATCTCATCGCATCGTGGAGATGGTAAGCCGTACGTACACACGAGCAACAATATCATTTCCTTAATGATTAAAAGGTGAGGAATTAGGATGGAATATTAACATTAATGATATATAATAATCTGTTTTAATTATTTACATACATATTACACATCATTATATCCATCCAAATAACATAGTCTTCAATACCAAATTACACCACGGCGTGGAGACGGTAAGCCGTACGTATGCACACATGGTGATATAATCATTCAAAGGATGGATAGAATAAAGAATATGGTTGTAACATATTTATAATAACATCATAGTACATATAATTTAATGGAGTTATTATTTTGGTATATAAATAACAAAGAAAGAGAAAGAGGAAGAAGAATATAACATTAAAAGAGGTGATGAAATTATAACCTCTTCTTCGGGTGCTTCGTTTTGATTTGAAAAAAAGGGATTATTAGGATGGATTTAGGTTCAAAGTAAGGCCTCTATGTTTATGTGAGGTATGTTTGGAAGAGATTTATGATGGATTTGGTCGAGCCAAACAGATTTGGAGATGTGTTTTGGAGAGAAGGGGAAATTCCCTTTTATAAGAGGGGTGTGGGGCTCCTTAGGAAATGCAAGAAATATTATTTTATTATACGAACATTTTCAGTTTATAATGGCTCTAGATTAATTTATTTCTAGCCTTAGGTGGTTATGGGTCGCAATACACTCAACCAATAGGTTTTAGAGAAGTTTAGGATACAATTGTAATCTTATCTTTTAGATTTTACTTTTAGTTAAATAGTTTAACTTTAACAATGTCTTCTTGTATTTTTATATTTAATAGTTACTAAACATACTATAAAATACCTAGAAACACACAAGTGGATATTTAATGAAATTTATATAATTTTTAGGGTCCTTTTGACCCCCCATATATTTTTAGGTCTATTATATAATTTAATAATAATTTATTTGTTTTACAAACTCATTTATGTCAATTTTGATGCTATTTGGTATTTGGTTTATTTAAAATTAATTAAAACATGATTACATAGAAAAAAATTCATTTAATAAACCCTAAAATGTCATATTACCCTATAAAATTAGTGTAAAGAAAAAAATTCTCAATTTACATTTAAGTGGATATTTACAATATTAATTATTTTAATCTATCATTAATAAGGTAATTACTACATCATCATTATGATGTATATATATATATAATTATTTTATGTACAAAATTTATAAATAAAATACCATTTTGTAGGAAATAATTTTACATTTCTAATTAATATTTATAGTCTAATTTATCTTATGTATAACCCTATACTAAAAATGGTATAGTTATTAAACGTTGAATTTAACATTTTTAACTCTTCTTTATATAAAATAATAATAAATGTCCTAATATAATCCAAATGGGATAAAGGATCATATATAATTCCAATGGATGGATTTGGTCTAAGTAAAATGATCAAGTAGAATTAGGGCATTTGTTATGGCAATTATAAAATCATTTTTACCATTAATAACCCTATTTTCTTTTAACTGTGTTAAATTAAAGTCAAAATTTATTATTCACCAAAAAATATATTCATCTAATAGAACCACATTTTATATACAGATTTCAACCATGTATCTCAGAATTTTCAAATTCAATCCACAAAATTGGTAAAATTTTGTTTTATGTAAATTTGCTAACGTGCCTAGAAGGTCGGTAGAAGACGTTAAAAATTTCAATAAAATTTTATACTTCTAATTTTATTATAAAATGACTCTAATGACTTACATTGAACTCATATAGGTATTATGTATCTATTTTTACTTAAAATATATTTAAATAAAATAATTAATTAAATAAATAAAAAGTCGGTTTGTAAATAATAAAGCCTTTTTTTTACTATTCATCAAAAATTTAAAGTTTTCAGAAAAATTCAAAAAATATACCCTAAGCTAAATTTGGTATTAAATTTTCAAAAATGAATTATAGTTTAACAAATTAAAAACATAGAAGTTTCAATAATTAATTTTAAATTAATTCCCATTGTCAAAAGAAAAAAATAGGCTTTTAAAAAGTAAAAACTATCAAACGATTGACATGTGTTTATATCAAATTTAAATGTGAAATTACATATAATGACCATTATTGTATTAAATGATAAAAATATAATATAATTATACTTAAAAACCATTCAAATGTCTAATTTTATACTAAAAATTATTTTGTTTAAAAAAATATGTTTTCAATTAAAATTTAGTATTTTCACTATTCACCAAAATATTAAAGTTTTCAAAAAAACAACAAAACATTATTGAAACTAAATATTTATGTACCGATTCTAAAGAAGAGTTTTATTTTCTCATTTTTAATATATAAAAGTGTCCAACATTGGATTCAAAAAGGGTTCTCCAGTAAAAGGTGTTAAAATTTCATTTTCTAAAAAATACTTCCTTTATCTGAAAACTTGAATTTGTTCTTATATTATGTCTATGAAACACACAATATAGATGTTAAAATTATATGGAGTATATAAATTCAAAATATAGTTAATAATATTCATAACCACTTTTTGAATGTCTTGTTTGATAAGTCATAGTGCGCTCGAACTCGGTGTTACGTGTGGAACAAGCTGTTAAATTACTTCACAGAAAATAACTTACTATGAAATTTTGGTATGGTAGATTCTCCCCTCTTTCAATAAATTCCATCCTGGAAATTGGAAATTGTTCATTGAAAATAATGGGTTAAAAATAACAAAAATACCTTTTGGAAAACCAACATCAGAAATTGGGTTAATAAAATTTAGTCTTAATAAGAGGGAAATGAAAAAGTCACCAACAAATTATGATCTCGATGAAGAGAAAAATAGTGAAAATAAGAGACACATAATTGGAGTAAATATGTAAATATTTATTGGGATTGATAGAGGTCATCAATCTCAAACCAATATAAAATTGACTGCCCCAAAGACATCAATCTATGATGATTTAAAATATCATCGGTTCAACAAAACATAAGGTATTAAGATAACACATTTTTGGTTTTAATATCCCTTCCCTCAAGTTTAATAATTAATTATTTAATTAAATAATTGGAAAAAAGATAATTGACATTTAGAGTTTCATCCTTCAACCAATTCCAACCATAAACTCATCTTTCACTCTAAAAGATAACAGATTTCAAATATAGTCTATTTATCCTAATCATTTATGGTTACAAAAATAATGAATTTATAATTCATTTTTCATACTATTTAAAAAAAACTAAATTATAAAAACCAGGAAATCATGTAGGCTAGTGATAGGTGATGCACCCTTGTCGCCTTTCGGTTATGGGTTCAAGTCTTGCGGCCTTGCCGGATAAGACGGGTTGTCGACCGACCTTCGGGTTGTCCTTTCTATAAAAATCCCCAAATAATATTAAGAATTAATTTAAACACAAAAATAGTATCCAATATAAAAAATAATCCATTCCAACCTTTAGACTTATCCAAAATACTTCTATCCAAACTAACAGTCCAAAATTTATAAGGAAGGTAAACACAATGAAGATATTTTTTTCCAAATAATAACATGTGAATACCATCATCATGTTTTCTTTTAAAATGTTATAACACCATAAATTACCATAAAACATTGTTATTTACTTTAATGCTCCCTTATTCCTTATAGAATACTAGATATGCTCCTAATATCCAAAAATGATGTAAACTCCAATAACAATGGAATAAAAACCAATTATTTACATTCAAAGTTGTCAAGAATATCAAATATAATTTATCCAAATCAATCATATCCTATTCCAAAATAACTAACTTTGTATCAGACCCATATTAAGGTTTATCTTTCCATAAACCATGTATTTTCCAAGAAAAATTAACTTTCTATTGAGTCACTTTTATTATGACAATATAATCTCAAATCCCCAATAAAATAGTATTCTAGTACAATCTTATTTACTTCCATAATTCATTTAACAAGTAGATCATTGATACAACACTCAAATGAAATAATTCTTTAATAACAATATAAGATCACTAGTCATTCATCTTCATCTAGGGTTGTAACATAACTTGATTATTATCCAATAGCATCATTTGGGGCATACTCTGATGATTTGTACATTGATTCGCGTAGTGTCATAACTCATTGTAGATGAATCATTGTATATTAGAAACCTTTTTGTAACCCTTGAAATCACGTACTTGGGGCCCTTTTTCTCCACAATTATAAAAAACTCACATACCCTTCAAGCAATTTTCAAGGTGATTCTTTCCACAGTTATCACATATCTGAAAATCCTTCTTTCCCCTCTTCCCTTTATAGATATTTATCTCTACCATCATTTTCTTCTCTTGCTTCCCTTCAACACCGTAGGACTCAAAGAATTATTTACTTATCTTATTAGTACATGAAACAATTTCAAAATTTGATGAGAATACATGGGAGACTATTTCCTTTCTAAATTTTGTCTTAATACTAGAAATGACATAATCCTTCTTACTCTTTGGATCATGTGTATTGCAGGAGTTTTCATTCCTTCTACTAAGCACCATTTCTAAAAAATTACATACATTAGGTTAGTTGATGAATCAAAATGAATAATTCCAAACTTATATAATACCTAACATAAATTGAAGAGATTATTCTTATAATCTATAATCATAATAAAAAATTTTCTTTGAGGAAGTATTTACTCCAAAATCCTATATAATGGATTCTAATGATAATTTCAATTATCCTAAGAAAATCACATAGTAGTGTCCTAACCATGAGTGAAGCAAGGACCGTTGTCATGTACCAGGATACCCCATGTCACACTCGAAACTCCTTGACAGATTTTTCACTCCAAGGTACATTGCTGCTAGAGCCTCCCATATATTCTCGTATCCAGACAAGGATGTATTTTATGGAAAATACACGTTGTCTCTACATTACCAAAATTCTAGGAAGTTCTTATATACAAATCTTCAAAGTCTATCATAGGGTAATGTTATCTAATAAGAGTTTTCTATATCTAGATTCCAATTTTTTTACAAAACTTACTATGATACCAGCTCGAATGCCCCGACCCCAAAAGCCTTGAGCTGTGCATTATTTTAATACATAGGCATGATTACAAGAAATCAAGTCGCAAAAGACCAATCAGTTTAGTAGTCCTAGAAAATAGATTACATACATGAACTTTTCATTACAATATATAATATAAAATTCAACATAGATAATCCTTTGATAATTCCATTGTTATTCTAAAATAATCCGGTATATAAATCATAGTACACTTCTTGGTATCCTATGAAAATAAAATTTATAAAAATTGGGATCTTAAATGCTCAGTAAGGGTAAATAATTTAGCAGAAGCTATAAACATTTACGGAGAGATATGTAATAAAAAAATCCTTTTAAATATAAACAAGAACATAATATGGATAAAATAAATCAAACATTACCATATAAACATTCATTGGAATACTCTACTAGTCCTATAATAATATTTAATAATTAATTTCATAATGAGAGAATGCCTAACACCGGACCTCATTACCACATATTCAAGCCCTCGTGCCAAGACTAAAAATAATTTTTTTCAAGGACTTGTGCCAACTCACTAATTTGTCTCATGAGACCTTCTGATGCATCGAGAAGCTATAGAGAGCTCCACTCGTAACATACTTAGTCCACTTCATTCCTCATATCAAAATGTTGAAACATAACATAAACATTCATATTAGAACTATCATACGAAATTCCAATACATCAACCATAAACCATGAAGTTTATAAAAATAACACATCCAAATTAAAACCTATCATAACTCATTCAATACAATATGGAAGATTGTATTATAATAAATCAACTATTATCAAGAATAATATAAAATAATGGGTGCTGATAAAGTTGAAAATTATTAGTAATACTTTTGGAGAGAAATATCTCTTTTTGTGAAATCTTTTAAAAGTAACACATTTATAAAGGAATTGATTTAAAATATATTTTTTAATAAATGTGTCCCATACCACTTTGAATCTTTTTAAAATAATTAATATTTAAAAACATTCATGTCCATATAAATAAATCCTTAAAACCATTTTGAAAACCATGACATTGATTAGAATGATTTAGAAGAATAAATATTTAAAACATTTAAAATGATGTTTTAGTTAAAGAGAACCTAAAAATAATCATTTTTAAAGGTATTTTGTAAAACATGGACATGGATAATAAATATTTCCAAAAAATACTTACACATAAACAATCTCGGATAATAATGATATTGGGGAATTAACCCTTACCTTGTAAATTCCTTGATTCATGGGTACGTTTAACCAGATGTATGATGACCATAGTATCTTATTAAATTATAAAAAGACCATATTAATATTTATTATATCATACATGATTCGTTTATGACATTATACAACCAATTTAATAAAAACATCCATGTTAAATTCACATTTCAGGTAGTAATCGCTTTCTTTATCGTACGTGTTTTGAATTGTCATTCTTGATCGTATCATGTAGATCAGGATATAAATACTTCCAGAACATAAAAAATGATTTATATATCATATATATTAAGAATATAAATATTTGTAATAGATATATATATGAAATTGGAGAATCTATTTATGGAGACGGTAGGACGTACGTACGCAAGAACGTTGTTTCTGTTTTATTATAGTATTGAACAGAACTAAGTGAGTAAGATATCTGAAAATACGTGTGTGTGTGTGTATATATATATATATATATTCAGTAATATTATTAAATAATATATTACATACTCATTATTAATACATTTTTTATAGTCATCGTTGAATGGTGAATGTGGAAATGAATCTCATCGCATTGTGGAGACGGTAAGCCATACGTACAAACGAGCGACGATATCATTTCCTTAATGATTAAAAGGTGTGGAATTGGATGGTATATTAATTTTACAGAGACATTATAATGTTTTTTCATTACTTATATACTTATTACTCATTATTATATCCATCCAAAAAACATAGTGTTGAATAAAAAATTACCCCATAGTGTGGAGAGGGTAAGGTGTACGTATGCACGTATGGTAACATTATCATTCATATGATGGATAGAATAATTAATATGGTTTTAAAATATTTATAATAACATCAAAGAATGTATAAGGTTCTGGATTTATTATTTTGGTATGTAAATAGAAATGAAATTGAATGTTGAAGAAGATAACTATAAAAGAGGTTATGAAATTATTACATCTTCTTCGGCTGCTTCCTTTTGATTTGAAAAAAAGCTCTCCTTAGGTTGTATTTTTTCATAATGGAAGGCCTATAGTTTTACTTAATGAAGTTGGGAGGATACTTTCGTAGGGTTTTTCCGATCCAAATAGCATTGAATGTGTGATTTTGAGAGATGGAAAAGTTCCCTTTTATAAGAGGGGTGGGGGCACCATAGAAAAAACTTGAAGTAGTATTTTGGTATACAATAATTTTCGATTTATAATGGAAAAAAATTAATTTATTTCTAGACTTTGGTGTTAATGTGTTTAAATAATCTCAACCAATAGGTTTTAAAAATGTTAAGGATACAATTTTATCCTTATCTTATAGATTTAACTCTTAGTTAAATAGTTTATCTTTTACAATGTCTTCCTGTTTTTTTATATTACATGGTAAATAAACAAACTATAAAATGCCAAGAGAACCCCAAGTGGATAATTAATGAAATATATATCATTATAAGAGTCCTTTTAATGATCATTAAATTTTTATGACTATTATATAATATTATAATATAGTATTTTTTTTAAACTCATTTTTGTCAATTTTGACACTAATTGGTATTTAGTTTTTGTGAAAGTCGTAGTAGCATTATTACTTAAAATATTTAATTGAATCAACCA
Source organism: Viscum album (assembly GCA_963277665.1). Taxonomy (NCBI): domain Eukaryota; kingdom Viridiplantae; phylum Streptophyta; class Magnoliopsida; order Santalales; family Viscaceae; genus Viscum; species Viscum album. The sequence continues at coordinate 1,014,677,461 of OY728120.1, read as the reverse complement.
TAAAATTTCGTATTAACCATAAAAATTGGTATAATGCATAAAAATTATCAATTTAAATTTATTTGGAATTTTATAAAATCAATTATTTTTATCTTTTATTAATAAGGTAATTACTGCATCATCATTGTGTCATATATATATTTAATTATATCATGCTCAAAAATTATAAATAAAATACCATTATGTAGGAAATAAAATTAAATTTCTAATGAATATTTATAGTCGAATTTACCTTATGTATAACCCAATATTAAAAACAGTTTAGTTATTAATCTCTGAATTTAACACTTTTAACTATTCTTTAAATAAAATAATAATTAATGTCCTAATCTAATAAACGTAAGACAAAATGATCATATTTTATTCATAAGGTTGTTTTTGGTCTAAATACAGTTATCCAGTAGTATAAAGACATGTTTTAAGGTAATTATAATATCATTTTTATCATTAATTAAACTATTTTCTTTTAATCGTTGTAAATAAAAGTCAAACATTACAATTCATCAAAAATATTTTCTTGTTATTAAAATACATTTTACATTATGATGTCAACCATGTCTCTTGTATTTTTGAAATTAAATCCATAGAATTTGTAAAATTAAGTTTTTTGTAAATTTGCTAACATTCCTATAAGGTGGCTAAAAGACATTAAAATTTTCAATAATGTTTTATATGTATAATTTTATTGTAAAATGACTCCAATTAATTATATTGAACTAATATAGGTATTATGTATCTATTTTTAATGAAAATAAATTTAAATAAAATAAATAATTATTTAAATAAAATGTCAGTTTTTAAACAATAACGAAGTGTTTTTCAATATTCATCAAAAATTGAAAGTTTTCATAAAAATACAAAAAATTCACCATAAGATAATTTTGATATTAAAAATTCCAAAATGAATTATATTTAACCAAATTAAAAACATTTAATAATCAATAATTAATTTAATATTAATTCCCATTACAAGACCAAAAAAACAGGCCTTTAAAAAGTAAAAACTATCCAAAGATTGACATGTATTTATATCAAATTTAAATGTGAAATTACATATAATGACCTACATTGTATTAAATGAATAAAAATAATCTAATTATATTTCAAAAACATTCAAATGTATAATTTAACATAATAAATTATATTCATTAAAAAAGTTTATTTAAATTAAAATTTTGTATTTTTCACTATTCACCAAAATATGAATGTTATCAGAAAAACACAAAAAATTTATCAAGATAGAATTTTTATGTCCCAATTATAAAGAAGATGTTTATTTTGTCAAATTTAATATATAAAACTGTCAAATATTGGATTTAGAACGGGTTCTCCATTAAATGGCTATAAAATTGCATTTTTTGAGAAATACATCCTTTATCTGAAAAATTGAATTTGTTCTTCTATTATGTCCAAGAAACACATAATATGGATGTTAAAATTATATCGAGTATATTAAATTCAAAACGCAGTTAATAATATTCATATACGCTTTTTGAGCAGCTAGTTTGGTAAGTCGTGGTGTTCTCAAACTCGGTGTTGTGTGTAGCACAAGCTATTTAATTACATTATAGAAAATAACTTACTAGGAAATCATGTGTTTTTACAGAGATTTTAGTATTCTTTGTAATCCAGATACCTAAATAATACTTTTATTAAAATGGGAGACACTAATTACAACATAATTATTTCCTTCTTTCAAAATAACATCTATAATAAATTTATTCCATATAAAATATCTATTCCTATCTTTCTTAGTATGCTTCTTTGATTCGTAATGAATGAAACATGATAAGGTTGAGATCAAATGATCACTAAAGGAAAAATATATTGGAATAAATAATGAATTAATTAGAATAGTGAATATGGAAACAAAAATAACTGAACACACATGCCATGTAATCAACAATCTGAATGGAAGTGCATAAAAAATATGGAATGGTTATAAATGGAAAAAACATGTCATTAAAATAATTAGATAATGGAAAAAAATAAGGATAGGTAAGAAACTAAAACACATGCCATCTAAATAACTGAAAATAAAATATATCCATATATATGTCGATCCAAAATATCTTGTATGAATAATAACTGAAACTAAATGATTGAAATTCCGAATTATTGGATATCACGTTTCCCAAACACATGATACATTTACCATCAAGGGACTATTTAATATTTTGAAATTTACACAATTAATTCTTCTAATGAGACTGTCGATGCATCGAGGGGCATCTATTAACAGTCCCCCTATATATAGGGCTCACCTAAAATGGTCCCCAAACCGTGTGTTCCGTGTCCAAAACATTCTACATATCAAATAAATAATATGCCTCATCAAATATCTATATTTAATATAATATATATATTAAACAATATTTTCCAAAAAAAATTAAATTATTTTTAAAGTAAACACTGTATGAAAAGTGTTGTATGGTTTAGGAAATAATCATATCGATGAAAAATGATATGAATATTTTTGGGGAAATTCAATGTCAAATGACCATAGGAAATTGAAGATTTATATGGGAATAAAAGGAATCAAGGAAGTGAGTGTGAATACTAAACATGGATAAATCAATCTTAATCCATCCATAGGAAGATTAAGTATGTGATCAACACAACATAACCCATGTAAAGTAAAAGAAAGGTTTGATGTTGTTGATGAATGCAAACGTTATAAAAAGATCATTTAAAAACATTATTGAGGGCAATATACTTTTATAAAAAAAATTCTTCGAATATAACTTTTGAAAATATTTTCTCGAAAAATTAACATTTTAAACCTGAAATGGAAGATTCAATAAAATGACAATAGGAAAATTCATACAATCCATATGAGGTAAAAAGAACATCATTTTTCCATGGTTAATGGTTAGAAAAAATCATTGTTTGGAAGGTGACAAGGGGATTCCTTTGAAAAAATTTGTAAAAGAAAAAAGGATAAATATGTTTTTATGAAATTTGTTTTAAAAAATTATTTTTATAAATACATGGATTTTATAAGAAAATAGTTTTTTGACTAAAGAGAGAAACAAATATTGGTTTTCCTAAAAACATTTTATAAAACATTTTGGGTACCAATGAAAGGAAAAATGACACTAATACTTGAAAATAGTAATTAATAACTAGAGGATAGAAAATTAAAGATTTCATTAAATAATGGTCATATTATTTACTCAAATGAAAATAACACTAAAATATAATTAATATTATTGTAGTGGAAAATAATCTTTAAACATTACAAAGTGTCCCACACAACATTGAAACATCTTAAATCTTAAACCTCATAATGAAATAATATTAAATGAATGCCTAAAATAAAATAAAGAAAAATTATTTCATGATATAATAAATAAAAATGTGATTTAGATACACCACACTAAAGATGTAAGTGGTGAACATGACATTTATCTAATAGAAGTAAAAATTTAGTAGAAAATACTTTACCCTGAGTTTTATTTCAAGTGAATGTCCTTTAACATCTTTCATAATAAGAATATGTCTATTTTATGCTCTATTGAGAACCTTTTTCATGTTTATCATTACTTTTGTATCACTTTTTACAATTTTCCATACAACTTCTTAAACAAATAAATTAATTTCAGTTGTTTTGACCAAATTCAGTTTATGTGTCAAAAATAACTTTTTTTGTCCACTATAGACAAAAGGATCATTATGTAAAATCTCCAAAATAATAAACATTACATAATTATCATATTTACAGATAAATTATTCATTTAAAATAAATTATTAAATATTAATATGAAAAATGAATCAACATTATGATCTTGGAGAAAGTAGGTCGTACGTACGTAGGAGTGACGTTCTTATTTTTCAATGATTGTTATCGAAAGAAGGTAAGTAAAACATATATTTTTAGAATTATTATTATATCATAAATAGAATTTATTATATCACATATACATATATTTAAAATTATTATTATTTAAATGGAATCACATCGTGTCGAGGATGCAGTAGTCCACACATCCATGAATGATGTTATAACATTTTAAGTTTGTAAAATAGTAATAATGAATATTATATATATATATATATGGTATATTTTGAAAATTGTAATAATTTCATGAATTCCATATATTTATATGTGTGTGTGTGTGAGTGTTTGTGCGTGGGAATGTGTTTTATTTCACATATATTTACTTATAACCATCATTTTTACATTATATGTATCATCTGAATGAATCACATTGCTTTGAGGGGGCGGTAGTCCACACTTCCTCAAACGATGTTATCTAATTAATTTAATATTTAATGTATTAAATATATGTGTTATAAAATGATTGAATAAGCGTAAATACATAATAAATATCATATATGTAATATTTGTTTTCTATCATAATTTCTCCCATGAGAGGTAGTAAAGGAAAAATGAACAATCATCCTTTCCGGAGGCAGTAATTCACCGTACACAGAAAAAATATGTACATTACCCATTATATGGAAGTGTGACAAACTTTAGGCCTAACTCATATAATAAATAAATCCAATAATATTTATTATACTTGTTTTGTTACATAAGAATTTAATAATAAAAGATAAGGGATTGGATAATGGAAATAAACTAAAAAATCATGAGGGAAGATGTTTCCTCTTTATCGGGTAACTACGTTTTGTTTGTTCCAGAAGAATTACATGGAAGTATTTCTTCCAAAAGTTAGGATTCAAGTACAAGGGGAGTGATTTTGGGAATCTATATGTGAAGATGATGTCTAAACCTCAGGGTTTTGAGATGTTTTAGGAATGGGGTGAGGTGGTAGCCTTTTATAGGGAAGGAAAATTACTAATATGAAATTTTTGGAAACAAGTTAGGTGTATAAATGTTATTCTCAAAAATAAGTCATACCGAACCAAAAAATAAATGTTTGGTGTTTAATCCCCTATATATTTCCATATAATTGGGTTTGGACAAGTTTCTAGGTTATTTGGACCATTATGTTAATGGTTTATTCCTTTATTAAGCATAAATTTTCCTTATTAATTGTAATTAATTGTAATTAATTACACTAATATTTTTTTCAAAAAATAATTTTACATTATTAGAAATTAGAAATTATTATTAGCCAATATATTGTGTCCTTTTTCTAATTCCTATCATATATGTGGGAGAAATTAATTTATTATTCTGCTTATAACCGGAAAAAATTGCTGGTTTTAAAAGAGAAAAAGTCTGCAAGTTTGCTATGTCTTTATAATAAATTTCATGTTTAAATTGATTAAAATGAAATAATTTGTATAAATATATAAAAATATTAACAAATGAAAATTTAAAACCAATTAACTTTATAATATATCTTTACAAATAAATTAGATGAAAAATCTGTTTTAACCTAAAATTCGGTATTTTATACTATTCATTAAAAAATGAAATGTTTTAGAGAAATATAAAAAATTACCCCTAAAAAATTTTTTTATTTTATTATTTAAAATATAATTCTTTTATTGAAAAAATAAACCAATAAATGTGTCAAAATTCATATTTAAAATTGGCTCTCCAATAAATGGTTGAAAAAATTCCTTTATAGAAATACAGGTTTTCTGTGTAAAATCGAGTTTGTTCTTATATTGTGCATCACAAAACTAATGTATGAATATATAATTTTTTTATATATAAATTATATATTTAATTAAAATCATTAACTAATTGTAATTAATTATTTTTATTGAGATAAAACTCCTTTAGAAGCCTAAATATAATAATATTCTTTTTATATCCAATTAGTTCTTATTTTTGTTTCGCATTTATTGAGAACTAATGAATTCACATTATATTTATATAAACCATAATTTTTCATAAGTTAGTTAATATTATTCATAACCAATAACATAATTTCCATGTTATAACATATTATATTAAATAATATTATTTTAATAATATATTATTTTTCGGTAAAATTCGTCCTTCTGTGAAATGCAAGCCATCAATGAACATCACTCTCATTTTTAATGCATGATAAATCGCTGATGAATTGATTAAAATATATTTAATATATTTTAAATAGTAAATATATTATAAATAATTTTATTATTATATTACATTATGTGCTTGGTATCACATGTTATACATGATGTGGAATTCGAGGTTCTTACATTAGATTTTTAGGGCATCACATTCTCCCCACATTATTTAAATTGTGTACAATAAATTTAATCTCGATATTGTGGATATATTGTTTCATATTTCCTATGTTTTAAATCCAATATTTTCCAAACAGTAAATATTTCATCCTCTATAATGGATAGAATGGAATGTTCAAAGGACACATCAACTTCCATATAACTATGTCACTATATAAGTGAACATTAGTGGAATGGGAAAATATGAACTTTGAGGAAAGGAATAAATATTTACAGGGAAGGAATGAGGTAATAAATCATAAACAAGAGACTTATATATAGAAATTTGAGTTCCTAATATCCATAAAACATTGATTATTTAGAATGAAATCAGTTCTATATAAATTAAGGTATCACAGAAACATTTTATTTCTTAGTTATTTTATTAATGTTAGGAAATTATTTTACTGAATAGGAATATAACAAAATATTATTACTTGATATGTTTCAATTTAATATGAAAAATATTAACTTTTAGTCATTCTTAAATCAAATTATAATTCATTCAAAAAGTAATGTTGATGTAGGAAGCACAAAATAAATTTCTAAATGATATTAATGCCCATAAATGAGTGTCCAGGGTGACTATTTTTCATTTACAATCATCCAAAACCAATCTGGTTAATATATTGATCTCTAATCCACAAATATGATAATACTAGTTCATTATTAATAATTATTATTTATTTTTTTAACTAAAAATAATGAACAATTAACCAAGACCGTGTATAGGTTAGTGGTATGCATGAAACCCTTATCATTCATCATTCTTGGGTTCAAAACCCATGGTGTTGTCGTATTTGATTAGTTGTCACCTGTCTTAAATGTTATACTCTTATAAAACTGTATGAATTTAATTTCCAAAATATTATAGACATCCTTGAAATAAGTTTAGTCACTCAATATCCTTTTAATTATGGTTTTCCATACAACCTGAATAAGTAAATACTTCATCCATTTATTTCTTTATATGAACTTCGTTGTTCTAGGGTTTTACCATAATATAAATTCAAGGAATTTTAAATCTAGAAGCATTATCTTCACTCTAAAACAAATTAGTTTTAACATATGTTATTTATTTTCAAAATTGTTCATAGTAGTTTGTAAAGAAAATGTGAATTATCTGATGCTGAACCACTGAGAGTGTCAGACCAGGTGCTCATTAATTCCCATTTTCATATACTACGTTACTCCATGTTAGGCCCAAAACACCTTGTTGGAGCTGTTACACCTAGGTATGTCTATTCCAGAACCATGTCCACATGTAATATCTATCCAGGGAAGTATTTTTTGGAAGACCCACATAATCTATACCTTACCAAAATTATATGATGTTCCTATATACTTATCCTTAAATTATATCTTAGGGTTTTTTCTCATACCATTGTTTTCCTAAATCTAGTTCCCAAGGTTTCTACTAAACATACCTTGATACCAACTATAGTAACCTGACCATTGAAGTAGTGGAGTCGGTGTTTTCTATCAATTAAAATGGAATGATTCAAAAGAATCAAATCCTTTAGGACTGAGAGTTTTGTAGTCTTGGTAAACTAGATATAGAAATGGTGCTTTTATAACAAAAAAATACACTAATTTCAACATAATTTTTTCCTTATTCCTAAATAACTTTCATAATAACGTTATTCCATCTTTTATATCTTTTTATTTCTTTTTTAGAACTGTTATTGTATTCCAATTGAATGAAACATAATAAGGGTGATCTCAAATGCTCAGTAATGGAAAAATATAGTGGATGGAATAATGAATCAATGAGAATATTCAATATGGAAAGGTAAATAACTTAACACACATCCCATGTAATAAATAAACTAAATGAAAGAGTGTAAACAATAATTAAAGGTTGTAATTCGAAACACATTTCATTTGAATAAATATTCAAGGGAAATATATATATATGGAATAGTTAGAAACTGAAACACATGACATATAAATAATTGGAAATGAAATGTATCCCAAGATATGTAGACCCAAAATATCATTGATGAATAACAAATAACGCTAAATATTGTAAATACTTAATTATTAGACGTCATCTTTCCTAGAAACATGACACATTTATCATCAAGAGACGATTTATACTTTTCCAATTTATATAAATAATTTGTCTTATGATACTATCAATGCATTGAGGGTCTTGCATTATCCTTTCCCCGACATATAGGTATTTTCATAAATAGTCCCCAACCCTTGTATTCCATGTAAAAATCATTCCTCATATCAAATAAATAATATTCATTATCAAATATCTTTATTGAATAAATTATATGTGTTTATCAATATTTTCCCAAATATACAATTAAATTCAATGTCAAACAATTTATGAAATATGGTATAATATTTAGGTAATAACTGTATCCATCAAATATCAGTATTGAATAAATTATATATATTTATCAATATTTTCCCTATTTTCAAAAACAATCATTATTGAGGGCACATCATGCAAGGGAGACCAGTCAATAGGGTATAACATTTAGTATTCACATGAATTCCACTCCTCCTTCACAATAAAAGGTCACTAACCCCACACATATTCAATCTCTGAAGGCATTTTAATCCTCAAAACCCCACCCAAATAAACTCAAACCCTCCTTCCCATAATCCTTGAATCCTTAAATTGGGATGAAATCCAACCAATGAAGTCATTTGTTGAACAAAAAAGGATAGACCAGAATGAGATCTAACATTGCTCAATGAATGTTTTTCCTTTTTTTCTTTTTAAACCCATTTAATTATAATTAAATCATTATTATATAAAAATAATAGTATCTTAAATATAATTATATTTATTTATGCTATATTTATTCCCTAAAAATTCACACACTTCAATTAAATGGGATATGCAATCATTATTTGTGTGTACGGTGGACTACTACCTCGTGAATAGATTTCATCTTTTCTTCTAAGTACCACCTCTTAAGGTTGGTAATAATGATGTAAACTCATTTTAAATTGGATATATATAGTATTTATTATGTATATGTTCTTCATAATGTATTTCATAACAAATACATTTATGTTTTCCATCTTATGAGAATACAGTAATGTCGTTCGTGTGTCCGGTGGACTACTGCCTCGAGAAACGTTGTGATTCATTCAAACTCCACATAGGACATGTAAAGGATGAGTTTAATAATAATATAAGATATATATTAAGTATAATTATAAAATAATTATAATATATATATATATATCATTTACATATTCTTATTTTAATGTGATAGGAAAATAGAAATAATGTTTATGCGTATATACGACCTACACTCTCCATGAATATTGTATTTCATTTCCTATCACAATAGTTAATAATTTACTCTAAATAGATATATACTGAATATATATACATATGATAATTATATAATGGTAATAATTTTGGATATTATTAAATCATTATTTAAGTAAATACACCAATAATAAAAAGTCAAAACATGTACAAAAAACATTGTGTTTTATTTCCAAAACATTAAATAATCCTAGAATTGTTCATAAATCTGTAATATAAATATATATGTAAATAATATATCGTATAATATATGGTAAATAATATTTGGTTATATAATAAAAGAATAATAAACATATATTTTTTATAAATTATGTTTCCACTAGTATTATAAGAGTAATGACTTATGGTATGGGGATTTTTTAGTCTCAATTGTATTTTGATGAGACATAGGCCATATTCAACACATGTTTCTTTTGTGTGGTTTTTATACTACCATATGAAATGTTTTATCATTAACTACATTAATTTATTTATATTAAAATTGTAAATTTATGTTATTCTTTCATGGGTTATAGGATTATAATGTTACTCAAGTAGTAATGGATTTTCGTCTCACTTTTATTTTCAATGATACAAAAGCCATGTTGACCACCTATATCTTTTATGTGGTGTGTATACTGACCATATATGTATAGTATTATTATTATAATGATTATTATTAGGATCTTAATCTCTATTTTAGGATCTTTCTTAAATTTGATTATGGTTAAAAAATTACCAATGTTGTAATGTAATCTTGTGTCAATTTTTTTCCATGAGACATGTGTTATGTTGTGCACCTCAATTCTTTTACGTGGTGTGTATACAACCCATTTTAAATGTTATTTCATGAATATAAATATTTTTTATTATATTATCATATTCATTATTTGTATTCATTCTTGCAGATTGGTATTCAAATTTACCAATGTTATAATATTTTATCTCTATAATCTCATTATTTTCCATGATTTGTTATGATTATGATTTAATTAATTATATATTATGATAGATTTATAAATAATAATCAATAAATTTATTTTCATATATTTATTAATGATATAATAATGTTATGGTACCATTTTTCCACTTTTTTACATGCGATGATGAAAAAAATTAATCAAATCTGGCATTATTTCCCTCTTCACTCAGAAACATTTTTTATTCAAAAACATTGTAATATAAAAATGTTTTATGTTTTAAAATGAGTTTAAATTTTTTTTCAAATCATACATTATATTTTTTCAAGTTTTCTTAAAATAAAATATGATTCAAAATGGTTTATATTTTTAAAATAATATTTCCACGAGGAAGTAATATTTTCCTCAAGGAATGTTTTGAATGATCTTTAAATATAATTTCCCATATAAGATGCAGTTAATTTATGTTACATATGTTTTACTATAGTTATTATCGGAGCATACCATTCATATTCCTTCTCTGAATGGATTATGCTTTGATTTCATGATGTTAAGGAAACCCCATTTCTCATTGATGAATTATACCAAGAATAAATACCTATAAAATCCATTTTTTTCTTGGGTTATGGTATAATGATTATGTCACCAGTAAATTTTACATAGGATATGATATAATGAAATATTTATTATACCCATTTGATTTCTTGGGATATGATATGATTAACTGTTATGTTTTTTCCAAAATATAACTATGGTTTTTATTATGTGATGGGTGGACCCCATAACTCCCTCTAATGAATTTAGTAATGATAAATATTAAATGAGGTGAATGGGTAAATGACCTATTATCACATGACCAAAACTAGACTGTACAAGGGTTTTTATCCTAGTCTCGAATATATATGACATATGGGTTGTAATCCCAACCCACAAAATCAAGATTACATGAGTTTTTATATCAATAATAAAAAAAAGGGTACATGGGTTGTTATCCCAAGCCTAAAAACATAGGGTACATGGGTTGTTATCCCAAGCCCAAAAATAGATGGTACATGGGGTTTTAGCCTATGATAAAAAAATAGAGGGGGAATAGGTTGTTATCCCATGCCCGAAAATACAGTTACCTGGGTTTTTCACCATAGCTTCAAAACAAGTGGGTACATAGGTTGCTTTCCCATTCATAAAAAAAGAGGGTATCAAAGTTTTATCCCATGCCTAAAAATAAGAGGCTTTGTGGGTTGTAATCCCAATCCTAAAGTAGGTACATTGGCAGTCATCTCAAACCTGATATGTTATAAATACCTTTTTTACTAACCATGAATTGAGATTTTCTATGGTTAGATGTGTTACACAAGTATATGTCTTAATCCTTTTTTATTCTCTCATTGATCATGTTATTTCATTTCCTTATCATTCATGTCTAGATAACTACAAATCTTTATTCCATTACTCTTGACATTGACAATTGATTTGCATGGTTTGACCTTCATATTTTATGATGATGTTATCATACACATATTTCATGTTATTCCTGCATATCTATTCTGTTTAACATTACTAGAAATATTATCTCTCCTTTCCTTATATTTCATTTCCCTAGGTCATGAATAATTGTTTAATGTAGGAGTAAAAATGACAAGATATTTCTGGTAAAATTTGAATATCATTCTACATGTTAAAAGATTGTGTTCTATGTTTCCAAATCCAATAATCTGTTAAGGTCCCCAGTCATGTGTTTATCTAAGGAAATGAATATTAATTATAAATGGTTTAATATCCATAAATGATAATTATGGGTTGTTGTAGTTGGTTTCCAAGGAAGGTTTATATATCCTTTTGAAAATGTGATAAGAAAACATCAGTGATATCCCTAAGAATATTTCCAAGATTGTTTCTAGAGACGTATCTAAGGATAATTGTAAGGTTGAGCCAATGATTAGTAGAATTTCCTGGAATTTGGGTAATGGATATTGTGAGTGGTTTACAAGACATTACATTCATATCAAGATACTACGAGTGGATTTGGATCTTATATAGATATACATAAGGGTAACAACCCCAAAAACATCATATTGAGCTGCGCTCGATATGGAACTGGTAGAAAATAATGGGTCTTATCGCACAAAAGGTTTTCCTCTCATTGGGGATATGCTTTTGAAATTCACACACATTAAGAACCATCATGAAGGATTTAAATAGATTATGAATACGAGTATCCAAGGTTGATACAATGGTGTCATACATTAAAAATAAGTAGATTTCATGATTTAGAAACAATATAAGGGATTTATCTTGATTATTAGATTTTTTTTATTTGATAATTTTTTCACAGACTATTATTTCTAGTTTTTTTTCAATAGTGGGAACTAGAAGGAACTGGGTTAATTTTGAATGTGATAGACTATTTTATATTGAGAATAAAACGGGAAGATTACTAGAGTAAATAAAATGGTTGTTCTTCTTAATCAATTTTTAAAAAGAATGATTAACAATGTGTACCTTAACCAACTATCAAACTCACCAAAGAAGAGATGTAAAGAGTTATCTAATAGTTCGAGTGATGTTAACCATGGAAGAATGAATATTTAGTTTCTTATATGTAAATTATTTGTAAGTAAACACTCAATGATGTAACTCAATAGAATTATAAGATTTTTTATTTTTGGTGAAGAATTCTATAGAGTAATAAATTTCAAAAGAAAAATTGATGATTTTAGTTAATGAAATGGATGGAAAGAAATTTTCACCCTAATTTATTTTCTACAATTTAATGTTTTATGTGTGGAATTTATGAACATTATGAAAATCAATGTCTTAGAGGGAAATCTCCAAATGGAAATTTGAACATTTTCAATAGTAATGGATTTTTTGTTGATAATAAAAAGGCTACGAACGACATATGAAATGTATGTGATGTTCTAATTGTATTTTTTTAAGAATCATTAAATTATTTTTTATGAATTTTTATACATGATTGTTATTAAATATTTAAATTAAAGGGTATTATAGAATATGATGATGAATCATAGTTTATGGTTTTAGAATGAATTGGAATGATTGAATTGTTTTTGTATTGGAATTCAATAATGATTTTATATGAATCATGAAGTATATGTTTCCCCTTAAGGATATTCAAATATAGATTTAATTGTTTTGATGACTTAGAAAATTTATTTATTTTAATGGTGATTTTTGATAAAGGTATGGTCACCCGTAATGAGTTACTAATGGTTTACAAATTGTGTTTATCGTGGATAAATAGATGATTAATATGGATAAATAAAATTGGATAGTATTGATGAAATTAGAAGTGATTAATTGTTTATTTAATAAGTGGTTTATGTAATCATTGATAATGTTTCATGCATTTTTTATTTAAAGAATTTATCCTATAATTTGTTTTCTATGTAAGAAATGAATAATCATGTATGTTTTCAATACGGTTATATGGTAAATTAGTTTATTTTAATATGTTATAATAATTCATGATGATGGTATTTACATTATCTAAGAAAAGTGAGCACTGATTCCCTTTAATTAGAAGAATGAAATATTAGACTAGGAAAAAAGAAGGAATTGCAAATTTATCTCTTATAAAAATAGAGTCCATGTCATTAGGTAGAGTGTTCAAGTGTTGGCATCCTTTTAAATTCACTTCTTTTTTCCAACCCATCATCAATATAGTTCACCTGCGTGTAATCATGACTGATAATATTATTCAAATAGGATAGCATGTTGAGACAATTCCCCCATTTAGCTGCCAGCTTCCTTGTGAGATGCATATGTCCCACTCTAATGGCTTGAATATGGGTTGTGGAGTAACATTCAAACCATATATTATTCTATTTTCTTTTGAGAGCAGTATATACCCCCATTATGAGTCCCATATCTCTGATTCAAGTGTTGTATAGATTTCAATAGGGTTGTATAATCATTCAATGACATCCCCATCCTCATCTCTAAAAATGGCTCTATAAACTGAGGGTCTTGGGTTTCCCTGAGAAGGTCAATCTGTATTTTACATAATACATATTTCAAATGGTGAGAACCAGAAGAATTTTATGGTATGTTGAGGTTCAAGATAATTACCAACAATGTTTAGCTACTGAAGGAGGAGCCAGTCATCAACTGAGTTCCTGTATTTTTTCGAATGTAAGTTATTAGTAGCACACACTGCAACAAGGATGCAGTCCATCCTGCGGCCAACATTGAAGCAGGACCTGCAGTGCATCGCTACATTTCAACTGCTCCAGATACAATGGATATTTTCAGAACATACCCCATGGATGATAGCTTTCACCTACTTGAAAAATGTATATTGAACAAGGTATTAATATAGTATTGAAATGAACCAGAGCAGGGAATCTGAATTCCAAAGATCTGCTACACTGCTACCCAAAGAGAAGAGGTTACATTGTATCTCCGAAAGAGGTGATCAACGTATTATCTTTCATGCATGGAAAGGGGACATTGAGTGTAAAGTGAAATACCAAATTATAGAATATTGGCCACTACAGGTATTTAGTTCAAAGCCAGCCTATATTGAAGAGTGAACCGAGAGGGTGTCAACCAAATTAACTACCATATTTATGTAGTTTTGGATTTTCATCATTAAGTAGGGTAATAGGTTTATCCATTAATATAATATTTTTAATTTAAACTTCATAGGAAGATTTAGATATTTAAATATTATCTCAAAACATAAGGATTTATGCATATTGGATAACTTGTGTTAATCATTTTTTGTGTTATTAACTAAAGATAGATGGAATGAACTGTCATTCAATTTATATTTCTCAAGACTATTAAATCTTCAGGAAGTAAAAAATATCTTCAATTATTAGAGTAATATATGAATTGGATATTGATCAAGACACAACCAAAGGGTGATATTGTGCATATGAAATGAAATGAAACAATGTAAGTGCATCTCCTTGGGATATTTTTTCAACCATAGTAAAATGGTTTTAAAATAAAATATTGTCATGTTACCATAAATTTTTTTGATATTAATGAAAATTTCAAGCCTTGTTGTCTTATGACTTTTTGGTAATTAAATTTCTCCTAGAATATTTCTCTATAGCACTCCATTTAGTATATGGGTTTTAATTTTCTCTTATATTTCAGTGTTTTCACTTGATGCATATGTTCTCTTTTGTGGAAGCCTAGTTTTACGTTAGTTTGGGTAATAAATATGTTTTAAACTTCCCTTTTTAATGTATTTTTTTATTCATTTTTACACTGTTAGTTTCTAATAAAGTAATTTTCAATTATTAAACATTTTTTTAACCAAAACAATTTTGAGGGAAAATTAAATTTCAAGGTGGGTAGAATATAACACCCTTAGTTTTTATGAAGTATTATTTTTTAATAAATTATAAATATTTGATATAATGAATCTCATGATACCAAAGTGTAAGCATTCATTTCATGAAACACTTACAGTAGCTTATAGTACATGAAACACTGAATTCTAAAAATATCTTGTGTTATGCGTAAGAATGAGTTTTACAAAAATATAATATAACATCATTTTTATTATTATATTGTGATATTTATCACCTAAACATTGGAATGTAAGTTATGAATGAGAATGAATTAATTATGAAAATATGGTTTTTAAATGTATATAAAATTAATTCTCTAGTTACTAATTAATTAAAAATTAGTAAGAACTATTTGAAGATAAATAAATTCATTTTCTGAAATAAAATATTATATGGAAAAAAAATTATTTATTTCAAAAAAATTATACAAAAAACTTTTAATGAATGATTTTAATGGAATTTATATACTATATAATCAACAAACTAGTAAACATTTATATTATGTATTTTATAGACAAGGGATAAGAATTAATCTGATTTTACGGATAAATAAATTTATTTTTCGAAAAGGTATTTTTAAAACATTTTAATAGTGTACTTATTTTAAATCTAAATTTCAACACTATTATAAATTCTGTTAAAAATTTTAATTTGTCTCTTATTGGTTAATTTCAAAATTATGTTAGAAGGAATTTTTTTAATTTTTCTATAATGTTTCATTTTCCATAAACAATGAAAAATAATGAATTTCAATTGAAACTGCTATTTGGTTTAATTTATTTATACACAAAAATTATATTTTTATTATTTTAAAATTATTTTTATTTCAATTTTACATTTATTAAACAAATTTATTTCATTGGAATCAATTTTATATTAATGTTGGATATAAAAATATTCATATCTTTTGAACCTTTTCACCCTAACAACTTGTTGTATTGGCTCGTCTGCAGGATTAATTATAAATTAATTTAGGTCAAATCTATGTTAGTAATTCGAACTAATGGATTATATATTTTGAATATTATTAATTTTAATTTCTTATAAGTCCATCATAATTTTTTACCATAATTATTATTGCAAATAGATAAAATTAATTAGGGTGATTATGTGAAAACAAGTTTATTGGGGGAGTAATCATTAAACCTATTCGGAAAGTAACCTAAAGGCATTTTTAAAACACATTTTATGACAACATATAAAATATATACCCTCATAGATCGAAATTGGTTCATTATTTTAGGCACATGATGTAAGGGTGGCCTCCCAATAGTGTATACCTTTTGGTATTTACGAGAGTGCCACTCCTCCTCTAATATAAAAGGGTACTCATCCCCCTAAATTATCCACAAATATCAAACCATTAGGCTCATCCATGAAATACCCAAAATAAATAAAAAATCCCCCCCATTCATCCTAGATTCCATCAATTGGGTAAAAATCCAACCGAGTAATTAATTTTGTGCCAACCAAAAAGGAGATACCCAAAACGAGGCAACGTTAACCAAAGAATGTTTTTGTTTTATTTATTCCTCAAACATCATAAATTAGTTTTATATATTTGTTATGTAATATAATAATTATATTAAATATACTTATATGTTTTTATTTTAATTTTAGGACCCAAAACTACCCACTCTACCATCAAATTTGATACACAATCATAGTTCGTGTGTTCGGCGGACTGTCGCCTTGCGAACCGATGTAATTCGTTCTTCTACTACAACCACTTAAGGTTGGTAATAATGATGAAAATTATTTTTATATATTATATATATAATATTTTTGATGTAATTATGCATATTAAATTATTATATAACACATACCTATTGCTTTAATTTTTTGTAGAATATGTTTACGTTATTCGTGCGTGCGGTGGACAACCACCTTGTGAATAGATGTTATTCATTAATTATCTAAATGGAATGTGTTAAGGTTGGGTTTTATAGAAATATTTGAGATATAGAAATATATATTATAAAAATTTTACTGGAGTGGTAATATATATATATATATATATTTCATTTACTTTCTCTTCTTTTATTAATACTATGAAATGAAAACAACATTTTTGCGTATGTACGACCAACCATCTTCAAAAATGATGTATTTAATTTCCAATAACAATATTTACTAAGTTACTCTGAATACATAGATATTTAATATAAATTATATTTTGATAATTTTCATCATTTTTAGTTTATTAAATTGTGATCTATGTAATAGTACCAAGAATAACATGTCAAAACATTTATTAAAAACAATGCAATTCTTACATGAAACATAAATTAAAATTGTAATTATAAAAAAATGGGTAATATAATGATTTATTTAAGTCATATATGATATTATAAATATGAATATTGTAATTTAACATATGTATGATAAACTAATATTTAGTATACCAGATGGTTGAACGAGTATGATGAGAGTCAGAACTTAAGAAAAGCGGATTTCTAGTCTGACTTTTATTTCTGTGAGACAAATGCAGTATTAATTTATAAGTTATTTTGTGTGTTGTATGTACATAAATATGAAATTTTATTTATTTAATATCATTTATTTCATGATGTTAAATGTTTCAATTTAGTTTATTCTTTCGTAGGTCTCATGATTCTAATGTTACTCAAGTAGTAAGGGATTTCCATATGACATTTATTTTCACTAAGACATAAGCCAAGTTTACCACATATTTATTATTGGTGGAGTGTTTAATGAAAATAAATGTATTTTCTTCTTATTATAGTGATAATTATTCATATTTAATTTTAAATTTTAGGATATTTATTTCTTTAGATTATTGTTAAAAATGATTAAAAAAATCTATAATGGGATTTTGCCTCAATTATCCTCCTTTTGAGACACATGTTATGTTGTGAACCTAAATTATATTTAGACGTGTATATAAAAAAACTTTTAAATTTTGTATCTTGAATATAATTCTTTTCAAGATATTTTAAGATCTATTTCATTTCATTCTTTAATGGGGATTAAGATTCAATGTTACCAACGTGTTAGGATTTTAGGCTACAATAACATCGTTTATTGAGATTATTTATAATTATACATCCATTGGTGAAATAATATGATACATATCTCAAGAATTATCATGAAATTTATTATCATGTGATTAATAATACAATTACCATAAATTTTTTTATATAAATTAATTACATGCCTCCTACTGAGTTTCCATATTTATTAAAATATATCTACTCATATAGGAATTTTATATTATAATATGACATCATCATACCTATGGGAATTTTCATTTAAAACAGAAAAATATAAAATTTACCATTACAAAAAAAATAAATTCCACATCATTTCATATTTACATTATAACTTCCCATTTTAAAAATTTATAAAACTCTGTCACATATACAAAGAAATTTTTAATCCGGCTTCATATTATCTAAAAAATGTCCCTTTTTACCAACACACTTATCCATTTTAATGTTTTCATTTCATTTACATTATTGGTGGTTGTGAAATATATTTTAAAAAACATCTATTAAATTAAAAACAAATATATGATTTTACCCTTCCACATAAGTTCCCTTTACATATTAAAATAATTTTTGAAAAAAACAACTTATTTTCAATCCAAATTCATGGTAAACTCTTCTATAAGGGTGATCAACAAGGAATTTATATCACTATGTTTCAAGAAATTATTAAAACTAGTTTATTTAGGGTTACTCAATTTTTAAAAAAAAAAATAATTTAAATTGACATCAAGAAATGAAAGCTCCTGAGTATGTTACTAGTAATAAACCTATAAATAAGGTAAGTCATGGGGTTAAATAAGAGGGACAACCTAACTCATCTACACAGAAGCACACATGTTCAGTATCAGCCACAGTTTCATCCTGAAACATTAGAAATTGAGAATGCAAAAAAACCCCATGAAAATATAGAATATTTACTAAAACAAATGAAAAAATATAGGATAATGAAAAAAAAAAGGATGAATAGAGATATACATAACAACATTTCTAAAATGAATGTGATAGAAGTCAAATAAGAAACTGATACAATAAGATCTCTAATTAAAAAATAGAGAAGAGGGAAGGTCAATCAATTATTTCTAGTGGGAACAATGTGAGGGAAAAATTTTGAAACACATTTAAGGGTGGACAGTCAAAAAAATTAATTTGGACAATTTCAATGATGTTCGTGGTTTGGCTTTATTATTTACTAAATTGTGGGGCAACCTTGCTGACCTCACTATCGCCTGGTCAATGAACATTATTTTAAATACTATATGAAAACTTTGAGAGACGACTCCCCCATTTTATTCCATGGTATTATGGTCAACTATATCCCTTTCATACTTTATTCGTAATATTTTCCAGAATAAAACAAGATTCATGCATCGGGTGCTGAGTAAGAACTAATTATGCATCAATCATGCACTCCAAGATGTTCTCACTAAAAATAGAACTTCAAAATCCAAATCTATTGAATAATAATGGAAAACTCTAATAACCCCTATATACGTAATCAAAATAAAAATAAATTCCCTTAATATTTTATAACTCTCCAATTATTAAACCAAAACATAGTATTAAAAAAACCCCATTCACATAATCCAGTACTCAAAAATTTTCACTAAGACTCAATGATCATCTGTATACCTTGGACATAAAAAAATCCCCATTATGACACTTCTCATACCCAAGAGGTCTTTATGGACATCCAACCATGCCACATGACCGATTTTAGTAATCATATCTCATTAAAATGACATGATTCTAGAAATAAACACACATTATTCTTTTATCAAATATCTTCCAAAAAATACCGAAGGTATCAATTCTTTTATTACTATATAACACTCAGTAGATGCATCATGGAATCCATATATACCAGGTAAAATTTATTTCATCGTCCAATTAAACAATCTATCTTATGGTTTAACCCATTATAGGACTTATATCACATGAATGATTCTGAATCATATTGCTTCCCACTGTCATCATTTTCCACAGAAATGATTTTCTCATAGATTCACCAACTATCATGGTATAGTTCCAAATTCCCCATGACTCATCCTGCATGATAGTTCTAGGAATCACCAATAAATACTATCAATTCCACCTTTGATGTAAAAAATCATAAATTTATCCCCCATAGACAATCAAAACACCGCATATTTTCCTTGAAAATCCCCAGAGAACCCCTAAAAAGGCTCATTACACCACCAAGACCATGCTTTATTTATTTTGGAAACGACCTCATCATATTCCATAAAAAACATCAAGTCAGACCTCCTCTAGAATAACCATATATGAAATCGCATCTTCTACTACTAACACAATATTAAAAATTCTTGTGATGATACCCATATCTATATTGGAAAATCATGGTCTTCCCTACCACACACCATGATCTAACCCCAACCTTACAAATTAAACTCATTTCCAAAACACTAACCACTAACACTATGTCATGTTTTTTCACCCAATCCATGTCATGTTTCTTTACTAAACCACACATGGATCACACTTTTATATCTTCATCGTGATTAATTTTCTAATACTCCAACCATTAAAATATGGAATCAACCTAATAAATTTACAATTGGATCCAGGATACATTTAAATCACACATTCACATATATATACATTCTTCATGACCACCCAATCATTAATATTATAATACATAACCCTATAAAATTGGAGGGTTATATAACCATGATTTACAGGAAACATCCCACCAAAGGAGTGTCCTTCTAGACGCACTACTTTTTCCGAAGCCTAACCATAGTGGCCAATATTCTATATATCACTTAACACATTAGTCGGGTGACGCCAACCTCACTGACATATGATCACCACATCATTTATCAAATAAAATCTTCTTTCTATCATAGATTTTACCATCCTCTATATTCACTATGACTCCTTAAAAATGATGGTTGGT
The DNA here is from genome assembly GCA_963277665.1 of Viscum album. Classification (NCBI taxonomy): domain Eukaryota; kingdom Viridiplantae; phylum Streptophyta; class Magnoliopsida; order Santalales; family Viscaceae; genus Viscum; species Viscum album. The sequence continues at coordinate 1,014,655,865 of OY728120.1, read as the reverse complement.
AACTCAAAATAATATTGAGGTCTTCCTACTATATAGATTCCCTTGAACTAATCCTTAACTAATGAACCTAATGGGTCCCTCCATAATCATATGTGTTACCCCCTCTAGATCCATTATCCTTGCCCTATCAAAAATTAAAACAAAAAACAACTAGATCAAAAAAGTAAAAGTAACTTGTCCCAATTCATCACCACAACTCACAACTTGGATCCCTTCTATTTTACACCAAAAATAATGACATCTTTACAATAAATTTTACCTTCAGGCCTTCGAATCCAAGCTTACCCATAGCATCTCATAGCCCAAAATGTAACAGGAACTGTTCTCATGAATGTGAAATTATTTAATCCATTGACCTAGTACTAGAGTGTGTATTCATGTCACCCAATAGTATAGCTTGACACAAATTCCAAAGATTCGTGTTTCTTCCAAAAAAGGTAACATGATTATATCACAAAAAAATATGATGTAAAATTCAGAATTTCACATTCAGAAATACCGTCAGTACACCTCTTCAACATTAGAAACATCACTTGTCCCCAGTTACAACACATAACTCGGAAAAAAATAGAATCATCAGTAAAGACCCGGAAATTTCAAGGAAATTTTTTTTTCTTAAATACTTTGGAATTTTAAGAGTTTGTGGCTTCTAATGGCACTTTATTCTGAGGACCGGTGTGCTCAGATTCAATTTTCGAAGTTTAGCTCGGGTACATTCAGTAAACGAACGAGCTGGTTTTTCTATCTTTTGAACTGGTGCTCGGAATTGAAATTTGAGGGCACCAGTGAACTCACAGTGTTGGTAATTGCTTAAAAGGACCTTTACTGAAGATGCGTTTTCATGGGAGAGAAAGTTAATTTTTGTGGGTTAATTGAGAGTTGAATAAAATTGTGGGACAATTTTATTTTTATATCATAAGTAGATATAACCTACATGGGGAAGTTATGATGGGACCCACTAACATCCTAACTACCCATGTGAGGATAAATGTGAGCTGGGGCCCACACAAGCCCCAACCCTTCACATTTCCATAACTCTCATAAAATCCCCCTTTGAAACTTGTTAACTCCCTTTAATTAACTAACTCTCCCTCTCTCCCTCTTTATTGCATGTGAACACACACATTAATTAATTAATTGAAACTCTTCATTAATTATTTAAGTGTTTGAATTTTGTAAATTTGAATGCATGGCATGATTTAATAAAATTAGGAGAAGCCTTATTTTATTTTTTGTAGGCTTGTAGTGTTGAGATTTTGGGGAGAGAGCACTAGTTTTATTTGAAGAACTTCATCCTCAACGAAGAACGCCAACTCTTCGACGAAGAACATCGACTTGGCGACCCCAGTTTCTCTATCCACTTTTTCCTCCACGACAAGGGAGTAGACACTAACGTGGGAACATTCCAACGATGTCATGGCTCTCAATCTTCTCTTCGTGACAAAAAGGGGAGATGCTGCTTCCTCCTCGAGCACACTTCGTCGTCGCTTACGGAACCTCGCCCCACGACGCCATATTCTGCGATGCTCGGTGAACGAATTTGATTATAGATGTAGGGTGTGTTGATTCATTTTTATTGAGAATAAAATTGATCGTTGTGTTTCGTGAACCTTGTGCTTTCTTGGCAAGGTGATACCGTCTAACGTGGAGGGCGCGGGCCAAAAGAACACGGCCCGACAACACTTCGCTGGAACATTATTCCTTTTGAATTGGCAACCGGAGGCAGAGGAAAACATGGCACCATCGTGCCCTGCTGGGATCGTGATGAAGTGAACTGGCGCCACCGTGACGGTTGTGTGGAACGAACCGCGGACCTCAACGCGGGCCACTTCAGTGAAAGAACTGGCCGGCCCGTCGGTTGGCTAGGCGAAGAGGAGTCGCGGCGCCAGGAGGGCGCCGCGTTAAAGGACCGGTCGGCCCATCGGCCTGCTGGGTGGAGCTGGATCGAGGTTCTAGGAGGGAGCCACGCTGGAGGACCGACGGCCCACCCATGCGGGCCGCATGAGCAATGACTGGCTGGTTTAGGAAAGGGTGGCGCCGCATGGCGCCGCCGCTACGGATACCCCCCCGCCCCCCTTGGAGCCTGCTCGGCCAGCCCGCCGAGCCGGCCATACCGCGCCCATTCAGGCCAACTTGTGTAACCCTTCAGACCGGACCGAAACCCCGCTGGGTTGGCCCCGTAAAACTGAGTCAACCTGACCCATCATCCCACTGGGCTAAACAGATCGGGTCTGTCAATCACTAAAACGGGAATGACTTAAAGACCCAGCGTCCGATAGACGCACCGTCTGCGGCACTAGGACCCTTTCGACGATATGGTTCATTTGAGACACTCTAAGTGAGTTTCATATGATTTTGGATATCATCAAGGTTAAAAATGAGCAAATTTCTAAACGGTCCCTTGGGATGGAAAATCCAATATCTCTCAGACCGGGCGTCCGATTGACGCACCATCTATTGTGTTGAGTTCTTATTGACGAGACGGAACTTCGGGATACATCAACTCTAGACTTTGTGACAGTTGATGTATCTACACTCTTGGCTCGTGGAGCGGATCCTCTCAGAATTGAGTGTGCTGTGTATGGGAACCCTATAGTTGTCTGTGACTACGACGACGATGACGACTGTATTTGGATCCTACGTGGGTTCGACAGCGAGGACGACGGTACTAGGATCCTTCGTGGGTTCAACAGTGATGAAGACTGTACTTGGATCCTACTTGCGTTCGATACCGATGGTTACTATACATGGATCCTATGTGGGTTTGGTAGCGATGACTTCTGTACTTGGATCCTACGTGGGTTTGGCATGGGAGATGATTCAGAGGCAACACCTATCATCTCCACCCCTCTTCGTGAGTAGTATACCTATGTGAGATGTTTCTTGACTTTCAATCATTATAATCGATGTGATTAACTTGCATTCCTGTGTGGACTGGATTGTGCTTTCCTGTGTGGACTGGGTTGTACATGGGCTCATGAGTTGGAGAAAAACTGGAATTGATGACTTAGGTAAATGTATGGTCATATACCTAAGAAGATTTGGTTGATACATTGTGTTTGTATCATTCCTTTATGGTTTGTCCTTTGTGGATTCTGGGAGACCTTCAGGGGTATCGGGGTCCCTACTAAGTATCGTATACTCAACCCTTCATGGGCTATGCCCGCACTACGTTGTGTTGGATGTAGACGACAGACAACACTGATCGAGGTGGAGACTTGTGGAGCTGGATGGTACCTGGAGGTGGACCACTTGGTAGGACGTACACTGATCAGACTGCCGGACCCGAGGAGGTGAGGAGGCCATCTCTAACCACCCTTCTAGTGGGATATTCGGAGGACGAATCAGTGTTTTTTGGTTTACATTCCTGCAGTTGTTCTTTCTTTTCATTTGTACTATACTTTCAGCTGGGTTTGTATTCTGTCCCATTTACTTTCCAGCACTTACTTTGTACTCAGTTTACTTTGTGTTTAATTCAGCTTGCGTACTCAATTGTGTTTTTTTAATTATATAAAGGAAATTCCTTCCCTTTTTATCGGGATTTATGCCTTTGGTGCTAGTTGCCATCCCCTGGCCTATGGAAGGCGGGCTTGGGGTAGTCACGACACGGGCCCCAAAGAAGAGTCGTGAAAAATTGGTATCAGAGGAATCGGTTCTACCACAGAACTCATGACTCTGATAGTTTCTTCTATGAAGAAATAGTGTTAAGAGAATTGAGTGTGGTTTTGAGTCTAGGGAGTCCATTGTTGGTGCAACGGCCGACGTATCCATACACCAGGACCGTGACTTCTGATTTCTTACTCAGTGCTTGAAAACACTAATTGCATGTGGGTTTCAAAAGTTTTCATTGTGATTACTTTGTGTTAGCTCACCAGGTATACTGTATTAACCGTGGTGCACCTATTGTATTGAAGGATGGCCCCACATAGGCATCCAACTAGGGTTCCAAGCTTTGTGCGAGATGGCAGCCCACCAAGTGATGAGGCATCATTGAAGGGCCCTATTACAGCAGAGACACAAGCGGTACCTCTACCCGCTGGGCCACCAATACCACCAGCCCCAGCAGCGGAGAGTGCACATCACCTGAGTGCACTGCATGAGTTTCAGCGACAGGGGCCGCCTAGGTTCCACGGAGAGACGGACCCTCAGCCAGCCGAGGATTGGTTGGAGGCTATCGCCCGAGTCTTCAGTTTAGTAGGGACACCAGCTGACCTTATGGTGATCCTTGCGGCGATTCTCCTGCACGCAGCAGTAGGTAGATGGTGGATCCTGATGCTCTAGGTGCATGATGAGGAATCCCTACTTTGGACAGACATCGAGAGCCTCTTCCACTTAGAGTTTGTTCCAGCCACCCTCTGTGTGGTGTGCATCCAGGAGTTACTACAGCTGCGGTAGGGCAGTATGATAGTAGCCCAGTACTCGGAGAGGGTTACCGACCTCTCACGCTACTCCACAGACATTGTACGGGACCCATTCTATCAGGCCCGGACCTTCAAGAAGGGACTGAGGCATTAGATCAGGGCTTCGATGATATCCATCAGCATTCCTATGAAGTCAAGAGTACTGGAGCGGGCCCTTCTTGTGGAGAGCTTCCTTGCTAATCTTACGATAGTAGTGAGGCCTACCGTAGTGTCTTCAGAAGCCGGCAGTAGACAGATGTCACAGCGGTCCAAGAGGACCAGGCTATCAGGTGGGTGACCTCAGGATAATGGATCAGAGATGCGGGGAACACACAGCAGAGCCAGTCATACAAGAGGATAGTAGTTCAATGCATGTGGTGGGCTAGGCCACATGGATCATGACTGCCCGACCCGCCATGTAGAGGAGTATCAGATGGTTGAGGAACCACCCAAGTAGAGGCAGAGGTTCAACCGTGGTGGTCTGCAAGGAGAACACGGACGAGGCAGAGGAGCTGGCCGAGCAGCTGGTGGTGGGAGATGCTTTTAGGCTCCACCACCACCACCACCTAGAGGTCCACCCCGACCATAGGGAGCTGGCGGATAGAGGCAGGATCAGTTTTAGGCAGTAGAGGCTTATGACCACTGTGCACCTGAGCTGATTTGAGATACTATCTGTGTCTACTCCACCCATTCTTTAGTTTTTATATACAGAGGGGTGAGTCATTATTTTATTATCGCTGCCTTTGTTCGGAGCTTAGAGATTCCGACAGAGCTGTTGGCTCGATCCTTATGGCTAGAGACTCCTACGGGAGAAGACTCGACTATAACATCCTGGTGCCAGCAGTGTGAGATTACTCTAGGAGGCGATAGATTTGGCTGGGATCTTCTTGTAGTGGCATTGAGGCCTTACGACGTCATCTTGGGCATGGATTGGTTATCTACAGTCCATGCTCAGATCGACTGTATTAGGCGCAAAGTGCGGTGTGTCCGCATCGATGGGAGGAGGTTCACCTTCACCGACAAGAAGGGAGCCTTTGCAGCATAGGATGTACTTACGCAGAGGAGAGGGCAACCGATCACTAATCAGTTGTCTAGTCTCATCCTTGGAGCAGTGGATGTGTGGAGTCTGAGTTTTCCTATTGTGGTGGATCAGTATGTGGACTTTTCCTCTGACGACATTCTAGGACTACCCCCTCACAGAGAGGTAGACTTCTATATTGACCTATACCCCAGGACAGCCCCGATATCTACTCCATCATATCGGATGGCTCCTGCTGAGCTTTGAGGGCTGTGGGTACAGCTAGAGGACTTTCAGGGAAAGGGATTCATCTGACCCAGTATTTCACCCTGGGCTTCTATGATTTTTGTCTCTAAGAAGGCGGAAGGGATCTTGTGACTATATGTCGAATATAGTCTCCTGAATCAGGTAACCGTAAAGAACATGTATCCACTCCTGAGGATTGATGACCTCTTTGATCAGCTCAAGGGTGAATGACGGTTCTCAGAGATAGACCTCAGGTCAGGCTATCATCAGCTCAGAGTTCGAGATGAGGATGTGCAGAAGATGGCCTTCAGGTGTCGGTATGGCCACTATGAGTTCTTGGTTATGGATTTTGGCATAACCAACGCTCCATCAGTGTTCATGAGTCTCATGAACAGGATCTTCCAACCTTACCTCGATCGATTTGTCATAGTTGTCATCGACGAAATACTGATTTACTCGACTACTGAGGAGGAGCATGCCTACCACTTGCAGGATGTACTGGACACACTCTGAGAACACCATATTTATGGTAAGCTCTCGAAGTGTCAGTTCTAGATTCAAGAGGTCCACTTCTTGGGGCATGTCATCTCTGAGGCGGGAGTTGCTGTGGATCCTACGAAGATCGAGGCAGTACCTGCTTGGGAGCCACCCAGGAGCGTGACAGAGATGCAGAGTTCCCCAGGTCTGGTTGGGTACTATCGGAGATTTGTGCCAGAATTCTCCAGAGTTTCATCACCACATTAAACTTTGACGAATAAGGGGAAACCCTTCGTGAGTTCAGATAGATGATAGAAGAACTTCCTGGAGCTGAGGCAGATATTGACCAGTGCACCCATCTTGAGGCTACCAGAGGAGGGTGTAGGGTATGTAGTTTACTATGATGCATCAGGGACCGGACTCGGGTGTGTCCTAATGCAGGAGAGGATAGTGATCGCCTATGGTTCACGACAGTTGAGGAAGCACGAGCAGATCTATGCTACCCATGACCTGGAGTTAGCTGCAGTGGTCTTCGCCTTGAAGATGTGGCAGCACTATCTGATGGGCGAGTTCATTACAGTCTATTCTGACCACCAGAGTCTCAAGTACATCTTCTCACAGAAGAACCTGAACATTAGATACCAGGGATGGCTCGAGTTCTTCCAGGACTATGAATTTGAGAAAGTCTATACGCCTGGGAAGGGGAATGTAGTAGCTGATGCTCTCAGCAGGAGATCGGGCATTCAGCTTCTTGGAGAGGTGATGGAGTAGCTAACCGCGTTGCGGATATCTGTTATGGATTGAGATGGATCAGATTTTCTACAGTCGCTCACAATCACTCCTCCACTACTTCAGTGGGTCAGAGAGGCACAATGTGGGGACATTGACTATGAGGCGCGACGTGCTCAGATATCCTAAGGGCTGGCACCTGATGGATTTTATGTAGGAGGAGAGCGCGCCATCCTCTTTAGGGGATTTTCCATGGTACCAGCATCATTACAGGAGGAGGTGATGAGGGAGTTCCACACTTCCCCTCTAGCGGTACATCCTAGAGTGGCGAAGATGTACCAGGAACTCAGATGACAGCACTAGTGGCAAGGTATGAAGAAGGTTGTGCTAGAGTCCGTTTCACGATGTCTCACCTACCAGCAGGTGAAGGCAGAGCACCAGGTACCGGCAGGATTGGTGTAGCCCTTAAAGGTCCCAGAGTGGAAGTGGGATGGGATATCCATGGATTTTTTATTGGGGCTCCCACGTACTTCTAGAGGACATGACTCCATTTGGGTGATTGTAGACCAACTCACCAAGTCGGCCCACTTCCTACCTATCAAAGAGTAAGGATCAGTGGAGAGATTGGGATGCCTCTACGTTCAAGAGATCATACGGCTTCATGGTGTGCCCTCTTCTATCATCTCCGATCGAGATGCTCGCTTTACTTCCAAGATTTGGAAGGGGTTGCAGGAGGAATTTGAGATGCAGCTATGCTTGAGCACTGCCTTTCATCCATAGACGGATGGCCAGACGCAGAGGACCATTCAGATACTCGAGGACATGAACCGTGCATGTGTCCTTGACTTTGGTCGCAGCTAGGAGGATCAACTACCCTTGGTGGAGTTTGAATACAAAAACAGCTACCACTCCACCATCGGGATTGAACTATACGAGGCATCGTACGGCCGACCATGCAGATCACCTCTATGTTAGACTGCCCCTGGGGAGTCAGCACTCGTAGGGCCAGAGATGGTCCAGGCTTCGACGGAGAAGGTGTATATCATCTAGGAGCAGATGAGGACTGCACATAGCAGACCGAAGTCCTATATTGACTGGATTTAGAGACCACTAGAGTTCGAGGATAGAGACCATGTTTTCTTATGGGTCCCACCTCAATGTGGATTATAGAGATTTGGGTGGGGCGGCAAGTTATCTTCACGCTTCATCAGACCATTCCAGGTCATTAACATGGTAGGTGAGGTGGCTTACCGCCTGGCCCTTCCACCTCAGTTACACCCGGTGCATGACGTCTTCCACATTGATCAGCTATGGAGATACGTGCACGACCCGGCGCATATCATTGATCACGGGGAGCTGTACATTGATGATGGGGAAAATTTTGTGGAGGTCACGGTGGAGATAGACGATAGACAGGAGTGGGTCCTTCATGGACGGTCGATTGCTCTAGTTCACATTCGTTGGAAGCACAGGAACCTCCAGGAGAGCACATGGGAACGGGAGGCTCAGATACGTGCAGAGTACCCTCATTTGTTTCCCTAGTTTATGATGCAGGTTTACAGGGATTTAAAGCCCTAAGGTGGAAGTAATGAAAAGACCCAGAAATTTCAATGAATTTTTTTTCTTAAATACTTTGGAATTTTACGAGTCTGTGGCTTCTAACGGCACTTGATTCTGAGGCCTGGTGTGCTCAGAATCAATTTTTGAAGCTTATCTCAGGTGCGTTCAGTAAGCGATTGAGCGGGTTTTTCTATCTTTTGAACTGGTGCTCAGAAATGAAATCTGAGGGCACTGGTGAACTCGCGGAGTCGATAATTGCTTAAGAGGACCTTTATCGAAGATGTGTTTGCATGGGAGAAAAAGTTAATTATTGTGTGTTAATTGAGTGGTGAATAAAATTGTGGGACAATTTTATTTTTATATATTAAGTGGTTATAACCTACATGGGGAAGTTTGGGTGGGACCCACTAACATCCTAACAACCCATGTGAGGATAAATATGAGGTGGGGACCACACGAGCCCCAACCCTTCACATTTCCATAACTCAAATAAACTCCCCCTTTAAAACTTGTTAACTCCCATTAATTAAGTAACTCTCCCTCTCTCCCTCTCTACCTCTTTATTTCATGCCAACACACACATTAATTAATTAATTGAAACTCTTAATTAATTAAATAAGTGTTCGAATTTTGTAAATTTAAATGCATGGAATGATTTAATAAAATAATGAGAAGCCTTATTTTATTTTGGGTTGGCTGGTTGTGTTGAGATTTAGGGAAGAGAGCTCTAGTTTTATTTGAAGAACTTCATCCTCAATGAAGAACGCCGACTCTTTGATGAAGAACATCGACTCGGTGACCCCGGTTTCTCCGTCCACATCATCCTCCGCGACAAGGGAGGAGACACCAACGCGGGAACTCGCAATGACTCCATGCCTCTCAATCTTCTCTCCGTGACAAAAAGGGGAGACACCGCTTCCTCCTCGAGCGCACTCCGTCGTCGCTTTCAGAACCTCGCCCCGCGACGCCATCTTCTGTGATGCTCGGCGAACGACTTTGATTATCGAGATAGGGTGTGTTGATTCAATTTTATTGAGAATAAAATTGATCATTGTGTTTCATGAACCTTGTGCTTTCTTGGCCACATGATACCGTCTAACATGGAGGGCACGGGCCGAACGAACACGACTCGACAACCCTCCGCTGGAACATTATTCCTTTTAAATTGGTAATAGGAGGTGGAGGAAAACACAGCGCCATCACGCCATGCCAGGATTGTGAGAAAGGAAACTGACGTCATCCTGCAGGTTGTGCGGAACAAACCGCGGCCCGCAATGTGAGTCGCTTCGGCAGAAGAACCGGTTGGCCCTTCGGCCGCCCAAGCGAAGAGGAGCTGTGGAGCCCGGAGGGCGCCACGTTAGAGGCCTGGTCGGCCCATCGGCCGGTCGGGAAGAGCTGGACCGCGGTGCCAGGAGGGCACCGTGCTGGAGGATTGGCGGCATGCCCATGTAAGCTGCGTGTGAAAAGACCGGCCGGTTTTGGAAAGGGCAGTGCCGCCTGGCACCGCTGGTGCAGAAAACCGATGGGGGGCCACGCCTCCCCCCCCCCCTTGGAGCCCGCTCGGCTTCGGCCGAGCCAGCAGGGCCGGGCCGCGCCCCTTCCGACCGACTTGTGTAACCCTTCAAACCGGACCGAAACCCTACGGGGTCGGACCAGTCAAACTAGGTCAACCCGACCCATCGGCCCCCTAGGCTAAACGGATCGGGACTGTTGGTAACTAAAATGGGAATAACTAAATGACTGTGCGTCTGATCGACGGGCCATCTATGGCACTAGGACTCTTTCGATGAAACAGTTCTTTTGCGATACTCTAAGTGAGTTTCAGATGATTTTGGATATCATCCGGGTTAGAAATGAAAATATTTCTAACCGGGCCCCTGGGACAGAAAATCCTATATCTCTCAGACCGGGTAACTGATTGACGCACCGTCTATTGTGTTGAGTTCCAATTGACGCGATGGAACTTTGGGATACATCAATGCTAGACTTTGTGATAGTTGATGTATCAAACCTCTTGGATAGTGGAGCATACCCTCTCGGAATAGAGCGTGTTGTGTGCAGGAACCCTAGAACTGTCTGTGACTGCGACGACGATGACGACTATACTTGGATCCTACGTGGGTTCGGCAGTGAGGACGACTGTACTAGGATCCCCTGTGGGTTCGGTAGTGATGAAGACTGTACTTGGATCCTACGTGGGTTCGATAACGATGGTTACTGTACTTGGATCCTATGTGGGTTCGGTAGCAATGGCTCATGTACTTGGATCCTACGTGGGTTCAGTAGTGGAGATGATTCAGAGGCTACATCTATCATCTCCATCCCTCTTCATGAGTAGTATACCTTAGTGATTTGTATCTTGACTTTCAGTCATTATCATCGATGTGATTGACTTGCTTTCCTGTGTGGACTGGGTTGTACTTTTCTGTGTGGACTGGGTTGTACTTGGGCTTATGAGTTGGAGTCGAACTGGAATTGATGACTTAGGTATATGTATCGGCATATACCTAAGTAGAGTTGGTTGATACTTTATTTGTGTATCATTCCTTTGTGGTTTGTCCTTTTTGGATTCTGGGAGACCTTCGGGGGTCTCGGGGTCCCTACTGAGTATCATATACTCATCCCTGCATAGGCTATGCCCGCACTACGTTGTGTTGGATGCAGACGATAGACAGCATTGATCGAGGTGGAGACTTGTGGAGCGGGACGGTACCTGGAGGTGGACCACGTGGCGGGACGTACACGGAGCAGACGGCCGGACCCGAGGAGATGAGGAAACCATCTCTACCCACCCTTCAGGTGGGATATCTGGAGGACAACTCAGTGTTTGCCGGTTTACTTTACTGCAGTTGTTCATTATTTTCAGTTGTACTGTCCTTTCAGTTCGGTTTGTATTCTGTCCCATTTACATCCCAGCACTTACTTTTTACTCAGTTTAATTTGTGTTTACTTCATCTTGCGTACTAAGTTGTGTTTTTTTACTTATAGAAAGGCAATGCCTTCCCTTTTTATCAGGATTTACAAATTTGGTGCTAGTCTCCAATCCCTGGCCTATGGAAGGTGGGATTGGGGTAGTCACGGCATGGGCCACGAGGATGGGTTGTGACAACATCTATGAATTGGTAGCATCCATACGTACATATATCGATAAAATAGAAATGTAGTTAAAACAATAAAGGTCTGTTAAATTGACCACTAATTCCATAAACCCTCCACATTGATAGAAATAATCAACATCCTAGGTGATATCAAAACAAAATTCCATCAATGAGTCATCACTCTTATCCAGTACACTCAGTTTTAGTTCACAGTTATCGATCGAATCCCAATTCATCACTCCAATATTTTCTTAATGGTACGTTCTCACCCTCACATTGTATGATTCCATTGAGACTCGTAGTTAATAATTCCTTTGAGACTAGTTTTAAAAACCTTACTCCTCAACCTATTAGTCCAAAATAAAATTTCATAGACTCGCGTGCATAAACATGAAAAAAACATGGTCCTATAATTCATCTTTTACTAACAAGAGGATTAAAATATTCTCTCTTATAATATCCCTAATACCCATAATATTTCATGTACAAATGTAGGACCACATATTATCCAAATATTTATTTCTAGAACCAAAGTTGCTCACTTACATGGGATTTGTGTACCTAAAACATGTCCACATATATCAGGGGAATGTATCTGAATTATACCACCCTGTGAAACTGGCCTAAATAAAAATTACAAACCTAAAATATAATCAAACAAAACCACATCATCTGATTGTATCATTGAACATCCATAAACAATATAACAATAGTTTCAACCCCTCCCTCAAACTAATCGGGAATGTAAAAAATATAGGGTGAACCCCTATCACATGATACCCTCAAAGTTCACAAGTCATTTACTCTCTCATGTCGAGTCACAACTGAGAGGTCAGTAGGTGGTACATCCTAGAACCTAAAATCGTCCTTGTTTGGGTCACCACAAATGGGGTAACAATCATACCTTCCTAAAGTTCATAGGGCTTTATTAATTCCAAACAACCAGGTTAGGGTTCTTAAAAATATGGTTATCTCTCTATCCCCCACTACTCATACAAGGGTCTCTACCTCATACAATATGTCACCCCCCCCCCCCCGCCAAATACATTAGGTTTAATGAATCAGAAACTATGCCACACTACCGCCAAGGGTATTTCTTAACGTATAACACAAAATCCTCATAACTCACTGCTCACAGTGTCCCAACTACCTATATCAGGGTCAATACTAACAATAAGGCATCTATATCACCATATCCACATTAATGTTCAACACTTATCATGTTTACAATAATTTAAAAAACAAGATTTAAATTATTTTAATATCTTTAATAATATATAATTCTTTTTCACTCATTGTATTTTCTTTTTTTATTTTCAAGATTTATCAAAATAACTACAGGTTTTGGCTTGATTAAATATATTATCATTCACAAGATATGATGGATATAACTTTATAGGTTACATATTGACATTTTATTTAATCAATTACATCATCAATCGATTTAGATCTCTTTGTGTGTCATGAAATCATCTAGAAAAATGGTAAAGTAAAATTACACCATATCCACATATGGGAAAACCCCATATGATGCTAATAATAATTTAAATACCAACACCTTACTAATAATTATATATAGAAAAAAGATTATAAAAATCATACAACTATCATTAATTAAATTTAAACAAAAAGAGTTATAAATCACAAGCAACATTATATTTTTTCTAGAGCTCTTGTTTGTAATGATTCAAGTCACGTGAATCAATAAGTGCATAAAATGATTCAAGAATATACCCACACCATATCTGTATATCACAGAAACAATGTAATCCCTATAAATAAATTACATTACACATCATGTGTCTCACTCAAGGTGAAAATTAAACATAGTTGTAACATATAAAATCAATGAACAACCAAAACCATCCATTGAAATAATGTTTTTACACTATTTGTGTGTTGATCAATCCGAAGAACGAGATCATTAAAAATCCATGAAATATTCCTAATTTCATATCTACCTTTCCCAAAAATAAATATAGAAGAAAAAAACTCAAATACCACATTCAAAAATCCATCCACCCTTGTTCACTGACTGGTTCTTGGACCGGTATTCACAAATTATGCCTGAGGAGAACCACCACATATGCTGGAGTATACTCACTATCAGTGAGGGATTATGAGGTTATCTTGGGGATACTGTTACATATTATCAAATAAACCAAATCAATAGACATAATGATAAAATAGAAAAATCTAGAAGCATGGAAGATAATGTATATAAAGTACATATAATAATTTCAGAGTCAAGATTATATTAGAGATATGAATGATATACATGTCTTAGTGGATTCATCATTCTATAACTTATACAATGATTAATAATACTAGACTAAACTGAACTAAAGATCATCCAAAATTCATTCAGAGTATATACTAGTCCCATCATCCATAACCATACTAGCCTACCTAGTGTACCCCCATACAATTACTCATACCCTATTTAGTTTCCTATAAATAGATTGTCTTCTTCTCAAGTATCCAAGTTCAATAGTAGCCCGAGTAGTTTGCGAGTACAACTCAATAGGACACCATAAATGTTGTCCCTATAATAACATTTCAAGAATAATGGTTCTTGGGATGTGATCTTCTAAAATGTTTAACAATAATAAATAAATTTTTAATAAAAAATCATATAACCATTAGTTTCATGGGCTTATAATGATTCCCAAGGTTGAATCTATTATTTTCGATCTCCACATCTGTGATAATGATCGACCATACCATTTAGAAATTTTAAATTTCCTATTTCATTTTCATTATTGATGGTTTTGAAATTTCATTTGAAATCCATTGATTAAATTCCAAAAATTATCATTATCCCTTCACTATATGATCCTTTTACCAATTCAAATTGTAATTTTTTAAAAAGAAAACACCATCTATCTAAGTCATCTTCAACATCAACTCATTTCCTATAGGGCATAACTGGGAATTGTTGTCACTATGATTTAGGAAATTATTATAGATAATTTGATTATGCTACTCAATTATAAAATAATTAATTTAAATCAAGGTCAAGAACAGTAAGAAGTTCATGACTATACCAATAAAATTCTTGAAAACGAGGTATTACATTGGGTAAAATATGAGAGACTACCTACCAAATGAATAAATAAGCCCACACGACAATTATTGGCTTCCATTTTTGCCAAAATTGGAATACATAAAGTGAGAGGGCCATATTTCAATATAGTTATCATTTAAAGGGGTTGAATGAGTGTTATGAAATTTTTAACCAACGATACTTTTTTTATCCATTTTACCTCTTAAAATGGTTAGGATATTAATTATTTTATTCTATTTTATTTATCCCATTCAAGTATATGAAAAAAGTAAAGAGTGGATAATCATATTTTTTCAAGGTTCCCTACTCAATATACGTAACTAGTCATATATATGTATGGGGATTACTTTTACATTAATTCTCAACACTAATATGGAATTAAAAAATAAGTTAATTTTTATTGAAAACAAAATCCTTAGAAAATTTTTTGTTCCAAACACTTTTGGAGAGAGATAGAAATTATCCTTCTTCTCCGGAATGGTGATGACCTGGTCCAACTTGTATCTTCTAATTGGTTCATTATAATACCTTTTAAGAGATTATTTTCCATTTCCAAAAGTGAAATTCTATCACCAAAAACTTCTTCCATCATTTGATACATTTTTTGAATGTCGTATTGTTTTATTGTTCTTGACTTCCTTTTCCTTCACTATTATATTTTCACTAAAAGAGGAAAACAAAATTCCTTATTTTTCATTCCACTAAAACCAATTCTCTAGATCTACAGTCTAATATATATATATATATATATATATATATATGTCCCTATTAGTATTATTTTTTTATATGGTGGGTTTTTCCTGTGATAGTTCAACAACTCCTTCTTCATCAATTTGATTAACTAGAACTTTTTTGTATGATGTTCTAAATCATACTACTTATATATGTTGGGTCTAGTACATGTTCAATCAATCTTCTTTCTTCTTTCAATCAACCAGTGCACTGAATTCTCTATCCAATTCTTATTCATTGTTTTATACCTATAAATCCATATAATTTCTATTCATAACAAAATTTAGCACATATGAAAGTTGTTTTCATGATTTGTGGTTGGAACTTCCTTATAATTAAAATTAAAAATCTATTCATCTCTGCCCCCCCCCCAATTATAACATCCCCAAAATCTAGAATTATCTCACATGGACAAAAATGGATGGTTATAAGTCATCCAACATACCTTTCAATGTGCTAACGGCTAATGACTAGCATCACAATTGTGAAATTTATAGATTGGAGAATATACCCCCGTTATGAAGTGTCATATCATTAGAGATAACCCATATAATAAAATGAAATCATATTATATACATTGACCAAACAAATAATAAAAGATAAACAGATAATATATTCACTAATAAAGAAATAATGTAATGATATGCTGGAATGTAAATAAATTTCATGCAAGATGTAAAATAACATAATATTAAAAGTCTCAAATAAAGACTCAAAAGTCCCCACCCCAAACCCCTATGTTCAGTCTGCCTCTAATCACTAGCTCATCTAGAATGAAATAAATCAACAATAAGGACATTTTCTCTTTTACAATCCTATATCCATATAATATTCTTAGGAACCAAACGGCGGCCAAAATATGTTGTTTTAATAAATTAGTATATCAAATACACTGTGTTTAAACAACTATTATGATAATCATTTTTGGAAAAAAAAAGTGACAAACAGTTGTATTAATTAATTCATAAATTAATAAAATACAACAGCAACATTTTTTTGCCCCATTTGGGAATATCTATAAGCATATATCACCACCATTCAAACCATAACCATACAACTGTGGAAATATAAACTTCTTCAGTATCATGATATAATATCCTTGGCAATGTCTTAAAACTATGCCAACCATAACCATAAACAAGGAATAATCCCTAAAATCCCATTCGAAGCCTTATAAAAATATCATTATTCGTGTTAATGACGTATAAGCATTATAGCATCTAATTTAAATCCTTATAATCATTAGAGCATGGGATTTGGTCGAGCTCACTCCATATAATAATTATAGTTTATAAGTGTTCTTGTGCTATGACCATGATTTATATATAATCCTTTCAGTAAGGATCAAAAAACATTTCCTAACAGAATGGATATAACAATATCAAATTGGAAGCCTCAATGGTTAATAATGAGAATTATGATTTTTCATTCAATTTCCTCTTTCATTTATATCAAAATCGATCAATATTCAAATTAATAAGTAGTAATTCAAAACATAGGTATCCAATATCAAGAAATCACCTAAAGTCTCATTTCATGCTAAAACACACCTTAATACATTATCCAATTATATTATATTAAACCCTCTCTCACCAAATGGGTAGCCATAATCTAGATCAAAACTAAATGAAAAAAATTACTCCATGGAATAATATCATATATTATTTCATTGATTTAGGAGAAGATTATTATTGATCGATCAAAATATTTCATATAATTGGAAAAATATCAACCCATACAATTAACATTTAGACTCCCTCACATAAACGGATGATGAAAAAACTCTTATGATAGAACCCAATCATTATGATGATGGTTTAGATGCTCACAAGAAGGATCCTAGATCAAAACTGAAATAGATCCAAACCAAAAATTCACACAGTCAAAAGAATACTCCACAATGTTTGGAGAAGTAAGTGAGATAAGGGAAAACAGGACCACAAAAACATACCAATGATTGGATTCATTATCGAGATGTCCCAAACAGAGGTTGTATCTCTAAAATCACATGTATTGTGAAATTGGATTGGGAGGGGGAATATGCACAATTTTGAATGGAAAAATATTCTGTCTAGAATATTTCAAAATAGTAGGTTGGGGAATTATATGTTGTGTAATTCATTTTCAAATCATGTAATCCTTTTAATGAGATATTCTAAAAAAACCTACCACATCATATTAGTATTTGTTATATTCTAACTTTTCATTATGTGTATTATAATTACACGATACACAGTATATTCATTTTGTGAATAATTTCATAGCTTCCAACCTTTTATGACATGGGTCAGGTAATAATTACATTTCATGTGTCACGATTAAACAACAAGTAACTACTCTTATGATTGTTTATCATCCCTTTATCCTTATAATATGACCAGAACACCCTTTAAAGCATCCCAAATTTCTAAGAATATTTTGAAATTATTGACCCACTTACCTGGACTCTATCAAATCAATCGAACATAAATCCATGAACATGAATTCATTTTCCCCAAAAAATGTAATCCATGTGGATCCTCTCCGACTATCTAAATTTTCCCCAAAATTTAAGACTTTTTTTAATCCACTGAAAGGTATCCATGATAAAAAATGAAAACCAAGGTTTTAGGATGAGGAAAAACATACTAGAAATAAAAGAATAATTCAAACCATTTGAGATATGTGAATGAAAAAAATATGAAATCTTAAAACCTTCCCACCATATAATAGCTCATCCCCAAGAAACACCATGATTCATTTTGTGGTATCAGTGACCAATTTTGTCCACTCTTCTCTCATATCAGAATCCCTCTCATGGGTATCTTACTAAACTCTCTCATGCTTCCACACCTCTTGAACCAATTGTACAGTCGTACTGATATGATATTTCGCACTACTATCACCAACATGTATTGGATGTTCCTAAATAGAATCATCATCACATAGCTCAACATTTAATATATATATATAAGACAATAAGGTTTTGGAAGATATCTATAAATATGAGACAAATGAAATATGTCTTGAATGGAATTATGGAATGGTTGAAGGGATAAAATGTTCACCAATGGACCAACCCTTTCCACTATCTCTGATAGATATAAAAACCTAAGAGATATCTTTCCATGTTTTCTAATATGGTGGTTCCCCAATCAAGATGATATTCGAAGTAAAATATGATGAACAACATTTAAATTTAATGGTATTATGTGATGGTCTTCATATGATTTATTCCTTCTTTACACGACCATCAATCTCTTTTGATCGATGGAACCTTATAAGATGTATCTAGAATGAGACTAGTCCTAATATGTTCTGTCTCACCTATCTCTAGTCAATGAAGTTTAAAATGAGAGGATCTTCCATAAAACCCCTCAAAAGGTCCCATTTGTATATATTCCTAGAAGATGTTGTTATAGGAAATAATTATGAGTACCCTATGTTTCTCCCACAAACCATCAAAATCCAAAACATGGTCTTGTAACATATTCTAGAGAACCAGAATACTCTGCTTGAATTTTACCTCAGTATAAGGATGATAGGTTGTGCTAAAAATAACCTGGGATCTAGATCCTTCTAACGAACCATCCAAAAATGTGATTTGAAAAAAAAAATTTGTCTGAAATGATACTTCACATAACATTATAATACCTAACCACCTTGTGTGCATAAATACTACCCATATCATAAACAGTTAAGGGATCCATGATAGGTTAGAAGTGGGATAACATCGTCATTTGATCCAAAATCACTTATAATGCATCATTATTATGGGTTTTCTTGGCTAATACTATAACAAAATCCATAGTGACATCATCTTACTTCCACTCAAGAGTGGGAAAAGGATTCAAAATCCAATATGGGTTATGATTCTTATCCTTCAACTTCTAACAAGGGAATCATATAACCATAAAGAATGATCCCTCATTTATTTTTAACCACCAGTACTTACCTACAGATACAATGACACATATTTTTCAAACCAAGATGTAACACCCATCTATAATCATGAAAGTCCCTTATTAGATTCTCATGTAGGGCTATAAGAACTCAAATATGGCCATGAAAAAATAGACTTTCCACAACCATGAAACCATCCCACAATTTTCTCCCCACCATATATGATTTCTCCCATAAATATTCCTTCTTAATCAAATAACTTATCTTTCATGATATGGTCCAAGATTATGGGTATAATATATTTCAAAGTCAGAGTTAGTCAGCCTTCATACTCTGAGACATCCTGATTCATGTCTTAAAAAAGGTCCATCATCCACCACTTGTAGCAATACTCTCATAATTCATCATTCTATGTCTTTTGGCTTGAGACATCATCACCAAAATTTCTATTTCTCAGGGTAAAATCCAACTTGAAGTCGAATTATTGATGATATTTTACCCAAATCCTCTTCTCCTGTTTCATGTCTTACTGAGACAAGATGTACTTGTGGATATTGTTGTCTTTGTATACCAGAGACAATTAAACCATGAGAGAGTGTCCCCAACAACTTGGGTAATTTACCACATATAATAACTCCAGATCATGGGTTGGTTAATTTAGCTAAGGTGGTATTAGCTTCCTCGGTCAATAAGTAACCACTTAATCCTATAGTATCAAAAATACACCAATTATAACATCAGATGTGTCCCAGTCCATGCTAAATTGTTTACCTAGTATTGGAAACATGACGATATACATTGAGTTCATCTATCATTTTATCCCATAAAAATATCTATCACAAGAATCTGAACAAACTTGTCACGAATCAGGCCGGGTCGTCATCCGATCCGCTGCCCTTCCGCTTCCCCTTGTGCCGCTACCTCTCTCCCATCCAACTTTGCTACACCTCCAAACTCGCCTCCAGCCGTTGCGACCTAGCCCTCTCCCCCTCTCTTCCTGCTACGTCACTTCCATGCCTTTCCCCTTGGACCGCACCCCTGCTTCCCCCATTGCGTCGTCGTGCCAAGCCTCCCCCCTGTCCTGGCCTCTCATTGCCGCCTCCCTCTTCCGGCACTGCGACCCATTGGTTCACCCTCCCCTTTGGTCGACGCCTTACCCTGCCTTGTTTCTCCCTGACCAGCACCCCTCTGCCTTCGGCAACTTTCCCTCCAAATCGCTGCCCCTGCTCCGCTTGGTGTTGATCCCCACCGCCGACCTCCTTACCAGCCGGCGCCACCCTCTCCAGCCTCCCACTCCGGCGAACACCCCCCCTTTTCCCGACCAACTTCTTCTTTGCCGAATCCTTAACCGCATCCTCCTCCAGCTCTCCAGTAGCCTCTGTTGACATTCGGCAGAGACCCCAGTACCCTCCCTTGCTCGACCGAGTTTCCAGCGGCATCCCTTCTCGTTTTTTCAGCGTTTCGCAACCCTCAACACCCTCCGGTGACCCCTGAAAGGCCTTTCTCACCCATGCCGCAGGTGTATTTCACCTCATTTTGTTGTTTCTTCCTTTTGATAAATTTTTGGGTTAGGGTTTATGTGGTTTTTGGTCTGGATATGATGTTATTTTTGGTCCAATTCTTGTTTTAGGGTTTGGCCTTAAATTTTTTTGGTTCAATTTGGGTGTAGTTGGTTTGATGTATTAATTTATGGGTTTTATGATTTTGAGTTGAAATCAACTTATTTTCGTTGTGAAAGATGTTTTGAAAATTTCTTAACATGTGTTTAATTTTTATTTGGTATTCTTGTGAGAAATGGGGTACGTTTTGGATATAAATCCATTTATATTCCACGGTTTTATTTTGTAACTTGTGCACATGATTTATTATATCATTCAAGGGTTGCAGATTTTGTTTTAGTATGGCGTCGATGGGTTTCGGTTCACCGTCAATGTTTTGTGGATTGTCGAGTTAGATTTTTAGGCTGTTGTTGGTTTAATTTTGATGAAAAGGGTTTGGTATTTTGTTTTTAAGACATACCCATGCTGTTTGAGCTGCGCTTGACTTGCAGTGGCCTTTGCGCACCAATTGTTCGGAATTTCTACATGAGGTAGGTGGTTCCCCATCTAATTATTATCCGATGAATTAATTTCCAATGTTTATTTTGTTTTGAATATTTTTAATTAATTTTTGTTGTGCGAATTAAGTTTTATTTGAAGTTTGATTTGCATTGAAATTGTTTAGTATATTTTTCATATTATTGGGTGTTTTCTGTTGAGAAATCTATTATTGACTTTGGAATTGTGCGGTTATCTTATTAAGTCGTGTAAGTGGTGCGAACTATTTTTTTTTACATGGAGTCAGGTGCGTTTGGTCGTAAAAGATGTTTTTACATGAGCTTAGTGGTTAACATTAAGCGATTTCTTCTAAATTTTTTTATATGCATTTATTTTTTGGCATGTTAAACTATGTGGTTTAGACAATGGTGTTTATGATATGGTGTAAGGGTTTTCCAACAAAACTTTTGGTGGTGCAGGTCACACTTTTTATTGTATTTGAGTGCGTGCGGTGTTGGAATTTCTTTTGGATTTCTAAGTGGTTACCTTTGTGTGTGTAAAACCATGTGACGCTCCTTTGCTGTCATTTAATAAACTTTTCAAGTGGTTTATTAGATTATGTCAATAGTGTGAAGCGTGTTATGAAAACATTTTTAGAGAGTGTATTATTTCAAATGGTTTTTGTGTGTGAAAATGGTTGTTTTGGCATTTGTAGTATCTTACTAGGTTTGAGTGTATTACTATGACATGTGGCATGAACTTTGAATTACTGGACCACAAACGGGAATCCTGGGTACTAGGTGGGCGGACTAGACTAGCGTTCTAGTGATACGAGAGTGGCATCGGCCTAGTTTCACTTAGTGGGATTGAGACTTACAACACTAACAAAACATTATATGATGACTGGAGACCACTATGGTAGGAGGTGTTTCCCTACCAGTAGCTCATGTACGGGAATCTCTGATTTGGTTCACTGAGATGTGAGGTTCTAGGGTCCCACTTCTCGCTAGTATCTTTAGGGTCTCCCATGTATTGTGCTCTTCCTCTACTTTCTGCTCACCGTCGGCACATGGTGTGACGTTGGGGTTACCAAGAAAAGTGTGTGTGCGTGTGTATGTGTGTGCATGTGTTTGTGTGTGTGCGTGCGTGTGTGGGTGTGCGTGTGTCTATAAGTTAATTTAAGTTGTTTTCCTTAGAGAAGTTTCTCCTTAAAAAATGTTTTCATTAAAAGTCTTTAAACACTTATTTATCTTTATTCTGTTAAATTGAAAATGTTTTTGTCTTTTAATAATTATGTGTGGAACCTTTTCTCGGTGGAATACTACTGGGCTTTTAGCTCACACCCAACATACACCCTTGGGTGTATATATATTTTGTTTCTTCTGCTTTCCAGGTTGTGACATCGTTCTTAGAGATGGTGGTTCAGGTTGTAGTTAGTCTTTTCATTGAGAGTGGTGCTGATGTGGCCTCTCTTTTTCCGGGAGGTTTGAGTATGAGTTTTATTTTCCGATGTCGCCTTTTCATTTTAGTTCTTGTTTCGAGTTTTAGACTTTAAAAAATGTTCATATTTTAGAGACATGTTTGGTTGTCTTTTTCCAGTTTCAGTTTATTTACCTGGCTAGTTGTTTTTCTGTTTTTTATTTTGGATAAAATCATACCAACTTGTTACATATGATACCCGGGCACTTGTGCCAGCTAGTGGGGATCGGGAACGCCCTTCGGGCCATGTCGTGGACCGGGTCGGGCGCCGGGTCGGATGACGACCGAGCCTGGTTCATGACAAAATGGTATCAGAGGTAGGTTTGCTCTCTTGGGTCATTTTCTTTTGGGATAGAGTCATGGTAGATGTGAGTTAAATTTTTCAGGACTCGACATCCTGGCTATGAGTAAGGTGCCTAGCCCGCACACCTCGTGGCGGGACTCAAGATACCAAAGTATGTTGAGGTTTGTCTAAGTTTTTAGTCATTGCGATTAATCTTCTCTAATGGAAATGAAAAAGGGGTGTGGTCAGTGGTCATAGTGAGCTCGCAGGGTCTGGAAAGCCATGTGGAGCTGGGGACGTTGTCCTATAACACCCTCCGTGGCTGTGGTGTGACTGGCGTATGGCCGCCAACCATATGTTCCAGCCACCCACTGACACAAGTTTTCTCTTGCATCGTTTCTCGTCTCTTTTTTTTTGGATTCATGGAGATTTGGTTTAAAAAAACTGATTTGGTCTTCAAAAATGATTTGGAATAAATCACTTTAACAATAAAATGATGTGAAAGGTTTGGAATGTGTGGGTTGGATGTTTTCATTTTGAAAAAAAAAATGGAATGCTTTGGTTTTTATCCTTGGTGTTCTCGTGGGAAACCACATGCATGAGTGTATATGGAAATAGAAAGGGTTAATGGAACGAGTGGATTAGTTCCTGGATGGACATGAGGTGGGTGCTGGTGTGGCACGTGAACATGCATGTACGAGGCCCATGGGAGACCATTGGTGTTTGTGCAACCCACTGACTTTTCTTATTTTCAAAATGTTTTGTTAAAGGAAAATTTGGTGTTTTTAAATAACTGGTGATTGTGTGTTGTGTCCCTGTATTTTCGAAATGTTGTATGTGAGGTGTTTTGAGCTGAGAATCCTATTTACTGATTTCTGTATTGATTTTAAATTCATATTTGTTTGTTGGCATGAAATCATGTGGTAAATAAATTCTTTTGAAGAGTACATCGGGGAGCCCTTGCAGTGGTCTCCCCTGCACGTTTGGTGTTTTCTTGTGGTATGTCTTGACCGTTGGACCAGTTTTGTTGGGTCTATGGTTTTTTTTCTTAACTAGTGAATTCCCCCCATAAAGCGTTGACATGTGATTGAAGTGTGGCCATAGGAAACTCGCCGTTGGCCGACCCTCTAACTGATCAGAGGAATCTCTTCTTGAATTCTAGAATTGAACCCACCTCTCCTTTTTACAACTAAACGGATTCTCTCACAGCGGGATGAAATATGTGATGGGAGTTGAAGGGAGTTTTGGTATTTTGAGTGTCTTGACTCGTCGGGTATGAAGTTTGACACTGTCGATTTTGAAGGTTCCCCTGGAAATGGTGAATGAGATTCTAGTGGCGAAAGGTGGAAGCAGCCAATGGTGGTCGGTGCATGCCACTATTCGAAATGAACTTTGGTCCTTCGTTTGTTTCAGTTAAGAAAGGGTCTACGTTAGGCCACTAGTGTGGCAGACTTAGTCACATGGGGGATACTATGGTCATTTTCAAGAATCACGTGTTGTTCAAGATTCGGTTTAAAGTCTTTAACAGCGTAATGTTTCTCTCAACAACAATGATCGTGCTCAGTGATGTTTTTTGGTGTTGTGTTCTCATTCAGTGCAACAAAGGATGATGCGCATGCACCATTTCAGCTCTTTGGTTGGTGAATATTCCGTGTATGATCAGTGGATGTCATAATGTGTTGTTTTTGCTGGTGTCGTCTCGGTTGCAGTGTGGTTGTGTGTGACACCAAAAGGAGAATCTCCATTCGAGAGTCTTCCATGCCTGACTGTGAGTAAGAAGATTCTTGAAAAATCTGGGCTCTAGACATAGGCCTCGGAGTGAAGCTGGCACGTGGTCAGGTACCCTGAGAGTGTGTCAGACCCGACATCATTTCTGTCATCAATGTTGAAAGTATAAGTAGTTTAAATTGTTTCTGTGGTTGTTTCGCTCCGAATGAGCCATCTGGTTTCAAAAGGTTTCGTGACCATGTGGAGACGTGGTCATCTCACTGCCTTAGAGTCTTGGGCTTCGTGTTCCACTGGATGTAATTGCTTTAGTGTCCTTATGGGGTTTGTTGGGAAAATCAGTTTCATATCTGAATGATGCTCATCCATGGATTTGGAGATGTTGGCCTATGTCCGGCCGGGGTTTTGACGCCCTGTAGTTAGGCCCAACCCTCCCCACCCCTGGTGGTCGGGTGCTTGGTCCCTGTCGGAAAATCTCTAAAGTTCTGTATCATTTGATTAGTTCTAATGGCGGCGAGACCCCCAATGAGTCTCGTACAAAGGTCTCTGGAATAAATTGGTGTTGTCCTTTCCTTAATTGGGTGGAGTCCGCTCAGACCTCCCCATGTTGGTTTTCTAGTCGTGCCTTGGGAATTGGTAGGTTCTTAATGGTGGGGAGACCCACATTGGGTCTCGCACAAATTTCTATAGAATGAATCAGTGCTGGACTTTTCTTTAATGGATGGGAGTCCCCTCGAACCTCCCCGTGTCGGTTGTTTTGTCTCGTTTCAAGCATCAATTAGTTTGTAATGGTGGGGAGCCCCTCGGGACTCCCCATGTTGATCTTTTGCTTCTATTTTTTAATATGGCTTGCTGATAAGTGATAAGAGTGTTCCGTGGATGTGGTTTGACCTTGTTTGTTCATTCTAGCAAAATGTTGTGGTTTCGGTTTAATATTTCTTGAGATGTCTCAGCTTGTCTAGTTGGTTTTCGCGGGTGCGAGAGTCTCTTTCCTTGATCAGTCAGCTGGAGGCATTCTAGCTATTTGGGGCGGGCGACACATATCGGGAAGTCTTTTTACGCATTTCTTGTTGTTGTCTTTGAGTCACATTCTTTGCGCACAATGCTTTTGCCTCTCTTCGCATGATTTTTGTGGGGATCCCATTTGAACCTTAAGTGATTGTGGTTTTCTACTTTGGGGTTTGGTTTTAGTTTGTGGATTTCCGGGGACGGAAATCATTATGGTGGGGAGAATTTTCACACTCATTGTTTCTAATTTATTTATTTTATTGATTTTCTTTGCGTCAGGTAGTTCAAGTCGGAACCTGACTTAAGATTTCATGTTCTTTGTGTTTTGGTCCTGTTTACGTCCAACACAACGTGGTCGGAGCTGCACGGCCTCGCCTGGGTTGTCGCGCGACCCCGCTCGGTTCACCGCACGCCTTGACGATGATTAATTAACTAGATAAATGAATTAACAATCGTTTTAATAACAATAATAATAATAATATCACATGGTATTATTATTATTAGTATTATTATTATTATTATTATTATCTTGGATAATAATTTAATTGAGAGTATTATTTTTATTATTTTCATTTTATTAAGATTATCATTTTAAAGTTTATTATTTAATTCATTGAAGTTTTTTTATTACCATATTATTATTATTATTATTATTAGTAATGATGTTTGGGTCATTTTATCTATTACTATTATTATTTTTGTTTGAGTTTATTATTTATATTATTACCATTTTATTTATTATCTTTCCCTTTATTTTATTTTCTTTGTCCTTCTTTAGCTATTGTTTTATTTCATCCCTTTAGGGTTGTAGATCTCCCCCTCCCCCTTCTCTTTCCCGTCACACCCCATTTTCCCCTTGCGCACTGCCTTCCCCGGCTCGCCCGCCTCCATCCTCACCCTCCCTCTCGGAAAACTCAAAGCGCGCCCCCTGGAACCCCGACCTTCCTCAATCCAGCATGACCCTCAACCTCTGGCGCCCTTCCTCTGCCCCTTGCGTCGCTACCTCTCTCCCGTCCAGCTTTGTCGCACCACCGAACTCTCCTCCAGCCGTCGCGACCTAGCCCTTCCCCCCTCTCTTCCTGCTACATCACAGCCCTACCTTGTCCCTTGGAACGTGCCCAGGCTTTCCCCATCGCACCGTCGCCCCAAGCCTCCCCCATGTCCCGGACTCTCATCGTCGCCTCCCTCTTCCGGCGCTGTGACCCGCCGGTGCACTCTACACTTTGGCTGGCACCTTCCCCTGCCGTGTTTCTCCCAGACCAGCGCCCCTCCGCCTTCGACAACTTTCCCTCCAAACCGCTTCCCCTGCTCTGCTTGGCATTTCTCCCCACTGCCGGCCTCCTTACCAGCCAGCGCCACCCTCGCTGTCCTCCCACTCCATCGAACACCCCCCCCCCACCTCTTTTCCCGACCATCTACTTTGTTGCCGAATCCCTAACCGTAGCCTCCTCTAGCTCTCCAGTAGCCTCTGTCGACCTTCGGCCAAGACCCCCGTACCCTCCCTTGCTCGACCGAGTTTCTAGCGGCATCCCTTCTCATCTTTCCAGCATTGCGCAACCCTCAACACCCTCCAGCGACCCCCGACCGGCCTTTCGCACCCACGCCACAGGTGCATTTTACCTCATTTTGTTGTTTCTTCCTTTTGATAAATTCTTGGGTTAGGTTTTTTGTGGTTTTTGGTCTAGATTGGATGTTATTTTTGGTCTAATTCATGTTTTTGGGTTTGGCCTTAAATTTTTTTGGTTCAATTTGGGTGTAGTTGGTTTGATGCATTGATTTAGGGGTTTTATGATTTTGAGTTGACATCAAATTATTTTGGGTGCGAAAGATGTTTTGACAATTTTTTAACTTGTGTTTGATTTTTATTTGGTATTCTTGTGTGAAACGGGGTTCGTTTTGGATATAAATCCATTTATATTCCACAGTTGTATTTCTTAACTAGTGCACTTGATTTATAATATCATGAAAGGGTTGCAGGTTTTGTTTTAGTATGGTGTTGATGTGTTTTGGATCACCGTCAATGTTTTGGGGATTGTCGGGTTAGATTTTTAGGCTGTAGTTGGTTTAATTTTGATGAAAAGGGTTTGGTATTTTGTTTTTAGGACATACCCATGTTGTTTGAGCTGCGCTTGACTTGCAATGGCCTTTGCGCCCCAATTTTTCGGAGTTGCTACACGAGGTAGGTGGTTCCCCGTCTAATTATTATCCGATGAATTAATTTGCAATGTTTATTTTGTTTTTCATATTTTTAATTAATTTTTGTAGTGAGAATTATCTTTTATTTGATGTTTGATTTGCATTGAAATTGTTTAGTATATTGTTCATATTATTGGGTGTTTTCTGCTGAGAACTCTATTATTGACTTTGGAATTATGTGTTTCTCTTATTAAGTCGTGTAAGTGGTGCGAAATGTTTTTTTTACATGGCGTCGGGTGCGTTTGGTTGTAAAAGATGTTTTTGTGTGAGTTTAGTGGTTAATGTTAAGCGATTTCTTCTAAATTTTTTTATAAGAATTTATTTTTTGGCATGTTAAACTATGTGGTTTAGAAAAATGTGTTTTTGATATGGTGTAAGGGTTTTCAATAAAACCTTTTGGTGGTGCAGGTCACACTTTTTGTTGTATTTGAGTGCATGTGGTGTTGGAATGTGTTTTGGATTTCTAAGTGGTTACCTTTGTGTGTGTAAAACCATGTGACACTCCTTTGCTGTTGTTTTATAAACTTTTTAAGTGGTTTATTAGATTATGTCAATAGTGTGAAGCATGTTTTGAAAATGTTTTTAGAGAGTGTATTATTTAAAATGGTTTTTGTGTATTAAAATGGTTGTTTTGGCGTGTGTACTATCTAATAGGGTTTGAGTGTATGACTATGAAATGTGGAATGAACTTTGAATTACTTGATCACAAATGGGAAGCCTGGGTACTAGGTGGGTGGACTAGACTAGCATGCTAGTGATACGGGTGTGGCATCGGCCCGGTTTCACTTAGCGGGATTGACACTTACAACACTAACTAAACATTGGATGATGACTGGAGACCAATATGGTAGGAGGTGTTTCCCTACCAGTGGCTCGTGCATGGGAATATGTTATATGGTTCATCGAGACGTGAGGTTCTAGGGTCCCACTTTTCGCTAGTATCTTTAGGGTCTCCCATGTATTGTGCTCTTCCTCTGCTTTCTGCTCACCGTCGGCACATGGTGTGACGTTGGGGTTACCAAGAAAAGTGTGTGTGCATGTTTACGTGTGTGTGTGTGTGTGTGTGAATTTGTGTGTGTGGTTGTGCGTGCTTGTGTGTAAGTTAATTTAAGTTGTTTTCCTTTTAGAGAGGTTTCCCTTTAAAACCGTTTTCATTAAAAGTCTTTAAACACTTATTTATCTTTATTCTATTAAATTGCAAATGTTTTTGTCTTTTAATAATTATGCGTGGAACCGTTTCTCGGTGGCATACTACTGGGCTTTTAGCTCACACCCTACATACACCCTTGGGTGTATGTAGATTTTCTTTCTTCTGCTTTCCAGGTTGTGAAATCATGCTCAGCGATGGTGGTTCAGGTTGCAATTGGTCTTTTCATGTAGAGTGGTACTGATGTGGCCTCTCTTTTTTCGGGAGGTTTGAGTATGAGTTTTAGTTTCCATGGTCGTCTTTGCTTTTTAGTTCTTGGTTCGAGTTGTAGAGTTAAAAAAATGTTCGTAGTTTAAAGACGTGTTTGGTAGTCTTTTTCCAGTTTCTGTTTATTTTCCTGGCTAGTTGTTTTTCTGTCTTTTATTTTGGGTAAAATCGTTCCCACTTGTTACTTACGATACTCGGGCACTTGTTCCAGCCCATGGGGATCGGGAACGCCCTTTAGGCCATGTCACGGACCGGGTCTGGCACCGGGTCGGATGACGACCTGGCCTGGTTCGTGACAAAACTAACTTCACCCCTTTCATGGTCATCCCAGACAATAGTGCTTCCCAAATGATATAAATCCTAGATAAAGTGAAGATAATAACCTGGTAACCCTAAAAAGCTAGAAGACTCAAAAAAAATTCTTGTTTAGTGCCCAATATACGTTAGATGAAACTTTCTTGTGGTCCACTAACACTCCAGCCTCCAAGATTGAATGCCCCAAAAAGTGAACATTAATAATCCAGAAAATACATTTAGTTAGGTTGGTGTAATTCCATTAATCTCTCAATAAAATCATGATAATTTCAAGATGTTGTGAATGATCATCTACTGTCTAGGATTAAACTAATATTCCATCCAAAAAAACAACAAAAATTGATATTTAAAGGAGGAATGATCATATTAATCAAAGCCATGAATACTTTCGGTGTATTATTTAACCCAAACGACAACACTACAAACTCATAAAAACCATACCTACTTCTAAAATCACTTTGAGGTATGCATGTTAGTATCAATCTTAACAGGTGGTAACCTGACCCCAAATCGATCTTTAGGAATATATTAGCACCACTCAAATGATCAAAAATATCATTCATTTGCCGAATATCATACCAATTCTTGACCATCACATGGATTAACCTCTGATAATACACTCCTATGCACGAATACACATCATCCTTTAAGGATAAGTGAACTACAGAACCCCAAGGAAATGTACTAGGCCATATGAACCCTTTAGATTTCATATCATCCAACTAATATTTGAAATATCATAGCTCTAATGGTTCTATTATATAATCCATGACATAAACAGGCTCTACCCCTAGAACCAACATGATCATGAACTTTATCTCTCACTCGAGTGGAAAGATGTAGAAATAATTAGGGAAAACCTCCTGAAAATGGTCTACCAATAGAGGAAATGAATTATTAAAAATTACACCACTATATAGAGTAAGAATTCTTATCTTATTCATGTACAGTCCAATGTACACTTAATCAACCCTACATGAACATCCAAAGGTTCACACTCATATTGGTGAGAATAAATACCTTCTTCTGGATATAGAATTGTAACTTTCCTACTATAATAGTTGATATAAAAATGGTATAGAACTATACAATCTATACTGATAACTAATTTGAATACATTTACTCCTAGAATAAATGGATCCCAAATTAAATTGTAACCACGTATCTCTAGAGAACACACATTACAATGATCACTATTTTCTATCTCCACACTCAATTGGGTGTCGATGGTCAATGAACCATCCATTATTTAAACAACCAAGTCCAAAAAAATTCAAAAATATCAAATATAATTGAATGTGAATCTCTTATTTCAAACAAAAAAGTTGAGGTAGATGACACCAGAATCATTCCTCGGATGGTAGATGGTCATGCATCCACATTAGTCATAGTAGTCTACATTACATTTTTATAACATTTCCCTCTACTTTTTTCTCCATCCCAACTATCCTAAGATTCATCACATACCCAGTATTACTACTCTTGTAATATGGTACCTCATCCCATGCCTCATCCTGAATGGCTATTGGAACTTTGACAACCATCCTACTTAGCGGTACCTAAGACCCTTCCCATATAAGATTCATGTCCTGATCCCTTTACATCGGTCTTTAATAGAATAGGCACATAGAACATATATAGATGATGTATTATACCACATATAAGACAATATACTATGGTGATAGGAAATTGTGGGCACTTTTGGATAAACATTCCACACTGATAGGACTATAATGAAACTAGGTCTTGTGATGGATTCCCACATTCCAAAATGATATTACCACTACTAAATCAAAGAAAAATGTCAAATTGGTGCTTCTTGAAACAAAACAATGTGATCCCAATTCATATTATTAAAACAGATTGGACCATACCCAAGCCCTCTCTTATATTCCCTTATGTGATGAGTGACTAGTTCATTATTTCCTAAAAACATCTTTTATAAAAAAACATTCACCTGTGACCTGTTCTCATAATGAATTCCATCCTGAAAAAATAGTCCCTTGAGATCTCCTCAACATCTAAAGAAGGCTCAAATCACTATAGGTCATTGAATAATATAGTTTATTCTATAAATGGCATTCCCTGATATGTCAAATAAATGAACCCACGAGATTTTCCATCCCTCGATGAATCAGGATAGAAATGGATAAGGAATGTTCTCTCGAAATACTTCCATGATAGATCATCTTGTTGTCCAGCATTATCCAGGATATTACACCAATGCTTATCAAGTCGATGAAGAATATATGTAGAAATTTTCACCCCCTAATTTTTGGGTGTCTCCCTATGCATAAATATCATCCAGACGTACTCAATACAGAACTCAGTTTCCTTAGGGAATACCTCCCCTATGAATGTAGAATAATGTTATTTCTAAAACTTTATTTTCATATCTGACATCAATGGAAAGATATGAACAATCTCCTTTTACATTGATAGAATGACCATATGGGAGTTATCATGAATTTGAATATCCATATAATCTTAAGGAACTATAATATCCATAAGTTCAGTTGCATTAGGGCATGATGATTTTCTCTCTCTCGAAAGTCAAGTTAAAGAGGATGAGGATGCATTTTCTATAAAAGAAAATCACACACCTTAGAGCACAGACTAACAAAAAGGTCAACCTCAACATATCACATTAATAGAGAACCAATCAATCTAATTCCCTCCCAAAAAGGTTTCTATGTTTCCTAGCATGAAATGGGAATTCATTTATTTTTTAAGGTAAAACAGATATCTCATATCATAGTTCTGTAGGTTTGTATAAATCACATGAGATAAAATATATCCCAATCAAAAGAATTCCTGTAAATATATCTTTATGTTCCTATTATGATTCATACATAATCATAAGATGACATTTCATCATGTGATTATAAATCTCAATAAACAATATAATCCCACAACATGTCAATCACAAAATGTGAAAAGACGTCAACTATAATAGTAAGAAAACATTGAAAATAATCGCATCCCAATGCACTCAAATTTTCCCTCGTACATGGGTCAGATAATCCCATGCACAAGCTCATTACCATCTCACAACATATCCTATTCTCATTTACACCATTCCAAAAAAGTAAATCAGAAGAAAAAAACATTCTCCTTTGATTCCACTTTTCAACATCCCCTGATGCGACACTCTCTCACATGGCCAAACATGGTTAGTTATGAGACCCCAAGAAGGCCTCCTTATATTCTAGAGGCTAATGACTAGTAGTGGGTGTTTGAAATGTATTTTGAGGAGACTATAACCCCTAGTATGATTTTTTCCTTGTAGTATAAATAATCATTATCAATTAATGAAATCATAGTATGGGTATAGCAGAAACTAGTAATAAAATGCCACTAAATAATATAATAAATTATAAGGGTATAGTATAATGATGTGCGAGTATGTAACAAAATTTCATGATTGAAGTAATATAATAAAATACTTTAACACTCAAATAATGATTCGAATGTACCAATTTTTTAAACCCGTGTTGATCTCATCTCCAAAATAAAGCTCATCTAGTAATAAAGTAATCAATTGTAAGGCCTATTTCCCTTTTCCAATCATACACTCATGTAATGTGCTTGGGTACTTAATAGTGGAATGGATATGGTGTGAGTGTTTCTCTATTAGTCGACACCGATGTTTCAAAACAATATTATCTGATGAGAATTGCTTGAAAAAAAATAAATAAATAATTTTATTAATTTATTCCCCAATTAATAAGATACAACAAAAACCTTCTGCATCCCATGCAGGAATATCTATGAGCTTGTCTCACAAACAATCACTCCATAAAAATACAATAATGATAAAACAACCTAATTTGTCATCAATATAGAATATATCTGAGCATGTCTTCCAACCATAAAAAATATAACAATAAACATGGAATAATCTCAACAATCCTGGAAAAATCTATATACCTATTTCAGAAATCAAGTCGAATCCCTATAATAATTACTTCATTTATGTCAAATACCTATAAGTATTGCAGCATGGGACTTGGTTGAGCCTTCTCAATATAATAATTATAGTTTATAAATGTGTATATTCTAGGTCTATTCCTAATCTATAATCATTTTAGCGATGATCAAAAAACATGTCCTGATAGTTTTATATCATAATATCACATCATATTCCTCGATGGTTAATGATGAGAATTCCCATTTTTCATTTAATTGCCTCTTCCAATTATATCACAAATATTCAACCACAAAATCTATAATTCCCCAGCCTTAAACCTTACTTAATCTTTAGTTATTACAAGATTACACATTGAGGATCTTTTCAGGTTTAGAGTTTTAGAGAAATAGATCATAAAACTTGCATTACATTTCGCATTTAAACAAAGTGGTTACATAAAAGATAGTATTCATTTTTACCATCAACGAAAACATATTTAAAAAAAACGTGGATTCTTTCTTGACACTTCCTTGACACTATCATCATATCATGTACCCTTCCCTTGACCTGTGAAAAACATTTCAAAAAAACTTGGGATGAGCATAAAAAACTCAGTAAGGGATATAAAAATATGGAAAGGAAACATGAGTACATGTATACATAAGAATGAAATCATAATTTACCAATAAAACATAAGCACTCTAACATACCTCATAAAATCATAAATAAATCAAAGAAATAATAAGACATAAAAGGTAACTTGAGACATTCATAACATTCTTACGTAGGGAGTAACCCTCTTGGTTACGTTTGGAATACCCACCACAGTATATTCCCTAAATATCTTCGGAAAAACCTTAATGTTTAACCCCTTCATGTTACACAATGCATTGGAGAGCTATATTGGGCTCACCCGCACTTAGTTTATCACGGAACTACCCGTTTTCATAACAATTCCCAAGAACCATAACATAAATGTATCACATAAAACATGCATAAAATAACTATAACATTTCCACATTTCAATCACAATATAACATTTTAGGATATTGAAATAATGAATCCATTAAAAAAACCCATTTTCAAAACCATTTAAAACATTTAATAAAGAGATTTTTGAATCAAAGTGTCCCATACCACCTTGAAGATTTTAACATTTTAAACCATTAATATCCATATAAATAAATCCTTAAAACCATTTGGAAAACATGGATATTAATAAGAACAAATCATTAAAACATTTAAAGCGATATTTTGGTTAAAGGGTTTTTACCAAAATTAGAGACACTTGAATACAATAATTGAGGAATAGAATTTAATCAGAACATTATAATATCATGAGAATAAATGGATTCATGATATAATATTCCAAAGGACAGTATATACACCATATAAGAGTGAATTGGTGCATAACAACAATGAAGTCTCAATAGAGATGTAAAATGTGATGAAATCCCTTATAAAGAAGGTATCCTTAAATTAAGGATAAATCAATCTCAAAATTATGTGTGAAAAATATAAATACACCCAATATAATTGGATATTAAGTGTAAAACAATAAAATTTAATTCACACATATTCAAAGGATGACATATTCAATAACTACATGTTGAACCCAAAGAAATCAAAATTGGGTTAAAAAGTTCCCTTGGTAAAATTCAGCAGCCTAACGGCGTCACTTCAAAATTCAGAAAATCAGTTGATGAGAGAGTGAATGGTATCTAATCACTTGGACATAACCATTAAATCAATAAGGATATAGAAGAACATATCCCAACATAATAAGATGTAAATTAAAAGACATAACAAAAAAAGTCTTTTAAAAAGAGGAGGGTGAAAGGTTCCCTTACCGACATGGGTATCTTTCGAAACATACGCCCTGTGAAAGAAGGACAATAAAAAATTGATGTAAATACTCATAAATGAAAAAATATTACACAATGAGTAAAATAATGGTCAGTACATACACCACTCAAAGGAAATTGTGGAAAATGTAGCATAAATATCACGGGAATAGAAGTGAGATGAAAAATACCTTACGAAAACTCGGCAGCCTAACGGCGCCACATAAAACTTCCAAAAATGATTGATGAGATAAAATAGGGTATCTCATCACATTAAAATAAAATTTACAGAAGGAGGAATATAAAAGAAAATCCACCATCATAACAAAGAGGAGCTTAAAAGAAGTGACATAAAGGAGAGTATTTAAAGAGAAAGAGAGAGGTTAGATCTCTTACGAAAATTCGGCAGCCTAACGACGCCACTCAAAACTTCAAAAATGGATTGATGAGAGAGAATAGGGTGTCTCATCATATGAACATAAAAATTACAATAATAGTAATATAATAGAACATCCCAATAACAAGAAAGATGAGATTATAAGGAATGACATAAAAGAGTGTACTTAAAAAGAAAGAGAGGAGTAGGATCTCTTACCTCAGGTCCGACTTGACTCGATCGTTCTTTAACGTCCTGAATAATAAACTTGAGTTAATTTCCACTTTATTTAGAACCTTTTTATAGTTCATTATTCCTTTTAGTTCACTTATTTCCATGTTATAAACATTATTTAATCATTTATGTTAATAATGTTTGTTTTGTTGATATTTGGTTCTGAAGTCGAAAGTGGACTTTTACAATTACATGTTGTTCGTGTGGTCAAATTTTCATTATATCCAGAATTATATTCATGATTTTGGATATCATATATATCATATATATCCAGAATATACATGTATTTATAATATTACATAATAATTTAGAGGTAAGAAATGAAATGCACCGTTCATGGAGACGGTAAGCCGTACATACGCATGAACGCTACTTTCATTTGTATGTCATATTAATGGAATTAAAACTAAATGAGATGTATGTATATTTTAATTCCAGAATTATATTAATCATTTAGATGTATCATTCATCATATATATCCATTATATACATGTACTTATAATAGTACATTACATTTGGGGATAAGAAATGAAATGCACCGTTCTTGGAGACGGTAAGCCGTACGTACGCATGAACGCTACTTTCATTTCTATTTCATATTTTAATGGAATGGAATTATAATGATATAGAGGTATATTATAATTCCATTATAAAATAATATATAATAACTTTAAATCCATCCTTTATACGTCCCACATATGGCATTAACGAATCACATCACTTTGAGGGGGCGGTAG
This sequence comes from Viscum album, assembly GCA_963277665.1. NCBI lineage: Eukaryota > Viridiplantae > Streptophyta > Magnoliopsida > Santalales > Viscaceae > Viscum > Viscum album. The sequence goes on along the minus strand of OY728120.1, from coordinate 1,014,619,099 downwards.
TCCGCACTTCCTTAAATGAAGATATCGCGTTTACCCATAATGGAAACCATAAAGGTATGCCCAAAATGAAAAATACATAAGCTTAAGGAAAACATAAAAATATTATATATCATATATAAATATAGTGTCATCTTAATGGCCACCTTTGAAGGTGTTAAAATAATGTTGAACAATCATCGTTTCGGGAGGCCGAAATTCACCATCCATAGAAACAGTATGTTCTTTTACCATTAGATGTAGGTGTGTGAATGTTTAGCTCGAATCCTTCTTATAAAAACATCCTAGTATATTGATGATACTGGATTTGTTACAAAATAAATGAATAAAAAGAGTTTAGGGGGATGGAGAAGAAAAATAAAACAAAAGGACTCAAGTGAAGACATTACCTTAAAATCGGGTAACTCCCTTTGGTTTGAGCTCAAAGGCTTTCTTGGGAAGACATCTGCCCAAAGTGAGGCTTCAAGGAGTAATAGAGGGAAGTGGACAGACAAAATGGGCAGAGTTTGGCCGAGCCAAAGGCTTTGGGAGTGTGGGTAAGGAGGTAGAGGTGGGGGACTTTTATAAGAGGAGAGGAGGGGAACTCTTGGAAGGTAAAGAAAAGTCACTTTATTTTAAAATGGAATTCAGATTTAAGAGGTCCCACATTGATTTGTTTCAAGGATAAGGTGATAAAAGTTCGAAATCCACTAATCCAATAGGTTTTGGACATGTGTAGGTCTTAGATATTACATTATCTTTCCATTTTATTTAAATCGTTAAATAATGAGGTCATCGCTGCATCATCATGATGTCATAAATAATTTAATTTATTTAACGTCTAAAAATTATAAAAAAAAATACTATGATTTTGGAAATCTTTTTATATTTCCAATGAATATTTATAGTCAAAAATATGATTTGTATAACCCCATGTAAAAATTGTTTTAGTAAAACATTTCATGTTTGTCTCATTTTTACTTTAACTTTAAATAAAAAATATTAATGTCATTTTCCAACCAAAGTGGCTTCATGGGATCCCCAAGTTGAACCATGGGTTGTCTTGGTCGTCCATGACACATCCAATGAGGTTAGGACATGTGTCAAGTTCATTTCATATTATTAAAACATTATTTTTACCTTAAACTACACTAATTACCTCTAATCGAGATAAAAAACTTAATAAGTTACTATTAACCAAAAAATTATTTTTATCCCATTGAACCACATTTTACTCCTTAATGACAACCATGTATGTTGGATTTTTTAAATTCAAAACACAAATATGGAAAAATTTCATTTAAACGGAAAAATCTGTTTTTATAAGTACCACTTAGTGGTTTCACTATTCATCAAAAATTGAAATTTTAGAAAAATCCCAAAAAATCACCCTAAGATATATTTGATATTCCGAATTCAAAAATGAAGTCTATTTTACAAAATTCAAAACATATAAGTCACATTAATTAATTTAATAATTAATTCGCGCTGTCAGAGCAAATAGCGTGATTTTATGAAACAATAAGTATCAAAAGATTGACACTAGTTTAAGTCTGATTTCAAAGTGAAATTAATTCCAACGACCACTATTGGATTTAATGGTAAAAATATATTCTAATTTCACTTTAAACCAAATTCAAAAGATCATCTAACCATATAAATAAATTATATTAAAAAGAGGTTTTGAATTAAAATACAACATTTTACACTATTCATTAAAAAATGAACTTTATCAGAAAGATACCAAAAATTTACACAAAGTAAATTTTGATGTCCCAATTAATAAGAAGAGTTTTATTTGGTCCAAAAGGATGTATAAGAGTGAACTAAACTATATTTAATGACGGTTCTCCATCAAAAGGAGATAAGTGAACCTTTAGTGAAAACTAGGCCATATACGCCTAAAATTGAATTCTTTCCGTATTTTATGCCTATATCTTTTATTGGATAAATGTAAAAACATTTAAAAACATATATAATCATATTTTAGTTATTTCTATCCATTCCTGCCAATACAACGGCTACATGTTAACTACCATTTAAAATAATATTATTTTATTATTAGAGTGCAACTTAAGATTCCTAAGAAAGTCGTTGTTGCGTGTTGGGTACGCCATCGAGCATAGTGTCCCCTTTAAAGTCATATTAATATTTTATTCACAAATATGGATAAATATGAAAATTTCATATTCTTTATTAACCTGGGGTGTTACATCCTTCCCCCCTTTTGGGAATTGCGTCCTCGCAATTTTTAAAATTGAGCTTGAAAATATCATTGAAAGTCCCACATTGGTACAAGAGTCGGTAAAACAATCACTTCAAAATAAAGGAAGATAAGTACAGTGGTCACCCGAGTTGAACCATATGTAGAAAAACATGGAAATAGAAGAAAAAGAAAAGGGTCATGTTCTTGAGGGAGAGTGATAGTAAACATGTCTAAGAGAAAGTTAACCATAAGAAAATCACAAACTTGTGATGGGTTAAACGGTATTCGATTCCCCAGTAGGAAAAGTTAATAGAAAAAATTTTTGTTTTAAGTTACTTTTTATTGAGGAATTTATTCATAAGGAAACATAATCACTTATCATGTTGACTTTCAACTTTTACTAGATTCCTTAATCAAACTCATATTTTTTTTCCAAAAGACGAGTATTTAGGGAGACTTGTTCGCATTAATATTACTATAATCGACATCTAGAGAATCACTTAATCCACCAAAGAGAACTATATACATCCCATGTCTTTAGGCTTTAACCAAAACCAAAACCTGAAAGGTTAGTATAAGGTCAGATAATCGAGAAAATGATAACCCAGTAAAAAGAAAATCTATGCTTAATCTCCAGAATTTGTCCAACAAAACCCAAAGTTCAACGAGAACCATACGATAAACAATTTGTCCATAAAATTATTCAAAGTAAACCAATATAAGATTGAAACCCAAACATTTTAAGGATTTAGTCACACAGTCTTCCAAGTTAAATCGTAACATTTATCTTCAAACAACATCAGTTGCTCCTAAAGTCTCGTATTGAAAAGTAATTAACCTTATCACATATCCTCCATGATAGGTTAATCATTTTCATAAATAACCCAAAATCAACTTTCTCTTAATTTATAAAATCATATAACTAAAAAGAATCAGTCAAACTAACCAGGGACTTCACGTAGTCCAGTGGTAGGCAATAAATACCAGTCGCACTTTGGTTGTGGGTTCGATTCCCATAGCTTTGTCCGACGCGACGGGTTGTCACACGGTCTGTGTGTTATCCTTTTTCCAAAACTATATAATTCTTAAATCATTCCCCCAAAAAGATATAAAATCATAAAAAATGATCATAACATATTTTAACCTCAAGTTTATCTCATGCCTTTCATTTTCCATCATATCATATAATAACCCATAATTACCTCAAAAGTAAGGATCATATAAACTCTAATGGTTACCTTTATAATTATTACCTGAACTTCCACATCGATTGGTCATCTCGTACATGATGCATTACAGAACATACCAAGGTTCAAGTGGTTGATCATGACTCCTTGATATTTGGTTTAGAACAACCATGAGTTTCCTCATTCAATCCTCCATTTTATTGAGTATCTTAATCAGAGAACCACCACAGTTTCCTTCAAACCTGGTGTCTCTTTGGTGCCTGCTAGATCCATCCATTCACTAAAAACAGAAATGTCAGTGTGAGTATATCAACAAAACCATCATGTACTAATGAGGAAGGTAAACACTAAGATATACTTACTCATTCACTTTATCTAAAACTAGGACTCTTTCTGAAATCCTAACCATTATGGTAATGTCACTTATGCTTAAAGAATACCCTAACCTCTAAAGTTATCTAAACCGAACTTTGATACCAACTATAAGGCCCGAGCCTTAAAACTTACTTAATCTTGAGTTATTACAAGATTACACATTGAGGATCTTTTCAGGTTTAGAGTTTTAGAGAAATAGATCATAAAACTTGCATTACATTCCACATTTAAACAAAGTGGTTACATAAAAGGTAGTATTCATTTTTACCATCAATGAAAACATATTTAAAATAAAACATGGATTGTTTCTTGACACTTCCTTGACACTATCATCATATCATGTACCCTTCCCTTGACTTGTGAAAAAAATTTCAAAAAAACTTGGGATGAACATAAAAATCTCAGTAAGGGATATAAAAATATGGAAAGGAAACTTGAGTACATGTATACATAAGAATGAAATCATACTTTACCCATAAAATATAAGCACTCTAACATACCTCATAAAATCATAAATAAATCATAGAAATCATAAGAAATAAAAGGTAACTTGAGGCATTCATAACATTCTTACATAGGGAGTCACCCTCTTGGTTACATTTGGAATACCCACCACAGTATATTCCCTAAATCTCTTCGGAGAAACCTTAACGTTTAACCCCTTCGCATTACCCAATGCATTGGAGAGCTATATCAGGCTCACCCGCCCTTAGTTTATCCCGGAACCACCCGTTTTCATAACAATTCCCAAGAACCATAACATAAATGTATCACATAAAACTTGCATAAAGGAAATATAACATATCCACATTTCAATCACAATATAACATTTAGGATATTGAAATAATGAATCCATTAAAAAAACCATTTTCAAAACCATTTAAAACATTTAATAAAGAGATTTTTGAATCAAAGTGTCCCATACCACCTTGAAGATTTTTAAATTTTAAACCATTAATATCCATATAAATAAATCCTTAAAACCATTTTGAAATCATGGATAATAATAATAACAAAACATTAAAACATTTAAAGCGATATTTTGGTTAAAGGGTTTTTACCAAAATTAGAGACACTTGAATACAATAATTGAGGAATAACATTTAATCAGAACTTTATAATGTCATGAGAATAAATGGATTCATGATGTAATATTCCAAAGGACAGTATATACACCATATAAGAGTGAATTGGTGCATAAAAACAATGAAGTCTCAATAGAGATGTAAAATGTGATGAAATCCCTTATAAAGAAGGTATCCTTAAATTAAGGATAAATCAATCTCAAAATTATTTGTGAAAAATATAAATACCCCCAATATAATTGGATATTATGTGTAAAACAATAAAAGGTCATTCACACATATTCAAAGGATGACATATTCAATAACTACATGTTGAACCCAAAGAAATCGAAATTGGGTTAAAAAGTTCCCTTGGTAAAATTCGACAGCCTAACGGCGTCACTTCAAAATTCAGAAAATCAGTTAATGAGATAGTGAATGGTATCTAATCACTTGGACATAAACATTACATAAATAAGGATATAGAAGAACATATCCCAACATAATAAGATGTAAATTAAAAGACATAACAAACGAAGTCTTTTAAAAAGAGGAGGGTGAAAGGTTCCCTTATCGACATGGGTATCTTTCGAAACATATGCCCCGTGAAAGAAGGAAAATACAACATTGATGTAAATACTCATAAATGAAATAATATTACACAATGAGTAAAATAATGGTCAGTACATACACCACTCAATGGAAATTGTGGCAAATGTAGCATAAATCTCACGGGAATAAAAGTCAGATGAAAAATCCCTTACGAAAACTCAGCAGCCTAACGGAGCCACTTAAAACATTGAAAAATGGATTGATGAGATGAAATAGTGTATCTCATCACATTACAATAAAATGTACAGAAAGAGGAATATAAAATAAAATACCCAATCATAACAAAGAGGAGCTTAAAAGAAGTGACATAAAGGAGAGTACTTAATGAGAAAGAGAGAGGTTAGATCTCTTACGAAAATTCGGCAGCCTAACGGTGCCACTCAAAACATCCAAAATGTATTGATGAGAGAGAATATGGTCTCTCATAATATGAACATAAAAATTACAATAAGTGTAATATAAAAGAACATCCCAATAACAAGAAATATGATCTTAGAAGGAATGACATAAAAGAGTGTACTTAAAAAAGAGAGAGAGAAGTAGGATCCCTTACCTCGGGTCCGACTTGACTCCATCGTTCTTTAACGTCCTGAATAATAAACTTGAGTTAATTTAAACTTTATTAAGAACCTTTTTCTAGTTCATTATTCCTTTTAGATCACTTATTTCCAGGTTATAAACATTATGTAATCATTTATGTTAAAAATGTTTGTTTTGTCGATATTTGGTTCTTAAGTCGAAAGTGGACTTCTTACAATTACATGTTATTCGTGTGGTCAAATGTTCATTATATCCAGAATTATATTTATGATTTGGATATCATATATATCATATATATCCAGAATATACATATATTTATAATATTACATAATCATTTATAGGTAAGAAATGAAATGCACCGTTCATGGAGATGGTAAGCCGTACGTACGCATGAACGCTACTTTCATTTCTATGTCATATTAATGGAATTAAAACTAAATGAGAGGTATGTATATTTTAATTACAGAATTATATTCATAATTTAGATGTATCATTCATCATATATATCCCTTATATACATGTACTTATAATAGTACATTACATTTGGGGATAATAAATGAAATGCACCGTTCATGGAGACGGTAAGCCGTACGTACGCATGAACGCTACTTTCATTTCAATTTCATATTTTTATGGAATGGAATAATAATGATATAGAGGTATATTATAATTCCAGTATAACATTATAAATATTAACTTTAAATCGATCCTTTATACGTCCCACATATGGCATTAACAAATCACATCACTTTGAGGGGGCGGTAGTCTGCACTTCTTTAAATGAAGATATCACGTTTACCCATAATGGAATCCATAAAGGTATGACCAAAATGAAAAATACAGAAGCTTAAAGAAAAACATAAAAATATAATATATCATATATAAATATAGTGTCATATTAATGGCCACCTTTGAAGATGTTAAAAGAATGTTGAACAATCATCATTTCGGGAGGCCGAAATTCGCCATCCACGGAAACAGTATGTTCTTTAACCATTAGATGTAGGTGTGTGAAAGTGTAGCTCAAATCCTTATTATAACAAAATCCTAGTATATTTATGATACTGTATTTGTTACAAAATAAATTAATAAAAAGAGTTTAGGGGGTTGGAGAAGAAAAATAAAACAAAAGGACTCAAGTGAAGACATTACCTTAAAATCGGGTAACTCCCTTTGGTTTGAGCTCAAAGGCTTCCTTGGGAAGACTTCTGCCAAAAGTGAGGCTTCAAGGAGTAAGAGAGGGAAGTGGAGAGATAAAATGGGCAGATTTTTGCCTAGCCAAAGGCTTTGGGAGTGTGGGTAAGGAGGTAGAGGTGGAAGCCTTTTATAAGAGGAGAAGAGGGGCACTCTTGGAAGGTAATGAAAAGTCACTTTATTTTAAAATGGTATTTGGATTTAATAGGTCCCACATTGATTTTTTTCGAGGATAAGGTGATAAGGGTTCTAAATCCACTTATACAAGAGGTTTTGGACATTTTTAGGTCTTAGATATTACATTATCTTTCCATTTTATTTAAATCATTAAATAATGAGGTCATCGCTGCATCATCATGATGTCATAAATAATTTAATTTATTTAATGTCTAAAATTATAAAAAAAAACTATAATGTCGGAAATCTTTTTATCTTTCCAATTAATATTTATAGTCAAAAATCTGATTTGTATAACCCCATGTAAAAATTGTTTTAGTAAAACATTTCATGTTTGTCTCATTTTTACTTTAACTTTAAATAAAAGATATTAATGTCATTTTCCAACAAAAGTGGTTTCATGGGGTCCCCAAGTTGACCCATGGGTTGTCTTGGTCGGCCATGACACATCAAATAAGGTTATCACATGTGTCAAGTTTATTTCAAATTATTAAAACATTATTTTTACCTTAAACTACAATAATTACCTCTAATCGCGATTAAAAACTTAATAACTTACTATTCACCAAAAAATTATTTTTATCCCATTTAACCACATTTTACTCCTTAATGACAACCATGTATGTCGGATTTTTGAAATTCAAAACACAAAGATGGAAAAATTTCATTTAAATGGAAAAATCAGTTTTTATAAGTACCACTTAGTGGTTTCACTATTCATCAAAAATTGAAGTTTTTCAGAAAAATCCCAAAAATTCACCCTAAGCTATATTTGATATTCCGAATTCAAAAATGAAGTCTATTTTACAAAATTAAAAACATATAAGTCACATTAATTAATTTAATAATTAATTCCCGCTGTCAGAGCAAATAGCGTGTTTTTATGAAACAATAAGTATCCAAAGATTGACACTAGTTTAAGTCTTATTTCAAAGTGAAATTAATTTCAATGACCACTATTGGATTTAATGGTAAAAATATATTCTAATTTCACTTTAAAACCAATTCAAAATATAATCTAATCATATAAATAAATTAGATTAAAAATAGGTTTTGAATTAAAATACAACATTTTGCACTATTCATTAAAAATGAACATTACCAGAAAGATACCAAAAATTTACACAAAGTAAATTTTGATGTCCCAATTCTTAAGAAGAGTTTTATTTGGTCCAAAAGGATGTATAATAGTGAAAAAAACTATATTTAATGACGGTTCTCCATCAAAAGGTGATAAGTGAACCTTTAGTGAAAACTAGGGCATATACGCCTAAAATTGAATTCTTTCCGTATTTTATGCCTTTATATTTTATTGGATAAATGTAAAAACATTTAAAAACATATATAATCATATATTAGTTATTTCTATCCATTACCGCCAATACAATAGCTACATGTTAATTACCATTTAAAATAATATTATTTTATTATTAGAGTGCAACGTAAGATTCCCAAGAAACTCGTTGTTGCGTGTTGGGTATGCCATCGAGCATAGCATCCCCTTTAATGTCATATTAATATTTTTTTCACAAATATGGATAAATATGAAAATTTCATATTCTTTATTTACCTGGGGTGTTACAAAATCTATAAACAGTAAGTCATAACATAGTGATTCAATATCTATCAATCAAAGAAGGTATCATGTCATGTTAAAAGTCAAATTTTTCCATTTTAAAATTCAATTATATTCAGGGTTCTTTCATACCATAGGTATAAATTAGACATGTTAATAACCAATAGAAAACAATGAACTCTAATGTATAATCCAATTCATTATTCGATTAATTATAGTGTAGGGTATGTTGGGTAAATCATAATAATTCATATACCATGAAACTAAAAAAACACAAGGTTATGATTTGAACCACTTACATTTAACTAATCATTAATTCAATGCTTCCAATGAAAACCACTCATGATGAAGATTTTTTAAATGGTCTAAAAAGGATCCTAGATCAATTCTTATAAGGGTAAACACCAAAAATATGGATGGTTAATCAACAACACCACAACATATAGTGAAACATCGGGAAAAATTAAAACCAGAACAAAACCAATTTCTAGGGATCAGATGCATAATCGATATATATGTATGGGAGTTTGGCAGTTCAGTATTTCCTGGAAAGTACCCTAGGGTAGAGAGGATAAAGCATCATATAGGTTAATGTCAAAATTATCTGCATAGATTATATTAACAGAGCAGGCCATGGAATTACATTACATTTAATTTAGTTTCATGTCATGTAATACTTTTTATTTGTATACACTAAACAACTTGTCAGCTCAGATTTTTCTTCATTCTTATAGACCATTACATGACATGTAATATAATTATATTATGTTTAATATCTGCATTCCATGAATTAGTTAATGTACTATAATCTTTTACGGCATGTGTTTGGAAATAATTACATGGCGTGTACTACAGTTACATGATGTGGAACTATTATTTAGAGAGTTCTTCTTTACTTCATCCTTATGAAACAAACATAACCCCCATTAATGATTCTCAACTTACCAAGAACCTGTGGTAATAGTTGCCCCATTTACATGAACTCCACTAATTCAAAAAAACATAATGCCTTAAACATTATGACATTTCCCCCAATAAAGGTTGGACACATGGATCTTCTCCAGTTTTATAATTTTTCCTCACAACCTAAGAAATTGTTTACTCAAACTATAGCTATCCACAATCAAACACGACCACCAAGGATTAAAAATGTGGAAAAACTATCCCAAAAGAAAAATATTAACCAAGAAAATAGTGAGAGAATGACCAGAAAAAATTTGGGATCTTACACCAATAAACAATGTTTTATATTTTATATACTATTGGAACGCATTAAATATGTTTTCTTCCATGGGAATAAAATTATATTTCCATACCTATATCAATATTTATTTTCAAACTACTACTCATTTTGGTTTCATTGGAACACATTCTAAAATTTTTTGGAATATTTTTACATGTTAACAAATATCCTTGAACATCCTCAAACATTCTAGAATCTGAAACATCATTTGTGGTCGTTGAAATGTTGAATGTTTAATTCATATTCTCTACACATTCAAAAATAATAATAATAATAATAATTTTCATTGAACTTATCATCCAATAAAACTTAATAACATGTCATTCAGCCAGAGAAACATTATCTGATGATCCATTATTACATTATAATAACATCTAAAATTATTTCTTATGAAACCTCCGTTTACCATTTTATAATCTTCAAAAAATTTTGATTAACATAATATTTTCTCTAGATACTATGTTCATTCTCCCAAATGAGTTTTTATTTAACATAATTTCATAGGGTAATTCTTCATTTGATGAACCCATATAGATATGTTCAACACCGTCTATTTGATGGATTTGTAGATCTCTACCGAAAGACTTTAGAATACTCATCTCATTGTACTTAAAACATTATTTCAGTTGAAATCACTCAAAAAGATATTATGATGCAATCTATTATAAACACTAAGAAATATCAATCTAGTAATATTTCATGGAAACAACAATTTGGTTGAAATTATATGAGTCAATCATGTAATGGCATCGTCGTTATTTTTCACATTCATTCCCTTCCAATAAATCCCGCTCTATTAGTTGTACTTATTTTATCTCATCATATTTTCTCTATCTCATCGAAATTCATTTGATGGACTTGTACTAATGACATCATATAAAATCACCCATTACAACTTCTAACATCATATATAGAGTACCAAAATAATTTTGTGCAATCTATCTATCTGATAATCTAACAATATCGGTTTCAATTTATCTATTGATATATTATAAGACTATTGAAAATTCTAAATACTTCATTAATATTTTACATAGATAGATTGAGATTTATTTTATAGATTTTTTAATTCATAATAACATTACCATGAATTATAATGAAAAATCATTATAATGTTTACTGAATGATGAAAATTTCACTGAGAAATGTTTTATATTTGTTTGTAAGATAATTTTATATATATTATCAATATCAATATAATTGATTAAAAAATTAGTTCCAATATTTATCTAATCAATTCCATATATTTACATCATTCTGACGTTACTATGAATGTTCCTTCGATGGTCTCCCGGACATTACTCTATCTGATTGGACATTATGTCTTGTTGCATCATATGGATGGTCCATCTAATATAATAGTTAATGAACCCCCATATCATGGTTCTACTTGTAATCCCCTGTTTTATTTTATCCATATGATTGGATTCATATAACAATATCTGTTTAATAAATTATATCAATTCACCTCAATCTACATGACTCTATATGATCATCTATTCTATCTCTATATGAACTTATTTTAAAACATTTTTATGAAACTACTTAAGGATCATTTTTATTTTATTTTTATAAAACTTATTAAGAACTATTTTCAATTTCTTCAAAGAAAATATCTTATGGAAACATCCAATATATTGATAAAAATGTGATTATTAAAAAAAATATCACATGTTGTAATGAAAAAATAACAACTTGTTAATCATTATATGTAAACTCAGTGACCTAGAAAAGAAATTATATAAGATAATAATACTTGAGTATATCAACTGAACCTTCTAGGAATTTATTTAAAACTTAATCAACAAATTTACTTAAAAGAAATATATTTACTTATTTAACAACCATTGAAAACCAAAACTAACCATTTACCATAAATAAAACTCATGTATAATTTAGGATATTCATTCTCCCCATTTATATTTCATTGAAATACATTCAAATTACATTAAAAATGGATAATCAAATTTGGGAATCATCCCCTTCTTTATCTCCCCTTTACTTTTCCTAACATTCATTTAACATTCTATACCAATTATTGAAAATAAATTCATGTTCATGTAAAATGGGTGTTACCTCATTCTTAATAAATATTACATCCCAAATTTTACTATAGTAAAAAATGATCATACTCGGTGGAAAAACATTATGATTTAATTTAGAAAAAAATGATTTCTAATAAAAACACATTTTGATACCACATGGACTGAGAACTCATAAAATCGACTTCAACAAATGTACACATGATATATAAAACATTAATAAAAAACATCAAGCTAAAACTCATGCATTAACTAAAACAAATGGACTAAAAACATTCAAGTTCCACAAGTAGGGAAAGAGGACTTATAGAACTTTCATATTTTAATATTTCTTATGTTATTTATTTCATAAGATTATCCCCCTTTGTGTTAAGTCTATTATTAATCTATCCATTCATTGGAGATTAACAAACAAACCATGGATAATGAAATGAACATTCAGAACATTCCATAACAATCATATTACATAAGATAATGATTTTGGTGATGACTTTAGTATTCACCAAATCTATACCCTCTGAGAATACATTCCATTGAATATTTATAATGATGAATGTATTCAAAAGATATTAATTAGGTACACATGTTTTGAAATCCATAAAATTGATATTTTCTTATGTGATTTTCTAGAATTTTGAAAAATACCTCATCTTTTCCTTGGATGATCCTCCCTCAAAGATTTCCATTGGAAGTTTAAAAGTAAGAGCACATCCAAATGAAATATTATTTCACTTTTCTATTATTATTTGTTCGAAATCACATCAACTTCATTAAGAATGATATAATTCAATGTTTTTCAGAAAACTATCTTAGGAACATTATTTAATGAAATTATAATTATCTTGGCCATCCAAGGATAATGTATATATCTAATTATCTAAGGTTATACCCCTAATATTATTTCTCACATTCAATTAACTATTTTGGAAGAGGAAATACCAAACATAGAAGATAAGGTAATAAAGTGGTTTTCTGTATCTTCTTCAATGAAAAAATTATGGTTGAGATATTATTCCCAACAAAGTTTCTCAATTTCCTCAAATATTCATGATTTCACATCTAAATATTAGTTCAAATTTGTTTTGATGTAGCCTGAATCATCATATATCCTCTTCTTATTCATGTGGTGAACATTTATTCTTAACAATATTCATAAATTATGTATTAATAAATATTTAAGTGTAGATCTGTTTTTAGGAGAATATTTAATAAACATTTTTTATATTATATGACTTTTTTATATATATCACTATAACTTTATTTGAACACTATATGTTTTTTAACATCTTCTCATGTACATTTCCTTCATTTTGAGCAATATTTTATCCTTTTTGGAAATTGATTTTTCATGTGAATATTCTTTTTTCATCATTATATCCAAATCATCGGTTTGGATTTTTAATATTTCAATAGGCACTTTAGCAGTAGCTTTGAAATTTTTACATTTATTTTCCTGATTTCATCATTTATAATTTTTCTTTTGGGCCAAACACTTTTCTTAAACATCATGGATTTAGAATCCAATGTCATGTCTTCTTTTCTTTAGGAAATATATTTGGGATAATTTTTTGTATAAAATCTCTCTTATTACATCCCAAGAATACTTATTCATTCTTAAGCATTATATGTGATCTATATCTTATCACCTTTTGATACATATTAATATGATCCTACATCAAAGTTCTAAACACCATCTTTATAAAGATCATAGGTACATTAACAAATTATAAAACTACTTGAAGGGTTAATATTTTGTAAATTCAGTGAATGTGCCTTCTTCTTATATTAATTGATACCTCAAATAATGAGATTCCTTTATTCCTTTTAATTTTGAATACTCTATAAACAAAATATTAAACAATGCACGAATATATTGAGAAAACAATATTAAACCAAAACTCTTGATTTTTTAATATCATTAATATATTTTTTTTGGAATTATTTATAAATTTTTACAATATTTGTGGAGAAAAATATCAATACTATCTCATGTCCACATTAGTAATGGTGGAAGGCTTCCTATCAACTTTATTCATCCATACATGTGCATGTGATTTTCCATCCTATATTATTAATTATAGATATAAAAACATTACTAAAAGAAAGTATTGATGGTACATATATATTTATAGCTACTTGGGATAGATATTTTAAAATACTCATAATCTTATTATGCTATGATACTGGTATTTCAATATTAAAATCCTCAAATGATAATTTTCTAGTAGCTGCAAATTTATAATTATTTTGGGAGGTCTCAAATTTTTTCTTCATGAAATAGTATTAATGAACATCCAACTCTTGATATCTCATGTTGAGGGTAACTTTATAATATTCAATAAAATACACATTCTCTTAGAAATAATTCTTCATTATTTCACATTCTTCTATATATATCTTATCTTTTTTTAACAGATTCATGTTCTGTTATTTTCATGGATTTTTCTACCAATTTCAAATCATTGACATCAATGTAGTTTTTGAATTTTTCAGAAAGAGTGTGTATATTTTAACCTAGAGTCTTCATGACTGAATATTTTTATTCAACATCATTGATCTATTTAAAGGAATATATTTTGATATCTACATTTATTTCATTAAAGGATTTAACTTGTTTGGATATATTTATAATTTTGAGAATTTTTTATTTTAAATCCTTATCTATGTTATAATTTTATTCTTCTAGTTGGATGTTATATTCCAATTTACAGTGAAACTATTGTGAGCTAAGCATGAAATGAATGGATATTACAAAATTTTAGATGAATATTTAGTATATTACAAAAATACAATCTTGATGATAATAATAGTTTAGTGTCGTCAGAAACATGGGAATAAAAAAATTTATCCTGGTGAAAGATCAAAAAAAATCTCCCATAAAGATCTCCACCATTTGTAATTATACCTAAAACCATTCTTCAAAACCTGGGTAAAGGAACCATAAAAAAGGGGTGAACTCAATTTCTCAGTAAAGGTAAACAAGGGAGATATGTAAGCATAATCATGACCATAAGGGTATGATAACATGATCATGAAAATATAATATCATACATTGCATATCAAATATTAGATACAAGAATAATGGAATAAATATTCGACATTCACAAGGCACAATTCATAATGAATTTAAGAACATAACCTATTAAAGCATATGATTGTAAGGAAACATGTAATTGGGAAACACACCAAAGAATATATAATGATTTCATTAGTATTGAAGTCATTGATGTTGAGACCATCATAGCGTAAATGTCATTTATTGATCTCGGTACACACCCCATTTAATCCATATATTACTGAAATGGGTTTACCCCTCAATCCAGCCCTGTATTTCTAAATAGATTTCATTTCCCAATCCATCCCTGTAATACAAAACTTAGTTCATTTCTTATTAAATCCATGTAATATTGAACCGTTTTAATTTCCCATTCTATCCATGTTTATCTCATGAGATATAAATCATTACCTAATGCATTGGAGGGAGATATGGGTCCCACCCATCTAAAATTGAAAGCATACATACATGTTCTGGAAAATCATAAACATTATTATCTAAACCCATGAATCTAAATGGGTATCATAAATTTATAAACATAACAATGCCTTAGAAAAAAGATACAGTTTTCATAATCATTTCATCAAAATCATAACCCATGAATGAGAAATGGATTTCATAGACATATAACTCATTAAATAGAAATGGGTTTCATAAATATCATGAAATCAAGAATAACTCATTCATAAAAATAATATGAATGTAACTTTTGATCAATTCCTATAAATGCATGAGTAACATCAATGGATTTCATCATAAATGAAAAATAATTTTGAAATATCCTTCAAAACAATTTCATAGGAAAAATATTATTTCTTCTTAAAAAATTATTCTTAATAGATAAAACCAATTGAAAATAATTTCATTTAAAATTTTATTTAAAAATTATATATTACACATGAAATCATTTAGAAAAACATTTTACATGAAAAAATATAAAATAATCCTCAAAACATTATAAAAATATTTTTCATTGAAAAAAAATTAAAACTGTATAAAGAAATATATAAAATGTTTTGAAACCCATTTCTTTGAAAATAAATTGAAAACTCATAAATAATTCTTCAAAAAATTATGAAAACACTTTTCCTTGAAAACATATAAAATATGCTTGAAAACATTTTGAAAAACATATTCCTTTAAATTATATTTTTATAAAATATTCATAATAATTTTCCTTTATACAAGAATATATCATCAATAAATATAGGTTAATTGAATTAATGAATTTTCTTGAGATATGTATCATAATATTTTATCAAATAAATCATAATTATAAATAATCATGGAAACCAATGTCATTGTCTCAATAAATTCTTATAATATTTTAACATGGGATCATACACATCATGCAAGAATATGAGAATAAATAAATATTCAAATATCATGAATAAATGTTAATTCATTATATATAATGGAAAATTTCAGTATATACAACTATAAAAATAATTTATGTTCCTAACAAAACAAGAATCTCAATG
Source organism: Viscum album (assembly GCA_963277665.1). NCBI lineage: Eukaryota > Viridiplantae > Streptophyta > Magnoliopsida > Santalales > Viscaceae > Viscum > Viscum album. The sequence goes on along the minus strand of OY728120.1, from coordinate 1,014,602,371 downwards.
AAAGAAAATTAAGACAAAGCTATTTTACCGATTTGGTAACTTTGGAAACTTTTGCCTCATGAAAGAATGATCATAAAATGGAAATGTTTTCACCCATAAATGTAAGTATAGTATATATATAATATAATAATGGGATGTAAAAATACCACACAAAAGTAATGAGTGACGAACAAAGCATGTATCACATGAAAATAAAAAATGACATGAAATCCCCTAACCATGTGCCTTGACTCTCATCGTACTCATTCAACCCACCTGTATAATAAATAGAAATTTATTATCCAAACATTGTAAAACCATATTATTATATATAATACCATATATGGTTTTATAATGACCTTGTATTACCCTATTTTTAACCATCATATGTTAAGGTTTCACTTTGGGTAACATTCGCTTTATTCTCTACATGTGTCTTAATTTGTTATAACTTTTGTCCTTATATGTATATCATAATTTAATGAATTTAAACTTGGATATAAATATAATGAATATAAATTATATATGTTTTTTAATAATCAATATAATATATAAGTATTAATTGGAATGCACCCGTCATGGAGATGGTTGGTCGTATGTACGCATGAACACCATTTCAGTTTAATTGTCGTGTTGAAAGAAAGAAAAAGTAAAAGACATATATGTATATATATAATTATTAAATTATATTTTATATATCATATAAATAATATATATTCCTGAAAACCATTTTCAAAACAATTCATGTAGTGTATGAACTAATCGTATCCCTTTGGGGGGTGGTAGTGCATACTTCCTCAAACATAATTATCGTATTAACACAAAATGGAAAGTAAAAAAAGATATGTAATTTTTAATGAAATATCAAAATAATAAATAAATAATAAATATAACATATAACATATATAAATAGTGTATTTAGCATAATTTACACCATGATAGGTAGTAAGGAAAATTGAACAATAATTATTTAGTGATGTAGTAGTTTAATATACACATAAACAATAAGTTCGTTACCGATTTTATGGATGTGTGTGTAATTGTAGGTCTATAAATTAGCATAAAAACACAATAAAATATTTACAGCCCTGGTTTTTTATACATGAAATTAATAAAAATATTGAATGGGGTAGATAAAGAAAATAAAATAAAGGATTTTGAGAGAATACGGTACCTCTTAATTAGGTAACTTCTTTTCGATTTGTGCCAAAAGGGTTCCTTGTTTGCCATATACACCAGGGAAGTCTTATATTAGGAATTTATGATTTTTTGGGTAGTCAATTGGGTAGAACATGGCCTAAATGAAGAGGTTTTAGAGGTGTGATGGAGTGGGAAAGGTGGTGGGCTCTTAGAGGGAAAGAAAATAATGTACTTGAAATTTTTTAAAACAAGATTTGTGTACACATGTTTTTACCTAAAAAATAATACCAAAAAATTGAGTATGGTGTGTGGCAGAAATATGGAATTAAAAGGTGTTTCGGACTAGTGGATGGGACATTTTTTGCATAAGATTAATCTTTAGTCCCAAATTATGATTAATTTTTCATTAATTGTTGTGATTAATTTTAATCAATTTAACTATTAATTTTGGTCAAAAATTAATTATATATTATATATATATATATTAAAATTATTAAAAAATTGTATGTTTGTTTTTTAAATTTAATTCACATAATAGAAAAAATTAATATTAATGCCAATTCGGCATACCAGATGAAATTTTAGTTTTTTATGGTAGAAATAAGATCAAAAGTGTATTAAGTTTTTATATTAAATATCATGGTGAAATTTATAATGATGATAAAAATTTTATTAAATTATTTACAATTGATCTCATTACATATTAAACGAAATTTAAAATTAATATTTAATTAAATGAAAAGGGAGCTTATAACTCAACAGTAGTATTTTTAACTATTCATCAAAAATTCATGTTTCTAAGAAAAATTAAAACTAAATTTGACCTAATATAATTTGAAAATTATAAATTAAAAAAACAATTTTATTTAATCAAATTCAATTTATAATATTTTATAAAATTAAATTTATTATTAAAAGTGGTTTATTTGAGAAAAAAGATATTTTTCAACATAAGAGGACATTACAAAATAATCATATCATTAATTATCAATATGGTTTATCTTTATAGAAAATTACTAATAATATTAAAATAATATGGTTTAATAACTGGGTTATAATTATCTTATTTAAATAATATTTTTCCATAGAAACATCGGTGTTGCGTGTAATGTACACTATGTTGGTGTTGCTGGTAGCACAAGAAAAGTCGGTATTGCAGGTAGCACAAGACTAGTCGGTATTGCAAGTAGAAAAAGAAAATTTAGTGCAATATGAAAGTAATTTTTGACTTATTTTTTCCATATATATATATATATGTATATCTATATCTATTTTCAGTGTAATGTGAAATGAAAAATTTCAAAAAGAGAAATAAATAAGAAAAAAATCAGAGAGTCTCAGGCCGTTACATTATAACCCACTTAAAATGAATTTCATCCTAGAAATTTGTATTTGTTATTAAAGGATTAATATTTGAATGTTTCATTCATAGAAACCCACATTGTAAAAAATGAATAATAAAACATACATTAAAAAGGGAAATATGGAACTATAACGGTTAACCAAAGTAATAAATAACTTGGTTTCCACATATGAGAAGTTAAGTTGGGAATTAAAATTGGTCATATAGGAAAAGAATAAATAGTTATAGGGAATGATTAAGGTCATCAATCACAAATATGTGAATGACCAAATAAAATTAGAGTACCTCAACATAATAAATTGGTGATGTTTTAAAATTCCATCAGTTCAACAAAAATATGGTATTTGGACAACACCTTTTATTTTGATCATTATATTAAGGTTAAGTAATAATTTTATTGAAGAAGAATATAAGGAAGTATACATAATTTATTTATTTCTATAAACAATTTTTCATTCTTTATTTTCAATTTTATCAATTTCTAATTCATCTCTTACTTCGTGTAATAGACGTCCAAAAAATAACTTTTATGCCGGAAGTGAAAAAAGACACTTTTAGTGGGACTTGAGGATCATAAAATAATGAAACATATAACAATTTATCTATAAATATTCTTAAAAATGAATATGGATAATACATTAATTATTTAGAAATAAAAATTAACACCACTATTTTACCATAAAAAATTAATCATAAATTATAATTATACATTAACTAAGAAGTTGCATAGTCCAATGGTATGTGTGCAACCCTTATCATACATCGGTCATGGGTTTAATACCCATGTCCTTTTCAAACATGATTGGTTGTCTCCTAAAATACATGATGTCCTTTTATAATAACACACTAATATAATTTCCAAAATTTAATGGACATCCTTGAAATAAGGTTATTCAATTAATATCCTTTTAACCAAGGTTTTAAATAAAATATCAATACATAAATACTTCCTCCTAAGATAAACTTATGATTTTCATGAATTGATATCATTATAAATCTTATTAAGCATTAAAATTCCAAACCACTGAATTAAATTCATGAAATTAGCATAACATATATCCCCCATATATCACAAAGTTGGTCGTGGTTGTTACATTCTAAACATGTGAATACCCTCATAGTAAATTCTCCTAGAACATGGTAAAAATCTGAATTACCATAAATCATTTTGTAAAACATTAAATATAACTTATTCCATAGATTACTAAATATATTCCATGGTTCCAATAAGTTATAAACTTCATCCGTGATATCATTAACTACTTTTAAATATGTCATTAATTTGTTCCAAGGTAATAATTATCATCCAATTTACATATTCATAACATCATTATACTAACATAAATAAAATGTTAAGTGATACCTTTCCTTAGAAAAAATATTACATTTTCATTAAATCACTTCACCAGTCTATCAGGAACATTCACCATGAGTGTTAAATACAGAGGAAAAAGAACTAAAGAAATCCCTGTATATTTCATCATTCATATAACACAATTTTTGAATCCAAACACATAAATAAATTGATTGTTATAAGTCATCATTATTCCATTAACAATCCAACCTCATCCTATTAAAAATACCTATTTCTTTTCACATTTCATCTATAGTCTCTTCATCATCTACAATATAACCATTACATGCACCACCATGGTGATTCACTTCATGATCATTCCTCTTTGGAAATTGAGTTGCATAATTCACATTTATTCCTCCCTTAAAACACTTATCCTTTTATGAATACTTATGGAATCCAAAATTCTCATCCATTTAGGTAACATAAATCACCATGATCCCCTTGTAGTCACTTTATTTTCGTCTTTGTTTTCCACATCTAAAACATATTCTTGTTCCTCTATGACATTCACATAGGTGATTATATCCAAATTAATGACACAAAGGTTATTGAACCTTCTTTCTTCCATGGTCTCCTTTACCCAACACTCATTTAACTCCTTCTTTCTTTTCCTTGGTGAGTCTGAGAGTTGGTTATGGTACACATAGTTAATCATGTTCTTTGAAAACTAGTTAGGCATGATCACAAAATATTCCACTCCAGTGATCATCCCACTTGATTTTTCCACATCAAATCATCAATCACATTCAACCTTAATCATTTTTTCCCATTCCCACCATTTAATAAAACCAAAAGCATAGTGTGATCATTAATTATCATAACATAAATCCACATAGTCACGAAAACATTTACTTATAGGATGTCTAAATAAAGACACCTTCCTTAGTCTATGACATCCTAGGTTCTTCCATGGTTATTTAGAGACAACATATTTTTAAATACTTCTTAATGTTTCATGAATATTTTGTGAATTCCCAAAACATTTCCCCTAGGAGTGTCAAACCAGGTGTGTAACAAGGCCTACTATTATGTACCAGATTACCCTGAGTTAGGCATGGAATGTCTTGGAGATTTTTTTTTCATACAATGGTTACAAATCCATGTCCACTTGTAGTAATGATATAGGTATGTATTTCTTGGAAACCACTCACTCTATCCTTTACCAAAATTATGAGACATTTTCTTAAATATTAACTCTTCCTTATAATAGTCTTTAGAGTCATCCCTAGATAAATCCTTAAAAATATAACTAGGTGTCTCAAAAAAGTTTTATCATTCTATTTTCCAAATGTTAACTAATCCTTTCATTTGATACCAACCAGAGTGACCATGGGTTGACATACATGGAATTACATCACTTTAGATGAATATTCAGAATATTACAAAAATACATTCTCAGGGACTGAAATAGTTTATTGTCTTTAGAATCGTGGAAACGTAATCTTCCATCCTAGTAAAATATCGTTAACATATCCCATAAATATCTCCACTATTATTTCTTCTACCTAAAAACTTTCTTTGTAACCATTGGAAAATAAGAAAAAGAAAGGGGTGGGCTCAAATTCTCAACAAGGTTAAACTAGGGAGATATGTAACTATATTCAGGAGCTTAATGATATCGGAAAATGATCATGAATATATAATCTCATACCCTTAATATAAAAGATAATATACATGAATCATGGAATAAAAATTGGGAGTTCATTAGGCATTAATCTTACATAAATAAAAAATATAATCCATGAAAAAATATTATAAGAATAAAACATGGAATTCTGCACACACACATATGCATAAATAATTATTTTCATCGTATTAATGTAATTGATGTCAAGATCATCATAGTGAAAAAATTACTTTAATAAATTTTATATGTACCCCGTTCTATCCCAATATTACTAAATCTAGTTCTCCCCTCGTTCAATCCCTTTATAACTAAACCGAGTTCATTTCCAATTTCATCCCTATAATACTGAATAGAGTTTATTTATTGTTCCAGTACTGTAATACTAAACTGATTTTATTTCTCATTCTTTTTATGTATATCTCATGAGATATATATCTTAAATAATCAATTGGTGGAGATATAGGTCCATACATATTCCACAAAATAATAAATACACATATCATAACCCATGAAATGAAATGGGACTCATAAAAATATAAACAAATCATAAACATTAGAAAAAGATATAGGTTTCAAAATCCTTTATTCAAAATCATATCCCATTAAAGATAAAAAAATTTCAAAAACATATAAACCTTGAATGAGAAAAGGTTTTCCTAATGACCATGGCATTAACTATAACCCAATTAGATAAATAATATGAATGGAACCTTTATATCATTACCTATAAAGGCAAGATTAACATCAATGGATGTCATCTTAGATTGAGAATAATTTTTTAATATATTTTATAAATTATTGTTTACTAAAATATACTTTCATTAATAAAAAGTTATTTTTAAAACCTAAAAAAATTTGAATTCAATTTTCTTATAAAATGACTTGAAAACATTTTAAGAATAATTGAAATCATTTTGAAATGCTTTCCCCTTGAAATAAAACTTATAAAATAAGAATAAACACTTTTAGAAAACTTTTTTTAAGAAACTTTGAAAAATTATAAAGAAATCATACATTTTTTTTAAAACCATTTCTTGGAAAATACTATGAAAATTTATAAATAAGGTTTGAAACCATTTTGAAAACAATTTTCCAGGAGAAAATATAAAATAAATAATAAATATTTTAAGAACCATTTTCTAAGAAAATATATTTTTAAAAAAATCTTAAAAATTAACCTTTAAACATGAAAATAAAATAGCAAAGGATTGACGATTGATTAATCTTTACATGTTTTATAACATAAAAATAACATTCCTTTTACATGGTAAAAAGGTTGGAAAAAGGCATTTTTCGGAAAGGGACTAGAAAATTCCTTGGAAAAATTTGATAAAAAATGAAAAAATTTATTTTAATTATCATTGGATATTAGTATAATATTCTTGGAAACCCTTTTAGGTAACATGGATTTAAAGGAACGTATATTTCTAACAGAAGAGAGGGTAATGTCAGGTTTTCTTAAAAAACATTCTTAGGAATATTACAAACCAAATAGTATAAATATGGTACCAATATATGAATATATCTTGAATAAATATAGGATAATAAATGTCGTTAATTTTCATGAGATGTGTATCATAATATTTCATCAAAAAGAAGAAAAAACGTTAACATTCTTTAAAAACAATGAGATTATCACAATAAACCCTTGTAACTTGGTAATGGAGGATGATACTCTCTATGTAATAGAATTAGATTAACGAAGCTTAAAATGTCATGAAAATAAGTTAATTAATGATATAATATGTAAAATGGATGTATATACACCTCAAAAGATTAATTAGGTGTGCAGGTTTTATAGAAACTTGTTATTATTTATAATGAATATATATAGAATAAAATCATTGGTATTACGTAATCTAGACAAAATGAAATAGTGGTGAACATAGCATGTATCTCATAAAAAATAAAACATAAATTAAATCCTCTTACATTGTGTCTTGATTCTCTTCATACTCTTTCAAACCACCAATGTAATGTCCTGGTTCCGAAAGCCACTCAACGGGTGCCCCATACTCAGTTGGTCACATGACCTCAAGCGCATTTCCCCAAATGCCAGAGGCTGCCGACTAGTAGTGAGGGCCAAGGACTCAAAGTGGGGAAACTATGCCCTCATTTGTCAAAGTGTAGCACAGTGGAATAAAATATAATCATACAACAATAGTGGAAGCAATAAACCATACACATTTAAAAGAAACAACTACAGCAAAAGATAACCAAGAGTTATATAGATAATGAAGAAACATGTCTAAAGTTCATAGAAAACAGCCAAAACATGTTATGCAGCAATACAGTACAATACAACATAGAGTACAGCAAAGCAAAACAAACAGATAATGCAACATGAGCTCAGTAGCATCACAAGCCTAATCATGGTCACATGCTCTCCTACTCCTCTGCAGCAATAAAGTACCTGTATAGGGACCCTTGCCCCTGTCAACGCTTGCATAAATGTAATCTATTTGGGCTGATGACATGACCCATATAGGGTGTATGAAATAAATCCCAATAGGCACCCACCAAAGGCCCATTCCCAACTGTGTGAAAATATTCAACAACAGTGTGCAGAAGTAAAATGAAATAAACTAAGCAGTACTCAGAAGTAACTAACATTACCAGTTACATTGCCATTTTATTATTCAATTAATCCATTTAATTTAGTAACATTCAATGCTCAACATAACCAAGCCCTCATGCCAGTCAAAATCTTTCCCTCATGCTAAAATAGTAAAACCACGCCCACAGGCTTGCCCTCAGGCTATACAGTACCTTTCCCTCTGGAATTGCCCTCAGGAGAAATAGAATCTTTCCCTCAGGTCAAACTGAAATAAAACCATCGGGTAATCAGAATCTTTCCCTCATGCCTTTCCCTCAGGATATACAAACCATAACCTCGGGATAATATAACAGTTCCATTAGGCTAAAAAAGTAATCGGGCCATGCCCAACATATAAATATGCAATTTATATACAATTCCACTCAAGGAAAAAGTAAGGCACAATATAAACATGACATACCCTCGGGTATCCTGGCCAAATTGATTAACAGAGGAATGCACCCCCGGGGTGGTCCTCGATCCAAGCAGCGATCCCAAACAATAGTTTATTATCACATTTAATTACCTATAAAATTCTAGGTATTCAAAACAGCCAAGGCCTCAACCACACGACACCCCTACATGGTTTCGTAGCACAACCATATACAAAAATGCACAACAGTTGGAATTTAAACACCATGCCACCTACCCCAAACACCCCTAATCGATATACGCAAACGATGATCCTTGAATCGTCCAAGAACAAAGTAGATTTGAGGTGAAAGAAAACCACATTTAAAGTCTAATAAAATCCCTTAGAGGAATAATTGGCAAGAACTATTCAAGGAAGAGGAATATCTCACACGTGCGGTTTTAGGGAGATCGACAGTGCAGAAAACGGATTCCCTGTACTCGATAAGGGGATCTCCAAATGTTCGGCCACCTTTCCCAAGCTTTCCTCTAATTCTAAGCCTTCGCTGTGAACTGAGGAGGCTAATACCCATTTTAAGAGAAAAAAACTACATTGTGTGTACTATTGATTACACGGTGTGCACTTTTCATCATTTAACTGTTCCACTGGCGGCTCCTCACTAGTGAGTCACTATTTATCTGTTGACATGATTACATGGAATGTAAAACCTGAGTATGTGGAGTGTACAATCGCTCAGTTGGCGTCTACTTCCACCGCCTGACTATTTGCCTACCGATGGACTACACGGAGTTTAAATACCCACTACACGGCTTGTAGTCGTTTTTTACACAGTTCCTCATCGACATGGATACACACCCTGTGTACTCATCCCACATGGCCAAAGTACACTACGTGTGGAAAATTACACGACATGTAGACACCAAACATAGGATTTTTCACCCTTTTACTTATTTTCTCATAAACACTTAAGGAAAAGAGAAATGAAGAAACCCATACAGCAAAAATAAGAATTGGGTTATTACAAACTTCCCCCATTAAAGTAATTCGTCCCTAAATTGACCTTCCAAGGGTGGAGGAGATAAATATCATAACATATCTGGCCACTAAGCATGTAAGTCAGTCTCCCTCTCATAGGTTTCGTCATACACTCACCCATGCTGCCATAGTACCCGCACGAGAGTAACTGACCGGCCTCGGAGAACCTTCGTGCTCCTATCCAAGATATGAATCGGATGCTCCTCAAAGGATTAATCGATCTGAATCTCAACCTCCTCTAGATGAAATATGTGAGATGGGTCTGAATGATAGTGGTGCAACTGAGACACATTGAAGATGTCGTGCATGGCCTAGTATCTCTGTAGTAACTGCAACTGATTGGCAACCAGCCCAACTCTCTCCAAAATCTAAAATGTCCCCACATACCTCTGTGAAAGTTTACCCTGTCTTTTGATCCGTATGTTTCCCAACCTCGTTGAAACACACATGAAAACCTGATCTCCGACCATGAACTCCAAGGGTCATCTGCGGCGATCAGCATAATATTTCGGATGAGACTGTGCGGTATCCAACCACTTCTGAATCAACTGGACCTGCTCAGAAGTCTCTTGCACAAGACGTGGTCCTAGTAAAGCTGCCTCACCTGCCTCTAACCAGCACAGGGGTGATCGGCATGGCCTACCATATAATTCCTCATAAGGTGCCATCTCAATAGTTTCATGGAAACTATTATTAGAGGCAAACTCGACCAAGGGTATTTGCTTCTCCCAAGATCCCCCAAAGTCTAGGATGTATGCGCGCAACATGTCCTCAAACACATGTATCGTACGCTCTGACTGGACATCGGTCTGAGGGTGGTAATTTGTGCTCAGATGCACTTGTGTACCTATTACCCTCTGAAAATACTGCTAGAAAAATATGTAAAATGGACATCCCTATCCGAAATAATAGAAAGAGGAACCCCATAAAGACATATGACCTCTCGAATATACAACTTCCCGAGCTCGTCAACACAGAAGGCCTCCTTGATCGGAAAAAAGTGTGCTACCTTTGTGAGTCTGTCCATAACAACCCACACGACATCATTGCTTCGAGGTGACCTTGGAAACCCCATCACGAATTCCATCACGACGTCATCCCATTTCAACTCTGGGCTGGGTAACTGCTGTAACAGTCCGGCTAGCCTTGGATGGTCTGCCTTCACCTGCTGACACGTGGAACATCGTGTAACAAAACCAGCTATCTCTCACTTCATTCCCGGCCACCATTACTAACGTCTCAAGTCACGGTACATCTTGGTAACCCCGAGATGAACTACCCAAGATGAAGCATGAAACTCATGAATCTACTCCTCGTGTATATCCCCTGGAACTCACACTCATCCATGGTAACACAAAATATCATCATCACCTATCATCCAACTAGGAGAAGGGTACTCACTTGCCACCGAATCCTATAGAACTAGGCCTTCTTAATCTGATAGAGGTCTCATACTCACTCTATACAGGAGGGTAGAATTCACAGATAAAGTTGAAAGATAAGTCTTCCCCTGCCTTTCATGAACCTCTAAATGCATCTTAGAGAACAAATCCATGAGCTGCCACTCACCACTGGCCTCGTACACTGCCTGTATCTGAGTTGTTATGCTCAGTGCATCAGCTACTGCATTACCATTACGGGGTGTATAGGAAAACTCAATGTTGGAGTACTGAAGGTATTCAACCCACCTTCATTGTCTCGGGTTCAAGTCACGCTGAGTAATGATGTACATGAGACTTTTGTGGTCGGTGAAAACCACAAAATGCTCTCCCAAGAGATAACGTCTCCAACAATGCAACACATGAACAACTACAGCCAACATGAGATCATGCATCGGGTAATTCCTCTCATGTGGCCTTAACTTCCTAGACCCATACACAACAACTCGGTCACCCTGTATCAAAACAGCTGCCAGCCCAATACCTGATGCATCACAGTAAATTGTACAGATCTTCCCTTGCTCTGGAAGTATCAGGAGTGGTGCTGATATCAACCTTTCTTTTAGGTCCAGAAAGGCTATCTCCAAAGCTTATGACCAAATGAACTTTACACCCTTCTAATTCAAAGGCTATCTCCAAGTCTATCTCCAAAGCTTCTAATTCAGACAGCTTTCTATGACTTCTTCTTCCATGAGATGCTGAGGGAAGATAGAGCTCAAGAGTTCATCAATCTTCAAAGGCTCGAAAGGGAACCAACGAGTCCACCCTGAGAATGACATCATTTCTCATCATCTATAAGACATAGAGGTCCCATAGAAAGTGACACCCTCCAACCTCAAGGGTGCACTTCGTGCACTGACGCACACCAGCCGTTCTAGTTCCCAACGGAGTGTTTAGTGTTATAACAGTAGTAGAAGAAGAAGAAACACATCGCACAGGCTCTCCACAATGGGCACCAATATAAAGCTATGTGTAGCACCCATATCGAAAATTATTGAAGATAAGACAAAATATACTAAAATAGTACCTCTGATAGTAGAAGGTCAGGGATCCTGCTCTTGTTGGGTCTATTTCACTGCATATGCATGCCCAGTGCCACGGAGCTGCGACACATCCTGGCTACCATGTTTTGTCCTGCCCTACTGCATCTAACATCATGGTGTCTGGCTACCACGGCCACAACCACCATCTCTGCCTACCAGACCTAATGTATTCCAGTTTCCTGACTAGTAATAAGCTACTGGTCCTGCTCCCACACGCGGAGTCTTTATAGAACCCTTGTCACTAGCCACTGGGGGAAACACCCTACAAAAGTGTTGTAGATGGCCCATCTTTCCGCAAACTCGGCACTCCATTGGGTCTTGGATACACTGAGATCTTTTATTCCCCTCTATACCACACTGGTATCACATGATCAGGCCATCATAAGTAATCGACTGGATTATACTGCCACCATGAGAGACACTCATCTGTCGCTTCCTCTTCGCAGTATAAATAGTGCCAGGAACTGGTGTCGAACCATCCTGGCCTGCACCACTAGCTTCCCTAAGGTTCCTCTCTATAATCAGCACCTAGTTCACAAAAGCATGTAGTGAAGGCAACCTAAAAACATTCACCAGCGCCCGGATGTCATAATGAAGATCATACTTAATGCGTCTGGACTCAACTTCTCATCACCCCCAAGAATGGGTGAAAAACGCTGAAGCTCAGTGAAACGAGCAGAATAGTCCATCACTGACATTGAACCCTGCTTCAGATTCATGAACTCTTGAGCTCTATCTTCCCTCAGCATCTCATGGAAGAAGAAGTCATAGAAAGCTGTCTGAAAATCTTCCCATGCCGTGTCTTTGTTATGCTCAGACTATGTGGTAACATCTCACCACCTCTTGGTGGAATCACATAGCATATATGTTGCGAGCTTAACCCTCCACCCTGGAGGCATCTCAAGATGCTCGAAAATAGTCTGCATAGACCCCAGCCAAGACTCTGCAGCCTATGTCCACTATCCCCTGAAAACGTAGGCGGATTATGCTGCTGGAATATATGAGTCAGCTCATCCATAGATGTGGTAGCCGGCAGTTCTCCCTAAAAGGTCTTCATGAACTACAAAAATCCTTCACAGAACTGCGCATCTACTCCTGTGACTGGCATAATGGCTAGAGCCGCATTTGGCTCAGCTGGAGGATCCACTGGTAGCCCATGGCCCACCATCTCTAGAGTATAATCGTTGCTGTTATCCTGGAGAATAACGCATGGTCATATCGGCGGCATGACTCCACAAGGTCAAATGCACACCATAGATCAAGATTATCAAAGACTGAAAATGAAGGCACCAAAAGGGGAACAGGAGGAAGAAGTCATTCAAGATTGCACAACAAGACTACATGGCATGTATACTGACTAAACGGTGTGTACCTGAATTTTATTCCCATGTCCGGGTCCTTCTACACGGCCAAGCCACACAGCTCCTGTTGAACAAAATGACACAGCGTGTATATCATCTAAACGGCGTGTGTGGTGTAATTTTCCAACTGCCCGTGTCGTTTGTGACACGGCCGACTACTCAGCTTGATACTACACAGCATGTTACACCAGCACATGGTGTGTACACCACCACATTTCCCCAGCCACACGGCTAAGTCCGCACTGTCTTCTACCGGTAAGGACTACACAGCGTGTCCCTCGGGTACATGTCGTGTTCAAGAAGAGGTAACACCAACCCGTGTTTGTTTGTTACACAGCTAGATCCCCAGGACAAACTACATAGCGTGTTCCACAGTGGACATGGTCTGTATGTCTTAAGGTATCCTCCGTCCATGTTGTTAGTTACACAGGCGGAATTCTGGTCCACACTACACGGTGTGTACATCCGGTACACTTCATGTTTTCCCCAAGCATTTCCCTTCCCCATGTCCCCATCCATAGAGTCTAGGACATCGGGAGATACTACACGGCGTGTACTGAGGATACACAACGTGTACGCAAACAGTTTTATTTTCTTCCTGAAGAGAAGAACACACTACGTGTGTCCGAGGAACTGCACGGTGTGTATCCTGGGTTTTCCGGACAGTAAGCCTCTAAAACTTCTCAGGAACCCAGAAACTACTGAAAAACAACACCTAAGTGTCATATTTCGATCCGTGAGGGCCCATACTCCCCGTGAATCAATTTTTGGAATCTCATATGTGTTATAACAAGATAAAAAATTAATGATCCACTAAATTCCGGTCAATGAGAGCCCATACTCACCAAAAACCTATGTTTAGGTTCCATTCTATCAACATACTCACACAAAAAAACACCCTACCACATAGTAGGTTTTTATCAAAGTAGCTATCACAACAACATTCATTTTCTAGCACAACAACTATCACAACAACATGCAATTTGAAATGCACCTACATGGCAAGAAACTATGCATGGCATGTGATTTCTAACATGTGTCAAAATGATGCATAAGATGTCATACCCTCATCTCACTGGGTTGTATATAAATAGAACCCATGGATAAAATATAAACAGCACAATCAAAAGTGTGTCACCCAACGGTGAAAATCAAATCGACTGTAAAGTTTTCAAAATCAGAAGAATTGAAAAAATACGAGGTAGACTGGATTTTCCCTATACACGTGTTAGCTATGCCCGGGCATAGCTTATTACCAACTACCGTTTCCATCCTATCCCTGAATAAGGATCGAAAAAGTTTTTCAATGAAAAGAACTCATTTGATACCACTTTGTAAAGTCTCGGTTCCAAAAGCCACTCAACGGGTGCCCCGGACCCGGTTGGTCACATGAACTCAATCGCATTTCCCCAAATGTCAGAGACTGCGGAATACCAGCTAGGGAAAAGGACTGATAGTGGGGAAACAATGCCCTCATTTTTTAAAGTGTAGCGTAGAGGAATAATATATAAACATACAACAATAATGGAAGCAATAAACCATACACATTTAAAAGAAACAATTGAAGTAAAATATAATCAACAGTTATATAGATAATGATGAAACATGTCTCATGTTCTAAGAAAATAGCCAGAACATGTTATACAGTAATATAGTACAATAAAATACAGAGTACAACAATGAAAAACACAACATATAATGCAACAGGAGCTCAGCAGCATCGCAAGCCTAAGCTCGTTCCTATCCTCTTCTACTCATCTATAGCAATAAAGTACCTCTATGGTGACCCTTTCCCCTGTCAACACCTGCAGAAACGTAATCTATTTGGGCCCAAGACATGACCCAAACAGGGTGTAATAAATTTATCCTAGTAGGCACACACCAAAGGCTCATGCCCCACTGTGTGAAAATATGCAACAAATGTGTGCAGTAGTAAAATGAAATAATCTAATCATTACTCAAAAGTAACTAACTTTACCAGTTATATTTACATTTTATTATTCATTTAATCCATTTAATTTAATAACATTCTATTCTCAACAGAACTAAGCCCTCGGTCCAATCAAAATCATTCCCTCATGCTAAAATAGTAAAACCACGCCCTTAGGATAGCCCTCAGGCTATACAGTACCTTGCCCTCAGGTATTACCCTCAGTTGAAGTAGAATCTTTCCCTCATGCCAAACTGAAATGAAACCCTCAGGTAATCAGAATCTTGCCGTCAGGCATTTCCCACAAGCTAATAGAATACCCCTCAGGCCTTTCCCGCATGCTGTACAAACCATTCCCTTAGGCTAATATAACATTTCACTCAGGCTAAACAAGTAATCGGGCCATGCCCAATATATAATCATGCAATTTATATATAATTACTCTCAAGGAAAAATTAATTCACAACATAAACATGTCATACCCTTGGGTATCCTGGCCAAACGGCTAAACAGAGGAACGCACCCCCGGGATGGTCCTGCATCTAAGCAGTGATCACAATCAACAGTTTATTATCACATTTAATTACCTATATAATTATAGGTATTCAAAACAGCCAATGCCTCAGCCACACGACACCCCAAACTTGGGTTCTTAGCACAACGGTACAAAAAAATTCACAACAGTTGGAATTTAAACACCAAGACACCTACCTCAAATTCCCCTGATCGATATACAAGAACGACGATCCTCAAATCGTCCAAGAATGAGGTAGATATGAGGTGAAATAAAACCTCATTCAAATTCAAATAACTTCCCTTAGAGGAGGAATTGGCATGAACTACGCCAGGAGGAGGAAGAACTCACTCGTGCGGTTCTAGGGAGGTCGACGTTGCAGAAAACAGATTTCCAGTACTCGATCGGGCGATCTCCAAAGGTCTGTCCACCTCTCCCAAGCCTTCCTCTGGTTCTAAGCATTCCCTATGAATAAGGGAGGCTACTTCCCATTATAAGAGAGAGAGAAAATACACAGCGTGTATAATGACTACATAGTGTGTACTTTTCATCATTTAACTGTTCCACTGGTGGATCCTCTCCAGCACGACACTGTTCATCAATTGACATGAGTACACGACATGTAACACCTGAGTAAACCACGTGTACTATCGCTCAGCTAGGGAATGCTTGCCGACTGACTACACGATGTGTAAATACACACTACACGGCGTGTAGTTAGTTTTTACACCCTTCCTCGTCGACATGGCTACACTCCCTGTGTACTCATCGCACACGGGAAAAGTACACAAAGTGTGGAAAAGTACACAATGTGCAGTCACAAAACTCAGTAGTTTTTCCCATTTTCCTTATTTTCTCATAAACTCTTAAGGAAAATAGAAATGAAGAGACCCGTACCTCAAAAATAAGAACCGGGTTCTTACAACCAATATAAAAAATATTAATTTATTATACATATTTTACATGAACATGATATTATTTATAACTCCATATATGTTGTTTTTACGACCTTATATTACCCTCTTATTATCCATTTTAGGTTAAGGTTTCACACTAGGTAATAATATCTTTATTCTTCACATGTGTCTTAATTTGTTATATCTTTCATCCTTATACTTATATCATGATTTTCATAAAGTAACCCATCATATTAATATAATTAATATACAGTATATTTTTATTATCAAAATCCATGGAATATATATGTTTGAAATGGAATACACTATCCAGGGAGATAGTAGGCCATACGTATGCCTGAACGCCTTTTCCTTTTAATTGTCTCGTTGAAAGAAAAAGATTAAAATAAATATATGTTTGTATATATATACATAAAATTATTAAATTATATTTATTAAATCTTATATATCATATAAATTAACTAAACCCATCCTTAATAGAATCCATGCAGTGTATGAATGAAACAAATCATTTGGAAGGGGCAGTAGTCCACACGTCCTAAAATGAAATTATCATATTAACACAAATTGGAAAGAAAAAAAGATATGTTTTATAAAAGGAATAAATAAGATTAAATAATTAACAAATATAAAATATAAAATATATATAAACATAGTTTCTATCATAATATCCACCATGATAGGAGAAAATTAAAATTGAACAACTGTCATTTAAGGAGGCAGTACTTCACCGTACACATAAACTGTATGTTTGTAACCCATTTGATGGAGGTGTGTGTCACTATAGGTCAAACAATTATCATAAAAAATAATAGTATGGTGAGGATACAATTTTTATTATAAAACAACATAATATATAGATTTTAGGGGTTTAAGAAAGAAAATAAAATAATGGAGGATAAGAGAAGATGTTACCTCTTAATCGTGTAACTCCTTTTAGTTTGTGCCAAAAGGATTCCGTTGATTGCCATAGGCCCAAGGTAAGGTTTATAGATAGAAGGGGTAATTTTTGGGAACATTATGGGGAAGATATTGGCATAACATAATAGGTTATTGAGGAAAAAATAAGTGGAAGAGGTGGCGGCCTTTTATATGGAAGGAAAAGGGCTCACTTGGAATTTTTTAAAACATGTTTGGTGTGTAGAGGTTCTTACCTAATAAAAGTCATACGAAAACAACATAAATAAAAAATGGAAGTTTTATGGCTAAAATATATCTATAAAATGGGTTTTGGAAATGTTTTTTGTCCATTTGGTCCACAAAGATTATGGTTTAGTCCCTAATTAGTCAAAATTTGACATCAATCGAAGTGATAAATTTTAATCACTTTTACTAATCTTTTTTGTCAAATTTTTTTTGATCTTTTTAGAGTCTAAATATTATAGTGATTAAAATGCGGTATTTTTTTAAAATATTATATTCATTGAAGTGAAAAAATTAAGATTAATTCTAATCCTGCAGAAGAGATGAAATTATAGGTTTTTAAGGTTAAAAGAAGTTAAAAAATTTATTAAATTTTAAAATCCAAATTCAATGATAAATTTATTATAATGAACTAAATTTTATTAATATATTTATAATTGATCTAATTTCATCGTAAAATAAATTAATAAAATAATTTAATATTAATAATTAATTAAACTAAAAGGTAGTTTTAAACAAAAAATATGTATTTTTCACCATTCATGAAAAACTAATTTTCGTGGAAAAATACAAAATATTCACTCTTGAATAATTTCAAAATTATAATTTAAAAAATGAATTTTATTTTATAAAATTAAATTTAAAATTTTTCTAAAATTATTTTTATTATTAAAATAGGTACATTTGGGAAAATGGTATTTTTAAACATAAAAGGACATTACCAAAAACTATATCTACCATTATCAGTAAATTTTATCTATATAAAAAATTTATAGGTATTATTTAAAAATTATATATTAATCATCATATATCTATGTTTAACATATATTTTATAATTTTATCATTTAAATAAATATGTTTTGTATAAACATCGGTGTTGCGTGTAACGTATGCCAAGTTGGGTTGTGGGTAGTGCAAGACAAGTTGGTATTGTGTGTAGTGAAATCCAAGTTGGTATTTCTTGCAGAGGAATCCAATTCTGTGAATTATCAAATGGATTTTTAAATAATATTTTTCATATATATATATATATCTATTTACAGAGTCCCGTGAAATGAAAAATATCAAAAAAGTAAATTAATTTGAAAAATAATGATTCACAAATTCTCAGGGTTTTACGTTCTACCCTCATCAGAAGGATTTTCACCCTAAAAAGTTATCATAGATACCAAATGTTTAATACAAGAATGTATTTTTCATATAAACCCATATCGTAAAAATGGATACTAAAAAATACCTTTAAATTTTAAGGTTGGAACTACAACGGTTACCCAAAGTAACATGTAACTAGGATTCCACATAGGAGAACATGGGTTGGGAGTGAATATTGGTGATTGGGGGAAAGCATAAATATTTATAGGGAGTGATTTATTTCATCAATCACAAATAATTGAATAATCAAATAGATGTTGAGGGCCTCAAATTTGAAAATCTATGATGATTTAAAAAGAAATCATTTCAACCAAATAAAGTCATTAGGACATCACATTTTCTTCTGATCATTATCCAAAAAATTAGTAATTGTTTTATTGACCAATAATATTTGTAAATATTCATACAATATGTATTTATAAAAAAATCATTCATTTGTTTTGATTCTAATAATTTAAATTCATTCATTACTAAGTTTAATGGATGTCTAGAAATTAACATTTATGCCTGAAATACTGAAATATAGTTTTATCATATCACTAGGCTCATAAAAGAATGAAATTTATTAATATTAATCTATAAGTATTATTAAAATTAAAAATGGTTAGTACAATAACTCTCTAAACAGAAAACCTAACAATACTATTTCATCAAAAATAATTATTCATCATAAATAATTATACCTTAACCAGGACGTCGTGTGGGCTAGTGGTAGTCAGGAAACCCTAATCATCCTCTGGTCCTGGTTTCAAGACTTGTGGCCTTGCCATATTTTGTTGGTTTTCACCCAATATAAATGTTTCACTTTTATAAAATTGTCCTAATAAAATTTCCATATTACGATGGACATCATTGAAATAATTTTAATTATTTAATATCCTTTTAACCATGGTTTTCAATACAATCTCAATACATAAATACTTCCGCCAAATATTATCTTAAACTTTTCATGAATTGATGACCTTATAAACGTTATGAAGGAGAAAATCCAAATCAATAGAATGAAATTTATGAAATCATCATAACATTGTTCCCCAATATATCACAAAGTAGATCTTGGTTGTCACATTCAAAACATGTGAATAACCCATGGTAAATTCACTTTGAACTTGGTAAGATATGAATTACCATAAATCTGTTTGGAAAATAGGAAAGCTTCCTTATTCCATAGATTAATAGATATATTCTATAATTACATGAAGTTGTCAATATCATCATTGATAGAATGAACTACTTGTCAACATGTCTTAAATTAATTCCAAGTTAATCAGTACCATCTAATTTAATTATTCATATTAGAATTATCTTAATTGAATGTAAATATTAAGGGTTTCTTTCCCTTGTTCAAAATATCAACTTATCATTAAATTACTTCACCAATCAATCGGGAACATTCAACATGAACTTGTAAATAATAAGAAAGAAAACATATGTTGAAATATTCTTGTATATTTCATTATACATAAAACATAATGTTTTATTCCGAACACATAAAAACATTGATTATTACACTTCTTCCTTATCCCATTAACAAGGATACCTCATCCCATTATACAATACACCTTTTCATTCACATTTTATCTGTAGTCTCTACATCATTTGAAATATTACAATTACTTATACAAACTTTTTTTTCTCTTCAGGAGATTTCCTCTTCAGGAATTGAGTTTCATAATAACCATTTATTCCATCCATAAAACACAGAACCATTGATGATGAATCAAGAATGCCAATATTCTCACCCATTTCTTTAACTGAAATATAAATTTTATCAAGTAATTACCTCTCATTGTGTCCTTTTCTACGGTCAAAACATATTCTTGTTCCTCTAAGACACTCACATAGGTGATTATTTCCACCTTCTTGGCATAAAGAAAGCCAGAACTTCGTTCCTTTAGGGTCTCCATTACCAAGACACTCGAAGAACTCCTTCTTTCTCTTCCCTAGTGACTCTGAGAGCATGTTAAGGTACATGTTGTTAATAATGTTCCTTGAAAACTAATTAGTCCAAATCAAAACATATTTCACTCCAGTAATATCCCACATGACTTATCATCATAAAATCATCAATCACATTCAACATTAATCTTGTTTCTTCTAGTTTCCACCATTGACTAAAACTCAAAGCATAGTGTAATAATTAATTATCATAGAAGAAACCCACATAGTCATGAAATGATTTAATAAAAGGACGTCTAAGTCATGAAGCCATACTAAATCTAAGACACCCTATATTCATATTAGGTTATCCATGTCCAACATATTTTTAAATCCTTTATGATGTTTCATTAAGTGTTTGTGAATTCCCAAGGCATATCCCACGGGTGTCTAAAACCAGGGGTGCAGAAAGACACATTATCATTTACCATATTTCCCTGAGTCAAGCCCAAAACATCATTTCAGAGTTGTTAGTCCTAGATATTTCTATTCTCTAGCCACAACCACTTGTAGTATCCATATAAGTATATTTTTATAGAAATCCTATCACTCTATCATTTACCAATACTCCAGGACATTTTACAAAATAGTTGGTCAACCTTATACATATCCATAGAAAAAACCCTAGACCTATCCTTAGAAATATACATAGGGAAGTCAGTAATGTTTTCTCATCCTAGTTTATAATGTTATACTAAAACATTCCATTCATACAAACTATAGTGAAATATGCTTGAAATACATGGATATTACATCATTTTAGATGAATATTCAGAAAATTAAGAACATACATTATTGGGGACCATAATAGTTTACTGAATTTTGGTACATCGAAACAAAATAAACATTCCTTGAAAAACAACCTCAATATCTCCCATACAGATCTCCACCTTTATTACTTCAACATAAAACGTTTCTTCATAATCTTGGGGAAGGAAACATAAGAAAGGGGTGCGATCAAATGGTCTATAATGGTAAACAAGGGAGATATGTAAGCATAATCATGAGAATAAGGGTATGAGAAGATGATCATGAAAAATAAAGATAATACACCCCATGTTATAGATCGTATACATGAATCGTGGAACAAATATTGTATTTTTATAAGGCATGAATCTTATAAATATATAGAACATTAGCCATAAAATCATATCAAAGGAATAAAACATGGTATTTCGGCAGACACATAAGCATATATAATGATTTCTATAGTAGTGAATGCATAAAAATTGGAGATATTAATGGAAAAATTCCTTCAATAAACAGAGTTCACACCCCATTTTGGCCATTTATTACTGAACTGAGTTCACCCCTCATTCCAACCAAGTATTGCTGAACTGGGTACATTTCTCATTCCAGTCCTATAATACTGAACAAAGTCCATTTCTATCTATATCCATATAAATACAAAACTGAGTTCATTTCTTGTTCCATCCATGTCTATCCCATGAGGTATTAATATTTACCCAATTCATTGTAGGGAGATATAGGTCCCACCCATCTAATAGTGAAATCATTCATACATGTTCCAAAAAATCAAAATAAATAAAATCTTAACACAAGAAATTAATTGGGTATCACAAATATATAGACATATAATAATCTTTTAAAAAATATATAGGATTCATAATCATATCATCAAAATAATAATCCTTGAAATAGTAATGTATTTCATAAAAATATAACTCATGAAAGAAAAATGGGATTCATAAAGACCATGTCATTAAGTAAAAACCATTTATAGAAAGAAAATTAATGGATCCTTTAGATAAATTCCCATAAATTTGCGAATAACGTCAGTTAATGTCATCATAGATATAAAATAAAATTGAAATATATTTCAAAAACGATTCTTGAGTAAAATATATTTTATTTTTTGAAAAATGATATATAATACCTAAAACCATTCTAAAATCATTTTCATATAAAATAACATGAAAAATTATAACGAAGACATGAAATCATTTTGAAAACTTTTTCAATGAAAACATATATAATAATAATTTAAACATTTTGAAACCACTTTCATAGAAAATATATTTTAATGTTATTTTCATAACAATTTAACTTAAATCATGAAAATAAATTTTCAAAGGATTTACTATGGATAAATTCATATATGTTGTACAAGGTTGAAAGAACAATCCTTTTGCATAGTAGAAAGGTTAGAAAAATGCCTTGTTCAGAAAGCGTCAATTAGATTCCTTTGAAAATATAAGTAATAGGAAGAAAGGGTAAATATATATTTTATTGATCATATGATATTAGTATAATTTTCTTCTAAACCCTTTTAAGAAAATATTGTTTTAGAGGAACACATATTTTTTACTAAAAAGAGGGTAAAGTCGAGTTAACATAAAAAATCATTCAAAGGTATATTTTATAAAAAGAGTTTAAATATGGTACCAATAAATGAATATATCATGAAAAAAAACATAAAAAATTTACTAGTGTTCATGGGTGAGGTATCCTATGATTTCATCAAAGAAATCATAAACATGAACAATATCAAAAAGTGATAAGATTGCCTCAATAAACTGTTATAACATGGAAACATAGGATAACAATATACATGTAAAAAATCAGATTAAACGAAACGTAAAATATCCTAAAAATAAGTTAATTTATGATATAACATATAACATGTATGTATATACACCTCGATAGAGTATTTAGGTGCATAAAACAACATGAGTCTCAATGTACGAAAATTGAGGCAAAATTATTTCATCGATTTGGTATCTTTTGAAACTTAAACCCCATGAATGAAAGATACTTAAATGGATATTCGATTACCCATAAATGTAATTATACTATATGTGTAAGAAAATAATGGGTTTCATATACACTACACAAAAGGAAGGAGCGGAAAACATAACATGTATCTCACATAAATAATATGTGGGATGAAATCCCCTTACCTTGTGTCTTGACAGTCATCGTACACGTTCAAACCACCTGAATAATAAATATAAATTTGTTATAAATATTATATAGTATAATAATACTATATATAATACCACATATGGTTTGATTATGACCTTATATTACTATCTGGTTAACCATCCTAGGTTATGGTTTCACTTTGGGCAGTACTTGCTTTATTCTTCACATGTGTCATAATATGTCATATATTTGATCCTTGTACTAATATAATGATTTAAATAATGTAAAAAACGTTAAAATTATCATTTATTTACATTATATTTTTATTATAATAATTTATATACTATATATGTATGAAATGGAATACACTGTTAATGGAGACAGTAGGTCATACATACACATGAATGCTATTTCTATATAATTATCTTGTTGAAAAAGAGTAAAATAAATATATGTATACATTTATATAATTAATAAATTTTATTTATGATATCAATTATATCATATATATTCACTAAACCCATCCATAAAACAAACATTATATTGTATGAATGAATCATATCTATTTGAGGGGCAGTAGTCCACACTTCCTCAAACAAAATTATCATATTAACACAAAATTAAATGTAAAAATGATATGTGATATAAAAATAATATATAAGATTAAATAAATAGTAAATAAAACATAAAAATTATATAAATATAGTTTCCATCATAATTTCCACCATGATAGGTGTTATGGAAAACTGGACAATCATCGTTTAGTGAGGTGGTAGTTCACCGTACACATAATCAATATGTTTGTTACCATTAGATGGAGGTGTTTTCATTTGTTGGCTTAATAATTAGAATAAAAAATAAATTATATTTATTATATTGTTGTTGTTATAAATTAATTGAATAAATAATTTTGATTGGGTGGAGAATGAAAATGACACAAAAGAACTTGAGAGAAGTCATTATCTCTTAATCAGGTAACACGTTTTGGTTTATGAAAAAAGGAATCCCTGGATTGCCCGTTTGGAAAGTTATGTATTCTAGGAGTAGGGGGTTTATATGAAGTATATTGTTTCTATGTTTTTTGAACATATGATTTTTGGGATTTGTGAAGGAGCGGGAGAGATGGTGGCATTTTATATGGAAGGAAAAGGACTCACATGGTATTTTTGAAAACAAGTTATGTGGACACACTTTATTATCAAAAAAAGTCAAAAAATAACAACATAAATAAATAATAGAAGTTTTATGGACGAAATATTTTCATACAATGGTGTTTTTACATGTGTATACGTCATTTCATCCCCTACGATTATGGGTTAGTCCCTAATTAATCTTAATTTGACCTTAATCGTTATGATTAATTTTAATCACTTTTACTATTCTTTTTGTAAAAAATTAAAATTTACTTCTTAGATTATAAATATTATAATGATTGAAATGGTATATTCTATTTTTTTAAAATAAAATTCATAGATTCAAAAGAATTAATATTATGGTTAACGCCATAGACATGATGAAATTACAGGTTTTTAAGGTAGAAAGAAGATCAAAAGTTTGTTTAGTTTTTATATTTAATTTAAAATTTAAATTTACTCAAATAACCTAAATTGTATTAATAGATGTATAATTGGTCTAATTTTACCTTTAAAATTTAAAATATATTTTGACATTAATAATCATTTAAAAGAAAATCTATTTTTAACTAAAAAGAGAATTTATCATTATTCATCAAAAAATGAAGTTTCATTGGAAAATCAAAAAATTCAACTGAAGATAAAATAGAAATTATAAATTAAAAAATAAAGTTTATTGTATTAATTTATTTTTATATATGTTTATAGAATTTAATATATTATGAAAATCAGTTTATTTGAGAATATTATACTTTTAAATATAAATGGACTTCACAAAATAATCATATCTTTCATTATCAAAATGTTTTATCTTTGTAAAAAAATTATAAATAATATTTGAAAATTAGTTATTACTATTAATATGACTATTTTTAAACACTATTTTAAAATTATATCATTTAAAAATGGGTTTTTTGTATAATACTAAGTTTCTGGGTGACATACGCCAAGTTGGTGTTGTGGGTAGTGCAAGAGAAGTCGGTATTGCATGCAGCGCAAGACAAATTGGTGTTGCATGTAGCGCAAGGAAAATCAGTGTCGAGTGAATGGAATGGATTGCATAGTGTTTTGATATATATATATATATATATATATATATATATATATTCTAATGTCATGTGAAATTAAAAATATCTAAAAGATAAATTAGTTCAAAATAAATAATTCAAAAAATCATCTGGTGTTATAGAAAAACTCCAGTACCAAGAGGGAGGGTTTCATTGGGAATGAAAATTTTAATATATATTAATATATTATTTAATGTATCTTGATATTTTATAGATTGATCATCAATTCCACATATTCTAGGATATTCTTCTTGAGTATTGTTTTATATTATCTTCAAATACCCCATTACCATTTTGCATTCAAAATTCAAAAGAGGTATGAATTTTATACTTCTCTTTGGAAGAAACATTAATCACCTAATCTTCACAATCCAAGCCCAATGTATCTTTTATTTTTTATTTTTTTTTATAAACATAATATTTCTTTTCAATTGAGTTCTCCTTTTACCATGATCTTGTCAGAAGATGATTTATTCTCAATGATAATTGAATTTTAACTAAAATTGCACTTAACTATTACTATAGTAAATAAACTCAAATCATAAAAATGGAATAGTTTCCACATTGAGAAGAACATAAATTACTAAATTCCCTCCAATACCACTAGATTGGACCAATATGGGATATAACTAACATTAAAATTGGAGTGAATCAATGTTAGAAACTCTTTAACCAATTATAAAGATTTATTCACTTTACCTCATAATCCTATTAGGATCTTGATTATCATAATATCTTTTCATTATATCATAAATTTATGTTAATGATAGTTAATGATGGAAAATGATATTTGTTCTTGTTTCACCACTATATAATATTGTCTTTTTCTTACCACATATAGTAATAACCAATAAATGAATTCTACACTACAATATGAGATTCAAAATAAAGTGGTTTGGGTAGAAAACAATCCTTATCCAAAGATTGGTTCCCTATACATTAGGTGGGGTATATAAATAGTAATTCTTCATTATACTGGTGATTACTTGGTCCAATATCAAAATAATCATTGGTTATTTATACTACCTTTTAAGATAGTATTCACCTTCTTATTAATGTACTTTCAAACTCCATGAATTACATCCACCAAATGATACATCTATTGGATGTAATAGTGCTACTATATTTTTTAATCCCATTGTATTGAAATTATTTTTTACAGAGTATAAGGGAAGATAAATTCTATTTTCTTCCTTTAGTTGGAACTATCATGTCTGATCCTCCATCAAATCCTACTGGTCTGGTGTTGTTTATCGAATGGCTTCATCTGGTGATAGTTCAATAGATCCTTCCATTTATTTCTAATTGTTTAATTCTAATTCATCTAGTGTATCAACTTTTTATGATTCTATCTACATGGTATTGTACTAGTCTATCTAATATTATTTTTTATTTTCTTTGGTTGGTGCAATGGTTTCCTTATCCAATGATTATGCTCCAACTAGTACCCCCTGGTTTTTTTGGTTTCTATTGACATGAATCATAAACCCAGATGAAAATGGATCCCTTGATTTATGGTTGTAACATTATTATAGTTCATACTCTTCAAATATTCTCATCCAATGCATATAAAATTTTTGTTTTATTTTATCTATATTATTGCATCCCTTTATATAGGTTTTCTTATATGGGAACACAAAAATATTTTCCCACAATGTTCAATAGTAAATTGGAAACTTCTTTTTCATTTTTATTTCACTAGACCATTATCTCAAAACTTTATAAACATTCGACTCATTAAAAAACATCTCTAAAAATCCATTAACATGAATGAATAATAAATTTCCATAATGATTATTTAAATGTTGAATGTTTAGTTCAAAATCTTCACAATTTCAATATCATTATAAAAAAATTGTAAATTAGTTATATTCATCCATCCATTAATGCTTTATAACATGTTTTCTATCTAATGAAACATTATATGGAGTTATTTCACAACATGATAGGAATATCTTGAAATCATTTTCAAGAAAATTCCATTGACAACTGATATGTATCAGAAAAATTGTACTGGAAAACAATTTTTCTAAAAACAAAATATTCAATCCTACCTTTAAATGTTAATTTAGAATAATTTTGTGGGGATCTTCAATTTCTTGATGAGTTATTAGATGTTTGTTATTTTTCCTCTATCTGATGAACCCTCAAATATAATATTTACAATTTCTCTTTGAAAAGATCATAGAACTCCACAGGAAGACTTCTTAATACTCATCATAATGTCACTATAAAATTTTACCTAATGACATTGACTGGGGGATTTGGTCTGTTGAATGTTTTTTTGAATCCATATACACCTATGTGTGATAATCTTGCATGTAAACATTAGTTTTGTGCAAAATAATAAAATACTATATCTAATGACCTCATTATGTTTTTCAAAGGATCACCTATCTCAAGCATCCTTCTCCATCCATTGAAATTCCTTCCTTTTCATAATATTTCCTCCCTCTAAATAACCTTTGTCTAATGGACTTGAACTGGTTCGTTCATATCGTAGGACTCATTTCAACATAAAACTTTATACAATTTTTAACATAAAGTTTTTATATAATATTTATGTCTATAAATCATCATCTATCTATTGAAATACAGTTGAAGATGTGTTATATCATTTTTTTAATAGCTAAATAATATTGTCACATATGAATTTAACTAATTGAATACTCTTTCAGCACATTTTTCTTCTTTTTTAAAATCATATTGAATCACAATGATATATCATTATGATTTTTAAACTATGAATAAATTTTCACTTAGATGTTTCTAATATTAATTTTTAGGATCACTGTTTATCTAATTTAACTATGAATGTAATATGTCAAATTATTAGTTCCTCCATTAATTTGATTTATTTATTCATTCAAATTAGTTTGATACACCTCGGTATGTTCCTTTGGTGGTCTCCTCATATTTCCACTATCTAATTGAACTTTGTATCTTGGTCCATTGGATGGAAACACCCTTCGATTTCATAGTATGGAAACTTCCATCCGATGGTGGTACTAGGAAACACCTTTCTAATTTCTTCAATTTTATTAGCTACATCTGATCATCTTTGTATGATGTACCCTATATGATCCTGGAATATCACTAGACACTATCAAATCATGTTTAGTAACACCATCCATTCAGTTTCACTAACATATTATTGAAACTCTTTAAGGA
The DNA here is from genome assembly GCA_963277665.1 of Viscum album. NCBI lineage: Eukaryota > Viridiplantae > Streptophyta > Magnoliopsida > Santalales > Viscaceae > Viscum > Viscum album. The sequence continues at coordinate 1,014,573,207 of OY728120.1, read as the reverse complement.
AACCTTTTTTGTTCTTTATAAAAAACTTATTAAGGAAACATTTTTCGTTTTTCTATAAAAAAAATATTATGTAAACCTCCAAAAACATGATAAATATGTTCTTATTTAAAAAATATATCAAATTTTTCATAATAAATAATAACTCAATAGTCATATTTAGTAAACTCGAAGACATCAAAAGAACATCCATATGATAATATCACTTGAGTACACAAATTGAGCCTTCATGAAGCTTATTTAAAACATCAGGAACATATTTGAATTAATGATATAAATTTATTTCACTAAAAACCATTTACAACCTAAATATACTATTAACAAAAAATATTACTCACATTAAAAGTTGTCTCTTCATAAAAAAACTAGACAAACACCCTATATATTGGTCATATTATCTAATTCAAAAGAAACTCTACAAAAAAACATGAGAAAACCAAAATATATGAAATATGAGATGTCTAATTACTCGAGGCTCTATAGTGAAATTGAAATCACTCAAACCAGATACAAAATAGAGAGGATATCCCATGGAATATTAGAGGCGAGGGAGGGTCTGGTGGCAGATACTAATTTCTGAAAATTCAATGAAAACGGGGTGATACACTTTTAACTAATGTAAGGGAAAAATAGTTTTCAAATAATTAGTTATGTTCCCATCATGGTTTCATAGTTTACGAAACAATTTACCAAATGTCCAGACCTCACATTCTAAGGAAGACTATATCTCAAAGTTAGTGTGGAAATGTTTCCAAACTGTATAAAAACCATGATCCATGCCTCTGAAATTTTCTACATAGGCCACAATGTAACAATCAAAATATTTATTAATGAAAATTCATCTTGATCTAATTGAGTGTCTTATTATGTAAAATGGTTATATAACATATGAAATTCCTTGTTTTAAAAAAAATACCATTATAAATTTTTACTATTTCTAATACAACTATTTAACAGTGATCACATGATTATTATAAATATAGGGCTTTAAAACATTCAATTTACTCAAACAATTGAAGTGATAGCCTCATCTTGTTGAATTTCTCCATACGAAGCCCATTTATCAGAGCTCAGAAAGAAAGTAGCATCACTGGGATTTGATCATGACAAATCCCAAGCTGATCTTCAACAAGTTAATCTTGAATAGAACCTTATATGGTAGAATTGAAGTTAATAGAGGTTACCACCAGAGCGATGTTATCCAAGCCACCCCTAGAGTCAGTCACCATCACACTCCTTAGCCTTAGGTCTAATACGGTTTTTATAAGGGTTTATTTAACAAGATCCTATCACTATGATTATGTGCATTATGTTGGAATATAATAAAGAATATACATTCCTTTTATTATGGTTACTTTGTAAATGGTTTTTGAAGAAAAAATAGTATTTTTAGTTAATATTCATTTAGGAAATATATTTTGATTAATTAATGGATTTTTTATTTAAATAACATTTTAATAATATATTCTTACTAAATTTATTTTTATTAAATATAAAATGATCGTATAATTTTGTATAAATATAATTGAAATATTTATGAATGTTTGAAAACTCTTTTTGTCAAAACCAATGAATTTTATATACATGTCTATTTTTCTAACGTAAAAAAGATAAAATATTTGTAAAATTATTTAGATAAAATGAATATCATTTTTTGATTCGCGATTTTAAAATTATCTAATGGTAAAATTTTAATAATTTTTAGAGATAGTGGAATTTTTGTGTAAATATTAAATATCGTTTAAAATATAATGTGTTTTATAACATCGTATAACCCAATAGTTGTATAATAAAATATTATAGAAGTAATTTTCAGAAAATATATGTTTTACCTTTAAAATAATTGGATTTTAGGTTTATTTTTTTAATTTTATGGGGTATCAGTAGACCCTCAAAGACTTATATAACATTTTATCTTTTTAAAATGATTTATTTGAGAGTGCGACTCACCTCCACATATTCAAGCATAATATTTTAATAATTTAGGCCATTGGCCTTATAAAATAATTATTTCCACTCCAATTTATAAAAAACAATGGGAAAACCCATGGGATTATTTTTTGTTTTAAATATTTAATTATATAGACTCCAAAACCTATGTTTAGGAAATATTAATGAATTCTCCTCTCTTTTCCAATATAAACTCACCCATGATCCCACTTCTCTTTACTAAAAACCCTTATATCACGTCCCTACTCTTCCCTCATCTCTCTATTATCTTCCCAAGGTGCCCCAAGCTCCCAAGAAACCTCTCACAAGCCTTTCCCAAGCCTTTGGGATCACACTTCATGTAAGGGATTTCCTCCTAGCCCATTTTTGTCCAAATTTCATTATGTTTCTATACCCATTTATTTTTTAATTAAAAATGTTAGGGGTATGATTTAGAACCTCCACCACATTACAATAATTATTTTTTAAGCATTAGAGACCTCTTTATCTTTCATTAATGCCTCCTATATACACCCATTACCAAGTTGAAATTCTTTAAGTAATTTCTCTATTCACATTTTCATTAATGAAATTCTTTAATATTATAATCTAAATTCCATTAAATATGTTGGGATATTATGTTCCAGGACCCCCATAATTTTCATTTCATGTTTAAATGATGATATAACCATTTGTCTCCCATTAACCAATTTTTTAATTTCTATTTGACGTCGTTATGTTGTCGATGTTACACCAGAAATTCCATTCCAAAATCATCATGTAAGTGAGTACTATAATCATTTCTCTATCAAGGGTATTCACCTTTATTCACATGTACTTTCTGATTTCATGTATTCCACAACTCTTATTTTTTTAATAAATTAATATGTTTACAGAATCTATGTTGTATGATCTGTGTGGCACACTTATGCATGAATGAAAATGTTTATAATGTGTGCGCCCGGATAGTGATCCAATGCATTGGGTAAAGATTAGTATCATGATACGTCAAGTAAAATGATGGTTTACTAATGATAATTCAAGTGTAGTTATGTTTTACTCATGCTAATTCACGTTCAATGAGGTTTTACACATGATTCTTGTTAAAGGAGCCTCAGCTTATGCTAACAACATTTTAAATGTTGTTCCCACATTTCCATGCTATTATAATCATGCTATATCATGATTTTATGTTCAGGTTTCTGTTATTCTCCATTGATATTAATATTTCCTAAAATGTATTGTGTTATTCATGTTATGCCTTTTTTACTCCCTTACTAGGCTTTATAGCTCACTATTTTCTTATGCATGTCCTCAGGTTATCCCATGCAATGCAAAGTACGAAAGAATGTTATGGTCATATAAAATATGTTTTCAATAAAGATGAGTATTTCAGGTTTCAAGTTGTTATGTAATCTTCCTAAGCCCCAAATACAGTATACCTCTTAATATTATATGTTGTATCAAGTGAATATTTTATGTAATAAATTATTCTTATATCGGGGGTGAAGCTAATCAATGGTGTATATTGATCAAATATTTGAAGCTATATTAAGAGATCGATGCATTGGAGTGGAAGGATTTCCATAAAATGTTTGTTGGAAAAAAAATTCCTTGAACCCTCTGACTTAAGATTAAAATGGGCTTCCTTTCCCTCAAGAAAAGAGATGAATAATCCATCATCTCGTATGAGAAAAAACTTCACAAGGCATTCACGATACGCCTCTGGCTTTATCATTACCCATAAATGCAATTTTGACCTCCTATTTGGTGGGCTAAAACCTAACCTACAGAAATCCCTAGTGATCCATGACTTCGATAGCTATGAGGAAATTGTCTGATGTTCCCTCAAAATAAAAATGGAGATTAGTGAATCTCAGGGGTATCATGGGGTTAAGAAGGAGAAAATAGACTTTAATTAGGGAAGTATGATAGATAAATCCAACATCTCCATAAAAATCCAGCACCCCACTTTCCAGAGGTGTGGAAAGAAGCACCTCGTAAATTTCCTAAAGGGGACGAACAAATTTTTTAGGTGATCATGAGAAGGGGACCTGGACATTCAATGTCAACAAGAAAATCCCACTACTACGACTGAGGAAAGGAATGCTTTGTTTGACACTCAATGCACTGTTCATTGCCTCAACAGCAAAAAACCAGGTCACTTTTCAAACTAGATCCCTAAGACAAGGGTTTTTTGAGGCTACTAACAATCTCCAAGGCAGCAAGGGTGGGCTTTTACCATCACTACCGACGATGTGAACCCAAAAATAAAGTGGTGAATTGTATTCTAGTTATTTATTAAATAATAGTGAGGAAAAGTTTTTATTCCAGTTCGTAGAATTCTTTTATATCCATATTTTATATTAGAACAATCACAACACCACCACAAATAATTGAAGTAAATATGTTGGTGAGAATGGAAAATGTGGAAATCATTTCATCCCACAAATATAAATCCTTCCCTATCATAATTTGGGGATTTAACATCCCCGCGAACCTCATCATACTCAATCTGGTGGAATTTGATGTAATTCATGGCATGGATTAGCTATCCTTATATATATCCTATATAAATTTCTATGAGAGGGAAATCACTCTCCATATGGAGAATCGACCCCTGAATCTGTTCAAGTGGAAGGAGGTGGATGAATCTTCATTAGAAGCATAATATTAAGAATGGATTTTACTTCTCTATGAGCACACATATATTTTTCATATGATTGTGTCTATGGAAGAAACCATCCTTAAAGACATGCCTATGTGAGGGAATTAACTGAAGAATTTTGTGAGGAATTGATTGGTCTTCCTTCTATAAGATATGTTGAATTCTCCAATGATATTATACATGGGGAATTTCTGATATCCATGACTTCATATAGAATGGATGTTTTGGATCATGAGGAGATGAAAAAACAACTACATTTGAATTTGGATAAAGGGTTTATATGGCCACGTGTTTCACTAAGCGGTGACCAAGTCTTCTTCATCCAGAAAAAGGATGGTTCAATGAGCCATTTCATTGATTATTGTGAGAGGAATGATGTGGACTTATTTTACATTGATTTTCCATATCATTTTATTATATTTTTAATGATTTAATTAACTAATATTACACTTTTTATTAAATAATCATTATTTTTCAATTTAATAAATAAATTTTTTAACCAATAAAGTTTTATAATTACTTGTGGGATTTTAGAGTTTAATGTAATTAATTGATGACTTGCTTAAATTTAGTATGTTTTATAAATTAGTATTTAGTTTAGAAGTATAACTGCTTTATTAAAATTTGAATGTCTTATTATTTAATCAATTAAACATAATATTTTTATTTAAATAATTAATTCACTGCTTTAAAATTATTCTTGTAACTTTATCTTTTTAACATATAATAAATTTATTAATTAAATTCAATAACATAACTTAATTTTTACACTTCTAATTATTTTTATTAATGATTAAATAATTCTGATATATAATTGTTTAATTTAAATTAACATTCTTATTATATTGACATGAATGATTCTTAATTTAAGTGTCTGTTTAGTTTTAATTTATGTTTTATAATTTGATGTTTTTGTTAATTAATTTATGTTTTGTTTGTTTAATAAATTTATTTAATTTTGTTAGTTATTTATTATTTATTCATTTTAGTTTATTATTACTTTAAATAATTTATTTTGTTTAGATTTAATTTTATTTTTAATCTATTTTTAATTTTTCTTTGTTTTACGGTGTACTGGTGGCCTAGATAATTCTCACACTGTTTTATACATGGTGCCACCATCAATTCTGCTTCACTATCTTACCATGTCCTCTTCTGAGCTTTGTTGGCACCGTACCTCATCACAGTTTTACCCTAAAAAATTCCCCTTTCCTTTGGCATAGTTCATCATCAAACAATCTCCATTTTTTTCACTGTTTTAGCATAACTCTCTCACGGTCTCATTCTCCATTACTGCAAGTTATGCTTGTACCATTTCATCTTTACACCGCAACCTATATTTTAGCTCTATTTCACCTCCTTCATCATGGTACTGGTTCAACCCATCCTCTTTTTGGTACCGTAACATGCAACATTTTTTCCTTACAAAATTGAAACCATGGCACTGTCAATCTGCCATTCAACCTCATCAACAGCCCGATTTCGATCGAAGGGTATTGAAATTTCAAACCCGAGCTTGTTGTTGATGGGATGGAACATGGTTCAAGATACCAAAATCCAAATATGAGTCCTCATAGAGGTATCCGTATTTCCCATGCACCCTGGAGGAGAACGAAGTTATACCGTTTTCGAGGGAGAGATCTCATTGTTATCGCTCGACCGTAAATCACTGATTTGGAGCCCCAGATTTGTTTCTACATCTGACCGCTACTAGAGTGGAGTTGCACCACCGATATAGTTGAAGATGGATGTATCTGAGATTTGTAGGAGTCATGAATCCTAAGGGTATTCATCACACCGCCGCCACAGACCGAAGATGGAGTTGCTGCATGGAGAGGAGCAGGGGGTGGTGCAGTGCGACGAGGCTGAATCAAGCTGCGATGCTTTTCCTTCTTGGAGAAGGAATGGAAGACCCCCCCCCCCCTCCTGTGCGCCGAATTTTGGGGGGTGGACAACAATACAATAAAAACAAAAAACTAAATAAATAATAACATAAAAATTTATTAATAATTAATAAATTAAATAAAACATATATTTAAATAATAAATAATTATTATAATATATAACTATTATAATATTAATTAATAGATAAGTTATAAAATAAAATATAATAAGAACTAATAAGAATTTATTAAATTAAATTATAAAGAATAATAATAAATAAATAAAATTAATTATTAACTAAAATAAATATATTAACACATTAATTATAATTCTAAGAGAATAAATATAATAATTAAATTAATAAAGTAAATTAAATTAACCTAATTTAGGATTTTAATTATGTTATAATTTCTTATTATCAATAATACAAGTCTAATTAAATAACTTAATAAATAACATAATATAAAAAATGAATTATTAAATTAATTACTTTAATGATAAATATTCAATTATTCTTTCTATGTGTTTTTACTTGGTTGTTTGTTTTTTCCTGTGTAGGTTCAATGTATAATAAAAAATATGTCCACATCTATTCAACTAACTCATCAAGAGTTAGTTACAAGGGAAAAAATAAAGAGATTTGTTAGTCGAGAAAACATGCACGTGTCCAGTGCACACGTGAAGGACACATAAAGTCGGTGGAAACATGCAGGGACATGCAGAAGATGGAGGATGATATTTAAAGCAGAGAAGTAGCATAATATTAGGGAGACTCTCATTTTGATTCCACACGACATTTTTTGGGAGTGAAGTCTTCCAGGAGCAGCTATAGAGTTGAGCTGGAGACTAAGGATCCTGATGGTAGAGCATCACGTAGGGAGTTCCTCATCCCCCTTTCCTAAATTCATTTACCATGTTCTGGGTTTTTTACAATTCTAGAATTCATTATGAGCATTGGATAAATTTAAAGCTTAGTAGCTTTTATTCTTGGTTTGTTTATCATTTGAATTTTTCACTTTCTATTTTTTTGACATCAGAATTGATCAGTAAGATTAGTTATGATTTGAAATTAAATTGTTCACACATTCTTGTAAGAAAATTCATAGATCCAAGATCAATTGGAGAGATTTCACTTGATTATTATCTTGTTTAATAATTAATGTTATTACAGTTGGAGTTTTACGCTGAGTTTTATGTCATCTATATTCTTTTTCAAATTCTTACATGTCGATGATCTTTAGACTGGAGAAATCTAAAAGTTATACCACTGTTCGATGTGTCTTCTAAATAGGAAGATATATCAACCAATTTATAAGGTCGGATTCAGTTAATTTCAGTGGAGAGTTATCCTTTTATCCATCATGTTTATAATTCCAGAGAAAAATTTTAATCTTAGCTTCATTGTCTTTAAAACTATGTATTGGTTACTATTTCCTTTTAGTTATCAGTGATTTAGTATATTATTAGTCTTTTCATCAACATGTATTTTATTACTAATTTCGTGAAACAAAAGTAAAAAAACCAAAAAGTAATAAATATATATACAATGTTCATTTTCACCACTGCTGACAATGGTGGAGTTTATTTTGGAATAAACCTTAGACAACTCACCTACCTTCCCTTGGGTTCGACCCTACACAACTAGACTATTGTAGGTTTATGAATAATATTATGAGGGCCGTGAAGTCCTTCAGCCTCATCACTCGACTAAATAATGATAAAGAAAAACTATCCACAGATAGGAATTTATGACTTGTTCTATAAGCTAATGGAGCACAAAATTCTTCCAAGGTGGATCTATGGTTGTGATAATAACAAGGGTGTAGAAGGAGCATATCCCCGAGGCTTCATTTTATACAAGATATGGGAACTATGAATTCATAGTAATTCATTTCAAACACACTAATACTCTCATAATCTTCATTTACATGATGAATAATTTCTTTTGATATTACATTGACAAATTTGTGGTAGTAATTGTAGATACCATTTTAATATACTTATAAAACCAAGGCGGAGAATAAGGAGTATCTAAGTATTGTACTAGAGACCTTGTTAAAGGATGTTATCTTTGAAAAGTATAGCAGGTGTGAGTTCTATTTGACGGAGGTCTCATTGTTGGTTCATATCATCAAAAGAAATGGGATATCTATGGATCCATCCAATACAAATACAATTGAGGGATGGTTGATTCCAACATTGGTGACATATATCTGTTTCTTCCTGGGGATAGCTAGATATTATAGTTGATTATGAGAAATTTCTCACGATTTTCCAACCCTCTTACAAAGCTAACATGGAAGGGAGTTAATTTCTCTTTGAGTGACGAATGTGAAGATGGTTTCAAGAAGTATAAAAGGAGGCATATCATTGCACCCATTCTCTCACTACACAAAAGTGGAGAAATTTTTGGGGTATTTTGTAATGCTTCGATGAAGGGATTGGGATGTGTGTTGATGAAATATGACAAATTAGTTTCTTATTCTTCCAGGAAATTGAATGTTCATGAGAAAAACTATCCAACACATGATATGTAGTTAGTTGTTGTAATATTTTCATTCAAGATTTGGAGATAATTATCTCTTGTTGGAGAAGTGTGAAATATATATGGATCACAAAATCCCCATGTATATATTCACATAAATAAAGAAGAATATGTTCAAGAAAATATTGTTAGATCTGATTAAAGACATTGACTGCACGATCCATTACCACCCTGGGAAAGTGAACAAGGTGGTAGATTCTCTATGTAGAAAGGACCCACTGATTCAATCATTGATGAGAATTTAAAAGGATACAATCTTATTATATTTGATAAATATCAACATGGGAATCATATATAAGGGAGCATCGTCAATCCGTTCACAAATGATTTTTCAACCATCTCTTTTGGAAGGGTTAAAGGATACCCAAAAGGATGATGTGGGAATTCAAATGAAAGTGGAAAATATCAGAAAACAGAAATCCTTAGAGTTAAATGTTAATGGATAAGGAATTCTGTGATTTGGGAAAAGACTATGTGTTCTATCAAATCATAAGATAAAGAAATATCTTTTGGATAATGCACATAGTTCTAAATTCTCCATTCACCTAGGAAACACAAAGATGTATAGAGATATCAGAGAGTATTATTGGTTTGACAACATGAAGAAGGTGATCTCTGTGTATACATCAAATTTCCTAGTATGTCATCGTGTGAAGGATGAGAGGTAAAATTATAAGGGAATGATGTAACCATTACCAATAAAAATATAGAAATCATAGAACATCACCATGGAAATTGTCCCTGGACATCCAATGACATCCAAATGAAATAATTCCATCTGGGTTATTGTGGATCGTCTTATAATGACCACACTATTCATTGAAATTTAGGTGTATTTATCATTGGATCAACTAGAATTGATATACATCCGAGAGGTGGGAAGGATTCATGGGGTACCACTATTGATTTTATCAGATCGAGATCCAAGATTGAATTCTATGTTCTTGGAGAGCCTCCAACACTCTATGAATACTGATTGAAACTTTAGTACGGATTATCAGTCTCAGACAAATGTCCAGTCTGAGCGGATTATCCAAACACATGAGGACATTTTGAGAGCCTACTCAATTGAATTCAAATGGGGATGGGATCAAAATCTTCCACTGGATGAGTTCTCTTACAATAAAAATTTCCACTCAAGTATCCAAATGGATCCTTAGGAAGCCATTTCTGAGAAGAGGTGCAGAACACCAGAATGTGGGGAAGAAGTTAGGGAGCGAAAAATCCTAGGTCAAGAAATGGTCGAAGAAATGGTCGAGAAGGTTAAGACCATCCAACATCACATTAAAGCAGCTCAGAGTCGACAAGAGATCTATGATGATAATCATTGATGAGACCTAGAGTTTGATATTAAAGACATGTTACTCATATGCATATCATCGTGTAAGAGAGTTATGAGATTTTTGAATAAGGGAAAGCTTAGTCTATGGTACAATGGATTTTTGAGATCCTTGATCGCATTGGACCCACGGCCTATCGACTAGCACTCCCACCTAACCAATCTCAAGTACATGATTTATTCCATGTATCACTCTTGAGGAAGTACATACCAGATCCATCGCATGTACTCAATCTAGGGGAGGAACCATTGGATAATGACCTCTTCAATGGAGAGATTTTGGTTAAGATCTTAGATCATAGGGAAAATGTTCTACGAAATAATATGTTTCCCCTCATCAAGGTATTATGGAAAAACCAAAAGTTTGAAGTAGCGACGTGGGAATTGGAGGAAGTGATGACGTAGAGTTACACTCATCTATTTTTGTATGGGAAATGGAAATTTCCAGTGTGAAATTTCTTAAGGGGGGAATCTTGTAACGACCCAAACTTTAATCAATTAAATTCTTCTTGGTCAAATTAAATGTCTTATTATGTTAAATGGTTATATAACATATCCACTACCTCGGTTTTATGTTTTTTTATTTTAATATATCGTTACTATTTTTTACCATTTCTAATATAGATGTTGAATAGTGATCACAATATTAGTATAAATATAGGGCTATAACAAATCCAATTTACTCAGAAAAAAGTAGTGATGACCTCATCGAGTAGAATTTCTCAATACGAAGCCCATTTTTCGAAGCTCGGAATGGAGTTAGTGTCATTGGGCATCACTCCTGACCAAGCCCAAGCTGAGCTTCAACATGTTAAGCTGGAACGGAACCACCTTTGGTTGAAGTGTAAGTTAGTAGATATTACCACCCAAGCGATGTTATCCAAGACACCCCAACATTCTATCACCATCGCAAACCTTACCCTTAGGAATTATGTTGGTGTTATAATGGGTTATTTATAAATACCCTAGCATTATGATTATGTGAATTATGTGTTTATATGATAAACAAAATACATTCATTTTAATATTGTAACTTTGTAAATGGTTTTAAAAAACAAATATTATTTTAAGTTAAGGATCAATTAAGAAATCTACTTTGATTAATTAATGGATTATTGAATTAAATAATATTTTAGTAAAATATTATTACTAAAATATTTTTTATTAAATATAAATGAACTTAAATTTTTTTTTGAATACAATTGATTTTTTTTTATTTGTAACTATTTTTGTCTAAATCCACGAATTTTCAATAAATGTCAGTTTTTATTTTAAAAGTAAAAATTAACGGATTAGAGAATTAATTGTATTAAATGAATATAATTTTTGGATTCAAGATTTCAAAATTATCTAAATGTGAATTTTTCATTATTTTCTGAGACAATGGAATTTTTACTTAAAATTTAAATACTGTTTAATATATAATGTGTTTTGTGACATCATAATGACCCAACAGTGATGAAATAAAGTACTATAAAAGGTATTTTAGGATTATATATGTTTTAAAATGAATATAATTTGATTTTACATCTATTTTATGAATTTTATGGTCCCTTGTTAGACAATCCAAGACTTAAAAACAATTTTATCTTTTTAAAATGATTTAGTTGAGAGTGTGACTCACCTCCACATAAACAAGCATAATATTTCAATATGTTCGGCCATTGGCCTAATAAAATAATCTTTTCCATCCCACATTAGAAAAAAACATGGAAAAAACATTGGGTTGGTATGTGGTTTTAAATATCTAATTATATAGATTCCAAAACCTACGTTTGGGAAATATTAAATAATTCCCCTCTCTTTTCTAATATAAACCCACCCATGATCACACTTCACTTCTCTAAAAACCCTGGGAGCACATCCCTAATCTGACCTCCTCTCTCTATAATCCTCCAATGGCTCCCCAAGATCCCAGGAATCCTCTATCCAAACTCTCAAAATCCATTTGGATCACACATATTTTTATGGGATTTTGTCCTTTCTCATTTTTGTCCAAATTTATTTATGTTATTATAACCCTTTATTTTTCAATTAAAAATACTGGGGTTAAATTTAGACCCTCCCCCATATGACAGTCCTTATTTTTGAATAATTTTAGAACACTTTCTCTCTCATTAATTCCTCCCATATACACTTGTTACCATGTCGAAATTCCATAACGAATTTCTCTATTCTCATTTACATACAATAAATTATTTTATATTATGCATCTGGATAAAATTATATATGATGGGATATTATATTAGATGACCGCCTTACTGTCCATTTCATGAATAAATGATGAGATACCCATTTCTATCTCATAAACCCATTTTAGGATCTCTATTTGATGACATTATGCTGCCAAAGTTACACCAAAATTTCCATGACAAAACCATCGTGTATGTGAGAACTATACCCATTTCTATATCAAGGGTATTTATCTATATTCACATGTACATGCTGATTTCATGTATTCCACTTCTCTTATTCATGAAATAAATTATGATGTTTAATTAATCCATTTTTTATGATCCAATTGGCACATTTATGCATTAAATGAAATGTTTATAAAGGGTACGCCCTAATACAGCTCCAATGCATTGGGTAAAGATTAGTATCATGACACATCAAGTGAAATGAGGGTTTTCTCATGATAATACTACTAAAATTAAGTTTTTATCATTCTAATTCAAGTTCAATTAGGGTTTACTCATTCTCCATGTGCAATGAGCCTTGGATCATGCTGATATCCTATTAAATATTATGGCCATATTTCCATGTTATGATAATCATGATATATCATGCTTTTATGTTCATGTTTCTGTTATGATCCATTGATATGCATATTACCTACCATTTACTATATTCTTCATGTTATGACTTGTTTACTTACTTACTCGGATTTATATCTCACCTTTTTATTATGCATGTCCTCAGGTTATCCCATCCAATTAAAAGTACGATAGAATGTTGTGGTCATGTAAAAGAAGTTTTCAATAAAGATATGTATTCCATGTTTTAAGTTTTTATGTCATGTCCCTAATCACTAAAGAAACTAGACCTCTAATTCTTCTATGTTTTATCAAGTGAGATTTTTATGAAATAAATTATTCTTATGTGTGAAATAAAGAGAAGGGTTGTTATAAACATAATCTCCTAGATCCCCCACATGGTTTGATGAAACGTTTGATATATAAAAAACACAATTTAGGTTTTTGGGGATGGTTATTACTAACCATGAACCAATCATATACCAAATTATTGTATCCCTAAAACCAAATCTTCAAACTTTAATTCTCATGAAACTTAAATGAGCACCTAATTCACCCCATGGACCTCAAACCACATAAAACACCATCCATTTTATGAGTTCCAACTCTTGAATTCCTAATCTAACACTCATTTTTAAAAATAAATCAACCACCAAATCTAAAGCAATAAAAAAATTCACCATGACTCAAGGATATTCAATATAACTAGTCATTACACAACCCTTGGTTTAATTCATTTAAAAAAATAATAAGGTCTTTCCTTTGATAAAAAGTCCATTACTTATATAGATTCACCTAAGTGGTATATTTTTTACCTTTATTTTACTAGATATTTTTCATGGATTTTATATATTGTAAATCAATATTAAACAACTATGTTTCTTTTTTAAATAACAATATCCCCAATGATTTTATTCCTTTCCCCTTGGGAATCCATATGATTTATCCATTGGTTTTTCATTAAATTAGAATTATGAAACCCACTTCATTCTCATGGGCTAGATCATTATTATGATTTATGTATGGTTTATTTTCCTCATATGACATGCATATATATATGGTTTTCATTTATTTATTTTTTGTTGATATATAACTATATGTCCCCAAATATATTATGTAAAACATTATATCTAATGATATGTTATGTAATTGATAAGGGATTGAACCGAACACACAATTGCACATTGAAAAATTTATAATTACGATCTTGGGAATGACCCTTGAATTATGTTTATGTTATCATGTTTTATATTATTTCTATATGTTTATGATTCTAGTATCTTATGATATCACTTACCTTTACCATATTCTCATGTTCATTTTCATCCTATTTATGATATCTTGTTATGACTATTGTACAACAATTTATTCTGTATTTACATGTCTACTCTCTTATAAAGATTTCTAGATCACTCCTTTTATAATGTATTTTCCCCATGGTATCTTATACAGTTGTAGAAGATCTATTAGAGTTCGAATCATTATATGGTTTTTTAAATAAATTAGATTTTTTTTATATTTAATATGTCATATTTATGTATCTAACCATCCAAATACACATGACCACTCTATCCATGGCCAATATTTTTTGGAAAATTATGTTACAATTTATGAAATAATATGTATTTAGGACTTTGGTCAATATAATTCTTTATCAAATAATTTAAATTATGCTTCCTTTCTTGAAACACTAATGTAGCATTATCATGATACAATGTAATTAAAAAATTATACTATGTATTACATCAAAATCACAAATAAATTAGAAAATCCATACCGCCTCATTAGGTATATAAAACCCCACAATATACATGGATTCTACAAAAAAATCAACGATAAACAACTTTTATGAAATTATCCCACTCACGGATCCCCCATTGAGGTAAAACAGATATCCCAATTGTGATTTCAAATAATTATAATCTGGTTGGAAACTATTTTCTATGTATCCCATCAAAATTATTTCATCATCATCTATATAAATTAGGAACGTATAATATATACAGATAAGATACATTATTATAGTACTTATAGCCACTAATCTATATATCAAGGATATTTTTAAATCCTCTTATAATGAATTGGGATTATTCGACATTAATATTCATAAATAATATTACATACATTATAGATATAATAATGTATTTATAAATGATTCCACTTATACTATATCATTCTTCTTTTTATTGAGGAATAAATTTTTTTAAAGGAGGTATAACATGTTGGACATGACACTATCCAATTTTAGACGGTCACAAATTTTATCTTTTCAATACCTTCATAATATATATTCCAATACATACTTAATGAAACCAATTAGATTAATATGAAAGGATCAAGATCTCTATATTACATGATTTTTTATAAAATTAATTTTTAGGGAAGTATTTATTCATCCATTTCCTAATTTATAGAAGGGATGGCAACTAATTTCCTATAAGAAAAAAATACATAACAGATACCACTATGGAAACATTAGAATTCTCACTAATAATCTTCATGACATAGGGATCACATTAATTATTATTAAAAAATCTCAAGGATTTGTAGAAAATAAAATTCTATTATCTTTATTCTTGATTAAAACTGTAAAAATATATATACATTTATTAAACCTTGTGGCATTGTTATGTGTCACAGACCCTTCTAGTTCTTTCATATATACATATTCCCTAATATTTCTCTTATTAAAGGATTCTATAAAAACCATTTTACGAATTTATTAATTATTGAAACGTAATATGTAAAGAATAATTATAATGTATTTCTTAATATATAATGGTGAAATGGTTTTCTTTAGTTTATTCCAGGATGTTTTATGAAACCTTTCGAAACAAATCATGTGATTTAGGTAATAACCTTACCATGCATATAATTATTATTCATGAACCACCATTTACACATAAAATTATTTAAATCTAAATGAGGATTTATGAAAACAAAAACATAATATTAATTCATGGAATCCATTTTATAATTCATAAAATCATTTTATTTTTAATCTTCATTGTTTATTACCCTTTTATTGGGAAAATTTTCCTTATTATAAAAAATATTTTTCGAAAATATAAGGTGATAATATAATAATATATCTATACTCCCCTGGACTATATAATAATCCTACATGGAATTGTTTTTTGACTATATTACCTACTTCTAAATGGTGTTGTAAAAAAACATTATTAGTCGCAATATTACATGTCTTTCTCATAAACTTAATCAAAATGTATTTTTATCACATGATATCTATTGTAATTTTTTACCATGCTAGAAACATTAAATTTATTTTTATTTACAGTTTTTTATCATAGGGATATCATATATAATATCCGCTTATTTATTTAAGAAGTTTAATAAAAATACATTTTATTCGTTGAGATTAATCATTGTTTCTATAATTATCCATAGAAAATTCTTCACATCCTTACACATATATAAGTTATATAATAAATTAAATACCATAAAATAAATCATATGGTATTCTTCTTACTATTTTCGTGGTAACACAATCTTTTATCTGTAGCACTAATTTTAATGCATTTCCTAAAATGGATATTTCTATATTTTCATGAATCTTTATTTATCTCACATTTTCAAAAAAGGTATGGTTCCTCCATTCATTTAGAATATTCATTTTTTGTGTATTTAGAGTAATAATATGGGATTATACATCAAGGTCTTTTATACAATCGATTAATATTTTTTCAAGATAATATATGAATCGACCTGACCAAATCTTGTTCATATTCATAAAAAGTTAATTCCCTACAACATTATCCTATAATTGTTCATCTCATTCCTGGTTAATTCCTTAAATCAGTATTTTATTCTATAACTATATTTAAGAAACCCAATTCTTCCTTATCCAATAAATATGCCAATATTTTTAATATCTTGACTAAAATTAATTAAGTGTTAGTATACACCTATTACAACTATTGAAAAATGTCCACAAACATCCTTGTAAAATAATTATAAAATCTATATGGATCTTTGGACTTTTTAAATGAAATTAAATTTGGTATTATTTGTAAAAATGTATAATTTATATCTACGTTTTTTAATTCAGATAAATTTATATACACCTCTTGATATTATCTAGTTTACAAGGTCAAGTAAAAAATGTAACAACAAGGTTTAATTCAATTCATGTGAAATTTATTCAATATTAATTTCAAATACTTTTTTCCTATTCCATTATTTTATGACCATTATTCAAATATATTATAACCTAAACTCTTCAATCATTATAAAATCATCATGTATTTTTTAGTAACCTGAAAATAAATCTTTTCATGTATATAATCAACCTCAAAATAATTTTTTGTTTACTTTTCCCAAATAAGAACTATTATTAAAAATATCATTTAAGTCAAATAATTTAGATATTTTTTTCTTATAAAAAGTTCAACTATTCTCTCTCCAATAGTGCCTTGAGGATAATATTCACCTTAAATAAATATATTTAATCTACGTGATTCATGTACCTAGATACATTTTTTTAAACCAAAACTGCCTCTATTTCTTAATTAGTAGAAATAGAATCATTACACATAATGTATAATGTCATTAAATCTTCCACTTAATTATTTCTTGAGGTACAGTTCTTCTTCCAATGGCCATTTTATATTCGGAAAACAATCAATATACTTCTCTTCAGTGTCACATTAGATATTACACTTCTTTTAAGGGAGTTAAAAATGTTTCTTATTGGGATCATGAAATTCACCATTTCTCTTTATATTTCATTTTATTAAATATAATGAGAGAAGAATAAATCCACTTAATATATGTATCCACTTAGACAATCCAAGTCAAACGATATTGAAGAAAATTATCTATATTTTTCAAATTTAAATTATTAAACAATCGATGGAATATAAAAGGATGATGTGAAAGGAAGATTTCTAATATAAAATTGTAAAGTTTAAATCCAAAAATCTCTAAGCAATCAATGAATCCATCCAACTTAATGGAAACTGGTATAACAAGCACTTTTTCTCCTTACTGGATTTTAAAGATGGCATTGGAGATTTCATAATCATATTACATTTCTCTTTACTAAAAACTATCATGTATATGAGAAATCCTATCATAAGAATCCATTCCTACATAATGATAATAATGATCATTTGGAATTTATGATAATATGAGGATTTTTATTTCTAATTAATCAACAATATATTTTGATAAGATCAAATTCTCCTCCTCACTCATTTCCTTAGAATGATCAATAAGACTATGGTATTTTATTAAACATAACATCCTTTATTATTATGGTGTAATTCTTATGAACATGTGCATATTCTATTTGTTTTTACCAATGAATGGATTCAATATCTCAATGATTTATCACACTGATAGTGAATAGGTGACTTGTATTTCCATTATCATTGATCATAATGATAGTAATTTTGGGAATAATTATCCATGTTGTCATTAATATATGCCTCCATATTATATCAATAATTAATAGTTCACATCTCTTAATGAGAGCATGAGGAATTAATCCAAAAAGATTCATTATATCTAAATAATAATTTAAATCACCTTCTTGAGGGATAGAGAATGTGTCTAATCTATGATAATGTGAATGGGTTTAAAAAAACTCCTATATATTTTCCAATAAGTTTATCAATAATTCTAATAACATGAAAAGGGGAATTCTAGAAAGACTCATCAACATAGGCATAGCATACGTTCAAGTTTAATTGAATACTAAAACATCTTAATTATCAAAAGACTAGGAAAATCGTTTAAAAATACATTGTAATATCTTGCATAATTGGAATATCAAAACTCCTATATATGATAAGATCTTAGGGAATAAGACTGCCATTGGGTGGGACCCAGTTTTTATTTTTCAACAATAATAATTGGTAAATCCATTGAATAAAAAAACATGACCTATGATATTATCAATATTATTATGAACATTCATTTTTAACTAATTAAATTATTTAATTAACTCATACATGGTATTATTCTTGAAACAATTTCTATCACATCACTTTTAATATTTTCTGTATAATGAAAAACCCAAATATTGATCCTTCTAGACATATCCAAATGTTATAAAAAATCTATTAATGCTTTTCTTGATTTCATGGTTACAAAAATAGATGAACCAAATGTTAAAAAATATTCACTATAGATGTCATTTACGATATTATTTTATCTTTAAAATAAGGGGAGTGGAGAATGAGGAAATTATCTCTGGTGAGCAAGAGAGATTTATCAATTTTTTCTATATATCACATGTGAAAATGATATAGAATAAATTATATAAATAGGTTTTAATTAAAATAAAAGAAAAAGGTCCCTTATCATCATATTTAATCTATTTCATACCAGAAATAAAAAATAATACAATTAAAATAATAATTACACACCATGAAATGTGTTATGTCTAATATAATTTCTTAAATAAATAAATTTATATTTATTTATTGGATATAAATGAAATAAATATTTTTATAAAATCAATTATTTCAATCCATATTCTCCTATAAAATTTACTAAACAATGAATAATAAAATATATTAATTAAATAATGTAATATAATTTTTATGGTTACTAAACACGCAAATCATTTTTTTAATACTCAAGTAACTCAAATAAATATTTATTTGACTCTATTAACGGAAATAATGAAAAAATAAATTTTATTTAAATTACCTAGTGAATAATTTATGAAGAGGTAAAATTTAACTCATGTATTATAAACTTGAATATCTTCTGATTTAATTTTTATGATAACTGTTTACTAGAATAAATATAATTTGAAAATTTATTCATAACTATTTTTAAACTAGACAGACTTAAGGAATGACCCCCCTAATAATATCATTTCTGATAATGATCAATTGGTTTGAACAAAAAAATTTATAAGTGAATGATTGGAAACATCTGGAATTCTTGTCTAAATTTATACCAAAAATGGTAAATCATGCCCTGAATTATGCAAGTTTGATAATATTTAAAAAATCAGTTCTTAATAAATTTGTACAAAACTCGGTTTACACATTGGTAAAATTTCATAGTGATATACAAGTTATATGAGTAAAATTCGTCAACTAATATATCTCTGATGATAATAGAAAGTGTTTTTAGAGTAAGTCTACCCCTATAGCTAAGGGATATAATCTGAAAGAGGTAATATACAACAAATTAACATTTCATCTACTTTTTAAACACAAATAAATCAATATTCTATTAGCCTTCAAAGTTCTTTAAATTCTAATCTATTTCAAATTTATATAAAGGTGACCTCCCTAAAAAGTTATCTTTTAGAGGATATTTTTTTATAATAATATTCTGATTTATAATATTCTAGTTTTCATTAACCTTTATGTTGAAATACTTATTCACTTTAGAGACTTAGAAAAACCATTGAATCCTCGTATGATAGATTTTAGAGAAATCATACATAAAAATTATTTTTTAAAATGAAAAAAAATCTTAATATTTTAATAAAGAATATTTCTAATGGAACCATAATTATATAAATCTATTTCAATAACATAATTTTTTGATAAACTCAAAAAACACATAAGGATTGATTTTCCTAACTTATGCAATGTGAATTTGAGATGAGTATCAAGGGTGAACATAACTAAATTTTTAGCTTCCAAATTACTCAAATAATGGAAGGACATATTTTAATTCAATATAATTATTTCCATGGCCTATTTAAATATTTTGTTTTATTTTACTATTCATCCATAATTAATACTCTAGTAGCCACCTTATATAATATTTATTTTTATTATAAAGGTATGATCAAATTTATAAGTTAGTTTTTTTCTAGTCTACTAGAAATTATATACTATATTTCTTATTATGAGAGATTATAATAAAACATATAGGATTCTCATAATAATGTACAAAAAATTTCCTTTGTTACATCAAAGGTTGTTTAAAACATGAACTATTTTTTCATCTAGATCATTATTTGATCGTAATTTTTCTTAGAATGAAGATTTTATATATTTTAGAATGTATTGGGATAGTACATTAAATTATTTTATTTCCTTGCGGAATATTTATTCTCTTGGTCTGGCTAGACCAAATATTTTTCTTCACTTTCAACTACATAAGTCGAATGAGAAGAAGTTGGATGTTGATTCGCCCAATTAATTTGGATGCGTCACACACTAATCAATTTTTGAATGTGTTTGTCTCATATATTTGTTTTTAATATTCATATCCCTATTTTATTTTCTATTAATTTGATAAATTGCTCAAAGAATGAAAAAATAGATATAGGACACTATTTACTTTAGGATCTCCCATAATAAGGAAATATTTTTCTACAGGTTTTCAGAATTCAAAATTTTCTTGACGATATATTTACAAAACCCTTGAATTCATAATGATTCAAAAACATAAATAAAATATTTCTATGATCAATTTTATGTGATCATATTATGTTTCCTAATATCTTTTCTTAATATGTTTAAAAACATATAGTGAAAGTGGGATGTCATTATTTTTTATATAGAGTTATTATAACTCATTCTGCCCGTAATAGGTATATTTTTAATGAATATTTTAATATAAGTTATAGGATATATCAAGTTCAATTTTCAGAACCATGACTTAAGGAAGTATCTAAAAATATGTGCCTAATGGAAAATATTTAAGGAAGGTTAATTTTAATTTACTTTTCCATCTTATGTAGTTTATCATGATGACCTCTCTTCCCACTATTGTTATAATATATTCTAATATGTACATGTATTTTAACTATCATTATGTTTTAATAAATAGCTTTTCATATATTCTTTTTATATTTTGATATTAATCATTTTTATTGTTATCTAATTTTATCATTACATAGCACCACAAGATCTTATTTATTGTTACGTGGTGATTCGTTTTTTCAATTTTGTTTTACCTTTTTTATGTTACATTTATTTCCCAATAATTCCTAATTTTTTAGTTTTACTTTTGATAAAACCAAATAAGGAGAATGAATCAGTATAATAAATTATCTAGTGGGAGAGGATTTTCAATGGGTGAAAATTTTTTTAAGGAATGTAAAAGGCATGGTAGTTTGTATTGATAATTTAAGGGAGATGAATCCCTTGAATTTTATTCAAGATCTATGAGGTTGTATGTTTTTTGAAATAGAAGGGAGGTTTACTAGATTTAATCATATATTATTCAATGATTGTGTTGTTTTATTTTCAAAAATGGGGATATTGTTTTGATTTCTTTCAATAAAATGGATTCTTTTTTATACATTATTTTAGTAAATCACATAACATTATTTTATTTACTTGTACATAATTGTTTTTCTATTAAATAAACTTTTTTTAAATTTTAACATTTGAATCACATGTTATGAAAGAGTTGTATTTAATCCATAAACTTCTAGAACAACAAGAAGTCACCCAAAACACATCAAGTGAGATATAATTTAAAAAATATTCATGTTTTATATAGGTGACAGTTGTACTCAAATATCCTAGAGTTAATCATTGTTATTTAGTTAGTAGAAATGTCTTTAAATATTAGATCAATGATTTGAGGAATAAAAGCTAGATCTTAATGAAGTATAAACCATTCATATCATTTAATACCTTAGTGACATAGTTGTTTCTAGTTTAATTTAGATTTTGTGTGGTCATAGAGAATCTCTTTTTGTGAGATTTCTGGTAAAGATTTATGTATTATTTTGTGAGTGTTTTTATAAAATAGTAACTTTATAATTTATTAATTTTAATGGTAATTTTATTTTTTGGGAATTATAGATATGAAATTTTTGTGGAATCAATATTTTTATTTGAATTTTGAGTGTTAAAGAAACATAATTTAATATTTTTGGATATAGACTAAAGCATGAGAGGTGCCTTGAGTGCATTGATGAGTCCTAGTTAATTATTTTAAAATTTTATATGTTTTCAAGATATCAACCGTGGGTAATGATGTGGGACACATGGTTAAGGGAAAACCTTGTGGTTATCATTACATAAGATATTTTTTATTTAATTTTCTAAAGTGTGTGGTTGATGTGCATAGTTAGCGCATTGTTTGGAGAAAACATTATTGATTATAGGACTAATGATGTGGCTTATTAAAGATTTAGTTGTAAAGTATGGTTACAAAAATATTATAGAAAATCTATATAGGACTTGTATTTTAATATTACATACAATTTATATGGATGTCATATGGTCTATATATACATGAAATCCAACTATTTGAGGGTGGAGTTTTGGATAGTGCCAACCACATAGAGAGTTCACGCATAGAATCATTAACAAACCAAACCATGTTGATCTCTATAATAATGGATATAAAAACTTTTCCTCTCTAATAAGTTAAAACCTAGAATAATTTTTTTCCTCCCTCAAACAAGAATAGGAAGGTTTTATTCTTTACCTCTTCCTCCTTCAATACCACTTTAATTTAGGGTGTCCATGATGTATTTTCTAGTGATTTTTTGGATTTCATTATTGATTCCACTAGATCATGGTCGAATCATCATGAATAGATGGGGATTTTATGTATTAGAAATTTAAATTCCATAGATGGGTTATGTATGTTATTTCAGGCCATTTTGATTAAGCATTGATATCATATGGATTTATTTAGGGATTTTCATTCAATTAAATGAAATCTCTTATTAAAAGATTGTCAGATGATGGGACGTTTCCCATGATAGTGGTAGGAATAAATCATAGACCTCATGGGAGAGGTTGGTTCCTATTTTTGTGTGAAAGGGGGTTATAATGATAGTTTCAACATTATTTATAAATTAATTAATGGTTTAATTTATTATAAATAGTTAAAAACAACAATATTTAATTGTAATTATTTTTACATAATTATTGGATTTTATGATTTTGGTAAGGTCTTAGTGTGTTCAAATGACAGTCATTTGGAATTGAGGATCTTATGTGATAATTGTCATGTTTTTATTTAAATGAAATAACTTTATGGTTGAGGTAGGTGGATCTTAAATCATAACCATATGGAATTATTCACATTATTGGTCGAATTTTTTATGCGACCTTATTAATAATTGTTATTGAACTCTTTTATTTAATATTATTTTTTTAGTTAAAATTAAATTCTTAGTTTGGAAAACAAGCGTGGGGAAATGATGGATCCTAGTGTGATGGTAGTGTTTGGATAAGATGGGTGGCCTAGGGTTATTCCTCTTGGGAACTATTAGAAGCCTTATAGCCTTTACGATACTGGTTATTAGTAGGGTGAGTATTCCTTTTGTATATTTATGTCAGGTTTGGTGTGTATAATATCCTTGGAAGACAATTACATTGAGAGGCTCTTGAGCCTTCTCTCTATGGGGTCCCTTATGAGACTTTCCTAGGAGACTAGTGTGTCCATTGTGAGACTTCGACAATTTTGAGGTGCGGTATGCCCCCTGAGTGATATACATTGACCTAATAGATGAGGTTGGAATTGAGTAACAATTTTGAGTCTTCTAGATTTTGATGTGACCTAGGGGGACTGTTGGGGGTTCCCCAGTGACATGTTGACCACTATAATGGTGAGTCCAATAAATGGTTTTTGGTGATTGTGGGTGTAAAATTCAACCCAAATAAATGATGAAAAATTAGATTGATAAACTGGGATTCACATCCCACCATGATGTGTTTAAACACACGGGATTTAATATATATTCATATTAGATATGGTGTTAATTCTTAATATTTGTTAAGGATACCTTGGTCATTCTCCTTAGATCTGTATAGTGGGATTCATAGTCCATGGAGACAATAAAACATAGTTTGGGATTACTTCAACACTCTCCTTGGTATCCATATGTTGGAATTCAAAATACACAAAGTTTCATGTGATATGTTTTTTGATGTCTTCGATAAGATACCCTGATTTGGATGTGTGTTTTTCAGTAGGGAATAACCAAACCCCTTGACTAAAATAATGTGATATCTCACCTGGATAAGAATACGCTAGGAATAAGATAGTGAAATTCCTTGTAATAGAGAGTCACAACATATTAATTGAAAGAGGTGGTATCTAGGAAAGGGAACTACACCCCATGGACCAAGAAGTTGTGATGTCTGTAAGGGGATATCCACAATAGTGGGCTTAGAAAAAAATGATATTATAAGAAAGGTACTCCATGGATTAATTTGAATAATTCTAGCTGGCATGGTTTAATAACATGAAAAATCACATTATGACAAGAAAAAGTAGGATTGGGATGATACTAAGATTCATATTCAAACACAATGGTTAGAAGTGGTTTTTTTATTTTTTATTTCAAATTTATTCATTTATTCATCTAAGTATGTCAAATGTATATAAATTTAATTTTCTAGTTATGTATAGGACCACATTGGTGGTTCCCTAATGAGTTGTACTTGTATCATGATTAGGCTACCAAACCAATTGGTTACCCCAATGGAATTCTATAATCATGGGATTAATTTGGAAATATCCCAAGATTAGTTTCATAGAGATGGACATCTCAGATTAGTTTGGACTTCTATATGAGGTTCCACATGGGGATTGTATACAGCCTTAACTTATTTTTGTATCATCTTTTTTATTTTATTTATTTGTAGGTGATTGGGGTTGTTGGTTTTTACCAAGGTTGTGACTCTTTATGGTAACATTCTTATATATTTATTTTGATATAGAAATATTTTTAATACTCCCACATACTCTAAATTATTTTTTACTATTTTTGATGACGTATGTTTCTTTTCTATTATAAATATCACTAATATTGGGGCCGGGTCTCCCCACGGTGCTACACAAGACACTAGATGCTTTCCAGATGCCTCTATCTTACTAGTAGGTGCACCTGAGTTCCTAGTGACTTGTCCTATGATATACAAGCTACTCAAGGGTTGAAACAATTGGGAATAAATTACATTATAATATTAATGAATTTATGTGAGGATATCACATGATGTAATGAAGTTATGTTTTATCTTAATATTATTAGATATGTTGGATATGTGAACTATGAATTTCTTGGAGATTGTGATGGATATCCTAGTAGTATATCATGAAAACACTTTTTGATAGGCATTCTAGATTTCTAGGGAAATGGGTTTTATTTTAATGGTTTTTTATATTTTTTTAATGATTTCACGAAGTGTGACCTATTGAGTTTTCATAGTTTATAATTTTTTGGTATTTAAACATTAGCTCATTGGAAAGATGATGGTGTTCATGAATTATTTTTGATATATAGGATTCATATTTTATACACAAGATGTATCAGATTAATTTTAGTATTGATAGAGGTTTCACTTGTTAAAACTATCAAAAATATCTTATATGATGTTTTTTAATATAACATGGGGTGGAATCAAACTTCTTTTGACCATGTTATATGTTTCTTCTAATGATATGTCATGTATATCTATCAATTGGATGAAAAACAATGATGAATATATAGTCCCTCTAATATAGGAATTTTTTGACCCTAGTAGGTCATTGAATGTATTTGATACCATGTCATAAATCCCATGGGTTGATGTAGAAAATAGGTTTGATAATTTATTTCCTCAAAAAAAACAACCTATACAAAATTTTCCCATATTCATTATTTTTTTCATTCTACCAGACTGAAACTTGTGACTATGGTTTTCTTGACATAGATCATCTATGGGGATGTTATTATATAAATATGTGTTAATAGATGATAATGTGATCCTTGATGGTGTAAATCACATATGTTGAGATTCTATGTGGATCAACTTAAAATTTCATATTCATTAAGGGTTGTCTCATATAAAAATTCCAAATGATAATAAATTCCATTATAGGTATATGAGTTATCTTGTAATATTGGATTGGGATATGTGTATATGAAACCTATGGATGTATATTTGGGTGGATGATTCATCATGTGATTTTTTAGATAGGAATATAGTGGTGCTTTCTATGATCTTTGAACTATGTGGTATATGACCTGTATATTAGTCAGGAGAGCCTCACGGTCTCATTTGAATCACAATTTTCAGGTTAGTTTTCTAATATACATGGTATGCGTTCTAATATGTGAGGGTAACCTAAGAGTAGGGTTATATTAGTATTTTTCCTTCCTTATTGGTAGAAATATAGTGTAGGTTCTATTGGATATGGTATTGGTGCATGTTAGGTGTAACGAGGTACATGGTTTGGGCAAGGAGTTTCCTTTAACTATTATGATACATCACAATTTTATTGTTGGTTCTTTTTGTATCCGATTTTTTTTCAAGGGATTCCTAAACCGGTAATTTTTGGGCATAGTCCCCGATGATATATATAATCATAATAATAGATGGTCCTATATTGGATGGATATATCTTTGACTTATACTTGTGGTTTTGGGATGATTCCCATGATTATGGTTGGTCCTCTGGTAGATGATTTAAGGGTGACTTCCTTGGTTTTGGAGAAGATAATTGATAGTCACTATTGATTTGGTGAGTTTGAAATGTAATAGGAAAATTTTAAGTTTTTTATGAATGTTATCCTATTTATGATGATATTCGACTCATGGGATCAAGAATTTGGTTTTCGTATTTGGTGATATAGAAGTGTAAACCCATTAGATTCAAATGATATTGATATTGATTGGTGAGTGGTAGTGTGCGAGATGAGGACGGATGGGATGGATGAAATGATTGTGATCATGGATTCTGAGGTGTATGATGTACCTACTATTACCGGTGACATTGGAGATGGATAAAGTATTATGGGGTGGTCAACTGAAGGTTGATCCTTCAAATATATTTTCTAGGAGGAATGGTGGAAGAGGTTAATTAGAGATTAAATTGAATAAGAATGAGTGACACAAGCATGATGGTGGACCGTGTGGGGATTCAACTCACGGAGTTGTATAATGTGATTTGTATAGTGGGGAGTGAAACATTAGAAATTTTATTGTGTGACCCTAATTTTAGATGAGATTTTTTAGATTTTGGGGTTAAATATATAGTGATTTGGGATGGGGTAGAATATATGTTTCAGGTGGAACATGGGTATGGTTGGGAAATTCATATCTAGAAATTATGGGTGGTTAGGGATAGTGCCCAAGATGAAGAGGTTAAGATTAATGTTGGAAAGGTCATAAGCATGATAAGACTTATTTTTGGATGATCGATATAAAAATAGGACATTGATGATTAGGAAAATCTATTTATATTTAGTTCTATTATGAATACAAGATATTGATTGTATTATGGTGATGGGTAACGCTTTTTAAATAGAATCATGATCTTGATGACAATAACATAATCTGATCATGTTTAGGATCAGGGTGGTGTCAATCTTCCTAAGGGGATCGTGCTAGTTGGTCTAATTGATTGAGGGTCCAAATACGGAGTAAATATTTTTGTCTAAGTCATTGGTGTTAGTGTTAAGATGATTTAAAGGTTTCCTTGGATGTAAAGGAATCAGGATCTGGTAGTTATGTAATGAAAAGCTGAGTATATTTATGAATATCCTACTAAAGGGGAATATATTGGTGTTTTCATGTATTTATAGGTATTGTTTGATTAATATTTCACTACAGAGGTTTAAAAATATTGGTTATGTGTTTCAGTAGACAATTATGAAGATTGGTGGTAGTGTGTAATATAATCAAGCCTTGTGATTTGATACATATAGGTGGAGCACCATAAGATTTTAGATGAATTTATTAATGACATAATAGTGTATTTGGATATTAAGGATCCATGTAGATTTATATAGTAGTTTTTATCATGGAAGATAGTGCTGGTTTGGTTTTTTAGGAGTAATGCTCCTTCTATTAGAAGAATTACAAAAAAATCCTTTACTAAATTGCATGATAAATTATGATGAATTGTGCATAAATTAATTATTTATATTGGACAGGATTTATGGTTTGTGTATTGAAATAGATTACCAATGATTTTAATTGATATATTGGAGATATTGTATCACCCTAATGAATTATATGTTGTGAATTTTAGTGGCAATTTGAATTTATGTGAATTATGGGGAAGGGTTGTTTTTTATATTATACATTTAGATTGATAATTGAGATGTTCCTCTGGTGATTGGGTGACACATATGAGTATCAGGTTAAATTTTAAAATTTTCATAGGATTTATTCCCTATTTCATAGTTTATGTAAAACCATGTCATTTACCTTAAGCAAGGGGGTATTCAGTTAATTTTATAAAGTGAATGATTAATGTACATGATTTACATATTATTTGGATGAAAATATACATACACTAGGAGTAATTGTGTAGATTTTTCTGGGATTGGGGATGTGGTGCCTGATAACAATTTCATTTTAGGAAAACCATATGGGAAATAATGTTTTGTTGAAAATGTGATATGTACGGATGGTGTGTGGTCTGGCTAACCCTATAGACCAACCTTTTGAGGTTGGGGTTCTCTAATAGCACTGGCTTTGTGGAGGGTGCATCGTTTGCCTAACAATGAGTCCAAACCATGTGGATCATAAAAAATTGAAAATGACAACTTTTTATTCTTTAGTCAATTAAACTATATACACAATGTTCCTCCCTCATACGTGCATAGGATGACTATCCCCCCACTATTCCTTCATGATCCCCTAAGATTTTTTGTTTTTCATAAGGAACTCTCTTTAAATTATTGGGTTACTTAACAAAATTCCACTATATCATGATGGAATCATCTCATATCGAATGGGATTTCAAATATATTTGGCTAGTGAATGTCTCAAGATGATGTTTTAGCACCATCACATGTAATTCCATTTAAATTGTGTCACTATAATGATATATTTAGGGATTTGAAATAATTCAAATGAAATATCACACCGAATGGGTGTTGTTTAATATGACATTTTCCTAATGTATATCCAGATGTGTACCATTGAACATCTGAATGTGTTTTTTCACTATGTCAGTTTCACATTCAGTAAGATTTTTGTCTATTATTCAAAGATTAATTAAATTTTACAAATAATTATTAATTGTTAAAAATAATTTCAATAATTAATTATAATTGTTAAAAAAATTATTATATTTTTTTTTGATTTAGGGCCTAATGTTGATATATGATGCTTGTTATACACTGACGAGATCATGAGGGAGTTTCTAGGATATAATTTATTGGAAATAAAATCAATATTAAGGTAAGTCATTCTTTATAAACGACATATTGTATTATTAACTTTATTTATGGAATTTTGTTTTTGGTCTTACCACGGATGGTGATTATCCAATTTACTTTTAATATAATTTTTTTGTTAAAATTAATTTATTGTAAGGAAAAATCTAATAAGGGATATGATTGGGTCTTTTTTACTATTTTGATTAAATTAGTTATAGATGGTCGATCCCTTTGTTATAATTTTTTCCATTGAGAAACATTAACAATAAGAGATTTTCATTATATTCACTATGTGTAATATAATAACCATTCAATATGAGCCCTTAGAATGATCAGGGAAGAGGAGTGTATTTGATTGAGATAAATAGCCCAGGGTTTTTTCCATGTGGGAACTCTAAGATTACTTATAGAATTTATGGTTGTTGTGATTACTAGGGAGGGTATTCCCTATAATGTTTAATGATATATTTGATGATTGTACTAGTATGTGATGATGTCGATATTGAGTGGGTATTGAGTCTTCTCTATAAAGAGGACTATATAAGACATTCCTTGGAGGATAGAGAGGTCATGATGAGACAGTGATGAGGGTGGGGGTGTTATTCCATATGAGTAATAGGTGTTTATTTCACAGGTTATGTTGGTATTGAGGGAAATTTTTGGGTTTCTAGACTATGATGTGACCTAGGGGATCCGGATGGGTTCCCAAGACAGATTTTTACCCCTATGAAGGTGCATACAAGAAATAAGTTGTGATCATTATGGGTGTCACCAAGAACTCAAATAGATTAAGGCACACGAGATTGTTAGGATGGGATTCACTAACCACTACTATGTATTGACATAATTGGTATGACTTTGGTGTTCTCCATGGATCCATCATTCATGCCTGATATCGATTTGGGATGCCTCATTTATCCACATTAGAATTCTATGGTGGGATGCACAATACTCTAGGATACTAAAATAGAGTTCATGATATCCTAGAAATGGTATGTAGATCTGTACGGTTGGAGGATTATTCCACTTATACCGTGATATTATGATTTCTATTATATCTGATATACTCTTTGGATCTTGAAGAAGTGATGTCTTGTTGGGAAGGTCCCCATAGATTGACATAAAAAACTGATATATGGAATAGAAAACCACACCCCTAAACTCAAATTATGTGATGTTCAATAGGGGAAAACCACACCCCTAGGTGAAAATGAGGTGATATCGGAAGGGGGAAGCACACCTACGGACCCAAATGATGTGATTTCAATCAAGTGAGTGCCCCACCCCTATACATGAACAATGTTGTTTTCTTGGATGGTAACTCCTTATCTCCATGTAATGGATCGTCATTTTAATGGATTCGTGATGTGATCAGAGACACTCTTGAAGTATAAAGGTATGTGAGGGTTGATCGAGTGTTTCTTTCTAGAAGTTGATGATTGACAGAGGTTATTTTATTTACAGCTGTATCTTTTTATGTATTTAGTTGATCATGTCACATGAACAAACATTTTATTTACTCTTTATGTGTGGGATCATGTTGGATATACAATATAGATTTGTACACACACCCTACTTGTGTGGAAATGACACTTGGGTACCGAATAAGGCTTCACTAACCATAGGTTAATATTGGGAAGACTATCATACGATCTTTATTGAGAAAGATAGATTAGATAAGATTGGAGTTTTGGGTGACGTGCGGCCCAGGCATAAAATTTGATCTTTTATGTATACTATTACATTATAAATTTATATATTTAATCAGTTCGTGTTAGATCACTATTTTTATACGGGAATGACCATGAGACTTTGTGGTTATGTTCGTCTGTATTTAATTTTCTATAGCATGTTTTATTTATTTATTTTTCATACTCTGATAGATTTTTTATTATTGTGGGATATTATTGGTTTTTTAAGTATGCTCTCTTTTATAGGGGAATAGTCTCCCTATTTTAAAACCATATACACCTAATACTTTCTGGAATCTTATATCTTATGGCGTGGTGTTTCTAGGGTCCTATTGACTACTCATCCAATTTGAGCACCTCCCAGGAGACCTAGCCTGATGGAGGATGTTATATTTAGATTTTTTTTTTATCATTTTTGATTTAAGACATCAAGGATTATAAATATTGATTATAAAAAAACAATTATAATATATTTTGGAGAAAACCACATGGATGATTTTGGTAAATTGATTAAAAATGAGTGCAAGGATAGAGCATGTTATTACTGACATATTTCCAACAAGTCTAGGGATAGAATTTTATTTTCTAAAACATTTCATAAATGATGTTTTGATGTGTTGAAACATGGTTATTTTGGATCTTATTGTTTCTCCTCGTATTACTATTGATTAAAATACAATAGTTTCCTTTATAAGATATATGATATCCTTCTCTAAATTCTTTTAAAAAGAATTATGATTATAATCTATAACTCTTCTGTATTATTAAATTTGTTTTTATTCTAATTATTCTTCTATATTCATTAAAATATTAGCTTCAATATAGTTTAATTTTTTCTGCTTATTATTTTTTATACACTAATTACTTAAAAAAAATTAACTCCAAAACTACTTATTTCTTATACTTTTAGAAACATTAATGTTTCCACAAAACATTAACTCACTCTCGCCCATCTTTAATATTTCTTATTGTAACAAAACCTTCTATATGAAAAATATTCTAAGGAAATTATAACATTAATTACACATAAAATAATAATAATTTTGATATACTACTATTTTATATATATTCTAGTAATAAAAATATTATATCAAGCGGGTTTTAAAACACTATATCAAAAAATAAGGGGATTATATCCCATTAGATGTTTTTAATCATATTCACCTAAATAAATAACCATGGAGAGAATCGGGTTATTAATTTTTATTTTAAAATAGCATTGACTAATATCTAATCTATATCGCAAGATCAAATTCATGATCAATATCATATCAAATTATTTCAAAGGGTGACTAATGATAATTTTTATAATTTTATTCCAACAAACATCGTTTGTAGAACATGTGTATAGATGGGATGTAATCATTACCTAAAAAAATATTTATAAATAAATTAATATCCATTTATTAATATAGTGATTCAATTAATATATAAAATAATACAATATGAAAGAATATGTATAATTGTAATAAAATTGTATGTTTTTGTTTCAAGAGTCGACTATAATTTCACCTTTCACCACAAAATTTTTATGATCCAATATTATTGTATTTATTACATAAACATTCCCACTATAAAACAGATTTGGTTGTTTCTAATATTTAATTTTTTCATTAACCCTTATATTTTTCAATTAATTATTATGATACCCAAGTTTATTTTGAATAAATCATTGTATTATGGGTGTTGATTTGATTATTTACTTCATTTAAACCATTTTATTGGTCATACTCTTAATATCTATTCAATATTCATATAATATATGTCCTTATTTCCTAAATTGATACATTTTATAGTTTATTTGAGTATATTTACAAAGTACCTCCTCCAATATTACTACCATATTGGAATTATAATCCTCTTCCATACATTTGTTTTAACATTTGAGTATCTTGGGATCTCCATTTTCATATTCATTTATAAAAATTCAGGACTATAACGAGATTCTCGAATTTACATTTTAATATTGGGTTCATTATAAAAAAAATTAATGCATTCAAAGTCCTTTATAGAAAATGATTTTCATAAATATGGTTTTTAGACCCTAAACAATCTGTCAAAAAAACATTTAATATTGATGCAAAAACAATGGTAAAACCTTATTAATATAATAATGATCCCCTTATAGGTTGTAATGGAATCTTCCCTAATTTCTTTTAACTCATGAAATTCACTCTCCCTTTTAATGAAATCATTTCATTAAAAAAAAATTTGACATATGTTTTCCAAAAATAAATTTTATTCCTTTTAGTAAATTTAATCATCTTCCCTTCTATTCCAGATAAGATTCAACAATTTAACTAAATTATCATTAAAATAATTATTAAAAAAATAAAAATTTAATGTTATAATGATAAATTAATGAAAAAATTTGTTCAGTTCTATTGATCCATTTCACAGTAATAAGTATATTGAAATATCCACTAATGGAGTGTTATCATTGCCTTCTAAAGGACTCGATAGTTAGTTATTCATTACTTAGCGTACTTATGAGATAAAATTAACTCATGTTGTATTAAATATCATTATATTGATGGATAATCATAGTAGTGGAATTTTTTCCACAATACCAAAAAATATATATTATTCATTACAATAAACATTTCTATTTTCATCACATTCATTTTTAACATTATTCCTCATGGTTCTACACATTGAATAAAACAAAATATTTTATTATGAGTTTAAAAAACAATATCTACTATAAAAATCATATGATAATTAAAAACATTCCTATGTTACCTTATCCCATGGAACATTCATTTTGACATATGACACTTAGGTTTAACTTAGGTTGTTTTTGGTTTTTCCATTTTATTCTTGGTAACATAAATCCTAAAAATAACATAAACTCACTATGATATAATCTTAGGTGATCAAAATATATCATACTTTTTTTACATCATTTTAAATTATCCGACATTTGACCTCGTGATGAAATCACAATCCCTATAACCCACAGTTTAATTATATTTTCGTATTGGCTATAAAAATAACTTATTTTATAACACAGTGCACATTTCTACCACAATTTCATCACATTTGACTCAATTCTCTACATATAATTTCTATTTTTATTATTCATTACCTAGGTAATTGAAATATAAGAAACAAGTGATATTAGTTTCTAATTAAGGATTAAAACATAATAGATATCAACACAGGGGATGATAAAAAATTCCATAAAGGGGAGAGTTTAAAATAAACATATAGATATGAAAACATGACCAAAACATCATACCCAAATAAATAATTACTAGAGGAAAAATATGAATAATAGGATAAATAATATATATAACAAATGAAAACTGAAAATATTAAATCATAGAAGATCATCACCTATTCCAATACTCTATTACAATCCCATCATCATATTGTTTCCAAAATGTCCTAAAACGTAGTGAATTATGATAACCACAAATGTGTTATAGCATAAAGGAGTAGGATATCCTAAAATATCTCATAATATATCATCTCATTATATTTATGCTTTACCTATTGCATTAAAGGGATGTATAATTCCTTGTCAACTTATCACATAATGATAAACCTTGTATATGTTTGATTCAAATGTAGATAAACCAATCCCTGAAAAATATCACATTTATCATTTGAAAATAAATATGGATTATATAAAACATTTATAAATAATAATGATAAATAATGTGGTTGATTCAAGTAATTTATATCCCTAATGAAATATAATAAAATTTAAATGATATTGACATAGTTGAAAAATACTTCACTAGATAAAAAGTAATAATATATATTTTTATAAAAAACATGTTTTGATTGGACTCACATAGGGTAGTATTACTTCCTATGAGGTAATTAGTATAGAAATTTATTAATCCTAAAAACATAGAAAATAAAACTACAAAGATGTAGTATAGGAATTAATGTTCTATGGTTGATCCAGTAGTGATAAGGTTGAAAACAACTTAATCAATTTATCATAATATAATTTAATTTAAAACAAAAACACATATCATATGTAACTAGAAATAAAGATGATGGTACTAGTAAATTGTAAATATATATTCATGAAGTAGTTAAATTTAAAATAGATCATGAATATCAAGGATGTTATCAGAATTTAGTCCATGTGAATCCCTTTTTTAGATGGGCACTCTTAATTCACCAATCATTAAATTTCACATAGTATGGTAGTTCAAATCAATTATAAATCAGGTCACCCAAAACCATGAATAAACATAGAGTATTGTTAACTATATTATAAGGGTTGGAAATACACCATATTAAATGAACTAAAAATATTTATATCATTTAATGGAAATTGGAATGATCGAATATTTGAAACATATATTAATGATAAATAATGTGACGAAACCCCACATATAAGTTTTCAAAAAATAAATAATCTACTGTAATTAAATAAAATTATCATCATTATAAAAAATTTTACATAAAGAATCAATATTGTGTTCTATACATTAGAGAGAGAAGACTACATAAAAGAAAATAAACCTAATGAAACTCCATCCGATTTCTAACCAATGTTAGTAACTAACTATTCTATTAAAATTTTATTCCCTTGAAGTTATAATAGTTTTAGGATTATGAAACCTTATTAATGATTATGATTAAATTCTCTATAAATTTGTACTTATGATGATGAATTCAAAACAATGTAAAATCATTTGGGTGTATTTCATAATGGATGTGTTAGAAAAAGAGAATCAAGATCCTTTGGTGGTTTCATTGTACAGGAGGACGGTGATATACGCGGTCTACCGATTGTATCCATTTAGATACAGATTACAATAAGAAAAAAATGGTAATAATTTCATTTTAATGGAGATACATGAAATTAGGATGTATGTGCAATTAGTATACCCTCAAGACACAACTATGTATATTAGGCTGGATAACCTATTGATCTAAGAGATTTTGTGGAATGTGATTATAAGTCAAATTTAATCCATGTTTCTAACAAATAAAATCAATTTTAATCTTTTTTACTTCCAGATAAATATAAATTTTTAGTTTTTCCCAAGGATGTTCACAGAAAATATAAATCACATGAATCAATGTGTTCTTGATTTTTTCATTTATTTTTATTTAATGAATTCTTTTATGTTTGTTTTTTAGAATTCTTAGTGTTTGGTGATTAATGGCTTATATACCATACTATTTTCTGGAGAACTATTTATAGGGTATTTTTTATCATTTTTTTCAAGAATATTTTAAATATTCAAATTTCTATTAGATGAAAGATTCTATGTTTGGTAATTAATCATCCAGTGAACTCACAATTTTTGCTTATTGGTTTTGTCCATCCTCTCATATCTTTTCATATCAATTAATTATTCCAAAATTACTCTTCAGAAATGTGTATATTTATTTCATTTGTGACTTCATGTTATTTTTATTTTGGGGGAGTTAATTCAATAATGATATGGAATAATATAAACTATGTAGTTTGGCGGAAAGGAAAATAGATTATAGAGGATGCATATAGATGATTATCTCATGAAAATGGACCAAGATGATATATTAATAGGATTAGTTTATAAGATTATAAAGAAATAATAATTTGAGTGTCTATATTATAATTTATTCAAACGAATCATGATATTTTGGGAAATATTTTTTTTAAATATTAAAGAGATTAAAACAATTGTGAAATGGATTTTAGCCCTCACATACAAGTACAAAAAATCAACATATTAAAACAAAGTGTTGATCAAGTCATTTTTTAATTATATTTATTGAAGTAAGTCATGTTGGGGATTACATTAATGATTTTCACATCTCTAGGAGTCATTTTTTTTCAGTGAAAGTCATTTATATAGATGATTTTTGTGAATTTATTATTATATAATGGCCACCAAGGAGAGGAAAGTGGTGGTCCGTTTTGTATGTAATTCTCCAAAAAAATAAACATATTATATAAATATATTATGAAATTAATCCTTAATTAAGATCTCATATAGAGGTAATTACAAGAACTTACTGGTAATGCATTGGGATTATAATAAATAGGATTATCCCCGAATAATATTTTGAGTCATAAAATATAAAATATTTCTTGAGATGCAATTAAATGTAACTCTACCGTAACCTAACCTTCCTAATAAACATATGGTAATAAGAGAAATCTCATTAACATTACAAAGCTTATATATTATGTTATGAAAATAACATCTTATTCATGTTCCAATTATTTATGTTTAGTGGAATATTGCGACATTTTCTCTTAAGAGTTAATATTCTTGTGGAATATTTGGTTTTTTATTATACAAAATAATTTAATAATACATTATACCAGGTTTCATGAATATTTTTATATTATAGAATTTATAAAGGTTCTATAAGAGGATGATGAGGAAAAAAATAGGAAATGAGTATATATTTGTGGTTAGAAATCCTAAAAATAGGATTAAACATGTCGTCCATAGATTAAGGTCATGGTTTATATAGACGGTGGACCCTATCTTCATTACAGTAGGATCTAGTTTATAACCACATCTTCAAACTATATCCTTAGTTATCATTTTCTCATGTTCCACATTAAAAATTGTCACAGGATACACACTATATTCCTATGACACCTATTGACTAGGTTTACCAAACCGTAGTGTTATCCTTTAAAAAATGAATAAAACCGTCGAGTTTTGACCTTGAGTCATCTTAGTGAATCCTACCAATAAGTTATTACTCTAATGCACTATACTCTATGTGTATACATATCTATATTTATATATATTTATATAAATGTATGTATATAAATTTTTATATATAAATATTATTGTTAATATTTGAAAAAGAAAATAAAATATTATAATTTTATGTAGGGCTACAGGATTTTTTTTAGAAAATGTGGACATTAGTAATTTGAGAGAGGATTATTGCAACAACTTTCTAAAATGGTGTCAATAGGTTATTTAAGGTATACCTAGTGGCATAGTTTTTTAAATCAGTGGTTATAGTTTATTCAAGGGAGGCATAGTGCCATGTTTTTTTAAAACAATTTTCCTAGGTAATTTAAGGGAGGCATAATACCATAGTTACTTAAAATAGTGGCCATATGTGATTAGTTTCATCTCTACCACCATTTATTTGGAACACCTTGGAAATATTAATTTCCATAAAATTTCATATATAATTGTTTTTATGTAATGGTTTAACATTAGTTGTTAGTAAATCCACCTATAGACACGGTTTCAGATAATCATTCGTGTTGGTTTTCTAATATCTGAGGTTTGTGTAGATAATTTTTATATACTTACCTAGGGAGACATAAAAGAATTATTTAACATTGCCCATTGTTTTATACTTCCTTATATCCATGATTCCAAAAACTCCTCCTATAATATAATTTCCAAAGGCCCATTACCTAATTACCAAAGTAAATTTATTAGAAATGGTGTTTTCAACATCTTGATGAGGAATTGGAACTTCTTTAAATTGGAGGGAGTTGTACACATCCTCGAGAAATAAAAAAACCACATTTCATTAGGATAGTTGGATAATGAATGATATGGAAAATGATTCGATAATGTTGTTGGGAAAATTATTAATGGATTAACAATTGTGGAAAGAGGATTCAAAGATGAGACCTTATATTTTAAATGATGATCAAATTGATGTTTCATGGCCAGAACTAAAACTTCTGAAATAGTGATCTTATGAAATAATCTACTTGGTCCCCTTGTTGAGATGAATAATATATTTCTCGTAGAAAAAGGTGTACCTATTCTCAATCCTTCTAATTTTATAATTTTTTATAGTTATATACTAGTGAAACAAAGGAATGTATTATTTAATTTAAATGGATTTAAATAACAGTGCAGAAAGCTGTAACAGATTCATAAAGATTCTTGGGAGCTATCCTTCCATATTCTAAAAGTGGTTCCTTATTTTTTTTAACATTTATTAATATCAAAATCTGAGAAAACATGTTATATATATTAAAGGACAATTCTAAATACGTTATTTTTTCACTCAATGGAATGTAATGTTTCAAAGGTAAACTAGAAGAAGGATAAAATTACTTAGGTAAGATAATTATGTTAAATATACTTGAAGGTACATCAAATAGTACTATCAGATGAAAGGAATAGGGTATATATAAACATATAATAGGAACACGCAACAGAATTGTGTGGTTAAATAGATGAAGATATCCTTGATTGAGAATGATTAGTTCATGAGGTCTCACATTATTATATCAAAATAATATTGGTTAATATAACTAGATTTTTTTGTGTATATAGTTAACTAAATCCCATATGAACCAGTGGGGTAAGAAATTCATTAAAAAATTTTTCCATAACACCATTATTAATTCATCATTATATTTTCTTTGAAATATATCATATGTTTTATTTAATTATAATGAGATGGATAATCTCGAGTAAAAGTACTAAAATTGTTTATTTATGTGTTTTAGAGATCAGAATATCAGATACAAATTTATGTCTGATATTTTTTGGATGATCTTGAAAGAATGATATTTTACCTTTAATGAGGGATTCTTATAGAAATCCCAAAACATTAAATATGTTTTAGTTAATTTAGATAAATTGTAGTTCAACATCATACTGATCATGATGGGTGCACCATAATTACACCAGTTATAGTGAGTTCAAAGAATTTCATTAGATTTCTAGAATATATTCCATTAGATGCATGGAATTAATACCAAGGGGATACATAATCAAGAATTAGTGATTTATATGATTAGACACCATAGGGTAGGTCATTGATTGATGAACAACAAAAAGGATTATAATTGTAGATTGAACTATGAAGGTCTTCTAGATTACAAATAACAGTACAAGTATTTTCACATGACTTATAAGTATGACTTATAATGGAAGGGTAAGCCTAAAAACTTTGAATAAGAAGTGAAACTCGTTGAATCTAAACTTTAAGAGTCAATAATTAAAAAATAAATGGATTCAATTTAGTTCAATCGAATTTGTAGACTGACTAATCATCTAAAAGGTAAAAGATCCCACGAGATTAAATGGTATTTATGATTATAATATTAATTGGTTGGAATCATGAGTTATATATCAATGATAGTGGGGAAATTATTTCATTATAAATAGAGAGTCTATTTTTTTAAAATATTTTCTCTAAAATATAAACATATTAATATTCATACAAATCTACAGTTCGATTTTTTTATAAAATATTGAGGGTTAATCCCTCTTTATTAAACCAAAAAGTTGTTTCAATGGCATGAAGTTAGAACCACCTAAATGAAACTGGAAATTCAACTATTTAATGTTTGAATAGGGATTCATATGAAGAATATCAT
The DNA here is from genome assembly GCA_963277665.1 of Viscum album. Classification (NCBI taxonomy): domain Eukaryota; kingdom Viridiplantae; phylum Streptophyta; class Magnoliopsida; order Santalales; family Viscaceae; genus Viscum; species Viscum album. The sequence goes on along the minus strand of OY728120.1, from coordinate 1,014,532,036 downwards.
ATCAGTATTAATATAAAAGGTTATGGATAGATGATTGTTTTATCAAATTGATCCTTTAAATTTATGACATGCTCTAGTTGGGTCATAACAATGAGTATATCTATGATTGAGATGTTTGAAAAATCTATAGTGATTGACCTCAGTGTTGTAAAGAGGATTATTGGTATGGGGATCAGAAGAGATAGTAGAAATGAGATTTAGTGTTTTCTCAATTAGGATACATCTGTATGAACATTGAGTCATTTTTAATTACAATATGAAAATATATTTTATCTCATATGGTCGGTAACATTAATTTTTCATTGGGCTAGCACCACAAATGCATGATTGAGAAAGATAAATGGATAATGTTCTTTTTGATTCACTTGTAATAAGTTTTGTATTCTATTTTATTCACTAAATCTAAAATTTCATTTCATGTGTGTGTATAAAATTGGAATAATTTATATCCTTGTAATGAATAATTGAAATTTGATAAGTGGTTCATTATTTTAAATTCATTATAATATTTTTTTACTATTGTAAAAAATGGAGTCCCCAAAATGTACCTCCCCAACCACAGAAGCCCAGATTCGGTGCATTATTACGTATCATTAGCATGATCACAAATGATCAAGTCACAAAAGACCGATTAGTTTATAAACCTTGCAAGTAATAGATACATTTATAAGTTTTACATTACATAATAAAATGAAAAAATACAACAATATTTGTTCCATTGACAACACTGAGATCCCATAGACTATCCCTGCAAGGCAGTCAAAATATACATCTTCTCATCCTGGGAAAAATAAAACCCAAAAAGGGGTGAGATCAGATGCTCAGCACAGATAACAATATAGCTAAAACATTCATAAATAAGCATAAACAGTTAAGGCAATGTACAAAATTAAAAAAAATCATTTTCAACATAAAATTCATCATTATATGTTAAATATAAATCATAATAATTCCATTTACATACTCACATGGATATTCTAATAGTTGAATAATCACATGAAATATCAATAGCCACTTCCATAATGATGGAATTCATAATGTCAGTCTTAATAACCACATAGTCAAGCCCTTGTGCCAAGACTACAAATAATATTTTTTCTAGTCCTTGTGACAAGACACTAGTTTTTTTCATCAGAAATTCCGATGAATCATGGAGCTAAAGTGGGATCCACCCATCACTTACTAAGTGCAATACATTCCTCATATGAAAAGGTTTAAACATAACATAATCATTCGTATTAAAACTGGCATATGAAATTTCAATAATTTTTCCATAAAACATGAATGCTGTAAAAATAACACATCTATAGTCAAACATATCACAAAACCATCAATACAATATGGATTTCTTGTATCATAATAAATCAACCTCAAATAAGATTAAAATCCATCAAAGGATACTGACATAGATGATATCAAAACATTTTTTAGAGAAATATATATTTCTCTTTTGAAATAATTTAGGAAAACATTTATTATGAAAATATTCTTATAAGATTGTAAGGGATGCTTCTACAATGTTATAATGGTGGAAAATAGCCGCACTCATCGTATAAGATAAAAAAACATTATATCCTTAATTTTTTTTGAAAAGGTCAAAAAGTAACTTGTTTGGAAAAAGACAGAAATATTCTTTTCAACCCATTTTATAAAAATTCAAACAAGGGAATAAATGAATTTAACCCATAGTCTAGTAAATATTAAAAATGTTTTGGAATACATTTTTATGAAACATGGATGTGTATGACAAATACGTCCCAGTAGATACATAAATAAAAAGAACCTCATACATTAAAGAGATTCTGAATTTAACCCTTACCTTATAATTTTCCTTGGTCGAGGGTCGGTTAACCTCCTGTATAATGGTGAAATAATCGTTATTAAAATATAAAATAATCGTATACTTTATATGAAATCGTATACGATCTTTTAACATTTCTTTGTTAAAAATATCTTAGTATTATCGTCATTTCGGGTGTTGACTGATTTGTTTTCCTTTATATGCTTTGTTATGTAAGTAATGTTTTTAATGGATATTATGTATCCTATTCATAGTAAGAATGACATTAAGTCTTTAAACATTATATGTAATCATCTAATGAAATTTATTCTTAAATGGATACGATGGGGATTGAATCTCATCGTGTTCGTGCAGACGGTAATTCGTACATATGCAAGAGCGAAAATATCATTCTTCTGTTATTAAATTAATATATAATAGGATGGTATATCATATATACAGAATCATTATAATTTTATATTTATTATTTACATCAATTACAAATCATTATTATAACCATCCAAATAATAATGTATTGAATAACAATTACACCACAACGTGGAGACGGTAAGTTGTACGTATGCACGTATGGTGACATGTCATTAAAAGGATGGAGAGAATAATGAATGTGGTTGTACCATATTTATAATAACATAAAATTATATATAAGATACTGGATTCTTTATTTTACAATAGAAACAACAAAGAAAGTAAAAGGGGAAGAAGAAAGGACCTTGAAAGAGGGGATGTAATATTTACCTCTTCTTCGGGTTCTTACTTTTGATTTGATAAAAAGGGATCAATAGGTTGGATTTGTGACTAAAGTAAGTACTCTATGATTAAGGTAGGACAGTTGATAGGGTATTTGGGCAGGGGTTGGCTGAGCCAAATGGCTTTGAATGTGTGAATTAGAGAGAAGGGAGAGTGCCCTTTTATAAGAGGGGTGTGGGGCACCTTAGGAAAAGCTAGAAATATTATTTTATAATAAAATAATTTTCGGTTTATAATGGCTTTGAAATGAATTATTTAAATTATAATGTGGTTATGGGTCAAAACCCACTCAAACAATAGGTTTTGGACTGGTTTGGGTCACTATATTAACTTTATCTTTTAGATTTAACTCTTAGTTAAATAGTTTGACATTTACCATGTCTCTTTTATTTTTATATTATATGGTTAATAAACATACTATATACTTCCAATAGAACCTATAGTAGTTCATTAATGAAATATATAATACTATTTAAGACCTTTGGACGAACCTTATATTTTTAGGAATAGAATATTAATTAATAATATAATATTTTAAAAAAACCCTTTTATGTCAATTTTGACACTATTTGGTTTTTTTTATAAATCCATAACAGCATTATTAATTCGAAAAAAATTCATCTAACCAACCCTAACATTCCATATTAACCTAGAAAATTAGTTTAATTCCTAAAAAGTCTCAAATTACATTTATTTGTATATTTATAATATCAAATGTTTTAATCTTTCATTATATGGTAATTACTCCATCATCATTGTGTCATAAATAAATTTAATTATTTAATGTCTAAAAAGTATAAATAAAATACCATTTTATATGAAATATTTTTATCTTTATAATTAATATTTATAGTCAAATTTATCTTATGTATAACCCTATATTAAAAATTTATTAGTTATTAAACATTAATTGTATCACTTTTAACACTTCTTTAAATAAAATAATAATAAAGGTCCTAATCTAATCCAAGTGGACCTAAAGAATCATATTTTATTCCTAAGGTTGGTTTTTGTAGAATTACACTTATCCAATAGAATTATAAATTGTGTTAGGGTAAAAATAATATCATTTTTACCCTTAATTACCCAATTTACTTTTAACCGTGGTAAATAAAAGTAAAAAGTTACTATTCACCACAAGTTATTTTCATCTTATCAAACCAAATTTTAATTACTGATATCAACCGTGTATCTTGTATTTTTGAAATTCAACTCACAGAAGTGGTTAAACGAAATTTTATGTAAATTTTCAAATGCTCCTAGGAGGTGGTTAAAATAAGGTAAAAAGTTCAATAAAATTTTTATATATCTAAAATTAGTATAAACCGGATACAATGAATTACATTGAAATTAAATAGGTAATATTTATCTATTTTGACCTAAAACAAATTTAAATGAAATAAATAATTATTTAAATAAAAATTTGGTTTTAAACTATAACTCAGTGTTTTTCACTATTCATAAAAAATTGAAAGTTTTCTGAAAAATACAAAAAATTCACCCAAAGTTAATTTCGATATTCCAAATCCAAAAACGAAATCCAGCTATAATGTTACAATTTATAAAATTTCAAAAAGTGGCTATTACTATTCATAACGACTAGTTTGATTGGTTGTGGTGTGTTAGGACTCAAAGTTGCGTACAACACACACTATTGTACTATTCAAAGAGAAGCATAGTGTGGATTCTTGGGGTGTTACATTCTCCACTCTTTCAAATAATTTTGTCCTCGAAATTTCTAGAATATTACTACATAAAAAGACTCGAGTGGTTCTTCATCCTATATTCCTCATGTTCCCATGTTTCCTCTTCCATCTTATGGTTTCTCCATAGAACTTTTACCATACGAGTCGTCCAGTTTCTCAGCACTTATTCTCTTGTATCAGGAACCCTGAAAAGATCTTCGCAATAAGATAGATCGGGTTCCAGTTGTAATTCTTCATAGGTGAGTACAAGCATTGGGTCAGGAATGTATTTTCCCAACAGTGATACGTGAAATACATCATGAACTTTGGAGAGACATGGAGGAATTTCCAAATGGTAAGCTACATCCCCAATTCGTTATAGAATTTCGAAAGGTCTAATGTACCTGGGACTCAATTTTCCCTTCCTACCAAAATGTATAACACCCTTCCCTAGAGATACCTTCAAGAAAACATGATCTCCAACCTGAAATTACAAATCCTTCCTTCGGTTATAAGCATAGTTCTTATGCCTACATTGAGCTTCTTTGATGTGGGTATGGATTACCTTCACCTTTTCCATCATTTCCTCCACCTGTTTTAGGACTACTAGTTTTCTTTCAGCAACATCATCCCAACAGGTTGGTGTGCAACAACTCTTTATGTATAACTCTTCCCATGGTGTCATCTGAATACTTGAATGGAATCTATTGTTATTAGAAAATTCTACAAGAGGTAAATATTGATCCCACATACCTTGAAAGTCAAGTGAGCATGATCTCACCGTGTCTTCTAAGGTTTTAATAGTCCGTTCTAATTTTCCATCAGTTTGGGGGTGGTAAGCAGTGCTCAAATGAAGTTCAGTATCCAAGGCTTTCTGATGACTTTTCCAGAATATTGATGTAAAATGGGGATCACGATCAGAAACAATCGATAGTTTTACTCCATGAAATATTACAACTTCATTAATATATAGTATTTCTAAACATTCAAGTGGTAAATATTCTCTTATATCAATAATATGTGTTTACTTGGTAAGACGATCAACAATGACCCATATTGCATCATTCATTCTAGGAGTCGTTGATAGTCCCATGACAAAGTTCATCATAATATTATCTAGTATCCACTCAGGTATGGGAAGATGTTCCATGACTCCTCCATGATGTTTCCTTCCAGCTTTCACTTGTTGATAAACAAAAAATCTTGACACAAAATCAGCAATCTCCCTATTCATGTGGTCCCACCAAAAATCTTCCTTCAAATCACTATACATCATAGAGATACCAGGGTGTATATAAAAATTAGAGCTATGAGCATCATCTAACAATTCCCTTTTCAGATATGGAATATTGGTAACACAAAGTCTCTTCCCAAATTTCAAAATTCCATCTTCATAAAAAAGTCACACAATCTCCCTTTATTCACAGCTTTAATCTTCTTTTGAAACTCATCATCATTGGTCTGAGAACTCTTTATCCTTTTTAGCAAAGATGGTTTGGAATCCATTTGAAAAAGAATTGATGTTTCACCATCCATGGTTATTCACATATCTCTCTTTACTAGATCCATGAAAATAGGATCCCTTTCAACTCTCATCTTGTTCAAAACTCCATGATCTTTTCTGCTCAAAACATCTGCCACCTTATTTCCCTTCCCCAAGAGGTAGTATATAGGGAATTTATAATCCTTTAGTAGTTCAATCCATCGCCTTTTCCTCATCTTGACTACTTTTTGTGAGAAAAATATACTTCCAACTCTTGTGGTGAGTATAAATCTCACATTTTTGACCATATAGATAAAGTCTCCAAATCATCTAAGCAAAGATTATAGCTGCTAACTCTAGATCAGGAGTAGGATAGTTTTTCTCATGATTTTTTAGTTGTTGTGATGAATAGGAAATAACCTTATCATTCTGCATAATGACATAACCAAGTCCTTTTTTTGATGCATCACTATAAATAACAAAACCATCATTCCCTGATGGTATAGTCAATATAGGAGCATTGAATAATATTCTCTTCTGTTCTTCAAAACATATTTCACGCTCTTTTTTCAAACAAATTTAACCGATTTTCATGTGAGCTTTGTTAATGGGTTAGCCAATAGGGAAAATTTTTGGACGAAACGTTGATAATAACCATCTAAACCAATAAAACCATGTACCTGACTTATACGTGTTGGTGCTTGTTTTTCTTGGTTTGCCCTAGTCTTAGAAGGATCAATAGAGATTTCATCCTTATAGATAATATGGTCAAGAAAATAAACCTCCTGAAGCCAGAATTCACACTTTCTAAACTTCTTATATAATTCATGTCTTCTAAGAGTCTTCATGATAATGTGCAAGTGATTTTCATGATCTTCATTTACTTGGGAGTATACCAAGATATCATAAATAAATACCACTAAAAAGTCATCAATATATTCCTTGAAAAATCTATTCATTAGATCCAAGAAGAAAGAGGGTGAATTAGTCAATCCAGAAGGCATCACTGTAAACTCGTAATGCCCATACATGGGTTGAAATGCTGTTTTCAGAATGTCTTTCTTCTTCACACACAACTGATGATATCCAGATCGAAGGTCAATATTGGAAAAGTATTTAGCTCCAGGATGTTTTTCAAATAAATCATCAATGCGAGGTAGGGGATACTTGTTCTTTATTATTATATCTTTGATCTCCCTATAGTCAATGCCCAACCTCATTGATCCATCTTTCTTCTTAACAAAAAGGATATGGGCTCCCCATGGAGAAAAAATATGGCGAATAAATCCCTTATTACTCAATTCCCCATGTTGTTTCTTTAATTCCACTAATTCCATAGTGGAAATTCTATAAGGGGTCTTCGATATCGGCCTTGATCTAGGAATTAAATCAATGGAAAACTCATTTTCTTATTTTGGAGGATGTCCCGGTAAATCTTCTGGAAACAAATCATCATATTCTTCCACCATATGTACATCCTATATTTGAACATTCCTTTCCTCACCCATAGTTATTCATTCTCTTCCTCCCCAATAATTGAATTTATTTGAGCTACTCAGGGTGGATCTAAATAACAATTAGGTGGTGATTATTCTACACTAAAGATAATGTGTTCTTTATCATCTTCATCAAAAATAGTAACCAACTTCTTCTTACAATAAACTTTCGCATCATGGTCTGAAATCTAATCTATAACGAGTATTATAACAAATTCAATCATGGTAATGATGATGAGATCAGCAGATAAATAACATTTATATGAATTAATGGGAACTGATTCATAAAACATTGTTGCAATTATACTTCCCTTAGGATTTTTGACTGAAACCATCCCTGTTAAATCAAATTGTAAATATATAATTTTCTTAGTAAACTGGGAAGATATGAATCAATCTAATGATCCAGAATCAAATAAAGAATTTTCTAAACTTGTGGAAACCATTAAATTACCTGCCACCACATCTTTAAGAGCTTCAACCTCAGCCGTAGTGATAGCATATTCTCTACTTTGATCCCTAGGACTTTTCTAAGGTAAGTTCCCCTGATGCTTAGGACATTTATTCAAATAATTCCCCCTTTCTCTAAAATTGTACCATTCAACATTGACTGCCTATTTCTTCCCCTTGCAATCACGAGCTTGGTGGCATTTTTCACCACACTTGTAACAGACTCCCATTCCCTTCAGGAAAGTACCGGGGTGTTTCATCCAACATTTACAGTAGCATGGATATTCAACATTTCCCTTCTTCCCCTAATTTCCATTTCTAGAGTGTTCATAATATCCCTTCTTCTCATTATTTTATTTAAAGTCGGAAGACTTAGAAAATTCTTTTTCTGTCTGGATGGCACATGATACAATGTCTTCGTATGACGAGAGGGATTGAGAGAATAATGCTCGATAGAGAAATGGTTTTAATCCATCAAATAAATGATCAATCTTACTTCTTTTTTTATGTATATAATCTATAGTATGCCTCACTATCCTTGTAAAGTTATCTTCATACATTATTACATTCTTATACTCCTTTTTCCTCAGACTCAGAAATTGTCTTTCCGTATTCTTTCGATGGTCATGAGAAAAGTATTTTTCTACGAAAATTTCTTTAAACTCCCTCCATTCCATATTTGATACTTTATCATATTCCTTTTTGTTTTGAATCATTGACCACCATTGATCAGCATATCCCGTGAGGCGGTAAACTACCATAAAGACTTTTTCCCTTTCACTACTCCCCAAGGCATGAGATATTTTTTTAAGAAACTTATCCATTTCTCAGCTATTAGTGGATTTGTACCCCAATTGAATGTTGGTGGCTTTTGCCTCATGAAGAAATCTAACATTGATCCTCCACGCTGCAGTTCAGGTTGCTCCATACAGGTAAGGTTATTATTCATAACCTAAGTGATTTGTCACAATTTAGTGATAAGCTGATCAGCACCAGTTGTATCATCTGCTCAACTATCATTATCTTGACTAGGAGGTAAATCCCTACATGGATTATGTGCATTGATATAGTTTCCATTCCTTCCACTTGGAACCATTTCTAAACAATGGCATAAACAAGATTAGTTTATGAATCGAAATACATAATTCCAAACTTGTAAAACACTTAACATAAACTGAACAGTTTATGGATATAATCCATAATCCTGAAAATGTTTTCTTTGAGGAAGTATATACTAATAAACCCTTCATAATTATTTGTAAAGAAAATTAGAATTATCATAACCATATCCCCCGTGATTTTCATACCCAAGAGCACAGAACAGCCCGTTATCGTACACCAGTTCCCATTCGAGTCTATCTCAAGGCATTGCTTTTAGGTTTTACCCCTAGGTACGTCTATGCCAGAGTCGCCTCTATCTGCTTGTGTCCAGGATGGGATGTATTGATAGGAAAACTCACAAAATCTCTATAATACCAAAATTCTAGGAAGTTCTTCTATACTAATCTCCAAATTCTATATTTGGGCTATGTGCTATAATTAGAGTTTATCTAAATCTAGTTTCCCAAGTTTGTACTAAACTTCCTCTAATACCGAATATAATTCCCTAACCCTAGAAGCCCAGAGTCGGTGCATTATTACGTATCATTAGAATGATCACAACAGATAAAGTCTCGAAAGACCTATTAGTTTAGTAGCCTTGGAATTACTAGATACATTCATACGTTTTACAATAAATTATAAAATGATGACAAAAACAACATTGTCTCCATTGACCACATTCATATCCCATAGACTATCCCTATAGGTCAGTCATAAAATACTTCTTCACATCCTTGAAAAAATAAAACATAGAAAGGGGTCATCTCAGAAGCTCAGTAAGGATAATAATACCGTGGAAACATTCATAAATAAGCATAAAAATTTATGGAAATGTATAAGACTAAATCAAAATCCTTTTAAACTTGAACATCAGCATAATATGGAAAATATAAAATCAAATAATTACATTTACTTATTTATATAGATAATCTAGTAGTAAAATAATCACATGAAATATCAATAGCCACTTTCATAATGATGGAATTCATAATGCCAGACTTTCATAACCACATATTCAAGGCCTTGTGCCAAGACTACAAATAAGATTTTTTTAAGGCCTTCTGACAAGACACTAGTTTGTCTCATGAGACGTACCAATGCTTTGAGGAGCTATAGCGAGCTCCACATTTCACTTACTAAGTCCAATGCATTCCTCATATGAAATGGTTTAAGCATAACATAAACATTCATTTTAAAACTAGCATACAAAATTTCAATACTTTATCCATAAACCATGAATGGTATAAAAATCACACATCCACAATCGAACATATCACAAAACCTTCAATAAAATATGTAATATTCATATAATAATAAATCAACTACAAAAAAGTTTAAAATCCATTAAATGATGTTGACATAGATGAAAATGATTGGTAAAACTCTTTCAGAGAAATAACCCTTTGTCATGAAAACATTAAAAAGTCGCACAATTTAGAAAGGAAGACATTTAAGATCCTTTTTGAATCATTGTGTCTCAAACCATTTTGAAACTTATGAAAGGAATTAACATTATAAAAGACATTCATGTCCACATAGATAAATCCTTAAAAAGTATTTTGAAAACATTGACAATAATGAGAATGATTTAGAAGAATAAATATTTAAAACATTTAAAATAATGTTTTAGTAAAAAAGTCTCTAAAAAGAATCCCATTGAAAACTCTTTCATGAAACATGGACATGGATAAAAAATATGTCCCAGTAGATACTTACATAAAAACAACCTCGGATAATAAATAGATTGTGAAATTAACCCTTTCCAATTTGGTAACATACGAATCATAGACCCCATGAAAGATATATCATACTATAAATATGTAAATACACATAAATTAAAGTGTATTACACAATGAATACAATTATGGTAAGTACATACACAACACAAAAGGAAATAGTGGCAATATAGCGTGAATCTCACGGGAATAATGAGTGAGATGAAAACCCCTTACCTTGTATTTTTCCATGGTCGAGGGTAGGCTAACCACCGGTATAATGGTGAAATAATTGTTATCAAAATATACAACAATCATATACATTAATATGATATCATATAAGATCTTTTAATATTTCTTTGTTAATAATATTCTAGAATTATCGTCGTTTTGGGTGTTAACTGATTCGTTTTCCTTTATATGATTTCTTACGTAAGTAATGTTTGTTATGGATAGGATGTATATTATTCATATTCCAAATTATATTAAGTCTTTAAAAATTATTTTTAATAATATAATGAAAATTATTCTTGAATGGATAGGATGGGGAATGAATCTCACTGCGTTCGTGGAGACGGTAATCAGTACGTACACATGAGTGACAATATCATTCTTTTGATATTAAAATAATATATAATTGGATGGTATATCATAAATACAGAATTATTACCATGTTATATTTATTATTTACATCAATTATACATCATTATTAAACCCATCCATATAATAATATATTGAATAAAAATTACACCACGACGTGGAGACGGTAAGTCGTACGTACGCACGTATGGGGACATGTAATTCAAATGATGGATAGAACAAAGAATATGGTTGTACCATATTTATAACAACAAAACAGTATATATAAGATAATGGATTTAATATTTTAGAATGGAAACAACAATTAAAGAGGATGTGGAAGAAGAAAGGAATGTGAAAGAGGTGATGAAATATTTACCTATTCTTTAGGTTCTTCCTTTTGATTTGATCAAAATGGATCATTAGGTTGGCTTTATGACTAATGGAAGGCCTATATTTTTAAGGGAGGATAGTTTAGAGGTTATTTGGTAAGGGTTTGGCTGATCCAAATGGCTTTGAAGGTGTGAATTAGAGTGAACTGGGAGTGCCCTTTTATAAGTGGGGTGAGGGGCACCTTAGGAAAAACTAGAAATATTAATTTATAATAAAATACTTTTCGGTTTCTAATGGATCCAATGTGATTTATTTCGAGGATATGGTGGTTATGGGTAGAAAACCACTCAAACAATAGGTTTTAGACCGTTTCGGGTCACTATATTAAATTTATCCTTTAGTTTTAACTCTTAGTCAATTAGTTTTACATTAACCATGTCTCTTTGTATTTTTTTATTATATGGTTAATAAACTTACTATATACTTCCAAGAGAAACCCAAGTGGTTCATTAATGATACACCTATAATTATATAAGTATTTTGACTGAACCTTTGATTTTTAGGAATATAATATCAATTAATAATATATTATTTGTTTTACAAACTCTTTTATGTCAATTTTGACACTATTTGGTATTTTTTTTCAAAATTCATAACAGAATTATTAAATCGAACAAAATTCATCTAACAGACCCTAACATGTCATATTAACCTATAAAATTAGTGGAATTAATAAAAAGTCTAATATTACCTTTATTTGGATATTTATAATATCAATTATTTTAGTATTTCATTAATTAGGCAATTACTGCATCATCATTGTGTCATAAATAAATTAAATTATTTAATGTCTAAAAAATATAAATAAAATACCATTATGTAGGATATATTTTTATCTTTCTAATGAAGAATTATATTCTAATTTATCTTATGTGTAACCCTATATTATAAATGGTTTAGATATTAAACTTTGAATTTATCACTTTTAACTCTTCTTTGAATTAAATAATAATAAATGTCCACATCTAATCCAAGTGGACCTAAAGGATCCTATTTTTTTCATAAGGTTGATTTTGGTCGAAATACACTTATCCAATATAATTAGGATATGTTTTAGGGTAATAATAATATCATTTTTACCCTAAATGATCCTATTTACTTTTAACCGTGGTAAATAAAATTAAAAAAGATATTATTCATCAAAAATTATTTCCATCTTATCTAACCACATTTTACTTACTAATATGAACCGTGTCTCTAGGATTTTTGAAATTTAACTCACAGAAGCTTTAAAATTATGTTTTATGTAAATTTGAAAATGCTCCTAGGAGGTGGGTAAAAGACGGTAAAAAGTTCAATAAACTTTTTATATATCTAAAATTATTATAAACTGACTCCAATGAATTACATGGAACTTATTTAGGTATTATGTATCTATTTTGAACTATATTTTTTTTTTGAAAATATTTATTTAAATAAAAATTTATTCTAAAACTATAACTCAGTGTTTTTCACTATTCATCAAAAATTTAATGTTTTCAGAAAAATACCAAAAATTCAACCTAATCTAATTTCGAAATTATGAATCCAAAAATGAAGTCCATTTTGAAATATAAATTTTATAAAATTTCAAAAAGTGGGTATTACAATTCATAATAGCTTGTTTGATTAGTTGTGGTGTGTTAGAACTCGAAGTTCTGTACAACACATGCTATTGTATTATTCAAAGAGAAGTGTATCGTTGATGCTTGGGGTGTTATAATGAATGTGACTGGTCTGTGTTATCGAGAAAATGAATGGATGCCTTCATATATTTTGAGTGATACCAATATATTATCTAATATTTCACTTGTAATGTGATAATATGTTAAGAGTGATCTACATATTTGATTATATAATTAGTTACATTCTTGGTCTTTTACAGAAATTAACTTTTTAGTGTTCTCCCATGGATATAGTGAAAAAATATGAACCGTGTGAATTTATTTGTTCTTTACTTTTTCACATTTCATTATCATTAATGTATGATTATTTGTATGTTTATTTTAATTTATATTGTGTAGTGATTTATGGTTTACATAACATCATATTTTCTAATATTTTGAGCCAGGGTGAGTTTGGTGTGTCTTCTCGATATCGATTATTGTTTTTGAATTTATGTTGGATATAATATCATGCTTTTGGTAATTGAAAATATATAGATCTCACATTTTATGAATATTTTTTTTATCTTCATCCAACATAAATCTCTTCTTCTAATAGACAAACATCTCCTTTATTGTTACTTCTAACACTCCCTTATATCTCATATTATTTGTTGTCTTTAAATCCAACTGAAACTCCTATAGATGATCTGTAAAATTATAGAAGTACACATCTTCTAGATGATTCCAAAATCTAAATTAAAAATAATATAATTATATCGGGTAGATGATTTATGAAATAATTTTAGAGATATGGTTTATGGGGTGAATAGTGAGTCATAGTGTGAGTTAAATTTATCTCAGAGAGTTTCTACATGCATATGTATGGAACCATCATTAAATATTTAGCTTACAGTGTTAACATCTCTTAATGTATGCAAAAAATTATAATCTATTTATGGTTTCTAAAATTTCTCTTATTACAAAATGTGACCACATTCAGGCATTATGTGTTATCTCTTTAAATAGAGATTCCTCTGCAACATTTTCACCATCCCTACCATGACACCCATATACTCTCAACATGAGGAATCACCTTTGAAAATTCATATCTACGCCACATAACTAAAAACACTATACATAGAATAAAATAGATCCATGAATTCCATGATCTACTCAATCTCAAATCAACTTCTTCTTTCATGGTGAAAACATAATCAACTATGGTCTGAGAAACACCCATGAAAATAGTAGCCTTCCCATGAAAGTTGGAAATATGGCACAAGATGCATGACCAAAATGATATAATATCTTGTCTTGCATCTCTCTAGTGTCTTTATAATAAAAATAAATCCATTTTTCTGGTTTGTAACTCTGACATGAAGTATCATCATCTTAATATATTGACAATGATCTTACTCTCTGATTCATAGGCCAAACAAATTGATGTCAAAAGTGTCACAAACTGAAAATGATTATTTTGAAAGGAATATGTACTGAATAACATCATTTGAATCATACAATTGTGTTTCCTTGAATATTAATTATTTTTATCTTAAATCATATCATGAATTATACCTCTATTCATGAACTCATTTCTTTATAAATATGGTTGTATCTCAACAAATAATTTCCTCATCATGGTTACTCCATGCGCTAGAAACCCATTGAAAACGTAGTCCCACACAGGCTCTCAATATTTTATGAAATCATTTCTCATCAGAAACTCTCTATATTTTGTTAATATTCTACATGTTCATTCACTACAATTGAGTTTCTTGGTTTACTAGTATTGGAATGTTCTAGAACATGTGTTATTAGTTGGGTTGTCCGTATTATTAACAATTTTTCATTTAATTTTTCCATTTCTAATTCCATCATTAATTTACATCTATATTTTTTCTATTTTCTCCAAATCCCACTAATAATTATTTCATTCAATTATATATCAAAACCATCAAATATATAGAATGGTTATTTATGTTGATATTTATAACATTAAAATAAATAATTAAAATAATATCCTGAAATTAAGTCTTCAATTATCATTCATACAAACATAATTGATGGTTAATACGCTTGAAATTTTCATTTATCACAAAGAAACCCCATAATATTGATGATTAAATTTTATAGATAATAAAATAATAATCTATAAAGGATAAACATTGATGATTTAAAAAAATCTTCAACTCATAATTTAAAAGTATAATGTTATTTATGCATTTCACTCTTTTTCTTAATTGAATAAATTCTTTATAACATTAATTAAATATTTTTTATTTATTATTATCATGCATTCAAATTTTTGATTTATCTCACAATTAAAAGTTTTCTCTCGTTACTCGTGGAAAAATTATAACATAGTTATGCTAATACCTCAATAGCATGTCTCATACCATAGGATGGTAATGAATTTAAAATCATAACTTCATAAAGTAAAATATCAACATTATTCATGAGGACAACCATAAAATAATAAAATTATTATAATTAAGGATAAATATTTTTAGGTAATAATGTAAAAAACATATGGCTAAAAAAAATATTAAACTAAAATATACCTTTCTTGATAAATAATATAAATCTCTAAAAGAACATTTCCCCCATAAATAATATCACCTAGAAACCCTCAACATAGATTAAGGATCACAAATTTGGATAATGTGGGTAAACACTTATAGCCACTTTTAATATTTTGTCAAATATTATTCAACAAAGATTTATTTTTCATTCATGCAACTTTTCATTTATTTCTTTTTTGTGGTGTATAATAAATCATTGTGAAAAATAATTCAAAAAACATCCCCCATATCAAATAATACTACCTCACATCATCACCAATTTAGTACATACCATCCAATTATCTCTATAGAAAACCAAATCCCCCACACAAGTTTCACTAAATATCATGAAAAATATCAATGGTAGTGAAGGAATGAAAAACATAGGTTTTAATGTTACATTTCTGATCAATGATATTTTCTGATTATACATGTACGGAACTATCCATAAACATCTCATATTCTATTTAATTTAGACAATAATTTACATTCATTCTTTCTAAAAAAAATTTTAAAATATAGTTATAAATAATTAAAAAAATATTATATAATAAATCCATATATTAAATTTTTACACTTATACTCAGTATCCATTTTTTTCTAAAAAATGAAACCCTTTTAAAAATAAAACAATATTTTTTTCCTTGATATGCCTTCAATACTTTTATCATGATAACTTCTTTTAACTTACCAATCATTAATACATAGTAAAAAAATTTAAAACAATGGATGACTATGAAAATATAAGTAATGGATATAAGGAAATAAAATTGTTAGTCCAGTGAAAAACATGAAAACCCATATAATGTTGTTTTTGATAATAAAACAAATCATTTGAACAAGAAAAACACACACACTTTCTACCAAAAGAAAATAACTAAAATCAATATCAAGCATAAACAAAAAAGGTAACGTATGGCCTCATTTTCATATCACTCTTACATATACAATAAATCTCTTGGGTATATAGAATTTACCATCATAGTTACATTGGGAATAATACTATAGTATATTCCCATAATCATGTAGGGGAAACATATTTAGTTAACTCCATCCCACTAACAAATGAATTGGAGAGAGATAACAGGGTAACCCTCCCTTAGTTCATAATGGAACCACCCATTCTCAGAAGAAATTCCCAATAACCATAACCAAAACCAAAAAAATTAATGTTTCATAAAAGAAACATTATGGAGGAAAATAAATTTTTCATTTTGAAATAACTTTCCATTTATAAAAAGTCACGCACTAATAAATGAAAAAAAAATTGAAATAAAATTGTAAAAATATAAAAGAAGCATCAAAATATTAATGTGTCATCAAATTATAAAAATCATTTCATTACATATAATTTAATAACATTCCTTTTTACCATTGTAAAAATACTTGAAAGAGTAAATTTAAAAGAGTTTTTTTTCAATGAAATCCTCATACAGAAAAACATGAAAAACATCAATTTTTGAAAAACATTACGATAAATTTAAAAATCCCCCTATAAAACATTCATTTACATAAAAATTAATTCATTGAAATATTTTTGAAAACATGTACATGAAGGATCAATATTTATAAGAACAAATCATTAAAACATTTAGAACAATTTTTTAGTTAAAGTGTCTCTTACCTTGAGTGTGGATCATAAGGTATGTTCTTTGTCATCCTGAATAAAACACATATTTTAATTTTTTTTAATTTATTAAGAATTTTTTTATGTTTATTTTTCATTTTATTTAACTTATTACCATGTTATAACAATTACTTAATTATTTATTTTATATCATTTGTTTTTATGATATTCAGTACTTGAGTCCGAAATTACATTGTTATAATATATATAGGGAAATTACCATTGGTAAATAATATGTTGAATAATTGTTATTAGATAATTATCATTTTTATATATCAATTACACTTTTAAATATATTAATTTAATTTTTCTATGAAATATTAAACTATGTTACAATCATGGTGATGGTAGATAGTACCAACACATCAGTAACATTTTCATTTTTTAACGTTAATAATGGAAATAAGGTGCGTATTATTTTATCTTTTTGGAATGATCATAATATAACTAATATAATATTAATAATTTTATTATACTTCTATATATCATTAATATGATGTGGTTATGAAAAATAAATCACTTCGCTTCGTGTAGGTGATAATTCACACTTATGCATAAACAAAGATATCATTTTTTGTGCATGGAAAGGTAAGAAATTAGATTTTATATTAAATTTTAATAATTATACATGTTAAATTATTATCATATATAGTTATTAATTATATAATTATAATAAATCTTAAGATATGGTGATGGAAAACAAATTAGATCGGTTCGTGAGGCTGTATTCTACACTACAAATGAATGCTTAATTCTTTTCCCATTTTATGGAAGAAAAGAATGTTATGGATCATGAAATTATCATTATAAAATCGCAGTGTATTTGTATTTATAGATTAAATTTTTTAACCAGTTTTAATAATATTTTTTGGGATGTGGAATATGAAAAAAATTTGTAACACTTAATTCAAAATGATGCCTCTTCTTTTGAAATTTTCAATTGCCTAACACATTATGACCAATAAGGGTTACATTATGCGAAAAACAAGGCCTGTATAATGTGGTGAGGGATTCATTGATGGTATTTTGATAGTTTATGTTCAAAATGAAATGGTTTTTTATGTGTGAATAAATGATAAGAAGATGTACCATTTTATAAGAGAGTGGAGGGGCACTCTTGAAATTTATCAAAATATTGAATTAATATAAATTAATTTTCAATTCAATATGGGAAAAGAAAGATGTTTTAGAATATATGATTATTATGGGACTAAATAAACTCATAAAATAATTTTTTAAAAAATTAATGTCGTATTATAACACATATAACTTAGTTTTGACAATTATTTAAAGCATTTAACTCTAACCATGACAACATGGGTTTTTACTCATTATGTGTTAATATATTTATTATATAATTTCAAAGAACGCATAAATGAACAATTAATGAAATTTTCAACCATATTTGTTAATTTGGAATAATATAGTATGTTTTGGAATTTTATAGCATTAATAATATTTTATTTATTTTAAAATAACATGAATTTCAATTTTAACAATACTCATTTCATTATCGTTTACAAAAATAAATACAACAAAATAAATTTGAATAAAATTATTCTAAGAAAACAATATAATTTAATATTAATCTATAAAATTATTTTATGACATCAATTATTCCAAAATTGTATATATCTTAATATTTTTATTTTATATTTCCATTAATTAAACAATTATTGCATCATCATTGTCTAATCCTTTAAGGTAATGATTTATTCCATTAAAAAAATACCATAATGAATATAAATATTTTATCTTTATAATTGATATTTATGGTCAATGATATCTTCTAAATAAATACATATTAAAAATTTAATACTTTTTAAAAACATTAGTTTAATAAATATGGATTTTCATAAAAAAAATACTATAAGGGGATTAAATTCATCCAATTGGATCCAATAGGTCATAAATAAGACTCATTTATGTTTTTTGTATAAATATAATCATCCAATAAAATTGGGATAAGTTTTAAGCAAATTTTATAGTATTTATAATATTATTTTTACCCTTAATTACCTGATTTACCCTTAATCATAGTAATAAAAATAATTAACATTACTATTTACATTTTCCATCCAATAAAAGTAAAATATTTACTAAAATTTGAAATTATGATTCCAAATAATGAATCAATTTTTTTAAATTCAAACCTCATCTGCAGCTAAAATTAATTTTAAACTAATCTCGTATATGGGGAATGAAAAGTGTTTTTTAAATGAAATAATTCAAAAGTTTGAAAATATTTTATATACAAATTTAATATAAAAATGATTAGAATAAATGTAATTTTTTATATTCCTATAATTTTTATTTAATTTTAATTTTATACTATTTTAGAAACTAATTTAACATTATAAATTATATAGATGAAATTTTAATTTTTAATTGAAATGCAATATTTATTACTATTTATCGAAAAAAAATCTTATTGGAAAAATACTGAATATTCATCCAATGTAAATGATGATATTATGATTTAGAAAATGAATTTTAATTTTTCAAATAAAATTTATTAATGTTTCAAAATTTTGTTTTAAAACAATTATTCTATTAAAAGGTTCAAAAACATCCTTTTTAGAAAAATACATCTTTTATACATCAAATTGGATTTTTTTTCTTATATTATGACTATAAAATCTATGTAATGAATGAAATAATATTTTATAATCATGTGTAAAAACAATATAGTCAGTGATATTCATTTCCTTCAATATAATGGTTAAGCGATAACAACCATATTAAATAATAATATTCAGTTAATCATATAAGCTCGATGTGGCATGTATTATATGCTATATAACATCATGTTTCATTTTTAAATATTGGGATATTAAATTTCCCACACCTTGATAAATTACATACTTGTTATATGAACATTGGAACAAAAATTAGGGGATAGAATTTTCAAAATTCCTTTGTTGAAATCCCACATCAGAAAAGGGATCAATAATACATTCATTTAATAAATGTGAAAATAAAGATCAAAGGTTACCTAAGATAACACATACTAGGTTTCAGTGTGGGGAAAATAAACCTAGAAGTGATTTCAAAATATTATGGACTAATATAGAGTGATAGAAATCATTATCGTGGTAAAGTTAAACATCACAAAACTGCAAATATGTGATTTGTTAAAAGTTCACTCATAAAAGTTAGCGGATAACAACATTTTTTTCAAAATAATTTTCATAAAGATAAGGAATATTTTAATACATATACTAAGAACATAAGGAAAAATAATTAATTGAACATTATAGTTCATCCTTTTATAAAATTCAACCACAATCTCATTATTTTCTCTAATCTGTGAGTATTTAACATTTTTTTTCTTATCGGAAGCATTAGAATAAAATTCCAGAGATCACAAAATACACAAAAGTATAACTATATATTCCAAAAATATTATTAAATTATCCAAAAAATGGTTAGAAAAATATAAGATAATTCCCAAAAAATAATAAGCCATTAAATAAAGAAAAATAATTTAATCCTTGAATTCAATAGAAATTACAAAAGATCAACATAGATCATTCAAAAATTAACAATCCTTGAAATTCCAAAAAATAAACTTGATTAAGATTGAAACGCAATAATCATAAGGATTTGACCACATAGTCATCCATGTTATGTTTCCAAAATTACATCAATCAAATATTAATTACTCATACCAAAAATTAATTTCCCTAATCATATAATCCCTATGTATGATAATAATTTCCATATATAAGGTGGATAACCATTGATTCAAAATAAAATTATATATGCATCCAAATTAAAATTAAACCATTATTATTTGAATATAATCCCATGGTATTAAATTTACATTAATCATATAGATTTTACAAGATAGTGAATGTCTTCTAAAATAACATTAATCACTTAATCCCAAAATCATTTTTCAATCACAAGGGCATCTGTTTGATAAAAAATAAGATCCCAAAATGAAAATAACCACTATCTATCAGATACCATAAATAAAAAACAATTTCATAATAACTAGGAAATCACATAGTCTAGTGGTAGGTGATTCCAAATTATCTCTCTTTGGTGAATTATAAGTAAATAGAAAATCAATTCCCTGCGAGAAATTTAAATTATATAATCTCAATTATGAAACAATATTAGAAGAAAAAACCATAACATTACTTCAAACATCAAAAAACACTCAACCCCCTAGAATTGTCATCATATACTATATAATAATCTATTTAAGAAACTTTTTTATTTATTACTTTATATTTAAATCATTTATATTTATATGTTCCAAATATTTTCTTATAGTCTAAATTATCATAATATGTTTTATTTCTAAATATTATGATTCTTGTCCTTGTAAGGTGATTAAGATTAACATTAACTTTTCATAAGATAATCATATATGAAATATTAATGAAGTTTAATATTAATACTAAAATGATAGATAAATTCCCTTGATCATTTAATGGATGGTATTGGTTTGGATAGAAATAATGGATTTTCTAATGAAATCATTTTGAATAACATCACAAATAATTATATTACACTATATAATGATCATTTTTTTAAGTGCCTCCATCTCCAAACCAAACTAATGACACAGATAGTATAATAATTTCATATATGATCATAATTTATTTTTTTACTCATATACATGATTAAAATGATGAATAATGAAGAGAAGTAATCATTTAAGCTATTAAACCGACCAAAATAAGTACATGATATACAAATGAGTGTGTAAGGAATTGATGTTATATTATTATAACATTATTTTTAAGAAAATATTTTTTATTAATAATTTATAATATTTATATTTAATTGGTTTAACTAAGATTAAAAATGAGAAATAAATGTAAAAAATAGATGACATCTTGTTACTTTGATGAAATCCATCATTCATATAATGACATCATTTTTAATGAAGAATTTGTAACACATTATTATTGAAAAAATATACCATACATGAGAGGGTTGTTTTTAAGAAGGCATCTAGGAAGGTATTCATGATAAAAATATATAATATAGGTTTTTTATATATTCGTTCGAATAAATTTTTTGAAACCTCACATTCCCTAATGGTTAAGGAAAGTCATTTGGTCCTGAAAAGTAAACCATAATTAAAAAATTAGCCGATGTGTCCCCTTTATTATGGAAATATATTTTAAATCTTTTATTTGTAAATGAAATTTTAATTGTATACCATATTTTAGTGTTTTCATTATTTACCCATGTAATTTAATATTCTACCCTTCAAATTATTTTTTTACCAAAAAATTAACTTTATCCAATTACTAATTTTGATTCCCTACTAACTAATCTAACATCCTTTTTATCAATTTTTGAATATAAATATATGAAATTTAATATCTAATTAAAAATAATCTTTAGAAAAATGAAATTAATCAAGAAAAACAATTCATTGAGTAATTCGTGATTCTATTTTGATTTATTAAAATTATTTTTTCATTTAAATATTATTAACTATTTATTATTAATTTTCAATATATAATTTACAATACATTGTAAATTTACTATATTAGAATATATAATTGTAATAACATTTTTTATATACTCAAAAACTATATGTAATTTCAATATTTTCTATGACCATATGTCCAACAGTCTTATTTTCAAAAGTTATATTACCCTTTTATATGTTAATATATATCTTTATATACTTCTATTTGATTAATTCATTATATTTAATTTATTTTTTCAAAAAATATATTTCTAATTTTTAATGATTTCATTTTTTATATATAAATAATTGGTGGAATGAATTTTATAAGAAATATATTTTATTGGTATTTCAGTCACATAGTGTTTTTATTTACTCATGTATTTATTCAATTTATAATTTTCTATATTTAGTTACACTTAGATATCGTGTAAATTTTTAATATTTATTTCAATTTATATTTTAGTATTCTTCTAAATAGATATGAGGAATTGTTCATTTTGGTTTGGTATTTAATATAACACAGACTATCCTTCATAGGGGATTTATTAAAAATGGTTTACCACTAAAAATATTGTTTATTACAATTAATTCATTTTCAATATTATATAAATTAAAATATCTATTTAGACAAAAAATCAATTAATTTTAAGTTAATAAACATATTTTATTTTTTTACCCATCAATATTCAAATTAAAATATAATAAATATAAATATAACTCCACAAAAAATCATGAAAAACATTATACCATTTTTTATGAAACCGCCAAATCATATTTTGCATAAAAAAAACTTCTATATTAAATTAGAAATATTAAATATATCATAATATTTAAAATGAAATTAATGTAATAATTATTATGGTTTAACAAATAGAAATTTTATTTTAGTTGAAGGTATATTCATGGTTATCTATATTAAATGATAAAATATAAATTAAATTAAATATTGATAAATTTACAATAATGGAATAAATAAAATCAATTATTTTTACAATTTAATAATTATTCATAGTCATATAAATACTTATTAATGGTTTATAAAATTAGTAAAATTTAATTATTAAATTTTTTTATTCGAAAAGTTATTTTATATATCTCATTCTCCATTCACTAAAACAAAATGTATATACCACGTCATAATTTTTTACGTTGGTTATAAATAACCAATGTGCAAAGTTGGAAAAAATGACTTATCACATCAGTTATCGTATGATCGATGTAAATATTTAATTTTATTGTATTATCATGTTCGTTATAAAATATATGATATTATATATCATTTTATCACATCGGTTATAAAATAACAGACGTGGTAAATGTAATATATATATATATATATATATATATATATATATATATTACATCGATTATTATATAACCAAAGTGAAAATATTTTTGAAATTTTTTTGATGTCTCATATCATATTATTCTGCTATTTTTCATTTAGGTGATAGTGACCTGGTATCTCCAAAAAAGGAAACCCAGCATTCTAATCATCCATCATGTGGCCTCCAAAATCATTTTGAAAGATTCATTCATCATTTTTTCTATAAAACCTCAATCTACATGACTTGTAAATCCATGAAGATTCTAAATGTCAATCTTCATTTTCTTATTTTTCACATCTATAATATTCCATACTCCCATTAATTCTTGATATGTATATCCCTATAAACCATAGTGGCTATGTGTATGAGGATAGGGTTTAGGTGTCATTCTAATTTTTGGGTTTTTTAGTTTTTTCAAATTATAGAGGGCTCTTATTTTCTTTTTTAGCTTCATCATTGTAGGAGACGTTCTATAACATTTTTCTAATTGATATCGGTAGGGGTTGGTATAATTCATTTAATATAAATTTAATTTAATTATATATATTTTTTAATTACACGTTTTTCCAATTAATTCTATATTTGAAAGTCCAAACGCATTTCATCATATTTTTACTATTTTTATCACTTGAAATAATCAAATTTTATTGATTTTATAGTTTATAAATAGGTGTTTCAAATTCCAAGTGTATTTAATAATTTTTTTTAAAACAAATTCTAATTGAGATTTAGGTTTTGAATAATTGGAACTCATTTTGTTCATTGGAAAAGAAAAGGTGCGGTTCTCATGGATTTTTATGAAATGAATAAAATGGAAGGATTTTAAAAATTATTTAAAATTAATATGGTTTAAACATTAAATGGTTTCTTATGTGGTTTACTATGGCATCATTTTTGTGGAAAATTTATAATTGGGATCTTAAATGGTGGGAATGAATTTAAATTCTAAGTTCATTATTGGTAAATGATCATTTCAAACATTATAAGAGAGTTTTCATATTAAAGATGAGACACTTTGTTGTCCCTCTATATTTTTTTATACATGATATAAATTATAGTCCATAATAGGGACGTTGTTTATTAGAAAATGTGACGTGGTTGATTTAAAAAGTGGTTATCAAGGGAATTAGTGATGATATGATAATTAGGTATATGAAATCATTTTTAGTTGATATACTAATCTTTTCGCATATCCACTTAGTTTACATTCATGTGAACCCTAGGAAATAAGAGAGAGGTCTAGATTTATTCTATAGTGTTTAGTGTTGAAAAGTTCTAGTGCCCTTAGTTATGTGATACTTAGGATGGGTGTCCTGATTATGCTATTGTGGACTATATGGATAGTTTTTGTTTTAGTTTAGACAAAAATAACCAACAATTTTTCTATATTATATTTACAATCTAGGAAAATTTTACATTTGGTGAAATTTAGCTTCCCCTAACACTTAGTGATGGTTGAAGAAATTATCATGGATTCCCATCATTCATTTTATCAAATTCAATAGTTTGATTGTCTTGGGTAAAACCATAGTATACTGTTACATTCCATCATTACATTGATTCTATGGTGCCTTGTTTTTGTTATTCATTTAATTTGATTAACTTTTTCTCAAATAAAATTAATGGTGAATTTTGAAGAAGTTTGTTTTCAAAAAGGAAATGTTTGGTTTTTTTAATGTTTGGATTTTTTAGAAAGGGTGGGTTTTAGGAAGAATTTTTATTTTTAAAAAATTATAAAACATTATCTAAATGGTTTTAAAAGTTTGTATTTATTAGAGTAAACATGATAAAAAATTTTGTCGTATAATACATTGATTAACCCCATGTTGGTCCCATGTCCATGATCCAACACATCCATCACAATATAAATCATTGGTCATTCACGGATTCCCTAAATCAATGTTTTGTGATTTTTTAATCATAGTGGCATTCACTGTTAATTTTTTAAGGTGATTTAGTATCCTAATATTGTTTTATCGTTGGTATCCTGGATTTTTTATTCAATGATGTCTTCCCTTTAGTTACTTACCTTATTTCCTATGATAATTTTAGGAGATAAAATGAAACATGGATTTTCATTTAGATATGCATACCATGTCACCTAATATATATTATATGATGTATCCTTATGTGTTATAAATGGATGAGATGATCATTGATATATTAGATAACACTTGTACGTCTTGATAATGAAGTCATTAGAACTTTTTATGCATAATGGAAATTTGCACCACCTTCCTAAGATAATCTGGGTTCCATTCACGTCCAGTACACAAGACCATTTTCCAAAATAATATTACTCACAAAACACTCAATAAGAATGTTAAAACCCATAAATGTGACCATAAAAATTACATGAAATAAAGAAAATATTTCAGTTCAATGCGGTGTTAAAACCTTTTAGGATAATATTTTAGATAATTAGGATTAATAATTAAGTAAAAAAATCATGTTGTGATGGGACAATAATATATCACAATATTGGATGGTGTTTTTTTAATTTATTGGTTTTTTATCTTATTTCTCAAAAATAATAATATTATAATTTTCAAATAAGCATAAATTTGTTTTATATTTAAAAAAAATTACATTAAAATTATGGAATATTTCCTATAAATATAAAATACAACTATATTTTATTTTTAAAATTACATTCATGCATATTTTTTATGATTTATCATTTATAATTAACCTTATCATTCATTATCCTATAGAATTTGTAATTATATTTTTCAAATATGCATATATTTGTTTTATATTTCAAAATTGTGTTTACTTTTAAATGTTGACATATTTTGAATAAATATAAAATTGTCTTATCTTAAAAAGATGTATAATTTTGATATTTTTTATTGGTAATAAGGAGTAAAAGTTGAATATGGAACATCGAATGAGTTAATAATAGGAGGAAGGTGTTGATACCTTTTTGAAATTATATAAATGATATGTTCTGAATAGCGACACATTTTTCTATCAATGCCTAAAATGTTTAAATATAAAGAAGTTGAAAAGTATATAGATTAAGGATAATTTATTTTGTCATGGATTTAAACTAAGTAAATTTCGTTGGATTTGGTATGGTGAAACTGGGTAGGAATGTATGATCTATTACAGATGATGCATTATAAGATGGTAACATTGATGAAATTGAAGAAATGATTCTTGACTTTGAAGAAAAAAAATTGAGAAAGAACCGACAATTGGGAGTCTATAAGGTGATGCTAGAAAACCATTGTATCCTAGTCGTATGTATTTAACTATTTTATCATAGGTGTGATGATTTAGTAACCTGAAGGGGAATTATAGATGGAGGGAAAAATGTTTTAGAGAGATGCTATAATGGGTAAAATAAATTCTTTCTAAAGACAATGATCTTCAATATTCACATTACAATCCAAGAAAATATTATTCCCAATGGGATTTTGATACATGAAAATACATGTATGTCTGAATGACTATGTGATATTTAGGAAAGAAAATGGATTTCTTTTTGAGTTTCCAAAATGTGGTACATCACGGTATAAGTTGAATGAAAATCATAGGCCGATGTAGAGATTACAGAGATCCCTACCAAGGTATTTTGGTAACATACTCTAATAACTCATTTGAAACATTTACTTTTTAGTTCACATGATGCAAAAAAGGTTAATATGGCATGGTGATCAGAAGATATGTGATGGAAAATTATGTCTTCAAGAAGATTTTCCACAGTTGCGGAAAATTAATAACAAGTATTCAATATTCGTAAATGAAGTTATAAATCGCATACTTGGGTTGTGAATTGATGGAATGAATCCATATTGAAGCATCAGTAGAACACATAGTTAATTCCATGTCTTATAGGAAATTTACAACTTATCTCCTGAATTTTGAATGAAGTGTAAATACATCTTGTTGAGTTTAATGATCTATAGACCAAAGAAAACCAGAAATGAAATTTATGTATTTTTATCACCAATAATTGATGATTTGAAACTCTTATGGGATGATGGTATTAGGGTGTATTATTATTATAAAATATAATATTTTTAAATGCATGCAGTGATTTTTTTCACTATAAATGACTTCCCTGTGTATGAAAATTTGTCTGGATACAGTGTTAAGGGGCATAAATCATGTCCATTTTGTGAAAAAAACATCATATTTTTAATTGTATCATGGGATGAAAACAGTATACTCGGGTCATAAAAATATTTTTACAATGGATCACCCTTTTAGAATATTAAGAAAGGATTCAAGGGATCATAGGAATTTCATATTTCTCCATAACCATTATCCACTAATGAGAATTTTTAATGGGTTAAAATCCTTGATGTGACATTGGGAATGGCCCATAAATATGGAAATGATATAAATATTTGGATGAAATGGTCAATAATTTATGAGATACTATATTGGAAATATAATAAAGAGAAACATAACATAGATGTCATGCACGTGGAGAAGAATATAAGTGAAATTTTTCTTGGAACATTGTTAGATATTATAAAAATGACTAAATGTTTGTTAAATTCTTGATTAGACTTACTATTAATGGGAATACATTTGGAGTCATCTCTCAATCCTGTTGGAAGATGAACATTTCTTCCCCCATCTTGTCATACAGTATACAAGAGGGAGAAAATTATCTTCTGTCAGTGTCTTCATGATATCAACGTGTTGCAGGCTTATTCTTCAAATGTAAAAATTTTTGTCTCTTTGAAGGATTTTAATTTTACATGTATGATATCTCGTAATTATTATGTCATGATACAATAACTTATATCAGTTAACTTGCATGGAGTATTTCCCACCCATGTTAGAAATACTCTCATGAAGGTGTGTTTTTTTTTCAATACAATTTGTAAGAAGTAGATTAATCTTGATGCTTTAAAAAATTTTGAAAACAAATCAATTTCAATAATTTTTCAATTGAAAATTTATTTTACTCTATATTTTTTTGATATAATAGTGAAATTAATGGTTCATATGGTTTGAGAAATAAATATTTTTTGAATGAGTTAATAAAGAAGGAAAGGGGATTCATTTCTTGAAAGACAAATCATTTTTAGGTGAAAAAAAGAATTTGGTACATTTATACATCTTCAATGATATGGATGACGCTCAACCATATATAACATTGCACATTAATGAGCTGGAAAAATGTAGTCCGAGGAATAAATAAATGTTGACTTTGAAAGAGTATAAACAAACATTTTTCCATGGTTTAAAAATACAATTCTAAGTAGATCAGATGCATTGGAGAAATTAATATGGTTGGTTGGTTTTCAACGTTTAAATTTGATAACATGTTCCGAGTATGACATTAGTGATTATACATTTTATGTGAATTCTCCGGACAACAGAAGTGCATTTTAGAATAGTGGTGTGTTGGTGTTTGTTGAAGAAATTTATTTTTTGAGTTCTAATGACCAAAACCCAATTTCTAAATCATATTCATATTATGAAGTCATTGAAGAAATATGGGAGGGCGATTATGTTAAATTTAAATTTATTGTGTTTAATTGTAATTGATTTATGTGAGATACTAGAATCCATTGAATGATTAATAGATACTAATGATTAACATGTTGTAGATGTGGTTTGTTCCAAAAAGACCGATCATGATGAAGGAATTTGGGAAAAAAATCGATTAGTAAATTCTTAATATTACAAGTAACATATGTTTATTTCTTATTTACTTTTAGTAATTTCATAAAATGTTATATATTGTATTTTTTAATTATTAAGACAATTATTAAAATGAATCAATAGAACGTTTTTATTATTTTTGTATAGTTTTTTAGTTTATCTTGTTTATCATTACAGTACATATATATTTATTGATTTTATTGAGTGAAAATTATTTTAAATATATATGTTAAAAAATATTGTTTTTTTCTAAAAACTGATTTATTAGGTTGGAAGATTTTTAATATTCTTAAACTTATTTTGGATTTGTTTTCATTCATTTACATGACATTTTATATATCATTAATGTTGTCAGAATTTAATTAAACTATAAAAAATTTAAGGATAATAATTTTTTAAGTTTTAGTGTAATTTTTTGTTTCATAATTTATCATTTTTTTAAATTAGTTTTGTAATATGTGAATTTATATATTTTGGGTACAAAATTTTTGTTTCTTTGATTTCAAGGATAATGATCGATCAATCAGATAATCAACCCCAAACATCTAGATATGAGTTTCATGATCATACCTTTGGGGAGGAACATCCACATGATTCTCATAATGATCCTCAATCTTCTTCATGTGCTCCCATAATAGATAAGAATAGTTCAAGGACTGATAAATGTGGAAGCACATGATTAAAAAAATTATCACTTGCTCGATGTCAGGACCAAAGGATTGTGGAAGACTTTGATAAGAATGATGGTCAAATTGTTCCTAATGAAAAATATTTTAATATCTTTATATCAACTCAGGGTAAAAGAAAAGTCAACTTTTTGTTTAATAATTGGAATGTGTTGACAAAAAAACTAGCCCGGTAGTTGGAGACCATTTTAGTATGGTATTTTTCTTTTAATTGTCTAATCATGAAATGTTTATCATATAATATGTTTTCCCTATTCTCTATCAAATTTCATTTAATATACCTGACACTTTTGGAGTGAGGAGGTAATATTTATTGATTATTTCTAGGATATGGATGGGTTTCAAAATAACCCTCACATTTGATTTCATTTTTTGGGGATAGGAAACATGATAGTCCATGTTATATATATATCCTTTTTTAATTGAAGACACATGGAAACAATTTTTTGAATGTAGAAGACAAGAATAATGTTTGGTAAGTGAAATGTTAAAATTTAGATGATTTCTTATATTAATGATCTTATTAATGAATTATTAATGATTACTTATTCTTAATTTATAGGAATCGAGGAGAACACATCAGGATATTAAATCCAGAAATGTATATCCTCATAGTTTATCTCGGGGAGGGCACAAATTATTAGAGGATCTAATGATTGCTGAAAATTTTCAAAAACATTGAGATAATCCTTCTAGATCTAGAGAGGTTCCCCCTCCATACCCTCTATCCAGATATGAAAAATGGAATAGGGTTAGATGAGATAATAGGGGAAATATATTATAGAACAATCAATGGTCGTAACTGAGAGGATTATAAGTTTTTTATTTTATTTATTTAATTATATTAAATTTATTATATAATTTGATTAATTAAATAATTTTTCAAATAATTTATATATGATTCTCTTGAGGAGAAGCTCAAACATGAGGTATTTAATGATGAAGGTATCCATGATATTTTATCTGTTGTATTGTGAAATCTCGGACACCAAGGTCGTGTACGAAGAAACTCGGTGGGTGTATAGATAAGAAAAGTGTTACCACATTCCTCGTCTTCATAAATGGAGGATTTATATCAAAATAACTATTTGGAGGATAATGTTCACAATATTAATGTCATTGTGGAGGAAAAGATCAGAGCATCAGTACAGTCTATGTTTGCAGACATGCAATTACAATTTCAAACTACATATCCCACTCCACCTTTGCCAGCTGCTCCCACTCCCCCACCTCCACCTACAAACCCCATTATTTATCCTACATCTCTGAATTTAGATTACATTATTTATCCTCCACATCCTCCTACAGACCCAATCTTCTATCCTGCTCCCACACCCCTCCACAGCTTTCTAGTTATTGTGTTTTGTGTGTTAATGATCCTAATTATCATATAGTTGCGTATGGGCTGATATATTATATAAGAGATAAAATTTATCCTAAAAAGTATGTAGAGTAGAAAATGGTCATTGTATAGGATATTATAGATATATCAGCTGGAGTACCATTACCTATAGATGGGGTGATGACAGTTGGAAAAAGTATCAGACACTTCTTAGTTTTTCCATCTAGACTTCTGTGACCCATTACCATAGAGGTAGGTGTATGTTATATTTTTTAATTTATTTTTTTATAATTTTTTTTTAATATTTTAATGTTTATATATTTACCTATTTATTTAGTGGAATACTTTAAAGGTAAATAAATATTGTATTTCCAATAATAAAAATAATGTTCTATGACATCAGATTCAGATTGTATTAGTCTTGACAGATTTTCAAGACATTTAAATATGGTGGTGGGTCATTATATGTTTCCAATGGAAGATCATTGTTTTGGATGACCAATATATTTGGGGATTTTGAAAAATGATATCATGGATCTTGTAACTCGAAATAATTTTGGTATCAATGTGGTGCATGTTTTTTCCATGTACTTGTTAACAAAAATCATTCCTTACATTAAATTTATTGGGAATTTATACTAATTTATTTGGTATTAGGTATCATAATAAAATGTGTGGGATGAATGAATAGATAGCTATATATGGGTTGATGGACCAGTATTTGATATCACCTAAAGGGAATGAATTGGATGAGAAACAAAAAAAATTATATTACAGAAAGATTTCAACAGAATATAATTACACAGTGTTAGAAATATCCATATGTTGAGAGGTATGAAATATATGTATCGTAGATTATTATTTATATTTTAACATAATAACCAATAACATTAAATTTTCTTTTATATTATTGATCATTGGATGCTAGGTGATTTTTTAACAAGGGAGAAAACACTTTATAAGATATGTTCTGTCCATGGCAATGTGTGAGGAAATTTTAAGAACCTGTTGGAAAATTATTTTTTAATTTTTAATTGATGTATATATAATAATTAATTTTAAATTTATAAAAATCATCTTATTTTCTAATAGGGTATGGGATTTATTTTGATGATCAAAAGAGAAAATGAGTGTTAAGATAAAATATATTAAATTAAAGGTGAATATCCATTTATAATTAGTATATTTTTGATTACCTAAAAATTATATTTTGTATTGAAAAAATCATTTAAATAGAATTGTAATAAAAATGGAATTGTCGAATGCATATATTATATGTGAAGATTTATGTATGAAATAATTATAACTGCAACAGTTATGAAGTTATACCAAGTAAGATTTCTATGAAAATTATTCATTAATATTTCATTTGTTTCATTCATTTTACATGTTAACTAATTTATTTTTAATATTTAGATATTCGATTACCATCATCCTCATAACACTCAAGTGGTCAAATACATACAAGTGGAATGGCCAAATTATTTTTTAGTTTTAATTGGATTTTATTTTGATTTTTCTATATTTTAATTTGGAATTATTTATTTATAAATTTTTATTTGGTAGTTGTTTTGGTTGTATTTTGGTTTGCTTTTAGTTAATATTATTATTTTTTAACGTTGTAAATGTGATGGTTTAATTTTCCTATTGGTTTTTCTTGTATTTGTCAGTTCGTGCTTGTTTTTGGTATAGTGTTTGGTCTATTTTTGGTTGTTTCAGGTCTAGTTATGCAGTGGGGAGTAAGGTTTTCATAAATTATTTAAAAAATTAGTCTTTACATAGTTTATTTATTAACCAATGTTAAAACAAAAAAAATCAGTTTTCCACGTCATTTGTTTTATAACCAACATGGTGTATAGTTTTTTATGTTAGTTATTTAATAACTAACATGAAAAACATATTTTAGACATTGGTTATTTACTAACCAACATGAAAAATGCATCGGGATTGGGTTTTTCCACATCAGTGTTTATATAACTGATATGGTAGAATGTTTTTTATGTCTGTTATTTAAGTAACCGATTTTAAAAACCACTACTAAAGCATCTATCACGTTGGTTATTAAATAACCAACATGAAAAACCTTGAAAAATAATATTTTTTAACCTCTTCTAATATAACCAACATAAAAAATAGGATTTATTACGTCACCTGCAACCAGACCACCTTAAAAACGATGTGAAAATCCTAAAAACCCGATGTAAAAATCATTTTTTTTCACTTTTGATTCAATATTACATGTCACCATTTCATTCATAATCATACAAGCTCATAATTTTTTCTTTTTAACAGTCTGTATCAATAATTCCTAATGTTGAACAAATATCTCACCCATCTAAGGGTTGAAAAATAAAATAAAAAATAAATATCAATCTTTTAAGAAAATAACATATCATTACATTTTCAACATTATTGGATTCTTTAAAAACATGAGTCTCTAACATAAATATATTTTATGAACAAATTTATAAATTAATAATATAGTAAGGAATTTTTTCATCTCTATCACTATTCATGATCCTTTGAAATGTCTAAAAAATATCTCATATAATTTCATAACAACCTTCCCCATGCTTGATCGTATTTACTGGAAATGAATGTCCCAAGACCTTAGTTATAATCCTCTATTAAAAAAACATATCGACTACTACCCAATTTTAAAATTAAATTATTGGGGGGAATTTAATATAAATAAAAAAATAATATTAGAAAATAAAAATACTAAATTAAATAAAAAATAATTACAAATCAACTACCTTGAATGTCATTAAATATTACAGTTCCATGTTTTTTTTCACTTGCATATATTGAAACAAAGAATTCTAAATAATAATATAAGGTGTAAATTAGATCCACCCCAAAACTAAAAACCATTGATGAATGTCATATCCATGAATTAATAGAAACATATCACCCTCAATATAATTATACAAAACTAAAATAAATTAGGTCTTTTATAGCTCCAAGACACCAAACCACATCATCATGCATTAACTCCCACACTAAAGTCATTTTTCAACGCATCTCACTCTATATGCATCATACCATTGAATGATCCTATATCATAATAAAAACATTATCCTTGGACCCAAGTGGTGTGGTTTACATTCTTTTTATTGATACAATCATCTCAATATGATATCATTCCTTGATCATATGTCCAACTCTACTGTTAAAATATTTATACATGAAAACGTTTATTTGAATATAATGAATTATAGAAACTAATTTTCTGTATTATAAAATATATAATCTTTATTGAATTTCCTATAGGCAATAAAATACAAATAATTATCTCATATTTCTAACTATATCAAAAATCTTTGTTCATATTTCCTCGTTGGGATAGTGTATCGTAATAATCTAATGTGTGATAACAAACACCTTATTTTTTCCACATATCATGTGATATATTTTCTTAGTCTATGACATAGGAGTGAAATTATAGAATGTTTTTATTATAAATCACAAGGATTCAATGTAATTAGTGTTCCATATAGATCCAAGCTTAATTTATAAATATGAGTCTTCTAATTTGGGACCTCGACACTGAAGCTAGTAAAAATGATCCTCGTACAAAGTCCCCCAATAGTGTATTTATGTTTTCCATCTTAGGAAATTGTTGACAACATATGTTTTCACTATTCCACTAGGTCCCTCTCAATATTATGACTAATTTAAAATATATCTTGGAACATCCCTTTATATTCACATAGAGGTTTAGTAATGGCCTTATAATCTGATACTACTAATCAAGAGTTCAATTCCATTAAATTCCATAAAAATTTAGGTTTATCATCTACCATAAATAAATTATCAAATTATCATGTCACATACATTTTTACTCAATACTATCATTATAAGGCCCCATCCTTAAACCTTACTTAATCTTGAGTTATTACAAGATTACACATTAAGGATCTTTTCGGGTTTAGAGTTTTAGAGAATTAGATCATAAAACTCACATTGCATTCCACATATAAACAAAGTGGTTACATAAAGATAATATTCTCCTTTCCCATCAATGGAAACATATTTAAAATAAAACATGGATTATTTCTTGACACTTCCTTGACACTATCATCATATCATGTACCTTTCCCTTGACCTGTGAAAAACATTTCAAAAAAAACATGGGATGTGCATAAAAAGCTCAGTAAGGGATATACAAATATGGAAAGGAAACATGGGTACATATATACATAAGAATGAAATCATACTTTACCCATAAAACATGATCACTTTAACATACCTCATAAAATCATGAATAAATCATAAAAATCATAAGACATAAAGGTAACTTGAGGCATTCATAACATTCTTACGTAGGGAGTAACCCTCTTAGTTACGTTTGGAATACCCATAACAGTATATTCCCTAAATCTCTTCGGAGAAACCTTAACGTTTCACTCCTTCGCATTACCCAATGCATTGGAGGGCTATATCGGGCTCACCCACCCTTAGTTTATCACGGAACCACCCGTCTTCATAATAATGCCCAAGAACCTCAACATAATCGTATCACATAAAACATCCATAAAGGAAACATAACATTTACACCTTTCAATAACAAGATATCAATACAACACATTGATATAAAAACATTATGAAAACCACTTTCAATACCAAAATAAAAGAAAATTAAAACATTGTATTTATTTTTCTTTTAAAAAGAAGTTATGGCTTGTTGAGGAAGCCGAAACTCAAATAACGGTCACGGCGGCGGAGAAGTCGTTGTCGCCGCATACGTATGAAAAAAACATTCCCTTTCGTCGTTTAGTAAAACGCATCGTATAAAAAAGATTCATTTTGGATAAACGTAAAAGTCAAAGGGGTTTATACACCGTATAGTATAAGGTTGTGTATAAAACAAAATATGCCTCAATGAAAGGAGATTGAGACGAAGTCCCATACCTCAGGTCCGACTTGACTCGGTCGTTCTTTAATCACCTGAATAATAAACTTGAGTTAATTTCTACTTGTTTAAGAACCTTTTTCAAGTTCATTTTTTCTTTTATATCACTTATTGTCATGTCATGAACACTATGTAATTATTTAAGTTAATAACGTTCGTTTTAACGATCATTGGTACTTGAGTAAAAAAAATAAACCCTTTATAATTACAAGTTGTTCATGTATCCATTATATCCAGAATGGTATTCATGATTTAGATATCATATAAGTCATATATATCCAGTACATGCATGCATTTATAATATTACATAATCATTTAGAGGTAAGAAATGAAATGCACCGTTCATGGAGACGGTAAGCCGTACGTACGCATGAATGCTACTTTCATTTCTATTTCGTATTTTATAGAATGGAATCATAATGATATAAAGGTATATTATAATTCCAGTATAATATCATATATAATATCATTGTTCCATCTTTTATACGTCCCACATATGGTATTTAACGAATCAAATCACTTTGAGGGGGCGGTAGTCTGCACTTCCTTAAATGAAGATATCGTGTTTACCCATAATGGAAACCATAAAGGTATGCCCAAAATGAAAAATACAGAAGCTTAAAGAAAACATAAAAATATTATATATCGTATATAAATATAGTGACATCTTAATGGCCACCTTTGAAGGTGTTAAAATAATGTTGAACAATCATCATTTCGGGAGGCATAAATTCGCCATCCACGAAAACAGTATGTTCATTAACCATTAGATGTAGGTGTGTGTAAGTGTAGCTCGAATCCTTCTTATAAAAACATCCTATTATATTGAGGATACTGGAGTTGTTACAAAAGAAATGAATAAAAAGTGTTTAGGGGGTTGGAGAAGCAAAATAAAACAAAAGGACTCAAAAGAAGACATTACCTTAAAATCGGGTAACTCCCTTTGGTTTGAGCTCAAAGGCTTCTTTGGGAAGAATTATTCCCAAAGTGAGGCTTCAAGGAGTAAGAGAGGGAAGTGGAGAGATGAAATAGGCAGGGTTTGGCCGAGCCAAAGTCTTTGGAAGTGTGGGTAAGGAGGTAGAGGTGGGGGCCTCTAATAAGAGGAGAGGAGAGGCACTCTTGGAAAGTAAAGAAAAGTCACTTTATTTTAAAATGGTATTCAGATTTAAGAGGTCCCACATTGATATAAATCTAGGATACGGTGATAAGGGTTATAAATCCACTCATCCAATAGGTTTTGGACATGTTTAGGTCATAGATATTACATTATCTTTCCATTTTATTTAAATCGTTAAATAATGAGGTCATCGCTGCATCATCATGATGTCATAAATAATTTAATTTATTTAATGTCTAAAAATTATAAAAAAACTACTATGATGTAGGAAATCTTTTTATTTTCCAATTACTATTTATAATAAAAAATATGACTTGTATAACCCCATGTAAAAATTGTTTTAGTAAAACATCTCATGTGTGTGTCATTTTTACTTTAACATTAAATAAAAAGTTATTTATGTCATTTCCCAACCAAACTGGCTCCATGGGGTCCCCAAGTTGACCCATAGATTTTCTTGGTCGGCCATGACACATCCAATGAGGGTAGGACATGTGTCCAGCTCATCTCATTTTATTAAATCATTATTTTTACCTTAAACTACACTAATTACCTCTAATCGCGATTAAAAACTTAATAAGTTACTATTCACCAAAAAATTATTATAATCTCATTGAACCACATTTCACTTCTTAATGACAACCATGTATGTCAGATTTTTTAAATTCAAAACACATTGATGGAAAAATTTCATTTAAACGAAAAATCAGTTTTTATAAGTACTACTTAGTGGTTTCACTATTCATCAAAAATTGAAGTTTTTCAGAAAATTACCAAAAATTCACCCTAAGCTATATTTGATACTCCGAATTCAAAAATGATGTCTATTTTACAAAATTAAAATCGTATAAGTTAAATTAATTAATTTAATAAATAATTCCCGTTGTCATGACAAATAGCGTGTTTTTATGAAACAATAAGTTTCAAAAGATTGACACTTGTTTAAGTCCCATTTCAAAGTGAAATTGATTCCAATGACCACCATTGGATTAAATGGTAAAAATATATTCTAATTTCACTTTAAAACCAATTAAAAATATAATCTAATCATATAAATAAATTAGATTAAAAAGCAGTTTTGATGTAAAATGCAGTATTTTTCACTATTCATAAAAAAATGAACATTGTCAGAAAAATACCAAAAATTCACACAAAATAAATTTTGATGTCCCAATCATAAATAATAAGTTTATTTTGACAAACATAGATTATAAAATTTTTAAAAGTTTTATTTAAAAATGGTTTGCCATCAAAAGGCAGTAAACCAATCTTTTAAGAATATTAGTGTATTCAATGCATAAGATTGGATTTATTTTCATTTTAAGCCTCTAAAACACAATCTAATTCATTAATAGGCATAGATAAA
The DNA here is from genome assembly GCA_963277665.1 of Viscum album. NCBI lineage: Eukaryota > Viridiplantae > Streptophyta > Magnoliopsida > Santalales > Viscaceae > Viscum > Viscum album. Next base: position 1,014,492,981 of record OY728120.1, on the reverse strand, counting down.
AATATCTATTATTCATTACTTACTTGGGATGTTACATATTTCCCCCCTTTAGAAAATTGTGTCCCCGCAATTTATTTACTTATCGAATAAATGGGGGTACTTATCCCTCATTGCATTTTCAGATTCCCACATCGCCTCTTCCATAATACGGGTTTTCCACAAAACCTTTACCTGATTAATCACCTTATTCCGTAACACTTTCTCCCTGTGGTCAAGAATCTGGACCGGTTGTTCCTCATAAGATAGGTTCTCTTCCAGCTGAACTACCTATGGACTCAAAACATGAGATGGATCTGGCATATACTTTCTCAACATCGAAACGTGAAAAACATTGTGTACCTAAGATAAACTCGGAGGTAAAGCCACCCGGTATGCAACTGATCCAACTCTCTCCAGAATTTCATACGGTCCAATGAACCTTGGACTCAGCTTTCCTTTCTTACCAAATCTCATCACACATTTCCATGGTGAGACTTTGAGAAAAACATGATCACATACCTCAAAAGTTAGATCCTTCCTCCTGTTGTCTGCATAACTCTTCTGCCTACTCTGAGCTGTTCTCATGTGCTTCTGAATCAACTGAACGTTTTCTGCCATCTCTTCTACCAATTCTAGTCTCATCAGCTTCCTTTCACCCACTTCATCCTAGAAAGCTGGAGTTCGACACCGCTTCCCATATAATGCCTAAAATGGTGCCATCTATATACTGGAATGAAAACTGTTATTATATAAAAATTTAACCAAAGAAAGATGTTGGTCCCAACTTCCCTGATAACCCATAGAACAAGCTCGTAGCATATCCTCCAAGGTCTGAATTGTTCGTTCTGACTGCCCATCTGATTGAGGATGAAATGTTGTACTAAAAATTAATTCAGTACCCAATGATTTCTGAAGGCCTTTCCAAAAGTTAGAAGTGAACCTGGGATCACGATCAGATATAATGGAGAGAGGAACTCCATGTAACCTGCCTATCTCTTTAAGATACAAACGGGAATGTTGATCTAGGGAAAAAATATCTCGTATAGCAAGGAAATGATCAGATTTGGTCAAGCGATCAACAATAACCCAGATTGCATTATTACCTCGAGATGTCTTCGGTAATCCCACAACAAATTCCATGGATATATTCTCCAATTTCCACTCTGGCACTGGTAAAGACTGAAGCATCCCTTTTGGTAACTGCCGCTCTACTTTAACCTACTGACAAGTCAAACACTTCACAATAAAATTAGCAATATCTCTTTTCATTCCATCCCACCAATAATTCTCCCGGAGATCTCTGTACATCATAGTACTGCCAGGATGAACTGAAAACGGAGAACTATGAGCTTCACATAACAACTCTCTCTTCAACTGTGAATCACAAGGCACACACAATCTCTTCCCAAATATCAAAACACAATTACTATCAATGTTGAATTCAGGCAACTTACCTTTCTGAACCAGCTCTACCTTTTTCTGCAACTCACTGTCTTGCTTCTGTGCTTTCTTGATTCTATCTGATAGAGATGATCTGAGTGATACCTGAAACAAAACAGAAGAACTTCCTGCACCAACAACTTCTATGCCAAAGTTCATCAAATCCTTAACCAAAGGATCACGTTCCAGACGCAACATTTCTAATGAAGCATTACTTATTCGACTCAAAGCATCATCCACTTTATTTGCTTTTCCCAGATGGTAATGAATTGTACAATCATAATCCTTGATTAATTCTAGCCATCTCCTTTGTCTCATGTTCAACTCTTTCGGAGTGAATATATACTTTAAACTTTTGTGATCGGTATATATTTCACACTTTACTCCATACAAATGATGCCTCCAAATTTTTAAAGCGAAAACAACAGCAGCTAATTCCAAATCATGTGTAGGGTAATTTACCTCATGAGTTTTCAACTGTTGTGAAGCATAAGCAATTACCTGATCATTCTGCATTAGGATGCAACCAAGTCCTTTCAATGAAGCATCGCTGTATATAACAAACTCAACATTCCTGGAAGGTAGTGTCAAAACTGGAGCATTCACCAATATTCTTTTCAATTTCTGAAAACAATCATCACATTCTTTTGTCCAGATAAACTTAACACCCTTCCGAGTTAGCTTAGTCATTAGACTAGATAACCGTGAAAAATTTCTAACAAACCTTCGGTAATAGCCTGCCAAACCAAGGAAACTACGAATCTCAGTCACATTTGTGGGTCTTGGCTAGTCTTCCACAACATTGGTTTTTGCGGGATCAACAGTTATCCCATATTTAGAAACAATGTGACCAAGGAAAGAAATTGGTTGCAACCAAAACTCACACTTGCTGAATTTCACATACAATTTCTTTTCTTTCAAGGTTTTCAAAATGACCCTTAAATGTCTTTCATGGTCTTCTTTACTTTTAGAAAACACCAAAATATCATCAATGAAAACCACCATAAACGTATCCAAGAACTCATGGAAAATTCTATTCATTAAGTCCATGAATACAATAGGTGCATTGGTTAGCCCAAAAGGCATTACTAAAAATTCATAATGGCCATATCTTATACGAAACGCAGTCTTCGGAACATCTACTTCCTTTACCTTCAGCTGATGGTACCCCGATCTCAATTCAATCTTTGAAAAATACTGAGCTCCCTAGAGCTGATCAAACAAATCATCGATATGAGGCAAAGGATATTTGTTCTTAACAGTGATATTATTCAAGGCTCTATAATCAATGCATAGTCTCATAGAACCATCTTTCTTTTTAACAAATGATACAGGATCACACCATGGTGATGTTCTAGGTCGAATGAATCCTTTCTCTAATAAATCTTGCAATTGCTCCTTCAACTCTAAAAGTTCAATTTGAGCCATTCGATAAGGGGGTTTTGAAATTGGCTTAGCATCAAGAACTAAGTCAACGGTAAACTCAACTTCCCAATCTAGTATAATTCTAGGCAACTCATCAAGAAAAACATTAGGATACTCATTTACCACTGGCACATCATTAATCTGAACTGTTCCTTTATTTTCAACGATGTGTGCTAGGTAACATTCATTTCCATATTTTACAAGTTTCTTGGCCTATTGATATGTTATCAACGGTAAGGGTTCATTCTTGTACACAAACTGAAAGTCTTTCTAAAAAGAAACTTCTTTAGCTCTACAGTCAATCTTAGCATGGTAAATAGAGAGCCAATCCATACCCAGGATAACATCAAACTCTACTAGAGGTAGAACAATAAGGTTTTCAAGTAGGTTCTTTCCATATATAAGGATAGAAAGATTCTTATAAATTATTTTTGCCTCAACATTTCCCCCAGGTGTTTTTACCAAAAGTTCAGGAGTCATTTCTTGAGACGGTATTCCCATTTTACTAGAAATGTTTTCAGAGATGAAAGAATGTGTAGACCCCGAATCAAACAACACACAGGCAAAATCTGAAAAAACAAACAAAGTACCTAATACAACTTCATTTTATGGCCCAACATCTGCTGAAGTAGTTGCAAAGGATTTCACCACCCCTTTCTTCTTGTAGTCTAACTGCTTCCCATCACTCAAGCTCTTTGTCGGACACTCGTTTGCATAGTGACCCATCTCATTGCACTTATAACATTTCACTAACTATAAATCAAATTTGGTCTTACCTTCTCCTTGATCTTTTTCAGTGCAATCACGAGCCTTATGTCCCATCTTACCACATCAGTAGAACTTTCCAGAATTCAGAAGACATTCCCCAGCATGCCTTTTACCACATTTATCACAAACTGGAAACTTAGTTTTCTTACCATCCGACTTTTTTGAAGAATTATTTCCTTTCTCATGCCACCTCGGTCTCTTCTTCTGTTGGTTGTTATAGAACACTTGATCATCGGAAAACTCCATTTCCACCTTCTCAGCACATCGAACAAGATTTTCATAACTTTTAAACTCACAAGAAGCTAATTCCCTTTGATATTTTTGCTTTAATCCTGAGTAAAAATGATTGATTTTACTTTCAAGGTCTCAGATAAAATTTGGAGCATACCTTGCCAATCGAGTGAACCTTTCTTCATAGGTAGCCACTGAGTCTTCCTCTTACCTCAATTCCAATAATTGCTTTTCCATCCTATGTCGAACAGCCTTAGGAAAATACTTTTCAAGAAACATACCTTTGAATTCATCCCAGTCGAGAGCATCAATCTCATCAGCGTCCCTGATATTTTTAACCATCGACCACCACTGATCTGCTTCACCATCCAAACGGTAAATAGCAAGACTAACCTTTTGATTGTCTGAACACCCCATGACATAGAAAATCTTCTCCAGTGATTTAATCCACCCTTCAGCTAACACATGGTCAGATGATCCTCTGAATGATGGGGGATGTTGCCTCATGAAATGTTCCACCACTGACATGTTCCTCTGCGGTTGATCTGGCTGATCTCGTGCATGGATACCACCACCATTTATTGCTTGAGTCAATTGCACCATTACTGCAACAAACTGTTCAGTTCCAATTCCGACCATCTCAGGATGCAGATTCAGAAGGTTATTTCCTTCTGCATGCCTTCCTAGAACTACTTCCCTGTTTCCTCTGTGGAAAACCATTCTGAACGAACATGTCTTAGATGAAGCAACATGGTAATATTCAAATACTATATCACTTCAATTGGTCCATAAAAAAAATATTTTCGGATAATAATTTAATAGAAATATAACTCCTAAAGTTATCTAAACCGACATTTTATACCAACTATAAGGCCCCAGCCTTAAACCTTACTTAATCTTGAGTAATTACAAGATTACACATTGAGGATCTTTTCGGGTTTAGAGTTTTTGAGAATTAGATCATAAAACTCGCATTACATTCCACATATAAACAAAGTGGTTACATAAAGATAGTATTCTTCTTTCCCATCAATGGAAACATATTTAAAATAAAACATGGATTCTTTCTTGACACTTCCTTGACACTATCATCATATCATGTAACTTTCCCTTGACCTGTGAAAAAAATTTCAAAAAAAACTTGGGATGAGCATAAAAAGCTCAGTAAGGGACATAAAAATATGGAAAGGAAACATGGGTACATATATACATAAGAATGAAATCATACTTTACCCATAAAACATAATCACTTTAACATAACTCATCAAATCATGAATAAATCATGGAAATCATAAGACATAAAGGTAACTTGAGGCATTCATAACATTCTTACGTAGGGAGTAACCCTCTTGGTTAGGTTTGGAATACCCATCACAGTATATTCCCTAAATCTCTTCAGAGAAACCTTAACATTTCACTCTTTCGCGTTACCCAATGCATTGGAGAGCTATATCGGGCTCACCCGCCCTTTGTTTATCATGGAACCACCCATCTTCATAATAATTCCCAAGAACCTCAACATAATCGTATCACATAAAACATGCATAAAGGAAACATAACATTTCCACCTTTCAATCACAAGATATCAATACAACACATTGATATAAAAACATTATGAAAACCATTTTCAATACCAAAATAAAAGAAATTAAAACATGGTATTTATTTTTCTTTTAAAAAGAAGGTATGGCTTGTAGAGGAAGCCGAAACTCAAATAACGGTCATGACAGCGGAGAAGTCGTTGTCTCCGCATACGAACGACAAAAACATTCCCTTCTGTTTTTTATTAAAATGCTTCGTATAAAAAAGATTCATTTTGGATAAACGTAAAGTCAAAGGGGTTTATACACCATATAAAAGAAGGTTGTGTATAAAACAAAATATGCCTCAATGAAAGGAGATTGAGACGAAGTCCCATACCTCAGGTCCGACTTGACTCGGTTGTTCTTTAATCTCCTGAATAATAAACTTGAGTTAATTTATACTTGTTTAAGAACCTTTTTAAAGTTAATTATTCCTTTTATATCACTTATATCCATGTCATTACACTATGTAATTATTTATGTTAATAATGTTCAGTTTAAAGATCATTGGTACTTGAGCAAAAAAAAACCCTTTATAATTACAAGTTGTTCATGTATCCATTAGATCCAGAATAGTATTCATGATTTAGATATCATATATGTAATATATATCCAGTACATGCATGCATTTCTAATATTACATAATAATTTAGAGGTAAGAAATGAAATGCACCGTTCATGGAGACGGTAAGTCGTACGTACGCATGAACGCTACTTTCATTTCTATTTCGTATTTTACAGAATGGAATCATAATGATATAAAGGTATATTATAATTCTAGTATAATATCATATATAATATCATAGTTCCATCCTTTATACGTCCCACATATGGTATTTAACGAATCAAATCACTTTGAGTGGGCGGTAGTCCGCACTTCCTTAAATGAAGATATCGCGTTTACCCATAATGGAAACCATAAAGGTATGCCCAAAATGAAAAATACAGAAGCTTAAGAAAAACATAAACATATAATATATCATATGTAAATATAGTTACATCTTAATGTCCACCTCTGAAGGTGTTAAAATAATGTTGAACAATCATCGTTTCGGGAGGCATAAATTCGCCATCCACGGAAACAGTATGTTCGTTAACCATTAGATGTAGGTGTGTGTAAGTGTAGCTCGAATACTTCTTATAACAACATCCTAGTATATTGAGGATAGTGGAGTTGTTATAAAAGAAAATAATAAACAGAGTTTAGGGGGTTGGAGAAACAAAATAAAACAAAAGGACTCAAAAGAAGACATTACCTTAAAATCGGGTAACTTCCTTTGGATTGAGCTCAAAGGCTTCCTTGGGAAGACTTCTGCCCAAAGTGAGGCTTCAAGGAGTAAGATAGGGAAGTGGAGAGACAAAATGGGCAGGGTATGGCCAAGCCAAAGGCTTTTTAAGTATGGGTAAGGAGGTAGAGGTGGAGGCCTTTTATAAGAGGAGAGGAGGGGCACTCTTGGAAAGTAAAGAAAAGTCACTTTATTTTAAAATGTTATTCGGATTTAAGAGGACCCACATTGATAATATTCAAGGATAAGGTGATAAGGGTTCTAAATACACTCATCCAATAGGTTTTGGACATGTGTAGGTCTTAGATATTACATTATCTTTCCATTTTAATAAATCATTAAATAATGAGGCCATCGCTGCATCATCATGATGTCATAAATTATTTAATTTATTTAATGTCTAAAAATTATAAAAAAATACTATGATGTAGGAAAGCGTTTTATCTTTCCAATGACTATTTATAATCAAAAATCTGACTTGTATAACCCCATGTAAAAATTGTTTTAGTAAAACATTTCATGTGTGTGTCATTTTTACTTTAACATTAAATAAAAAGTTATTTATGTCATTTCCCAACCAAAGTGGCTCCATGGGGTCCCCAAGTTGACCCATTGATTTTCTTGGTCGGCCATGACACATCCAATGAGGGTAGGAAATGTTTTATGCTCATCTCATTTTATTAAATCATTATTTTTACCTTAAACTACACTAATTACCTCTAATCGCGATTAAAAACTTAATAAGTTACTATTCACCAAAAAATTATTATAATCTCATTGAACCACATTTAATTCTTAATGAAAACCATGTATGTTGGATTTTTGAAATTCAAAACACAAAGATGGAAAAATTTCATTTAAACGAAAAATTAGTTTTTATAAGTACCACTTAGTGGTTTCACTATTCATCAAAAATTGAAGTTTTTCAGAAAATTACCAAAAATTCACCCTAAGCTATATTTGATACTCCGAATTCAAAAATGATTTCTATTTTACAAAATTCAAATCATATAAGTTACATTAATTAATTTAATAAATAATTCCTGCTGTCATGACAAATAGCGTGTTTTTATGAAACAATAAGTATCAAAAGATTGACACTAGTTTAAGTCCAATTTTAAAGTGAAATTGATTCCAACGACCACCATTGGATTAAATGGTAAAAATATATTCTAATTTCACTTTAAAACCAATTCAAAATATAATCTAATCATATAAATAAATTATATTAAAAATTAGTTTTGATGTAAAATGCAGTATTTTTCACTATTCAGAAAAAAGTGAACATTGTCAGAAAAATACCAAAAATTCACACAAAATAAATTTTTATGTCCCAATCATAAAGAATAAGTTTATTTTGAAAAACATAGATTATAAAATGGTCAAAAGTTTGATTTAAAAAGGGTTTTCCATCAAAAGGCAGTAAAGCAATCTTTTAAGAATATTAGTGTATTACATGCATAAGATTGGATTTATTTTCATTTTAAGCCTCTAAAACACTATCTAATTCGTTAATAGGCATAGATAAAAATATCTATTATTCATTACTTACTTGGGATGTTACAATAATTCCAAGGGAATAAAAAAATCAATCATTGATAATTCATATGATAAATTGAATAATTAGATTATCAAAATAATAAAATCCTCATGTTCAATTATGAATCACACCAATGTTTCCATAAAAATATATTTATATTATAAATAATTCCACATAACAATTTTAAATATTCATTTACATCATTATATAGCATGATGTAATCCTCATATAGTTATTTCTTATAAATAATATTTCTTTCTTATGTTCTAGAAAATTCGGAATTTTCTATCGCAACATAATATATTTATGATTAATTATTAATCTTTACTAATTTTATCACCACATATAAATTAAATATATCACACATTATTTAAGTATTCATATTATTTACTTAAATAACCATTCATAACATTCTAAAATCATAATATCCCAAACCTCGCACTGTTATGATATTTTTTATTTAGGGAAAATGATCCACAAGGATTTTTTTTACTAGATTTGTATATAGAAAAGTTCAAATGATTGGATAGGTATTCATGATACTTTTTAATGTGGGGATTCATTCACCTCCTCATTCAATCATTTATGGTTCTCCTATATCTCTTCAAGGAACTACATCCTCCCAGACACATCGATTGTTAATTGGATTTTATACAACTTATAATATCCCAACATAACCATGATCATGATGTTGTATTATTTTGGCTATAAACCCCTCATAAATATATTAATTTATGGATTTCTACCATAAAAAACGTCATGATCAGTGATTTATCCACACAAATTTATAAGGCGGTTCTTTATTCACCACAACAACTAATGTTGGATATCACTCTTAGTAATTTAACTCCACATCCGGGGGGATGTGAAAGAAGAACCACCTTATAATTTTAAATTGATACATCTCCCATCATGATTCATTTTCAAGTGAGTAGGCCTAGAAAAAGCAAGGTCTTTATTTTTGTTTTCCAGGATGTGCATAATATTATAATATGGGGTGGTCTAGGTTTTTTAAAAAAAAAATTATAATTACATTATAAATATTATAATATTATATAATTAAATAAATACCCAATTAATAGATTCTATAAATTCCTATCTTATTTAAATATTTTCTATCAGATTATAAACTATTATCATTTACATATAAATTGTGTAAGCCATATTTTTTCCTTAAATTAAAAAAAAATGTAACTAAATCATTAGTTATATTTTACCTTTAGAAAATATTATTAGGTAGTGTTAATCTTTTTATGGATACATTTTGTCTTGAGATCCTTTCCAACATATACACACCTGATTCATAACATATTCAATAGAAATTGGTGTGTTATGAACATGTATATAAATATTAAACATGATCTTAATTATAATAATCTATGAAGAAGTATGTTGATTATGATACGTTTCCCCAAATCATCATATTATTACTATAGTATCTCTACCATAGAATATTTTCTTAGAAAAAATTGAATAGATTCAATATTAAAGAGGAATTTTAAGAAGAATAATGTTATAGGAAAATCAATTCTTCTTATGGTATCATAAGAGAGGCCTTAGTCTATTTTTTGTAAAATAAAACCATAAAATTACAATAATATTCTTAAAAATTTATATCAAGAAGTGTTATTATACTCATGGTTGAATTATAGGACAATAAAGTTTTTAATAAGTGTCTTAGTGGAATCATGTATTGCCATAATCGTGTCTCAACTTTTAAAACACTCATTGGGATTATATTTTCACCCAGTTGCTTCGATTCTTCACATTCCATATAATTCTTTCATTTTTAATACCAATCTTCATCATAATATTATCAAAACTAAAATAATAATAAAAATTATTTTAAATTATTTTATTTTTTAAGTTTAGTTAATATATTCAATCATACTAATTTTATGATTGTGTGGTTCAGAGCAGAGTTACAAAATTAAATTTTGAGAGATAATGATACTTATATAAACCCCTATCTATTGACTATTAGTGGTTTTGGAATGAAAAATAATACAATTTTTATTATTTGGATATAATATTGGCATTACAAGTGATTAATGTAACACAATGTGTAACTTTTCTTATTTAAATTTTTTATAATGTTGGTTGGTAAGTTGAAATTTTGAAAAGTAATCATAATAATAAGATCCATAAAAAAGATGAATATTTAAAATATATTAGTTTAAAATATATTGAATCATGGGGACCTTGAGTTGATGTTGACATGAACCAACCCATTGAGACCCCACAAAGGAAAACAATAAGTCTTATATACCTCCCCAATATATATAGGTAAATAATAATCCCCAACTTTAACTTTATTAAACCAAAAATCACAACCAATTACAACAATCAAATAACCATCCAATAAATTATTTGATTTAGGGAATATATTTAAATTTTAACATCCCAGATAAATTTTTTGGTTTATATTTTTAGTGAATTATGATATATTTTATTTTAAAAAATTAACATTTCCTAAAAATTTTCAGTTTTTCAATAATATATGTACTTTATAAAGAATCATTTTCTTCTTTCACGGTAACTCCTAAAACTATACTAAGGATTTTATTAACATTCATACTCATACATAAGCCCTGTAAAATAAAATTGAAAAGTATGATGAGAAAATTAAATGTTAGCAAGGGAACTAATTTAAAATAAACACATTTTCCCATTTCTAAACCTAAAAACCCAAAGAAATATTTTTATTTTTAGAATAAAATATTTTCGAAAAATATCTATTTACTTTAACATGAAAACAATGTAATTTATCAATATATTTCATGATTAATTTCATGTGAAATTATAATGGAAAATTCATTATCATATGTTTTTCTTGGAAATCATGAAAATAATAAATACTTTTCCTTTAAAATCCTTTTACTTATTTTTTAGAAGACATTTCATCAATGTTCCTTAAAATCATAATATCATTTTATTACCTTTTGAATTCAAAATATTTCTATTATAAACCATTGAAAATATATCATGTATGTAACTAGGGATATTATCCTTACATTAATCCTTTCATAAACCCTTCCAATGGAATCAACTTACATGATAATTCACACTACTCTGAGGATTAACATATCAATCATAGAATCCATCACTTTACCTTATACATTATAGAGTTTTATCAGGAACACCAATCATCAGAGCTATATTTGGATCTCAAATAATTTATGTAATGTTCCTAAAAATAATATCATTAATAAAAAAAATATATATTTTACTTTAACAATAAACTTCAATAAAATTGAAATAAAATACAACAAGTAATAACAATTTATGGTATCTAAAAAAATTGAGAAGAAATTTATATCTACAAAGAAAAAAAATTTAAAACTAAAAATTACCTGAATAGTGGGAATAAATATTCATTGAAACTCACAACTACTTTATAGTGGAATATTTATTCCAAATAAATACTTTAGTTGTTATAATGATTAATCAATCCATAGATATTAATAAACTATCTTTCTATGACTTTGTAAAAAGTAAAAAATTATCCATAAGGTATTAATTGAAATATTCCTTTTAAATTTTTTATATATAAAGTCGAAAATAATAAAAAATTAACCTTATAAAAATTTTAATCATAAATAATAACATCAATGAAAATTTTAAAGTAACATTTAAAATGATGGAAATGATTTGGAATGAAAATTTTAAAATAAGTGTTTTTAAAAAGTCATATACCTTGAGACCTAACTTGTTTTGTTCTTATGTCTACCCTCCTGAATAATAAAAATAAATTAGTTTTATACATTCTCAAGAAAATGTTTTATATTTTTTACATTCTCATTATTACCTATATTTTATTAGTTACCTTTTTTTATTTACTGGGATAAATCATACAGTTCATGTTGTATATTTTGAAGATGTTTGGTTTTTATGTCCAAAATTACATTGGTATGTTTATCAAGTTAAATGGAATAATGGTTCCATAATCCCTATAATATTAATCATGAATAAGTTAATATGTTTATTCATTAAAAATAAATATATAACTTGTCAAGGAATTTGGATTTGGAAAATAAAATATTCCATATCTTGGACGTCGTGGCCCACACGTGCACACCATCGACATTTACAGTTTTATACTTGATGGAAATGATATAAATTATAAAATATTTTAATTTAAAAAATTAATAATTATACTATAAAATTCATATGTATTCCTCACATCCAACATAATTAAAAATAATATGTTGTGTTAATGAAAAATGAATCACATCATTTCTTGGAGGTGGTATTTCACACATATGCACGATTATTATTATCAATTCCCAACAGATGGAAAGAATATAAAGTTCAGTAATATATTATATTTTTAGAATCATAATAATTTCATAAGAATATTAGATATATATTTATTCCATCTATATAACCACATTTATTATGGATTAATGGAATTAAACATGTCTCTTCATGGATGTTGTCGTCCAGACAAACACTTGGTTAATGTTTTCATTTCCCATAGAATGTAAAAGTCCTAGTTAATATTTGTTGCATAAACATAATAAAAATTATGTATATAATGGATAATTATTTTATTATTATATATTTTTTAGAATATATTTTATTAATTTAAAAGAATCAATAAACTTTAAATGTCTCATTAAGAACTATGCATCCTCCTTTAGTATCTCTCTTTATCTTACATGTTGATCCTTCTAGGATTGGCCGTTTGAGATGATCAGTCCATCTAGTATGTGAGAGGTATTGTTGATAATGGTTTATGGTAGGTATGGTATGATTTTATAGTCACAAAATGTTTTAATAATTTTGTATAGTAGGTTCTGTTTTATAACTGAAGGGAGTGGCATTCTTGTAAAAGAATTAAACTCTTATATATTATAAATATCTATCTAAATGTCAAGTGGAAAAAATGGAAAATTTGAAAGGAAATATAGATTTTTGTATATATATTCATGGAAAACCCAATTGGGAAAGTTTTATAGATATGTTATTCATTATTTTTTTTATTTTAGCACCCCCCCATTAACCATTTTTAAAATTTACTAAAGTGAAAATATATTACCATTATAATGATTCATTATGTACAAAAAAATGAAATTTAGCATAATAAAAAATTCAATGTCATTTTTCCAAATACAAAATCCATTTTTAAATATTCAATTTTTTGTAATTGGTAGAAATTAATTTCAATATATTTGTGAAAAACACAGTAAGAAATATTTTTTAGAAAATAGTCATTTTAAGAATAAAAATCATTTTATTCCAAAATACTATACAATATTTATTTTTATGGGATTATATGTATTATTTTTTATAAAATGGTACTTAAATAACATTTAATACCAAACAATAATATATGGTAATTTGTAATAAAATTAAATGAAATGAGTATTTATAAAAATATGTGTTCTCACCATTCACCCAGAAATTAATCTTTTCAGAAACACAACAAAAATTTAGAAAAACCGATAATTGATATGATTAATTTAAACATGAATATAATATTATTAATTTAAATATATAAAATTTAGAAAATTAGATTTTAATTAACGCCATATATTTTATTAAAATCGTTTCTGCTAGAATAAAACAATTTCTTTTTTTCTGAAAAATATTTATAAGTTGTCATATTATATATGAATCCATAAAATATTTATGATCATTAATAAGAAATGAAATTTATTTATAATTAGAAATACATGGGTTCTCACCTTCTTCCACCCTTTTAGAATTTAAATCTTTATATTTTATTGATTACATAAAAAAGTAATAATATTTTTATCTTATCTCATTTTTTGATTTCCATGTTGCTTCTTCAATCATGTGGTTTGTTGATAAAAAACATTCTTTGTGAATTTATTTTTCCCCTAAAAATTTCTATTTATGATCATGACTTAAAACATTTCATTCTAAATAAGATATATTTACCTCTACGTATACCACCTCACTGCTCTAAACATGAGATTAATCAAGTACATAATTATTTTGTAGTGATACATAAAACAAATCATGTAACTAAGTAAAAAATATTGGTAATTATACTCAATAATAAACTAATCCTACATTATTTATAATTTAATGGTCTAAAAAGAACCGTTGGATCAAATTTCTTTTTTACTTAAATTTTTTACACACCTTTAAGGAGATATTCTTAGCAATATATGGTCACCAACCCCAAATGAAATATCTCTCCTCTATTTGTATACATTACTATTTCGTCTGTATTTTTTCCTTCATGTGGTGTTGAATCATTTTCACATTAAATGTATATTATAACAATTTCTATCCCATCAACTTCCTCTTAGCATCTACTTCATAATATGATCGTGTTTGAAACTTATTTCCATATAATAAAGAAAAAGGTGTCATCTAAATATAAGAAAATACAATTAGTGATATATATTTATCCCAACTTCAACAATAATATATTGAGATACAACAAATAATTCCTATGATGTCATAATTGTATAATCCCACTATCCATTAGATTAAAGATGAAAATTTAGAATGAATTTTCTTTTAATAACAATTAACTTCTAGAGTCCATTATAAAATTTTAATTTTTTTATTGAATCCTAATGACACCTTCTTTATCAACATTAAACATGTGAAACTATCATTTTTTACTAATTAAATACTTCCTTTTATAAAATGTTATTATTTATATTCCTCTTTATTTCATTTAAACATTTATATTTTTAGTAAAACCTTAGACAAAAAAAGGATTTCTATAAAAAATTACAATAAAACTTTTTTAAACCAGTAACTAAAGTATCATGTTTTAAATATATCATAGTTAATGATGCATCATCTAATCATCTCAATGAATTAGATGCCTCATTTTACAAACCATGAATAGAGTGAATTGTGAAATCCTAATCCTTAAAAATATTTATACATATTCTATATCATGTTTTCCATTATTTTTTATTGAATATATTCTTTAAACTATTATGATCAAAAAATATTTCATATTTATTGACATATATATGTTTAATCCATATTTCTAAAGAAAAAAACTACTATGGCCCATTCAGGGTGATGTGTATGATAATTTTGTGCATGTTGATTCAATTGAAGATCTGAATACATGATAAAAAAATTGTATAAATTAGGAAAATCCAATATCATTAAAGGAGGAATGACTATAAATAAATTAAAATCCCATATCTTGATAGAGAGAATCTCATAAGATCATTAAATAATAATTTTTTTCAATTCTTCATAATAGTCAACACATTTATTCATCCAGGTAAATATAACTCTATTTTTTGTTAACAAGGTTACTATGATACATAACTGAGCAACACTTTCATCAAAGAATTTTTAAAAACCCACTAGCCCAAGAAAAATTCAAGACTCTATGAAATTTTATGGAATTTTATAATGTTACTCTTCATTATTCCTAGCATGATAAACTATTATTTCATATTTATAAATAAAGTTTACAAGTGAAGAAATTTTTTTCACTGAAATTCACAATTAAAATGTTTTCCATAAAATAGTTTTTAAAACAATTAAAAACAAACATTATATATATAACATTATCTTCATAGGTATAGAGACCCCGACCCCAGTAGCTTGGAGTCAGTATCAAATTTATTAAATTTTTAAAAGATACATGGAATCAAATTCTAACGGACTAAATAGTTTAGTAGCCCTGGTTAATTGGTTATATTTGATAAATTTACATTATTTTTGAATTTTTAGAATAAACAAATAATTCTCTTTTGGAATTCCATTATTCCCTATATTGTATCCCAGCATATGTATTATAGAAAACATCCTCATAACCAGGGGAAAATAAAACATATGAAATGTCTAATATTAGATTCTTTTTTAGGGTAATCATATAAATAAATCTATAAATAAATAAGGCATAATCAATATAGAAAGGTAAATATCTAAAACACGTGAAATTTAATCATTAACATTAGAATAACATGGAAGGACTAAATGATGATCCAATAATATCTTATAAATAATCACATCAAAATTAAATTTATATATTTATATTCTAATACATAAATTAATCACATGGAATATAAATGAATAATTCATAATTATGGAATACATAATGTTGGTCATCATAAACCAATTTTTGAGGCCTTATTCCATGACATAGAAAACTATTAAGTCCTTATTACAATACATCTATTTAAATGGGTATGGCCTTAGCTAAAATTCAATATATATCTTCCAATAATACCCACAAATGAATATAGGTATATATTGGGCCATGTCCAATACTTACTATGTCCAATTAATTCCTTGTATGAAAGGTTTGAACATAATGCACATAAAAAATTTTATTTAAAAGTCATATAATATGTAAATAATTTCCCCAATAAAAAAACATAATAATAAACCATATAGGGAAAAGTTAATGGTATTAATAAAACAAAACCTTATTATATTATATGTAAATTAAATTTTTGTTGTCATTGATGTATAAAAATACTATAAAAATATATTTAAAACATTTTTGAAGTAAATATTTGTTTAATTTTGAAAATAAAATTCTATTACTAATATAACACAATAAAATGTAGAAACAAATCATAGAAAATTACCTTCAAAACATATAAATGATGTTTTAAAACAATTATTTTTCATGACGGTATGAAATTTTATACATGCTGAGTTTGTTTAAACAAAGATTACTCTTACTTTTTCGATAATATCCAAACAAGACCTATTTTTATAATAACATGAAAATTCACATAAAACATTTTTAGAAATTAGAAATGGTTAAAATGTGTTTAATATATCATTTAGTAAAAGATTAGATAATTTTTTAAAACATTTTTAAATATCATTGTTTTTTGAATAAAAGGGCTTTCTGAATGAAGAGATAACTAAAGTCTGGTTTTATTAAATCATTTTCTCAGTAATATTATGTAACAAAGAATATAAATATGGTACTATTATATGAAAAAGTTCATAAATAACTAGTGGATGAATAAAATAACCATTTTATTAAATATTTATCAAATAATTTCCTTTATTTTAAATTCAAGTACAAACAACCCCGACAAAATGAGATTATAAAATAAACCTTATCTAAGATCATAATGTTGAGTTGATAATTAATAAATGAATCGATTTTGTGTATGAAATGTAATTACACATGATTTTGTTTAAATACATACAATAAAATTATAATTCATTACAGGCATAATCTTATAATATCAAATACAACAATGTTGTAATATAACCCAATGAAACGAAATTGAGTTATTGAATTATTTACCACTTGGTCTCTTTTTATTCAAATCCCCTTGGATAAAATAATTAAAATTGAAACATAAAATATAATGGTTAATTATTAAATCATTATATTACATTTCAAAGGATTATTTTATACACCATATAAAATAAATTAATCTCATAACATTAAAATATGCCTTTTTGATGGGAAATTGAGATTAAATCCCTTACATAATGATTCTTTTGGGATAAACGTGATTCTAAATCTTGTATAGTGGTTTAAAAATTTACATTAAATAATAATATAACCATATTAATATCTATATGTCATATAAAATCCTTTTATAACATCTTTTCACACATTTAATTACATTTATTCATTATTTTCATTGTTTCGGGAGTTAATTTCATTATATTCTATCTCATGATTGTTAATGAAAGTTATAGTTCTTATAAATATTATATAGATCCATCATCTACTGAATAATAATAAAGAAAAAAATTCATATTTATACATATATTTTAATTTTATTACTAATAATGAAAGATGTTTCTAAAAAATAATGTATGCTATAACCATGGATATGATAAGTCTTATGTATTCATTGGTAAGGTTTTCATTTATAAATGATCATTATGGAAATGAGGTAAGTAATACTTCATATTTGAAGAATGATAATAATATCCAAAGAATAATATTATTTCATTACATATAATTAGGTATTTCATCCATATGGTGTGGTGATGAAAAGAGAATCACTTTTCTTCTTGAAGATGGTAATCCACATGTACACGAAGGATGTTATCATCATTAAGACAGTGAAAAGGTAAGAAACAAAATGATATATTTAATTTAAATAATGATAAATGTATCAGTACTATCATAATTATTTTATTTATATGACATATAATCATTAACATTATTCTTATTATATTCCATGTAGATCATTAGTGAAAAACGATCCAGATCGCATCATGGGGAAGTATTCCACCATAAAAAGAAATAACATTATCGTATCCCAGATGGAATTGAAAGTAATATATATATATATATATATATATATATATATTTCTGATATAATTATTATAGTGGTATAAATATGTTATAATATTATATATATATACTTTGTATCCCTCCTGATACCCAACCATGAGAGGTGGTAATGAAAAAACAAATGACATAGGTTCATGAGGCAATAGTTTTTCGTACACATGAATGATGATTTAAAAAAAATGGAAGTGTAGATATTTTTAGGTAATTAACATAACATAAGAACCAATAAGTATCTGTAATATTCTAAAGTCTTTATATGATCATGGTTTATTAAAATTTTATTTATGTGGATGAAGGAATAAAATAAAAACACTCATTGAAGGTCTCTGTATATTCTTTAAGTATCCTCCTTAGGTTTTCACCAAAATCCTTCCTATGATTTATTTTTTCCCATAATAATTATTATAGTATGAGAGCAGGTGTATTTAGAATTTATTTTTTCTAGTATTTCTAATACAAAAGGGTTTGATGACGTGACGAAGAGAGGATATGTGCGTCCTTTTATAAGTGAGGTGACTGGTACATAGCATTGTTTGAAAAGAAAAAGATATACCCACATTTTTTAAATTTCAAAAGAGTCAAAATTTATTTATTGTAGAGTATTAAATATTAAAATGTATAAATAATTCAATAAAATTGGTTTTTGAAACGTTTATAGGTCATTTTAACTCTTTTCATTTTTAGATTAACACCCATTAAATCCATTTTTTACTTTAAATTCATAAATATATTTTACTATTTATACTATTCATTGTGGTAAAAAAATGTAGATTCTCATGTTTGATAATATAAATTACTCAGATTAAAAATATGGAATCTTTTTTCCTAAAATCTATTTACATTAGTGGAAATAATTATTTAAAAATTAATCTTGTAGAAGTGATGAGATAGGTGGTGTTCAAAGAGAAAATGTTCAAAAGTTTACAATGTTTTTATATGAAATTTAAATTTGAAAATTAATTTAATGATATACAGTGTATTAATAAATATATATTTTAATTTATTTTATATTTAAAAAAATTAAAATAAAATTTTACATTATAAATAGTTGAAAAAATGAAGTTTTCAATTAAAAATCAGTAATTTATACTATTCATCAAAAAAATGAATCTTTTTTGAAAAATTCAAAAAAAATGTCCCTAAGACAATTTTGTTATTATTGATTAAAAAATTAATTTTATTTTTAAAATTAAATTTTTTAAATGTGATAAAAAAAATTTTGTGAATTATGTGCGTAAAACATTAATAAACCATATTTTATAAAAATCAATTTTCAAAAAATATTTCTTTTTTCCTTTAAATGATTATAATTTTATCTCTAAAAAATATATACACATATTAATTATTTTATAAATGTTGAAACCATATAAATCCATTATTTAGTTATTATTGTTCATACCATAAAATTTAATGGTTGTTCAATAATGGTACTGTTTGAAAAATAACATTTTAATTTTGTATCATGTTTCGTTCAAACCAGATGTCGTGTGCATTATAAGATATCTAAGGGATTGAATTTATTTAAATATAAATATATCGTAAATTATTGGTATTTAATATTTCCATCTATTATTGGTGTTTAGTTTCATCCATTCTTTATCATATAGAGATCATATTTTAAAATCTCGGGGTATTACATTTAACCCAACATAAATAAATTATTCCACTAGAATTTAATATTGATTTTGCTAATCAATGGTTTGAAATTTGAAAATACATTTCTTGGAAACCCATTTAATAAAAATGGTTAAATAAAACAACCTCTTGATAATATATAAAAGGATTTTCAATGCTCGTTTGAATAACACATATAATGTTTTCAAATAGTAGAACATAAGGGGGAAGTGAGTATTTGGATATGGAAGAAAAGAATAATGTATAAATAATGGTGGTGAGTGACAAAGATCGTTGATCACAATAAAGTGAATGATCTTCTAAAAATCAATAACCATGAAACCATAAACCAAATAGGTGTTAAAAATGGGGTTGATATCATCATAAATTATATTAATTGGATATCATTTTATTTTACATAATTTCTCTTAAAATTGATGAATTTTCATGAGAAGATACACTTACATAAATTAATTCCATTTCAAAAGAACAATCTCATACATTGGTTGTGACATGATCAATTTCTGCATCAACTCTTACACTAAGAAATGGAGATGATATTATTATACCTAAATCACTAACATATCACATGATTGAAAATTCATTCAATTGATCTCTACATATCATTATAACAAAATAGTTAATACATGTTTTCCAATAATCATATATATTTATATAGTGAAGTAATCAATTCATATAAAATACCTCTTCCAAATTATAACATAAACCATTTGATAAATGGTTAACCATTTTATCCTTACGAAAGATTAAGATCGAAAACATTAGAAATGAGGTCACTAAATGTATAAAATGAATTTATCAAAAATACATCATAAAACATGAAGTATATCTTAATCGTCACATACTAACCTTGTGACTACCTTCAACATATATTCTATTGAATCAAATTAATAAATTGAATTATCCTAAAATCTTATTTAAAACATTAATACTTCCTTATTCCATAAATAAGACAGAAATTATTTGATATATTCCCAAAATAACCAAAAAAAAATTTAACTTCATCAGTGATAACGGAAACATCTTTTTCAACAAATCATTATTCAATTCCAATAAAGATAGTACAATCCAATTTAATTTATCCATATTAGTCTACTCTTAATCACAACATAATTATCTTAACATGAGGAACATAATAAGGGATAAATCTTACTCAATCAAGTGTTTAACAAGAAGTTCAACATTACACTGAATCATTTTTCTTGGTCATAGATATTGTTCAACATTCACATTGAAATCCTTAAGTAAAAACTTTCTATAATAAAATTTGTATACATTTAATTATTTAGATAACTGTGATAGAAATTATTAAATACTAAAATTAGATTATTATTGATTATAAACCCAAGAACATAAATCATTTCACTTTATATGTGGCAATAGTATAAGCTTGACCATGATCTAATAACTACTTTTGAGATATATTCATTTTACTCTTAAGTCATTTTTTTTCATATTGATCCATCACATTATAGTAGAAAAATTTATTATTAGAAAAATTTATATTAATCTTAAAATCATGATTATTGTTTCCTTTCTCTCCAAACATGTCGGAAACTCTCATCCCCTTTAAGCATGTCACATGGTGTTTCTTACCACAGTTATCAAATGTGGGAAAATCCTTATTTCCCTTCATACCTTTATCTTAATTTTTTCCTTCATATTCCTCACTTTAATTTCCTAGAATCCCTAACTGATAGATATTTTTTTGACTTATTAGAACATGTTATTATGTTCTCATATGTTGAGAATGTTTGAGATATTAGTTCCTTTCAAATATTTATATAATACCATTAATGAAATGATCATTTTTACTATTTGGATTATGTGCATTATTTTAGTTCTCATTCAATATAATATAACACAGTTATAAACTATTTCATATACTATAATAGATCATATCATTGTGATTCATAACATATAATATCGAAACTAGTTAAACACATAACATAAATTGAAATTTTATTCATAGATTATATCATAATCATAAACATTGTATCCTTAGGGATACTTTTATTTTCAAATCCATCATAATGGTTTCTAAGAAAAATGTTAATTTTCCTAAAAATATCCACTAGGACTATCAAACAATTTGTGTAGAAAGCCTCATTATTGTGCACCAGGTGACGATTATGTAGATACCAATGCCCCCTTTTTAGAGTTATTACACCTAGATACATCAGTTCCAAAACCACATCCACTTCTAATATCCAGACTAGGATTTAGTTTCCAATAAAAACCACATAAACTATTCCAAACCAAAATAATTAGGATTTGTTTCTATAATTATCCTCAAATTATATCATTGGGTTATATTACATACTCTGTGTTTTCCTAAATCTTGTACTAATTATTTCTATTAAACACCCAATGATACCAGTAGTAAAGACCATGACACCAGTACCCATGAGCTGGGGTCTAGATTATTACATATGCATTATAAAAAAAAATCGCATCCAAAGGGACCAAACAATTTAGTAGTCTTGTAAACCTAAATACATTACTGAAATTAACATTACATTTTATAACATAAAATACATAAATAGTTTTATTTGAATATTCATTTATTACCCATAGTGTATTCCTATATAACAATCATAGAACAGTTTCTAGTGTCCTTGGGAAAACAAATTATAAGAAAAGGGTGAACTCAAATTTTTAATAATGGTATGTGTATTGTGTATAATGGGAATAAATAGAGAATAAGAAATATTTTAAGTTAAATAACTAAAACATAAGTAATTTAGTCAATAACATAATCATAATATGGAAGGAATAATGATGATAAAATATTTCCATATAAACAAAAATATGATCATGAAACTTAACCATGGATAGTCAAACTAATCAAATAATCACATTGAATATATTTAACTAAATTTATAATGATGTTAACCATAATATTTGACATATAAAACATACATTCAAGGCCTTATTCTAATGCAAATAATAATATCAAAGTCTGATTCCAATACATCTACGGAAATGTGTAAGTCCTTGGCCAAAACCTAATCTAGTTTGTGTTCGAAGACCTACCAATGCATCGAGGGGAAATAATAGGCCCCTCCCATCACTTACTAAGTTTAATACATTATTCATGTGAAAGGGGAGAAACATAATACACATAAATATTCATATCTTAACTACCAAATGAAATGAAAATTCTTCCCCCAATTAATAAACATAATCATAAACCATCAAGTGTTATGTTAATGGTGTTAGTAAAAATATCATCATACTATTATATATAAAATAAAGGGTTATTGATGTTGATGAATAGAAATATCAAAAAAATTATTAAAACATTCTTGAGGAAAATACCTTTTTTATATAGGAAATCACCTTCTAAAACTAAAAGTTCACAAAAAAATTTGAAAAAAAAATTATTTTTAAAATAAAATTGTATGCTTATAAAGGAAGCTGTAAAACATGGTGTCGTAATGATGGTAGAAATTTTCATATATATCGAGTATGATAAAATAAATATTCCTTTCACTTATTCAGTAAAAGAAAAGTCCACATAGTTCGGATAATTTCATAAAGATTTATTTTAAAATGTTGTTCAAAAAAGTCAAAATGGGTAACACTTTCCTTAATAAATCATTTTTAAAATCAATAAAAACATTTTTAGGTCATTTTTTGAAAACATTGTTTTTTTAAGAAGAAGGATTGTTTATTAATATATAAATGATGTAGTGATATATTGATACATTTTCTCAATCATTTTATGTAACAAAAAGTGGTAAAATGGTACTATTACTTAAAAATGATCATGAAGAACCAGAGGATAAGGAAATTAAATTATTTATTAAACAGAAATAAACTAATTTCATTCAAAGGAAATTCATGTTTAAATAATACCTATTGAAATCATATTGTGAAATAAACCCTTGAAAAGATTATAATGCGATAGTGATAATTAACAAATAAATACCTTATGAGTTTCAAATGAAAATATTCATAAAATTGTTTCATTAAAACATAATATAATAATAGTTCCTTACAAACATAGTCTAATAATATCAAAGAAAATGAAAACTCAATGTAACCAAATTAAAACAAATTAATGTATGAAATTATTTACCACTTAGTATATTTTAATTCATATTACCTAGGTTGAAATTATTAAAATTTAAATACAAAATAATAATAATTTTAAATTAATGTCATCAATAAATTTATAAGGTTATATTTATACACCATATAAAATAAATGAGGTGGGAAACATTACAATATGCCTCAATAAAGGGAAATTGAGATGATTTCCCTTATCTCCTGCTTTCTTTTGTTTGAAATTGATTTAACCTCATGTATAGTGTTTTTAAAAAATTTATCAACTTATAATATGCCATATTAATATTTAAAATATCATATATTATCCATTTATAACATCTTATCACCTTATTGTGAATAATCATTCATTATCTTCATAGTTTAGGGTGTTAATTTCCATGTTTTCTCATTCGTTCTATGTCTTGAATGTTCTAGTTCATGAGCATATTATATTGATCCATAATGTAAATAATTAATATCAAGAAATAATTTTCATATTTATAAATCAATTATAATTTTAAGACCGATAATTAAATATGGTTTTGAAAAATTAAGTACATTAGAATCATGGAGAGGTCCGGTCGTACGTACGCATGGGTAACGTTTCTATTTTCCAAATATTAGTATGGAAATGATGTTAGTATTTTATTTATATTTATATAATTATAATAATATAATAAATTCCATATTATCTCATTATACATAATTATATATCTCATCCATTTTATGTGGGGACAAAAACAGAGTCGCATCACTTTGTGAAGGCAGTTGTCCACACAAACATGAACGACGTTATCATTTTAAATGAGAGAAAACATAAGAAATAAAAATATTTATTATAATTTTAGAAGGTTATATATGTAATTAATATTATAATTGTTCCATTTATATCACATATAATATATAAATAAATCGTTATTACCTTCCATTTAAAGAATTCGTGAAAAATGAGTCACACCACTTTGCGAGTCGGTAGTCTTCTGTAGACTCGAGCAACGCTATCATATACCATACATAATGGAAAGTAAAAAAGTTATATATTATATAATGTCACCATAGGTATTATAATTTTATAAATATTATATACTTTATATCAGTCATCATACCCAACTGTGAGAGGTCGTAATTGAAAAATTAATTACATCGGTTAGCGAGGTGGTTGTCCTCTTTACACCCAAATGAAGATCTCGTAAAACATTTGATGGTAGTTGGGATAGTTGAAGGTCAATAACATAACAATAAAAAATATTTTTATATCGAATAATCTGAGGTCATTATATCCTCGTTATTTAATTATAATTTATGGTAGTGGAGGAATAATTAAAATAAAAACCCTCATTGAAGAATATTACAACTTCTTCGGGTATCCTGTTTAGGTGTTCAACAATATCATTAATACATTGTATTTATTTAAAAAATGATTTTATTACTATAAGATGAAATTAGAGATGTTATTTTTTCTGTTATTTCCCCTAAAAATGTTTTGATGGGGGGATAAGAGAGGGGAGTAGGTTGCATTTTATAAGTGGGGTGAGTGTCATACTTGTAATTTTTAAAATTAAAAAGATGCACCCATAATTTTATTGTACCAAACGGGTCCAAAATGGAGAATTCATGAAACTTGTAAATAATAAGATCTAAATATTTCCATAAAATATGTTTTAGTTGTTTTCTGTAATTTTAACCCTGATATTTTTAGATCACTCCCCCCCATAAATTATTTTTTACCTCAAGAGTGGTAAATTATTTTTTATATTTTTTACAATTAATTATGGTCTAAAATGAATATCCCCTTCTCTATTAATATATATTATTATTATTAAAAATATGCCATCAATTTTTCTAAATTATATTCATGTAAGTGTGAAATTTTAATTTAAAATTAATCCTATAGGCAAGATGAGAATGTAGGATTTCAATAAAAAATGTTCAAAAGGTTTCAATGTTATTTTATAAAACTTAAAAATAGAAATAATTGTATTAAAAACTATTTGAAGAATTTATATATATAATTTAACTAATTATAATTTAAATCCAATATAAAAAATAATTTAACTATATAAAAAATATAAACAAAAAGTAAATATTGAATTAAAATTCTATATTATGCCCTATTCAAATAAATAAAGTATATCAAGAAAATAAAAATTAAAATCACCCTTGGATAATTTTTAATTTATTATATAAAAATAGATTTTATTTTTCCATATATTTTTTTTAATATAAGTAATAATTAATTTTAGATAATTTTTGGAAAGCACAGATAAACCGTCTTTTAGAAAAAATAGTTTTTCCGAAAACATTTATTTTTATTTTCAATGATTCTTAACTTATCTAAAATAAATATATATCCATTTTATTTATTTTTTATTTTAGTCATTATTAGTATTACCCTATAATTTGATAGTTATATTATCATGGTAATATTTAAAAACTAACAATTTTATAGAGTATTGTGTTTAGTTCAAACCCAGCATTCCATTAATCGAATGCTATCAAAGATATTTAACTAATTTATAAATAAATATATTTTAAATTATCAGTATATTATATTCAAATATAGTCTTGGTTTTTTGTGTCATATGTTCAATCAAATAATATTTTAACATTTTAAAATCTTAAGTTGTTATAATTGCATTTAGATTATTCCAGATTATCATTAACAAACACAACCCTAAATTTATCCAAATATTCATGAAAAGCTATTTCATAATATACATAAATATAGTGAGAGACTTTTTTTATCCAGAAATTAATATCTTTAAACTCACAATGACTATACCTAGTCCAAAATAATGTCTATGAAATGTATTATAGCTTAACTTATTGTAAACAGTACCAGAAAATGTGATAAAAATTGAAAAATACTATGCTCTATGAAGCTGTTCGAATAGGTCATTAATAAGAGGAAAATGATACTTATTATTAAGAGTAATGTTATTGATTCATCTATAATCCATGAAAATTATCATAGAAAATCCTTATTTTTAACAAACAAAATAGTGGAACCCTAAGGGGAAGTGAAAGGGTGGATACAAAACTTTTCAAGAAACTCTAATAACTTATTTTTCAATTATAACAACTCAAAAGAAGACACAATATATGGAGATTTAGATATTTTATTAGTGAAAAGAACTACAAAAATAGTAAATTAAAATTATCAATCTGTATTTATACTAGAAAAATCATCATGAAAAAAATCAATATGTTCATTTAAATCCGTAATATATAATGTTTGAATGGTTTCCAACTTTTAATTAATATGTTTAATAAAAAACTCACCCCCATCTTTAATTATTTTCCTAGCATCCTGATATATTATAAAAGGTAAAAATATCAATCTCAAAATCATATTTAAATTCAATCTAAGGATTGAATATGATTAAATAATCACTTTAATCAATATTATCATGATAAATTGAAATAAAATATAACTCCAAGAATAACATAAAACTCTACTAATTGTAAGGAAAATATACTTTTAGTAAGACCCATTGAACATTTGATGATAGGAATGTTCTAATATTTGTATGTTACTTTAATACATCCACAATGAATTTTTTCAATATGATTAATTTTAATTTCCTGAAATTATATTCCCATTTTATAAGAATATTTCATAGAAATTATAGAATGTGTATATCCTAAAAAAAAAATATATTATCATATATATAGTAAATAAATAATGTACCAACCATTACATTTTTTGATTTCCCCATAACAAAAATCAACATTTAAACACTTTTCTTCTTATAGTGCTAATGATAACTATCCTTAATAACTTTCATTGAACATGAATTCACATAATAACCCACCTCATTACAATGAATGAATTTTACTACCCTATATTCAGTATTGGTCTGACTATTAACATTTATCATTTCATTATAGTCACAAGAAAAATGTCCCAACATTCCATATTGGTAGCACTTCCCATATCTCAAAATAAATTCGATAAAATATTTCCTACCACACTTATAAAAATATGTTAATTAAAAATTCTTACCATCAAGTTTCATAAATGAATTCTTCTACATTTCCAACCAAATATATCTCTTATAATCCTTATTATTATAAATGTCCATAGATTCTACTTAAACCTTCTCATCAAACCAAATAGTTTCCCCATAACTTCAAAACACATAATTAGTTATATCCCATTGTTAACATGGATACAATCCTTAAAAAATAAATAAATTTTACTATAATGGTCCGAATGAAATTTGGTTTAAAACCAAAAAAATGAAACATCAGTGTCATAGAAGGAATTGTATTACCCATCTTTTTTCTTGAAATCTAGGAATTACATTTCTATTCTATGTCAAAAAACAGTACAAAAAGACTTTTCATTGAATTGTTATTTAATTTCCATCCCTTCACCTATATTAATTTTAACTTGTCCCTTAGTTTTATTAATAAAATACCACCAAATATTAGATTCACCATCAAAATGATAAATATAAAGGTTTTCCTTATACTGTTTATAGCATCTCATTACATTAAATATCTTCTCTAAAGCATTAATATCTTGTTTAGTTATTATTAAGTCTAAGGATCCACAAAAGTATGGAAGGTGTAGTTTCATTAAATTATCTACTATAGATTTATTCTTCTACGGATAATATAGTATCTATATTTGATTAGTACATACCTTAATAGTATTCATAAGCTAATTAAACATAGTAATAATCTTGTCTATTCCAATAAAAACCATTTTATATTGTTGTTTCAGAAGGATATTCTCCTCATTGTGTTATTCTATCTCATCTTGCTTATTTCCAATATGAAAAAACTTTATGAATAAGCATAAATCGGATTGATCTATATAAAAATCCTCAAAATATATCCCGTGATAATATATCCATAAATTAGAATATATATATAATATCATTTAACTTCATTATACATTTAATATTTTCTAAACCTTTTCTCTGATTCCAACAGTAAAAATAAGTAATAACAACCTATAATATACATTATTTATAATTTATATTTCATTTCGCACATCCCAAATAGATTTTTAGATTTATATTTTTTTGGAATTATGAAATATATTAATTTATAGATTATAAATTCCCACACAGTGCCCATTTTTCCAAAAAAACATATTATTTAAAAGGGAAATCTTACTTAATTAAATGTTACTCTCATATCTAGAACTCAGAATTTATTAATGTTATTAATCATCCCCAATCCTATTTAAATTATTTTTATTATTTCGTATTATAAAATCAAATTTCATTTAGGGATATAAAATAAAATAAACCCATTATCCAATTTTTTAATTATGAAATTTCATAAGAATTATTTTGTTTATCAAATAAAAATTGAGATCAAATATTCATTGAATTTAATATAAAAACAAATACTTAATCAATATATTTCATAAAACATTGAAAATACAATTATAAATTAAAATTAATTATCATAATTATTTATTGAAAAACATGAAAAATCATTTGTACCTTATTGGAAAAGCAACACATTCACATGTTTTTTTAAAGGACATAAACTTCACTTAAAAATAAGTGGTCCTTTTATTACCTTTTAAAATAAAAATATTTAATTCGTAAACCATAGAAAAAGTATCATATTAAGATCTTGGGGAATTATACATTCATTCACCCATATAAATCTACTGACAATTGAATCATCTACTAAGATAATTCCTACATCTCTTAAGAGAAACCTATAACTGGTAAACTCTATCACTTGAAAAAATGAATTAGATAGCTATATCAAGCTCACTAATAATCATTGATTTAACAGTTTTATCAATCATTCATATAAAATTTAGAAGAACTACAAAATAAATAAATCACATGTAGATTTAAAATTAACTATAGAGATTATTTGAACTGGTGTCTAATCCGATAAGCAATACATCTTTCAGTTATCTCTGAAAATAGAGAAATGAATTCTTCATCCTTAAGAAAAAATAAAATTGAATACATAACCAAAGAGTGGGAAATTAGTTTTTTTGAAAACCATGTTACCATATAGAGAAATATTTATAAAGAAAAACAACTATGATGGGGGGGGGAAATCTATGTCAAGATTTATAATATAAAAAATCCTTTCGTAATTTTCTAAAAATTCAAAATTAAACCATATAGAAAATATTGAAAATATTAATTTTCATTAATTTTTATTAAAATCAAAAAATACTAAAAAAATAAATTTATCATTATTTCCAACATAAATAAGAATACTTGTTGAATTTTTAAAAGTATATCGAAAAAAAAACAAAAAAAAAACAAGAAAGAACTCATTCAAATAGTATATTTAAAATATTCCCAAACCTCGAGTCCCGGCTCGTAAAATTAAAATTTCTACTCTCTAGAGAAATAAAATTATACAATTTTTCAAATTTATTAACTAAAAATTCCATTTAATTCCAATATCATTATTCTGTTTATTTCATTTTTTTCCATGATTTATTTAGTTACTAAATTGGTCAAGCTCACAATAGACATTTTGAGGATGTTTGATTTATAAGTCAAAAATGAAATCGGTTGGTTGAATAGGGTTAAATATATCATGTTTAGATCATACTAAGAATAATAATTATGAAAAAATATTTTTTAATTCTTAAAAACAATATAACAAGACATGTATGGTGGGTGTGGAGAATAATATATGTCGCATCATGGAGTTGGCAGTCTGCACATGTACCAAAGTGACGTTTCCATTTTTATACATAATGGAAAATAAATATGGTATATAAAATTTTACTTTTATAGAATAATAATTATGTTATAAATTTAATATTTATGTATGTTTTCTGTCCTAATGACTAACCATGTAGGGTAATAATTAAAAACAAATACCACCACTTTGTGGAGGTTGTATTTCACACAAATAATGTGTGCCTTAATAACAAACAAAGATATGAAAATGGAATGGTGTTAACTAATATACAATATTTAAAATAATAATAATAATTTCATAAACATCCTATATATTCATTAATTCTATATCTATAACCAACTGTGTTAGGTGATTATAGGAAATGAAACACCTCACATTATAGAGGTGGCAGTCCACATGTATACTCGACTATTGTTTTCATTTCCCATAGATAGAAAAGATAAATACAACAGTTGTTACCAGAAAACATTAATAATAACATATAGACAAGATACTGATGTCTTTTTTCGAGATTGTTTAGAATTAATTTTAACGATATAGAAGAAAAAATAAACATGAAATAGTTTGGATATGAATTATACCTCTTTTTCAGATATATCCCTTCCTAATACCTCGAAAGAATTATAGGATTGGACTTTTGATAATATCAGGGCCTCAAGAACATGGGAATTATTTTTAGAAAGTGTTTTGGTTTATTCTTTACCATGAAAATAGTCTCAAAATGAGTAAATAAGTGATGAGAGGATATAAACTTTTATAAGTGAGGGGATTCGAAATATTTTAGATAATATATAATTTTAATATGACAAATTTGTTTCCCAAGTTCAGGGAGATCAAAATATAAAATTTTCAAAGAAAATATATTTTATGGTCGATGCATAATAAAAAACAAAATTTATCCATGTTTTAGATATATTTAATTCCTTATTACTTAGTTTAACCCCTATTAACCCTTTTTAAGCTTGAACAACGTGATTATCTTTTATCATGGTAACTATTAATTGGGACTTAAAATGAAATCGTTTATTTTATAGATAACATTTTGGATAAAGTAAACCCATTTCTATTCTGAAAAAAATAATCATATAGAATTATCATATAATATAAAATCCCATAAAATATATTTATGAACATTATTATGAAATGAAATTTATTAACTATTAAATATACCTAGGTTTTCATACAATCACTCACTAATGAGGGTGTAATAACCATGACCCCAGAAACTCGAATCTAGTATCTAAATTATTAAATTGGAATAAAATTCATGAAATCACATATCGAAAGACTTAATAGTTTAGTAGTCTTTGTAAAATAGACACATATTTAAATTTCACATTAAAATTTATGAAATAATATATAAAAATTATTTTCTTTGTGAACTCTATTATTCCTTACAGCATATTCCTACATGTCAATCCCAAAACACATCCTGTTTTCCTAGGGAAAATAAAAAAATAAGAAATATGTGATATGTGATATCATATGCTCAATAAGGGTAATATTTGGGCATAAGAAATCTTGAATAAATAATAATAATCAATATGGAAGAGGAAATCACTGAAAAACATGTCATTTTATAAATAATAATATCATTATATGGAAAAAATAAATGATGATCAAATAAATCAGTATAAATAATTACAAGAGCCTGAATATTATCCATAGATATTCTATAAAATTAAATAATAACATGGACATCAATAATTTCTATCATATTAATTTAATTCATTATTCTGTCAATTTAAAACATACATTCCAGAATACTCAAAAAATAATATGAATCTATAATTAGAAACTATCTAATTTAGTCAACTGGTTTGTCTCATGCGATTCATCGATGCATCGAGGGCCATATATAAAGATTCCACACACAACACATACCAATTGAAATTAATTCATTGTATTTAAAGGGTGAACCATAATCAACAAAAACATTTTTATTTAAAAACTAGCTTACAAAATGTTAATGCGTACCCCAATCAAATAAACAGAATCATAAACCATCCACTGTAATATGGGGAATGGTAATGAAATCGTGCATCCTCCATCAAACTAATCATAAGACATAATATTCAATAATAATGATATCAA
Organism: Viscum album; assembly: GCA_963277665.1. Classification (NCBI taxonomy): domain Eukaryota; kingdom Viridiplantae; phylum Streptophyta; class Magnoliopsida; order Santalales; family Viscaceae; genus Viscum; species Viscum album. The sequence continues at coordinate 1,014,460,053 of OY728120.1, read as the reverse complement.
TATATCATGTCCCAATTTTATCATAACTGAAATAAATGGTTGATTTTATTGAAGAATATAAATAAAAAAATCATTAAAAACATTTTGGAGGAAAATAAACCTTTCACTTTGAAAATATTATTATAAAAAAACTCATCAAATATTTTGAATATAATTTTATTTGAAATTATCATTTTAATTTTTTTAAAATATTCTCTATCAAAATTAGTGGTCATGGTGAAGGGAAATTCTATTTATTCAATAAACATTAAAACAATGATTCCTTTTACATTTTCACTGAAAGCCAAATGAGAATTTTTTCGAAAATGACATGGTTATTACATTCAAGAAAATTGTAAAAATTATGTCCAGCGTAAAAATTTATTTTGATAAATCATTTTTATAATCATAAAAAGATGTTTTAAAATATTTTTTAGAATACTTTGTATTTTAAAATAATTGATTTCCAACTGAAGATTGAAATATAGTTGGATTTTATTAAAAACAATTTCTAAATAATTTAAGTTCAAATTAGTGTAATATGGTAATATTAAATAAATAAATAATGAATATATAGAGGTAATAATATATTCTTCTCCTATAATATAAATGTCAATTAATTCCTCGAATAGATACTTAAACATATATAATCCCAAATAATGATGATATTGTGAAATAAACTGGTACCACATTGGTAACTTTTCAATCATAACACCTATGAATGAAATAAAAAATTTTAAACACTTGATACCATGAAAAAATTATTCATCATATAATCTATCAAAAGGGGTAGTATATAAATGACACAAGGGAATATGTTTTGAAGATGTTGTATGTCTGACATAGATAAAATTGTGATTAGAAACCCTTACCTCTAGTTAGACTTCCATCGTATGTGTTTAACCCTCCTGTATAATAAATATAGGGCTATTATGCATCTATTACTGAAACATACTAATTTAACTCATTCCTTGTATGATTTACATATAGTCCTTTGTCACTAATTTATTAAAAAATCATTTTTATTATCACCGTTTCATTTGATAATTGGTTCATTTTTCATGAATGTTGTAGTTTGTTAATTTGGTTAATTTTAATTTGATCAAAGATAAAAAACACATAATTAATTTTTAAAATGATATAAAAAAATTAATATTCATTCTATATGTATTTATAGAAATATGTATAATTTACATATTGAAAGTGAAATATACCATTAATGGAGATGGTAGGTCGTACGTACACATGAACATTATTTTCATTTTTCAGGATGAATGGAACAGAATGAAAATAAATGTTAATTTATCATTATAGAATCATTATTTTGTTATATATACAATCTATATTAATTAAATACATCCTTATAACAATCCATATAAAAATAAAATTGAAACATTTTCACATTGATACGTAAAGGTGGTAGTCTAAACGTGCGTTGGAGTGGCTTTATTATTTTATAATATAATGTGTTGTAAGAAGTAAGATGTGAAATTAAATTCCCATAAGTATGGATATATAATAAATATCACAAAAATTAATTAACTTTAACATTACATCATATCATTAAAATAGAAAAAAAAATCACATCAATCATGAAGTGATAGTTTATCTTAATATCAAGAAACGTTATTGTATTCCCCCATGGAATTGAATGTAAGAAGGTAATTTTGTTATAATAATTATATAAGTATAATAATTTCATTAATATAATAAAAATACCTAAAATCTGTCATTATATCCATCCATGAAAGGTTGTGATAGAAGATTAATTACATCGTTTTGTGAAGCTATAGTCCACCATACACATGATCGATGGTTTCGTTTCTCAGTTGATGGAAGTGGAGATTTAAATAGGTTATTAAATTATCATAATAAATTATAAATTTATAGTTTAATATACATTTATAATATTATAATTTTCTAAGAAGTTTTTAATGAATTTTAATAATAAATAATCAAATACACATGTTCAATAATCTCGTCTCTTCTTCAGATTGCCTCATAAGGTTTATACCAAAAATCTTTATTAGGAATGATTCATAATAAAACTAAGTCCTATAGGATGTGGGTAATTTTTTAAAGACGTTAATTGGGTACATGATGGTTGAAAAAAAAATGTTTTTATATTTTAACAGGGGGATACTGGGTATCCTTTTATAAGTCTCTGAAGGACACACATGGATGTTTTTAACAAATAAGGTGATTCCCATGTTTTTCTCATTAAAACAGCCTCATAATGGGTCATTATAGAACCATGTAGGTGATAAGGTAAAAAAATATCCCGAAAATGCTTGTTAGGAATGTTTTTAGGTCATTTTAACCCTTATCATCTTAGTTTAACACCCCCCTGACAATCCAATTTTTACCTTTACCACAGTAATTAATTTTTATTATTTACACTAATAATTATTGTTCAAAATTAAGTTAAAATCATTATATAATATAAATTATGATTATTCAAAATATTTAATCCATTTTTTCTATATTATACTAATAAAATTTGAAGAATTAAATTTAAAATTAAAAACATATGCGATGAAAGAGCTGTATTCCAATGTGAAAATTCTCATAAGTATAAAATGATTTAATATAAAATTTTAGTATTAAATTTCGTTAAATGAAATAAATTATAATATTTTTAATTTAATTAAACTATTTTTAAATTAAAATCAATTTAAAATATAATTTAACTTTGTTTATAATTTTCACTAGAAGTTAGATTTCAATAAAAATATATATTTATCAATTTTCATCGAAACAAATTAATCATTTCCAAAAACTCTAAAACATTTTCCCCAATATGATTTTGAAATTTAGAATTAAAAAATTAATTTTACTTTTTAATATATTTTTTTAGAAGTTGTATAAATTATATTAAAATTATATGTGTAATTCACGACTAACCTGCCTTTTAAAAAATATAGTTTTTAGGAGAAATTTCGTTCACTTTCAAATGGGTCATAAATTTTTTTAATATATATATAACCTTTTACTTTTATTTATACATTTATACACTATTTAATTTTAATATTTTAGTTATTAGTATTTATATACTTCATCTTAATAGCTAGTTATAATTTTAATTTTTAAATAATTATATTTTTGTAGTGTATCGGATTTCATTCAGACCTGGGGTCAGGTGCATTGAATGATATCTAAAATAAATAATTAATATATAAATAAATATATCATCACATATTAGGATGTTACTATAAGGACCCAGCCTTAATCATTACATAATTTTGAATTAAATGAATAATTCACATTGAGGATCTTTTCAGGTTTAGAGTTGTAGAGATTTAGGCCATAACTATTACATTACAACAAGAATATTACAAGTAGACACTACTACTCAGTATCCTTATTTCATAAAATAAAAACTCTTAAAAAGAAACATGTCTAGTTCCATGTTTTAGATATCTTGACTTTTCCTTGATCCCATCCTTGACCCTATTCATCATTAAGTCCTGTGGAAAACATTTCAAAAACTTTGGATGAGAATAAAAAGTTCAGTAAGGGTTATAAAATAAGGAAGGAAAACATTATCCCATTAATAAATACAACTCAATGAAACCATACATTTCAATTATAACATACCTTATGAAATCATGAGATTTATGAATAACACACACAAATCATAAATCATAAAGGTTACATATGGAATCCATATCAAACTTAAATTATAGCTATCATAGCTACGTAGGGATTTACACTTGGAATACCCATCACAGTATATTCCCTGAATCTCTTAAGAGAAACATCTCGTTTACCTCCGTCACGTTACCAAATGAATTGGAGAGCTATCTCGGGCTCACCAACCCTAGGTTTATCACGGAACCACCCATATACGTAAACAATGCCCAATAACCATAACATAATCATAACATATAACACATGTATAAAGGAAAGAAAACATTTCCACATTCCAATATATCAAATCAAGATATTGAAATAAACAATGTTTAATCAAATCATTTTCAAAACCATTTAAAAAGGGATTTTTGAAACAAAGTGTCTCATAAAACATTGATGCTTTTAAATGAATAATCATTTGAAAACAATAATGTCCATATAAATAAATCCTAAAACCCATTTTGAAAACATGTACATGAATTAGAAATATTTAGAAGAATAAATCATTAAATCATTTAGAATGATATTTTAGTTAAAGAGTTTTTTTAAAAAAAAGGGGGACGCTTCAATACAAGTAATTGAAGAATAAATTTTAATCAGATCATTAAAATATCATGAGAATAAAGGGATTCATGATATAATATTTCATAGGACAGTATATACGCCATATAAAAGGGAATTGGTGCATAACAACAATGAAGTCTCAATGGAAATGTTAATTGAGATAAAGTCCCTTATAAATATGGTATCCTTAAATTAAGGATAAATAAATCTCATAATTATGTGTGAAAAATATAAATACACCCAATATAAGTGGATATTAAGTGTAAAAAAATGGGAGGTAATTCACACAAATTCATAGGATGACATAAATAAAAAAAAGAATATCAACCAAAAGAATGGGAGTTGGGTTAAGGAGTTCCCTTACCGATTTGGTAACTTACAAATCATATGTCACATGAAAGAAGCATCATCCAATGAATATATAAATACTCATAAATGAGAGTATATTACACAAATAGTACAATCCCAGGCAGTACATCTTCCACACAAAAGGAAATAGTGTCTAATATAGCATGAATCTCACGGGAATAAAAAGTTAGATGAAAAACCCTTACTTCATTGTATTCAAATTGAATCGTATGAAAAAAAGTTAATAACCTCAAAATGAATCAAAAAATACCACGAATATAAAGCTAATCATGGTAATATATATCAATGGCATTACACATTACACCACATGTAATAAATAAGTGGCGAACAATGGAAATCTCACGGAATCAAAAGTGAGATAAGAAAATCCCTTACAAAAATTCGAAGCATAACAGTGACACTTAAAAATTCTTAAAATGAATTGATGAGAGTAAGAGGGGGTATCTAATTATATGAAAATACAAATTACAGTATGGTTAATATAAAGGAACATCATCCAACATAATAACATGGAGCATAAATGAAATGACATAAAAGAGAGTACTTGAAAAGAAAGAGTGAGGTCGGATACCTTACCTCGTGTCCGACTTGACTCGATCGTTCTTTAATTTCCTGAATAATAAACTAAAGTTAATTTCAACTTTCTTAAGAACCTTTTTTAGGTTTATTATTCCTTTTATATCACTTATTACCACGTTATAAACATTATGTAATCATTTAAGTTAATAACGTTCATTTTGTTGATATTTGGTACTTGAGTCAAAATGAACACCTTATATTTACAAGTTGTACATGTGGTCAATATTTCATTATATCCAGAATTATATTCATTATTTGGATATCATATATATTATATATATCCAGTATATACATGTTTTTATAATAGTACATAACATTTAGAGGTAAGAAATGAAGTGCACCGTTCATGGAGACGTTAAGTCGTACGTACGCATGAACGCAACTTTCATTTCTATTTCTTATTTTAATGGAATTAAAACATAATGAGACATAGGTATATTATAATTTCATTATAATGTAGTATCATTAACTCTATCCTTTATACATCCTACATAAGGCATTAACGAGTCACATCACTTTGAGGGGGCGGTAGTCCGCACTTCCTCAAATGAGATTATCGTATTTACCCACTATGAAAACCATAAAGGTTTGATATAATTGGGAAGTATAGAAGCATAAATAAATAATAAACATAATATATATCATATATAAATACATTTCCATCATAATGGACACCATGATAGGCAGTGATATGTAATTGAACAATCGTCGTTTCGTGAGGCGTTAGTTTTCCATCCACAAACAAATTATGTTCTTCATCCATTAGATTGAGGTGTTTGTTAGTGTAGTTCGAATACTTCTCATAAAAAATCATAGTATATCTAGGATACTGTTTTTGTTACAAAATAATGTAAATAAAAAGATTTTAGGGGTTGGAGAAGTAAAATAAAAGAAAACAATTTAAGAGAAACTGTTACCTTTAATTTGGGTAACTCTCTTTGGATTGAACCAGAGGACTTATTGAAATGACTTTTTCCTAAGTTAAGGATTCTAAGAGGAGGAGAGGGATGTAGGGAGCTTAATTGGGAAGAGTTTTGACGAGCTAAATGTCTTTAGAGGTGTGAGGAATTTCATAGAATTGGTCTCCTTCTATAAGGGAGAGGAGGGGCTCTTTAGGAAAGTGTGAAAATATTATTTTATTATATAATGATATTCGGTTTCTAATGGTCCAAAAATCATTAAGATCTAATATAAGATGACTCTTATTCGAAATAAAATCATCCAATCATAATTGGACATTTTTTGGATAATATTTTAATCATTATAATCTTATTTATTTTAATCATTTATTAATGAGGTAAATACCGCATCATTATTGTGTCATAAATAATTTAATTTATTCGATGTCTATAAATTATAAAACAAATACTATCATGTAGTAAATAGCTTTAGCTTTCCAATGAATATTTATAGTAGAAAATAGTACTTATATAACACCATATAAAAATTAATTACTAAAAACGTTTTGTTAATGCCAATTTTGTCTTTACATTAAATTAAATAATCTAAATTGTCATTTTCACTCCCAAGTGGATCAATGGGGTCTCAAAATCGACCCAAAGATGGCCATGGTCGTTAATGACTCTACCAATAAGGTTAGGACAAGTGTTAAGGTAATTTTTAATTATTATAATAATCTTTTAATCTTGAATTACCATATTTACCTTTAACCGCGGTAAATAAAAGTCAAAAGTTACTATTCACCAAAAATTATTTTCATCTTATTGAAACACATTTTACTTCTTGATAACAACCATGTATGTCAGATTTTTTAAATTCAATTCACAGAAGTGGTAAAATTCCATTTAAAAGAAAAAGTCAGTTTTTTTAACTACCACTAAGTGGTGTTACTATTAATCAAAAATTGAAGTTTTTCAGAAAAATACCAAAAATTAATCCTAAGCTATATTTGATATTCCTAATTCAAAAATGATGTCCATTTTTGGAAATTCAAAACATATAATTGGCATTACTTAATTTAAAAATTAATTCCCGCTGTTAAAACTAATAGCGTATTTTTAAGAAACAATAACTATCAAAAGATGGATAGTTGATTTATTCCAATTTCAAAGTTAAATTGATTCTAATGACCCATATTGGATTAAATGGTAAAAATATATTTTTATTTCACTTTAAAACCAATTAATAAGATAATATAGTCATATAAATAAATTATATTAAAAGGAACTTTTTAATTAAAATACTATATTTTTTACTATTCATTTACAAATGAACTTTGTCGGAAAAATTGCAAAAATTTACAAAAAGTAAATTCTGATGTCCCCATTCTAAAGAATGATTTTATTTGGTCATTTATAATGTATTAATGTGACCAAAACTAGATTTAAAAAGGGTTCACCATTAAAAGGCGATAAATCGGCCTTTTAATGTAAATTATGCTTAAAATTAGATTTATTCACATTTCAAGCCTCTAACTTTCATTGGATAAATGTAAATACATTTAACAAACACGTATAATCATTTTGTATTTAGTTTTGTTAATTCCTGCCAATACAATGTCTAGGAGTTGACTACCGTTTAAAATAATAATATTATATTATTAGTGTGCAACATAAGATTTCAAAGAAACCCGTTGTTGCGTATCAGGTACGCTATTTCAACCCTTTTAATGTAAAATTAATATTTAATTCAAAAATATTAATGAATATGAAATATGTCTTATTCTTCATTTATCTGGGATGTTACATCCTTCCCCCCTTTTGGGAATTGTGTCCTCGCAATTTTAAAACTGGTCTTGGAAACTTCATTAAAAGTCCCACATCAGAAAAAAAGTCAATAAAATTATCACTTTAATATAAATAAAGATATATATATAGGTCACTAGAGACAACCCATAATAAGATTCCATGTAAGAAAACATGGATATGGAAGAAAAACTAACTCTCATTGATTAATGGAGAGTGATAGATAAATTGATCACAAAAAGTTAACCGCCACAATACCATGAATTTGTAGTTGGGTAAAAGTCTGAAGATAAAATAGAGGTTATAACTTTTTTTTTCTACAAGATCCTTTTCATAGAGTTGAAAAATTTTATTAATAACTAGACTAAGATTGTAATGAAATATACTTACTTCTCATGTATAGTTTCATCCTTTAATAAAATTATTCCACAAACTCATCTTTTCTCCAATCGATGAATATTGAAGATGACTTGTTCACATTAAAATCACTATAATAAATGTCTATAGAATTACATAATCCACAAAATATTAACTATAAATATCCATTGCCTTTATACATTAACCAAAACCAAAATTTCTAGTACAAGATCAGATAATCCCCAAAAGGATAATCCTTTATAAAAAGAAATATTACCCTTAATCTCCAAAATTCAACAAAAAGAACCCAAGGTTAAAGAAACACCATTAAATAAACTACTATGCATAAAATTCTCCAAATTAATCCAAACTAATATTGAAACCCAAATATCTGAAGGATTTAACGACATAGTCTTCCAAGATAAATCTTGACATTTATCTCTAAATAACATCAGTTACTCTAAAATTATCATACTGAAAAGTACTTAACCTAATCACATATCCTCCATGATATGTTAATCATTTCCATAGATAACCCAAAATCAACTTATTCCTAATTCATCAGATCATCTAACTAAAATTAATTAGTCATACTGACCAGGGACCTCATGTAGTCCAGTGGCAGGTGATGAATACCAGTCACACTTTGGTTATGGGTTCGATTCCCACAGCTTCGTCTGACGCGACGGGTTGTCACATGGTTTGCATGTTGTCCCTTTTCAAAGACTACATAATTTTATAACATTCCCAGAAAAGATATAAATTCATGAAAAATAACCATAACATATTTTAACCACAGAGGTTATCTAATAACTTTCATTTTGCATCCCAAAATGTATTAACTGGTAATTTTCTCAAATTCAAGGATCATATAAACCAAAATGGTTCTTTATTACTATATCAACAAAAGAAAAGATAATTATTCATTGAATAAAATTTTCATATATCAAATATCAGGGTTACACATACTATAAAAAGTCTTCTAATGTAATCCCATCATCAAAAGATCCTTAATACTTTTAATTATTTCACCATCCCAGAGTCTACCATAACTCTTGAATCTCATATATGTTGAATTCTTACACATTCAACATTCTTCATGATCAATTAACCATTCCTTTTCAAAATATTTCGAAATACATATTACCTACAAAAAAATCATGAATCATATCCTAAGACTCAATAATGTCAAAACATATGTTAAGAAATAATACATACCTTTCATTGTTCATTGTCAGTTTCTTCATCCTCAATCGGAATGGCATTAGGTATTGGTAAAAAAATATTTGTATGATCCTGGTGATCCCATTCCTGAAACTTCATCGTAGGACATGTGTTTGTATAATGACTATGCATACCACATTTAAAACATTCAATTTATCCCTCAGAAATAAATTCTTTCCCTTTCCTAGAGTCGACTGGATTCTTCCTTTTTCCATGGCAGGTTCTTGCTTTATGACCTTCATTTCCACATATATAGCATCGTCTCGTCCCTTTGAAGCGTTTTCCGAGGAGTTTCTTTCGACATCCATGACACAATGGGTTTTGAACATACTTACCTATATGATTATTACTTGAACTTCCGTAAGGATTTGTTTCTCGCATATACGACGCCTTATAAAAATCACCAAGGTTAAAATTGTCAATCATGACTCCAGATAGTTGGTTGATAATAACCACAAGAGTTCTCATTACAACCCCCATTTCATTCAATTTCTCATTCATAAAATCGTCATAGTTTTCTTCACATCCATTATTACTTTGATTCCTACTAGATCCATCCATTGACTAAAACCAAAAATGTATGTGTGATTATATCAATAAAATCATCATATAATATCTTATAAGAATGGTAAACACTACGATATACTTATGCATGTAATCTTAAACTCATTAACGTTATCTAAAAGAAAACTATGACTCTTTCTGAAATCCTAACCATTATGGTAATGTCACTTGTCCTTAAAGAATTCCCTAACCTCTAAAGTTATCTAAACTGACCTCTGATACCAACTGTAAGAACCCAACCTTAGTCATTACATAATATTGAATTAAATGAATAATTCACATTGAGGATATTTTTAGGTTTAGAGTTTTATAGATTTAGGCCATAACTATTACATTACAACATGAATATTACAAGTATACACTACTACTCAGTATCCATTTTTTCATAAAATAAACACTCTTAAAAAGAAACATGTCTAGTTCCATGTTTTAGATAGATTGACTTTTCCTTGATCCCATCCTTGAACCTATTCATCTTTAAGTTCTGTGGAAAACATTCCAAAAACATGGGATGAGCATAAAAAGCTTAGTAATGGTTATAAAATAAGTAAGTAAAACATTTTCCCATCAATAAATTCAAATCAATGAAACCAAACTTTTCAATCATAACATACCTTATGAAATCATGAGATTTAGGAATAACACACAAAAATCATAAATCATAAAGGTTACTTATGGCATCAATATCAAACATAAATTATAGATATAATATCTACTTAGGGAGTTACACTTGGAATACCCATCACCGTATATTCCCTAAATCTCTAAGGAGAAACATCGCGTTTACCTCCATCACGTTACCCAATGCATTGGAAGCTATCTCAGGCTCACCCGCCCTAGGTTTATCACGGAACCACCCATATACATAAAAAATTCCCAATAACCATAACATAATCATAACATATAACACATGTATAAAGTAAAGATAACATTTCCACATTCCAATATATCAAATCAATATATTGAAATAAACAATGTTTAATCAAATCATTTTCAAATCCTTTCAAAAATAGATTTTTGAATCAAAGTGTCCCATACCACTTTGAATATTTTAAATGAATTTTCATTTGAAAACATTAATTTCAATATAAATAAATCCTAAAACCAATTTTTAAAACATGGACATTAATTATAAATATTTAGAAGAATAAATCTTTAAAACATTTAAAATGATATTTTAGTTATAGAGTTTTTAACAAAAAGAGGGATGCTTCAATACAAGTAATTGAAGAATAAATATTAATCATAACATTATCATATCATTAGAATAAATGGATTCATGATATAATATTTCAAAGGACATTATATAAACCATATAAAAGTGAATTGGTGCATAACAACAGTGAAGTCTCAATGGAAATGTAAATTGAGATAAAATCCCTTATAAAGATGGTATCCTTAAATTAAGGATAAATCAATCTCATAATTATGTGTGATAAATATAAATACACCCAATATAAGTGGATATTATGTGTAAAAAAATAAGAGGTAATTCACACATAATCATAAGATGACATAAATGAAAAAAAAAGAATATCAACCCAAAGAATGTTAGTTGGGTTAAGGAGTTCCCTTACCAATTTGGTAACTTACTAAACATATGTCACATGAAAGAAGGTTCATCCAATGAATATGTAAATACTCATAAATGAGATTATATTACACAAATAGTACAATCATGGGCAGTCCATATGCCACACAAAAGGAAACAGTGGCCAATATAGCATGAATCTCACGGGAATAAAAAGTGAGATGAAAAACCGTTACTTCATTGTATTCAAATTGAATCGTATGACCAAAAGTTAATAACCACAAAATGAATCACAGATTACCATGAATATAAATCTAATAATGGTAATATATATCAATGGAAGTACACTTTACACCACATGTAATAAATAATTGGCAACCAATGGAAATCTCACGGCATCAAAAGTGAGATAAGAAAATCCCATACAAAAATTCGACAGCCTAACGGTACCACATAAAAATTATTAAAATAAATTGATGAGAGTAAGAGGGGTCTCTCATCATATGAAAATAAAAATTACAATTTGGTGAATATAAAAGAACATCATCAGACATAATAACATGGAGCATAAATGAAATGACATAAAAGAGAGTACTTGAAAAGAAAGAGTGAGGTCGGATCCCTTACCTTGTGTCCAACTTGACTCGATCGTTCTTTAATTTCCTTAATAATAAACTAAAGATAATTTATACTTACTTAAGAATCTTTTTAAATTTTATTATTCCTTTTATATCACTTATTACCATGTTATAAACATTATGTAATCATTTAAGTTAATAACGTTCATTTTGTCGATATTTGGTACTTGAGTCAAAATGAACACCTTATATTTACAAGTTGTCCATTTGGTCAATATTTAATTATATCCAGAATGATATTAATGATTTTTAAATCATATATATTATATATATATAGTATATACATGTCTTTATAATAGTACATAACATTTAGAGGTAAGAAATGAAATGCGCCGTCCATGGAGATGGTAAGCCGTACGTATGCATGAACGTTGCTTTCATTTCTATTGCTTATTTTAATATAATTAAAACATAATGATACATAGGTATATTATAATTCAAGTATAATATAATATCATTTACTCCATACTTTATACATCCCACATAAGGCATTAATGATTCACATCACTTTTAGGGGGTGGTAGTCTGCACTTCCTCAAATGAGATTATCGTATTTACCCATTATGGAAACCATAAAGGTTTGATATAATTGGGAGGTAAAGAAGAATAAAGAAATCATAAACATAATATATATCATATATAAATACAGTTCCATCATAATTTCCACCATGAGAGGCGGTAATATGTCATTGAACAATCATCATTTCGTGAGGCGTTAGTTTTCCATCCACAGAAACATTATGTTCTTCATCCATTATATGGAGGTGTGTGTAAGTGTAGTTCGAATACTTCTCATAAGAACATCCAAGTATATTGAGGATATTGTTGTTGTTACAAAATAAATTAAATAAAAAGAGTTTAGGGGTTGGAGAAGTAAAATAAAAGAAAACAATTTAAGAGAAACGGTTACCTTTATTTTGGGTAACTCTCTTTGGTTTGAACCAAATGACTTCTTGAAATGACTTCTGCCTCAGTTAAGGCTTCTAAGATGAGGAGAGAGATGTAGGGAGATTAATTGGGCAGAGTTTGGACGAGACAAATGGCCTGAGAGGTGTGAGGAATTGCATAGAAGTGGTCTCATTTTATAAGAGAGAGGAGGGGCTCTTTAGGAAAGTGTGAAAGCATTATTTTATTATATAATGATATTCGGTTTCTAATGGTTCAAAAACCATTAAGGTCGAAGATAAGATGACTCCAATTCGAAATAAAATAATCCAATCATAATTGGACATGTTTGGGATAATATTTTAATCCTTATAATCTTATTTATTTTAATCATTTATTAATGAGGTAAATACAACATCATTATTGTGTTATAAATAATTTAATTTATTCAATGTCTATAAATTATAAAAAAAATACTATCATGTAGAAAATCATTTTATCTTTCCAATTAATATTTATAGTCTAAAATAGGATTTTTATAACACCATATAAAAATTAATTACTAAAATATTTTTTTTAATGTCAATTTTGTCTTTACATTAAATTAATTAACCTAAATTGTCATTTTCACACCCAAGTGGATACATGGGGTCCCACAATAGACCTAAATATGACCATGGTCTTTAATGACTCAACCAATAAGGTTAGGACAAGTATTAAGGTAATTTGTAATTATTATAATATTCTTTTAACCTTGAATTACATTATTTACCTTTAACCGCGGTAAATAAAAGTCAAAATCTAGTATTCACCAAAAATTATTTTCATCTTATTGAACCACATTTTATTTCTTGATAATATCCATGTATGTCGGATTTTTGAAATTCAATTCACATAAACGGTAAAATTCCATTTAAATGAAAAAGTCAGGTTTTTTAACTACCACTAAGTGGTGTCACTATTCATCAAAAATTGATGTTTTTCATAAAAATACCAAAAATTAAGCATAAGATATATTTGATATTACGAATTCAAAAATGATGTATATTTTTCAAAACTAAAAACATATAAGTGGCATTAATCAATTTAAAATTTAATTCCCACTGTTAAAAAAAATAGGGTGTTTTTAAGAAACAATAACTATCAAAAGATAGACAGTTGATTAAGTCCAATTTCAAAGTGAAATTGCTTCCAATGACTAACATTGGATTAAACGGTAAAAATATATTTTTTTTCACTTTAAAACCAATTAATAAAATAATATAAGCATATAAATAATTTAAATTAAAAGGCACCTTTGAATTAAAATAAAATATTTTTCACTATTCATTTAAAAATGAACTTTGTCGGAAAATTTCAAAAAATTTACACAAAGTAAATTTTGATGTCCCCATTCTAAAGAAGGATTTTATCTTGTTATATATAATTTATTAAAGTGATCAAAACTAGATTTAAAAATTGTTTTCCATTAAAAGGCAATAAATCGGCCTTTTAATGTATATTTTTCTTAAAATTAGATTTATTCACATTTTAAGCCTCTAAAATTCATTGGATAAATGTAAATACATTTAAAATAATTTATAATAATATTGTATTTAGTTTTGTTCATTCTTTCCAATACAATGGCTAGGGGTTGACTACCGTTTAAAATAATAATATTATATTATTAGTGTGAAACATAAGATTTCAAAGAAGCCAGTTGTTGCGTATCAGGTGCGCTATAGCAACCCTTTTAAATTAAAATTAATATTAAATTCAAAAATATTAATAAATATGAAATATGTCTTATTCTTCATTTATCTGGGATGTTACAGTTACATTATTTTTTAAGCTTTATTTCGTGTTCCATATATATGATTGAATATGATGTTCCTCTTATAAAATCTGGGGGTGTTATATTCAACCCCCCTTAAATAAATTTTTCCTTTGAAATTTAATCTATATATCAATAATAAAGGTTTTTAAATTTGAAAATTCCCTTCTTGAAATACCAAAAATTTTGAAGGGTTAATAAAACATCCTCTTTATAAGAGAGAAATAGAAGTATGAAGGTCATCTACAATAATCACATAACAAAGTTTTGAATTAGGGGAACATATGTGAAGATATAGACATGGAAGAAAATAATAGTTAAAAAATAATTATGTATGGTGAATGGACCATTGATCATAAGAAATTGAATGATCAAGATAATGTCAAAAACAAATAAAACCATAAATGTGAAATTAGTTATTGGACCATTTGATTCATCATAAATGAAGGTACTGTGATAAATTTTTTGTTCTAATATTATTTTCCTAGATTTTAAAAATTACAGTTCCATCTTGAATGAGAACATATGAAAATATAAATACATTATATCATTAAATTTCATAGGCACAATTTCATCTTTATTAAGTTCTTCAATCAATTCCCATTTCATTTCTTCCTCCAACAAATGAATATCCAATATGAATTTGTATGACCGAATCACTTATAATTGATCATTGGAATAAAAATCCCTTCCTCCTATATCCTGAAATTTAAAAAAAATTAACTAAAGTTCTCGAGTAACATCAAAAGTTCATCTTAATCCATTCCATATATCATTAACCTTAATACTGATTCAAAATATTCCAATCCAAATTAAAAGACAAGAAATTTTCAAGGAAGGTCACCAAATAAATATTATATTCCTCAAAGAATATAAATTTCATATTAATGTCACATTAAAAATATATTAATATCTTGATCTCCAAAAAACCTTAATGAAAATATACACGCTTCCTAAAACAAAATATGATGTTGTATAATATATTCCCTAAATAAATACATATAATAATCTCAATAAAATAAGAAATTAACCATTAATCCTCTAAACCAATTTAGTGTCTCCTATACTATCCCATTAATATCTCATTTTTATCTAAACATAGGCTAAAAATTAAGGGTTATCCTCAATTAATCGTGTTTTTTACAAAGAGGTACAAATTTTCAATCAATCAAATTTCTTGTTCATTAGTAACATTCAATATATTCTCTCAAATCGTTTATGAAATAATATAGTATATTCTATATATGTTTCATGAATCATAAAACTACAATATAACTGATACAATACACATATAATATAATTATTTAATCTAATCACATGTACATTAATAATTCCACTTTGTTTATGGTAATAGAATAAGCTTAAACATGATGAATTTACCATTTAAATCTTCATTCTTAAAATTAAAAAAAATATTATGGGGGGCATTTCTCTACAAAATATAGATAAATCTCAGTCTGTTCATGTAAGTACGAGGGTGATTCTTTCCTCAATTATCACATTGCGGAAATCCTTTTTCCCTTCTTCCCTTTATCTAGTTTTTTTCATCCTCTTATTCTCTTACTTACCTTCCAAGAAATGATACTTATATAATTACTTTTTTGTCTTAATAGAACATAATACTATGTCCTCATATGATTAGAATGTTTGGGAGGATTTTTTCTGTCAACATATTTGATTAATCTCATCAAAGAAATGGCCATTATTACTCTTTGGATTACGAACATTGATATAATTTAAATTTATTACACTAGTGACCATTTTGAACAATGGAAGACATTAAATTAGATTGTAAAACAATTAAAAATAATGTATAATCCCAAATCTAATTAAACAGAAAAATTAAATTGAAAATATTTTGCATGTGTTACCTCAGCATCGTAAACATTGTTGCATTCGGAAAGTTTTCACATATTAAAAATATTTTAAAACCTTCAATAATGGTTTGTAAAATAATTTTAATTAACCTAAGAATATCTTGAAGGAGTGTCAAACCATATACGTAGTAATTCCCATTGTTGTTTAGTAGGTACTTTTCGAGTAATCTTAATGCTTCTTTATTAGATTTATTACCAATAGGTATATCTTTTATAGAACCATGTCTACTTGTAGAACTAATTAAGGGATGTATTTCAAGGTAAAACAAATAGTATATAAAATAAAAAATTTTGAGGATGATTTTCTATAATTATACTCAATTTATATCATCGTTTTATGTTCTATAATTTATGTTTTCATAAATCTAGTTCCCAAGGATTATACTAAACTTTCTTTAATTCCAACTGTAATGACCCCCACTCTAGTAACCCGGATAAATTGTCTATATTGTTACATTGGAATAAGATATAGGTAATCCATTCCAATAAACCCAAATAGTTAATTTTTCTTGGTAAACTAGATATATACATTAAATTCACACCGTAATTGAAAGCAAAAAATTAAAAAAACAATTTGATAAGATTTTTCCTCATTATGTATAACTTCATATCAAACTCGAAACACTTAATAGTATCCTCAAGAAATTAAAACACAATAAATAAGTTTCATTGATACTGATTAAGGGTAATATTATAGTGTAATGTTTCATGAATAAATAGGAATTATCAATATATCAAGGGATGTAATTGAAATAAAAATTGATTTAACTAATAAATTGAGGCATATATGGGACAGAAAAAATGATAATAAAAAAATCCATTAAAATAATCACATAACATTGAAACCTATAAAAAAATTCATACTAATTGAATATTTATGTGAACAACAATTTTTAGTCTCATAATTAGGCAATGCATAATTCTAGACATCTGAAACGTACTATCAATACCTTTCATAGGTTTTTTTAAATATACAGAATGAATCCCGTGTAATTTGGCCAACTGATTTCTCTAATTTTATCTTTCAATGCGTCAAGGGGATATCTACGATTGGGACCCACCCAAAACATACAAAATACAATTCATTTCAAAAATTAAATTGGTGAAACATAATAAATATAAACATTAATATTGAAAAACTAATATATGAAATTTTAATACCTATCCCAATCAAATAAATATAATCACAAACCATCAAGAATAATATTTTGAATGGTAATAAAATTTTTCATCCCTTATCAAAATAATCATAAACCAACCATAGAAATAATAAGGATGATATCAATACTACATATCATAACTGGTTTATAATTATGATAAATGTTTTATGTCATTACTGATTATATATATATATAAAAAATTTACTGTTAACATTTAGGAAGAATGTAACATTTTACATTAAAAATATTTTTAAAACCCAAAATTTCACTAATTTTTTTGACAAATAATTGTATTTTAAAATATACTTTCAAAAATTGTAAAAATATTCTTTAAAACGTTTATTTTTAATCGTGGTGAAAAATGTGGTTCATGTCATATGTGTTAAAACAAATATTCTTTTCACTTGTTCAATAAAATAAATTCATGCATTATTTAGAAAATGACATAATGATTCCTTTTAAAAAAATTCTAAAAATCAAAAAATGGGTAAAAATAACTTCTATAAATTTTTTTAAAATATTTAAAAACATTTTTTAAGACATTTTTTAAAAAACATGGTTTTAGAAGAAAAAGGATTTTCAACAGAAGAGAGAAATGAGGATTGGTCTTATTAAGAAAATTTTATCAATCATTTTGTATTCTAAAGAGTTGAATATGGTAGTAATACATGAAAACATAATTAATAACTAGGTTATATGAAAATATTTTGTGTTTATGAAATAAATATCAAATAATTCCTCTAAGGGAGACTGATACATAAACAATCTATAATAGTGATGATATTATGAATACACTCTTGCCACTTTTCATACATTTGAACCACAACCCACATAAAAAATTAAAATAAAATAAAATAAACATGTCTAATAGAAAAAAATTCATGATATAAAATATCAAAATGGGTAGTATATATAGCACAAAAAAATAAATAATATGTGAATATGGTGTGTGGCTCATAATGGTAAAAGTGAGTGGAGAAACCCTTACATATGGTTCGACTTCCTTATTATGTGAATAAACCTACTCTATAATAAATACTATTTTATTATACATATATATTAAAGAACCACAATCAGATATCACATTTCATATATGATATTATTATATTATTTTACCACCATTTTATTAACAAATTGATGTCAAAATCACTGTTTCGAGTGATAATAGAATCATTATTTTGGGTATGTTTTTTTAGTAATTCTTGTCCCTTAAATTTGATCAAGGATACATAATATCGAGAAATTTTTACAATTATATAAATATTATTTAGAAAAATTAAATATTAATTTATTTTAATCTATAAAATTTACATATAGAAAATGGAGTATACTATTAATAAATATAGTAGGTTATACGTATGGATGAACATTGTGTCCATTTTTATATACTGGTGGATAAAAAGATAAATAGTTATTAATTCACATTTATAGATTAATTATTATGTTATATATATATATATATTATTAATAATATTTATCCTTATTACCATCCATGTAAAAATAAAATGAAAAACTTTTCTCATCATTACATAGAGGTGGTAGTTCACACGTACACATGATCGATGTTATTCTTTTCCAATAGAATGGAAGGTAAGAAGTTATAAGTGATGTTATATATAAAAATTTAGGTCTATATAATAAATGTCACACATATTCATTGACATTTATCTTAATATATTTCATGTAAATCGTAAGTGACATATGAATCACATCGCTTCATGAGGCGGTAGTCCACCGTAAAGACAATCGACATTATCATATCCCCCAATGAATGGATAGTACAACGGTATATGTGATATAATAATTTTATAAGTATAATAATTTCATAAAAATAGTATAAAAATTTCCAATCCATCGTTTTATAAGTCCTTTAAAATTGTAGATGGAAAATGAATCACTTCAGTTCGTGAGGTGGTAGTTTGTCATACACACGATCGATGATTTAATTTCTCATTTGATGGAAGTGGAGACTTATCTAGGTTATTCCATTAACAAAATAAAATATAAATATATATTACATATTTTTTTGGTTACATTATAATATTTCAATAAAGTTTTAAGGAAGTGTAGTTATAAAAAAAAATATGCATATCTAATAATTTTACATCTTTTTCAGAGAACCTCTTTAGGTTTATTGCAAATTAATATTATGGGGGATTTCTTATTAAAATATGGAATTGAGGATTTTGGGAGAGAATTAGTAAATGTATTTTTTTGGTATTTTCCTAGAAAAGGTTTTATTAATGTGTTAATAGGGGTGGAAAGGGGGTAGCCTTTTTAAAGATGTGGAGACGACGCACATGGATTATTTTAAAAGATAAAGTGATAACAAGATTTTTCTATTGCCAAAAGAATCCAGATCGGGATATAATAGGACAATATATTTTATAAATTCTAAATATGGTCATAAAATTGGTTTTTTATATGTTGGTAGGTCACTTAACCCCAATAATATTAGTTTAACCCCTCCCCCATGTTAAACCCATTTTTACCTTAAAATGGAAATTATTTTTTACTACTTTAACTATTCATTATTGTCAGAAATTATGTTACCTTATTATATAATATTAATTATTCTGATTTAAAATATATAATAATTTTTTTCAAATTCAATTTAATGAAGTGGAAGAATTTAATTTAAAATTAAACTATACAGGAGATGAAAGAGCGGTTTTCCAAAGATAGAATTCCCATAAGTATGGAATGTTTTAATATAAAAATTCAAAAAAAATTAATTAAAAGGACATAAATTAGTTAAATTATTATATAATTGTACTAAATTTACATTAAACCCAATTTTCAATAAAACTTACCATTTAAATTAATTTATAAAAAAGGTAGTTTTAAATAAAAATCTGAATTTTCGTCATTCATCAAAAATTTAATATTTCACAAAAATTCACAATAATATCCGAAATATTATTTTCACTTTTATATTTCAAAAATAATGTTTATTTTATAAAAATAAATTTTTTAAAATTGATAAAATTAATTTTAAATTATGTGTTCAACATGCTACTAACCCACATGTGAAAAAGAATACATTTTTTCACAAATCATTTTTCCCTTTTAAATGGATCTATTTTATTTCAAATAAATATATAACCATTTAATATGTTTTACTAATTTGTAAAACATATAATTTTCCTAATTCAATTATTATTATTTATATATTTCATCGTATTGGAATGGTTATAATTTTCATGTTTTAATTACAATATTTTAATAGTGTATCATGTTTCATTCAAACCTGGTGTTGTTTCCATCACAGGCTATAGAAGAGATTTAATTGTTTAAAAATAAATATATCATAAATTTTTATGGTTTCACATTATTTAAAAATCCTGATTTTTTGTATTATATACTCTATAAAATATTATTTTCTTCTTTTAAAATATCACAATGTTAATGTGAGGGTACTACTATCATATTTGATTTTTCTACTCTGAAGAGCTCTACATTAGACTGCCATGCTACCACTAGATAGAAATCAATAGAATATATCACAAATGGAGGATATTATATTATCAATTCTTTATTCCCACCAAGTAAAATATAAAGTAATAATCCTCCTTCATGTTCACTTCACTCCCATTAGTTATTTTTAATAAAATAGGTACATATCATCTCACCTACAACATGGTTAAAATATTGTGTAACCAATCCATATGATTTTCTAAAAATAGTATATTATAAAATGATATCACTCTACAAAAAACCAATAATGACCCAAGGAACCCCTAGGGAAACATTCTTACCTAAATAAACCACATTAAACTATTTTGGTGGGATACTCATTAATAAAAGATCATTTTCTATAAACTCCACAGGTGTTTTTTGATGATTTATATAGGAATTTTAATAGTTCTGGGTTGTCCTCATTCACTCATGGATCTCCTACACATTCTATGTATTCTACCAGACAAGCATTGTCCCTATAAGATATGACTCTCTAATATCTAAAGATAAATGGGGTGACTTATAAGGAATTATTTACATAAAATAGAATTTTTTTTATGTAAATAATATTATAGGAGATACTATTGTAAGAAAACATAACAAAGGGTAGGTGATGAACCAAAATCCTACAAAAATAAAAAATTTAAGAACACAGTATATAATTTAATTTCATAATGATCTTGTTATTATGGCTTTATGTATGGTAGAGGGATGCCATTTTCATTCTCAAATGTATCCCAAATTCCTTAAATATGATCCTCCAAAATTATATTTAAATCAATCTCCACAATTGTAGACAAAAATTAATGAAAGTATATGAAATCAACCATTCTCATCCATATACAAGCATCCCACGAATTTCATGAAACTCTACTCTAGGAAATAAAGCACATGGGTCAACTTCATCATTAAATATATGATCACCTAGACTTTTACATGAACCACTACTAATCATAGAATTCCTATTATGAAATCCATCTATAAGATTCCCTACTTCCACTCAGGAGACTCTAATGGATGAAACAATCAAATGGTAACTGAGAGTTTATATTCACATATATATAGTTCAAGAATAGAGATATGAACATCACAACACTAATATTTATTACAAACCACTAAAAATTGTATAAATTGTGATAATAAAAATTCACCAAGTTAGGATTTACCATATAAGGGGTGAAACATCCTCAAAAAATCCCCTAAAAACCCATTGGAACGAATATTCTTCCCTGAAAGTGTTAAATCATATCCCAAAATTTGTTTAATATATCATGTTTGTTTCCTGAAACTATCTGGACCCAAAATATCTCTAATCGATATATCCATGTTGGACTTCTCTCACATAATGATATTAGCTTTGTAACGCCCTGACCCTAGTTACCCAGAGTCGGTGCATTATTACATAACATTGGCATGATCACAAGAAAGATCAAATCTCGAAAGACCGATTGGTTTAGTAGCCTTGGAAACACTAGATATATTCATAAGTCTTACATTACATCATAAAATGAAAAACTACTACAACAACATATTGTCTCCATAATCCACACTCATATCCCCACATAATATCCCTGCAGGTCATTCATAATTTACTTCTTCACTTCCTGGGAAAAATAAAACATAGAAAAGGGGTGAGCTCAAATGCCCAGTAAGGATAACAATATAGCGGAAACTTTCATAAATAAGAATAAACATTTAAGGCAATGTATAACTAAAACAAAAGCCTTTCAAACATGAACATTCAACATGGTACGGCATAAATAAAATGAAATAATTCCATTTACTTATTCACATGGATATTCTACTAATCGAATAATCACATGAAAAAATCAATAACCACTTTCATAATGTTGGAATGCATAATGCCAGACTATCATAACCACATAGTCAAGGCCTCGTGCCAAGACTACAAATAAGATTTTGTCAAGGCCCTGTTCCAAGACACTAGTTTGTCTCATGAGACCTACCGATGCATCGAGGAGCTATAGCGGGCTCCACCCGTCACTTACTAAGTCCAATGCATTCCAATATGAAAAGGTTTAAACATAACATAAACATTCGTATTAAAACTAGCATACGAAATGTAAATAATTTCACCATAAACTATGAATGGTATAAAAATAGCACTTCCATAGTCAAACATATCACAAGACCTTCAATACAATATAGAAGTTTTGTATCATAATAAATCAACTTCAAATAATCTTAAATTCCATCAAAGGATGTTGACATAGATGAAATCAATATTCTTTTTAAAGAAATATCTCCTTTTAATTTGAAATCATTTAAGATCCATATAAAATAAAACATTTTCTTTGAAAATATTCTTATAAGCTTGTAAGGTAAGCTTTGAAGATTTTATAACGGCGGAAAATAGCCGCACCCGCCGTATAAGTTTAAAAAAACATTCTTACCTTAATTCTGTCGAAAAGGTTAAAAAGGACCTTGTTTTGAAAACGACTGAAAGATTCCTTTATAAACCACTTATAAAAGTCAAAAGGGTATAAATGACTTTAACTCATATTCTAGTAAATAGTAAAAATGTTTTGAAATACATTTTTAAGAAACATGGATGTGGATGATAAAGAGATCCCAGTAGATTATTACGTATAAACAACCTCGGATAATGAAGAGATTGTGAAATAACCCTTACCTTGTACTTTTCCTTGGTTGGGGTAGGTTAACCTCCTGTATAATGGTGAAATAATTTTTATTAAATTATACAATAATCATATACATTAATATGATATCATATATGATCTTTTAATATTGATTTGATAATAATATCTTAGTATTATCGTTGTTTCAGGTGTTAACTTACTTGTTTTCTTTTATATGTTTTGTTACGTAAGACATGTTTGTAAAGGATAGGTTTTACATTATTCATATCTAGAATGATATCAAGTCCTTAAACATCATTTTTTAAATCATCAAATGATAATTATACTTGAATGGATACGATGGAGAATGAATCTCATCGCGTTCGTGGAGACGGTAGTCCGTACGTACGCACGATCGACAATATCATTCTTTTGATATTAAAATAATATATAAATGGATGGTATATCATATATACAGAATCCTTAACATTTTATATTTATTATTTACATGAGTTACACATCATTATTATACCCATCCAAATAATATTATATTGAATAACAATTACACCACGACATGGAGATGGTAAGTCGTACGTACGCACGTATGGTGACACGTTATTCAAAGGGTGGATAGAATACTGAATATGGTTGTACCATATTTATAATAACATCACAGTATATATATGATACTGTATTTATTATTTTAGAATGGTAAAAACAAAGGAAGAAGAAGTGGAAGAAGAAATGAACTTAGAAAAGGGTGGTGAAATCATTACCTCTTCTTCGGGTTCTTCCTTTTGATTTGATCAAAAGGGCTCTTTGGTTGGCTTTCTGATCAAACTAAGGCCCCTAGATTGTAGTGAGGGAAGTTGGGAGAGTATATGGGCAGAGTTTGGCCGAACCAAAAGGCTTTGAAGGTGTGAATAAATGAGAAGGATGAATGCACTTTTATAAGAGGGGTGAGGGGCACCTTTGGAAAAGCTAGAAATATTAATTTATAATAAATTCATATTCGGTTTCTAATGGATCCAAAGTTGATTATTCAAAGGTTAAGGTTGGGATGGGTCGCAAACAACTCAACCAATAGAATTTAGACAGGTTTGGGTACTTATATTAACCTTATCTTTAAGTATTAACTCTAAGTTAATTAGTTTCACTTTTACAATGTCTCTTTGTATTTTTATATAATATGGTTAATAAACATAATACATACATGCAAGAGACCCCCAAGTGGTCCATTAATGATGAACCTATCATGATATAAGTCTCTTGGCTGAACCTTATATTTTTAGGAATTTAATATCAATTAATAATATAATATTTGTTTTAAGAACTCTTTTATGTCAATTTTGACACTATTCAATAGTTGATTTTTGTGAAACTCATAACAGATTGATTACTTCAGAAAAAGTCAATTAAATCAATCCTAATATATCATATTATCCTAGAAAATTAGTTTAATTCATTAAAAGTTTCATATTATATTTATTTGGGTATTTATAATATCAATTATTTTAATTTTTCACTATTATAGTAATTACTGCATCATCATTGTGTCATAAATAAAATAAATTATTTAATGTCTAAAAATTATAAATAAAATATCATTATGTAGTAAATCTTTTTATCTTTCCAATGAATATTTATAATCCAAAATCCAACATATATAACCCTATGTAACAATTTTTTTTCTAAAAGATATATGCTTGTGTCATTTTTGTATTCATTTTAACTTAATTAAAATAAAGTGTCATTATCACTTACAAGTTGATCCATGGGGTCCCAAAATCGACCCAAAGATGTCCATGGTCGACCATGTATCAACCAATAGGGTTAAGACACGTTTTAGGGTAATTTAGTATTATTATAATATTATTTTTTTAACCCTTATTTAACGGAATTACCCTTAACCATGGTAAATACACCATGGTAAATAAAATATTTACCGCAGTAATTATTCAAAATGTCTAAAAATAAAAGTTACCTATTTACACAATTTGAACATCCTGATTCCAAATATGGAATCCATTTTCCTAAATTCAAAACACTGAAGTGGCAGAAATTAATTTAAAATTAATTCCCGCTGTCAAAACAAAAAGCGTGTTTTTAAGAGATAATAACTATCAAAAGATTGACAATTGTTTATGTTCGGTTTAATTGTAAAATTGTGTCCAATGACCAAAATTATATTAAATGGTAAAAATATATTCTAAATATACTTTAAAACCACTCAAATTCATAATTTACCACTATTAATTATTTTGATTAAAAAAGTTGTTTTTAATTAAAATTTAGTAATTTTCACTATTCATCAAAATATGAAAGTTATCCAAAATGTACCAAAATTTCACCTTAGGCTAAATTCGATATTACGAATCCAAAAATGAAGTCCATTTTGAAATATAAAATATATATAATTTCAAAAAGTTGGTATTACTATTCATACCGGCTAGTTTGATTGGTTAAGGTGTGTTAGAACTCGGTGTTGCGTACAACACACGCTATCACATTATTCAAAGAGAAGCGTGCCGTAGAAGCTTGGGGTGTTACATTCTCGCCTCCTTCAAATAATTTTGTCCTCGAAATTTCTAGAATACTTATCACATGAAAAGACTCGGGTGGTTCTTCATAATAAGTTCCTCTGGTTCCCACGTTGCCTCTTCCATCTTATGGTTTCTCCACAAAACTTTTACCAGACGCGTCGTCCGGTTTCTCAGTACTTGTTCTCTCGTATCAAGAATCCCGACGGGCTCTTCACAATAGGAAATATCGGGTTCCAGTTCTAATTTCTCATAGGTGAGTACATGTGTTGGATCAGGAATGTATTTCCTCAATAGAGATATGTGGAACACATCGTGAACTTTGGAGAGACTTGGCGGCATTGCCAATCGGTAAGCTACAACCCCAATTCGTTCTAGAATTTCGAAAGGTCCGATGTACCTGGGACTCAATTTACCTTTCTTACCAAAACCTATGACTCCCTTCCACAGAGATACCATCAGGAAAATATGATCACCGACTTGAAATTCCAAATCCTTCCTTCGATTATCGGCATAGCTCTTCTGCCTTCTTTGAGCTGCTTTGATGTGATTTTGGATTACTTTCACCTTTTCCACCGTTTCCTTCACCAGTTCTGGGCCTACAAGTTTTCTTTCACCAACGTCATCCCAACAGGTTGGTGTACGACATCTCTTTCTGTATAACGCTTCATATGGTTCCATCTGAATACTCGAATGGAAGCTATTGTTATAGGAAAATTCTACCAGTGGTAAATATTGATCCCACATACCCTGAAAGTCAAGTGAGCAAGATCTCAACATGTCTTCTAAGGTTTGAATAGTCTGTTCTGATTGTCCGTCTGTCTGAGGGTGGTAAGCAGTGCTCAAATGATGTTCAGTATCCAGGGATTTCTGATGACTTTTCCAAAATCTTGAAGTAAAACGGGGATCACGATCAGAAACAATTGATAAGGGTACTCCATGAAGTCTCACAACTTCATTAATATATAGTCTTGCTAGACGTTCCAGGGGTAGATCTTCTCTTATAGCAAAAAAATGTGCTGACTTGGTAAGGCGATCAACAATAACCCATATTGCATCATTCCTTCTAGGAGTCTTTGGTAGCCCCATGACAAAGTCCAGCGTAATATTGTCCCATTTCCACTCCGGTATGGGAAGAGGTTGCATGACTCCTCCAAGATGTTGCCTTCCAGCTTTCACTTGTTGAAAAACCATACATCTTGACACAAAATCAGCAATCTCTCTCTTTATGTTGTCCCACCAAAAATGTTCCTTCAAATCTCTATACATTTTTGTGATCCCAAGGTGTATAGAGAAATTGGAACTATGAGCATCATCCAGCAATTCCCTTTTTAGATCAGGTAAATCGGGAACACAAAGTCTCTTCCCGAATTTCAAAATTCCATCTTCATACACAAAGTCTCTCAATCTCCCATCATTCACAGCTTTAATCTTCTTTTGGAATTCTTCATCATCGGTCTGAGAACTCTTAATCCTTTCTAGTAAAGATGGTTTGGCAACCATTTGAAAAAGCATTGATGTTTCACCTTCCCTGGTTATTCCCATGTCCATATTCACTAGATCCGTGAAAATTGGATCCCTTTCAATTCTCATATTGTTCAAAACTCCATGGTCTTTTCTACTCAAAGCATCTACCACCTTGTTTTCCATCCCCGGGTGGTAGTGTATCGTACAATCATAATCTTTGAGTAATTCAAGCCATATCCTTTGCCTCATGTTGAGTTCTTTTTGTGAGAAAATATACTTCAAACTCTTGTGATCAGTATAAATCTCACATTTTTCACCATAGAGGTAGTGCCTCCATATCTTCAAAGCAAAGATCACAGCTGCTAACTCGAGATCATGAGTAGGATAGTTTTGTTCATAAATTTTCAACTGTCGTGATGCATAAGCAATAACTCTATCATTCTGCATAAGGACACAGCCAAGTCCTTTCTTTGATGCATCACTATAAATAACGAACCCATCATTCCCGATGGTAGAGTCAATATAGGAGCATTGACTAATAATTTCTTCAGTTCTTCAAAACATTCTTCACACTCTTTTGTCCAAACAAATTTAACCCCTTTACGTGTGAGCTTCGTTAACAGGTTAGCCAATCGGGCAAAATTCTGGACGAAACGTCGATAATAACCTGCCAAACAGATAAAACTACGTACCTTAGTTATACTCGTAGGTGTTGGCCATTCTTGGATTGCCTTGGTCTTAGAAGGATCAACAGATATTCCATCTTTAGAGACAATATGGCCAAGAAAAGAAATCTCATGAAGCCAGAATTCACACTTGCTAAACTTCCCATATAATTCATGCCTCCTCAGAGTCTTCAAGATAATGCGAAAGTGATTTTCATGATCTTCGTAGGTTTTGGAGTATACCAAGATATCATCAATAAATACCACCACAAATTCATCGAGATACTCCTTGAAAACTCTATTCATCAGATCCATGAATACAGAGGGTGCATTAGTCAATCCAAACGGCATTACAGTAAACTCGTAATGCCCGTACCTGGTTCGAAATGCTATCTTCGGAATGTCTTCCTTCTTCACACACAACTGATGGTATCCAGATCGAAGGTATATCTTTGAAAAGTATTGAGCTCGATGAAGTTGGTCAAATAAATCAACAATACGAGGTAGGGGATACTTTTTCTATATCGTCATAGCATTGATCTCCCTGTAGTCGATACATAACCTCATAGATCCATCTTTCTTTTTAACTAAAAGAATAGGGGCTCCCCATGTAGAAACACTAGGGCGAATAAATCCCTTATTACTCAATTCATCTAGTTGTTTCTTTAGTTCGACTAACTCTACAGTGGCCATTCTATAAGGGGTCTTCGATATAGGCCTTGATCCAGGAATCAAATCAATGGAAAACTCAACTTCTCGTTCTGGAGGATGTCCAGGTAAATCTTCCGGAAATACATCTACAAATTCATTCACAACAGGTACATCCTCTATTTGAACATTCCTTTCCTCACCGGCAGTTATTTCATTCTCTTCCTCCCCAATAACTTAATTAAGTTGAGCTACTGGGGGTGGATCTAAATAAGAATTAGGTGGTGACGATTCTGCTCTAAAGATAAGGTGTTCCTTATCATTATCATCAAGAATCGTAACCTCTTTCTTCTTACAATAAATCTTCATATCATAGTCTAAAATCCAGTCCATACTGGGGATTATATCAAACTCAATCATAGGTATGACGATGAGATCAGCAGATAAAGAAAATTTATGTGCTCTAATGGGGACTGATTCACAAAACTTTGTTGCAATGATACTTCCCTTAGGAGTTTTAACTGACAACTCCCTTATTAAATCAAATTGGAAATATCTAATTTTCTTAGCAAACTGGGAAGATATGAAACAATGCGACGATCCAGATTCAAATAATGCATTTGCTAAACTTGAGGAAACCATTAAATTACCTGCAACCACGTCTTTTGGAGCTTCTACCTCTACAGTAGTGATAGCATAAGCTTGGCCTTGATCCCTTGGCCTTTTCTGAGGTATGTTCTCCTGACAATTAGGACATTCATTCGCATAATGTCCCATCTCCCTGCAATTGTAGCACTGAACGTTGGTGGCTTCCTTCTTCCCTTTGCAATCACGAGCTTGGTGGCCTTTTTCACCACACTTGTAATAGACTCCCATTCCCTTCAAGCAAGCACCAGGGTGTTTCTTCCCACATTTACCACATGATGGATATTCAACCATTCCTTTATTCCCCTTATTTCCATTCCCAGATTGATCAGCAGGCCTCTTCTTCTCTTGCTTTGCTTTAATGTCATAAGACTTAGAGAATTCCTTTTCGGTCTTGGTAGCACATGAGACAATGTCTTCGTACGATGAAAAGGATTGTGAGACTAACGCTCGACGGAGAAATGGTTTTAACCCATCAAAGAAACGATCAATATTACTTCTTGGGTTGCGAATATAATCTCCATCATACCTCGCTAACCTTGTAAAGTTAGCATCATACTTTGTGACATTCTCATCTTCCTTTTGTCTCAGACTCAGAAATTGCCTTTCCATATCTGCTCGATGGTCGCGAGGAAAGTATTTTTCTAAAAACAGATCTTTGAACTCCCTCCATTCCATATTTGATACTTCATCATCTTCCTTCATGTTTTGAATCAATGACCACCATTGATCAGCATCTCCAGTGAGGCGGTAAACTGCCATGATAACTTTTTCCCTTTCACTACTCTCCAAAGCCTGAAATATTTTCTCTAGGGAAATTATCTACTGCTCGGCTACTAAGGGATTTTTATTCCCATTGAACGTTGGTGGTTGTTTCCTCATGAATCGATCTAACATTGATCCTCCACGCTGCGGGTCAGGGTGCTCCATACGGGTCAGGTTATTATTCATAACCTGAGTATGTTGCCCCAGTATGGTGATTAGTTGATCGGCTCCAGTTGCATCACCAGCTCCACTATAATTATCTTGAGCAGGAGGGCAATCTCTACATGGAGTGTGTGCGTTGATACGGTTTCCATTTCTTCCACTAGGCGCCATTTCTAAACAATGGCATAAACTAGATCAGTTTATGAATCAAAATACATAATCCCATACTTATAAAACACTTAACATAAATTGAACTATTTATGGATATAATCCATAATCATAAAAATGTCTCCTTTGAGGATGTATATACTCATAAACCCTTCATAATGGTTTGTAAAGAAAATGAGAATTATCCTAAGCATATCCCTCGGGAGTGTCGTAACCAAGAGTGCAGCAAGGCCTGTTGTCGTGCACCAGTTCCCGTTCGAGTCTAGATCAAAGCGGTGTTTTCGGGTTTTACCCCTACGTACATCTGTGCCAGAGCCGCCTCTACCTGCTCGTATCCAGATAGGTATGTATTGCTCGGAAAACTCACAAAATATCTACAATAACAAAATTCTAGGAAGTTCTTCTATACTAATCCTCAAAGTTCATCTTAGGTCTACGTGCTCTAATCAGAGTTTATCTAAATCTAGCTTTCAAGGTTTGTACTAAACTTCCTCTGATACCAACTGTAACGCCCCGACCCTAGTTACCCAGAGTCGGTGCATTATTACATAACATTGGCATGATCACAAGAAAGATCAAATCTCGAAAGACCGATTGGTTTAGTAGCCTTGGAAACACTAGATATATTCATAAGTCTTACATTACATCATAAAATGGAAAACTACTACAACAACATATTGTCTCCATAATCCACACTCATATCCCCACATAATATCCCTACAGGTCATTCATAATTTACTTCTTCACTTCCTGGGAAAAATAAAACATAGAAAATGGGTGAGCTCAAATGCCCAGTAAGGATAACAATATAGCGGAAACTTTCATAAATAAGAATAAACATTTAAGGCAATGTATAACTAAAACAAAAGCCTTTCAAACATGAACTTTCAACATGGTACGGCATAAATAAAATGAAATAATGCCATTTACTTATTCACATGGATATTCTACTAATCGAATAATCACATGAAAAAATCAATAACCACTTTCATAATGTTGGAATGCATAATGCAAGACTATCATAACCACATAGTCAAGGCCTCGTGCCAAGACTACAAATAGTATTTTGTTAAGGCCTTGTTCCAAGACACTAGTTTGTCTCATTTGACCTACCGATGCATTGAGGAGCTATAGCGGGCTCCACCCGTCACTTACTAAGTCCAATGCATTCCCATATGAAAAGGTTTAAACATAACATAAACATTCGTATTAAAACTAGCATACGAAATGTAAATAATTTCACCATAAACTATAAATGGTATAAAAATAGCACATCCACATTCAAACATATCACAAAACCTTCAATACAATATAGAAGTTTTGTATCATAATAAATCAACTTCAAATAATCTTAAAATCCATCAAAGGATGTTGAAATAGATGAAATCAATATTCTTTTTAAAGAAATATCTCCTTTTAATTTGAAATCATTTAAGATCCATATAAAATAAAACAATTTCTTTGAAAATATTCTTATAAGATTGTAAGGGAAGCTTTGAAGATTTTATAACGGCGGAAAATAGCTGCACCCGCCGTATAAGTTAAAAAAACATTCTTACCTTAATTCTGTCGAAAAGGTTAAAAAGGACCTTGTTTTGAAAACGACCGAAAGATTCCTTTATAAACCACTTATAAAAGTAAAAAGGGTATAAATGACTTTAACTCATATTCTAGTAAATAGTAAAAATGTTTTGAAATATATTTTTAAGAAACATGGATGTGGATGATAAAGAGATCCCAGTAGATTATTACGTATAAACAACCTCGGATAATGAAGAGATTGTAAAATAACCCTTACCTTGTACTTTTCCTTGGTTGGGGTAGGTTAACCTCCTGTATAATGGTGAAATAATTGTTATTAAATTATACAATAATCATATACATTAATATGATATCATATATGATCTTTTAATATTGATTTGATAATAATATCTTAGTATTATCGTTGTTTCAGGTGTTAACTTACTTGTTTTCTTTTATATGTTTTGTTACGTGAGACATGTTTGTAAAGGATAGGTTTTATATTATTCATATCCAGAATGATATCAAGTCCTTAAACATCATTTTTTAAATCATCAAATGATAATTATACTTGAATGGATACGATGGAGAATGAATCTCATCGCGTTCGTGGAGATAGTAGTCCGTACGTACGCACGAGCGACAATATCATTCTTTTGATATTAAAATAATATATAAATGGATGGTATATCATATATACAGAATACTTAACATGTTATATTTATTATTTACATGAGTTACACATCATTATTATACCCATCCAAATAATATTATATTGAATAACAATTACACCACGACGTGGAGACGGTAAGCCGTACGTACGCACGTATGGTGACATGTTATTCAAAGGGTGGATATAATACTGAATATGGTTGTACCATATTTATAATAACATCACAGTATATATATGATACTGTATTTATTATTTTAGAATGGTAACAAAAAAGTAAGAAGAAGTTGAAGAAGAAATGAACTTAGAAAAGTGTGGTGAAATCATTACCTCTTCTTCGGGTTCTTCCTTTTGATTTGATCAAAAGGGCTCCTTAGGTTGGCTTTCTGATCAAACTAAGGCCCCTAGGTTGTAGTGAGGGAAGATGGGAGAGTATTTGGGAAGAGTTTGGCCGAACCAAAAGGCTTTGAAGGTGTGAAGAAATGAGAAGGAGGAGTGCCCTTTTATAAGAGGGGTGAGGGGCACCTTTGGAAAAGCTAGAAATATTAATTTATAATAAATTCATATTCGGTTTATAATGGATCCAAAGTTGATTATTCAAAGGTTAAGGTGGGGATGGGTCTAAAAAAACTCAACCAATAGAATTTAGACAGGTTTGGGTAGTTATATTAACCTTATCTTTAAGTATTAACTCTAAGTTAATTAGTTTCACTTTTACAATGTCTCTTTGTATTTTTATATAATATGGTTAATAAACTTACTAAATACATCCAAGAGACACCCAAGTGGTCCATTAATGATGAAACTATAATTATATAAGTCTCTTGGACGAACCTTATATTTTTAGGAATTTAATATCAATTAATAATATAATATTTGTTTTAAGAACTCTTTTATGTCAATTTTGACACTATTCAATAGTTGATTTTTGTGAAACTCATAACAGATTGATTACTTCTAAAAACATCAATTAAATCAATCCTAATATATCATATTATCCTAGAAAATTAGTTTAATTCATTAAAAGTTTCATATTATATTTATTTGGGTATTTATGATATCAATTATTTTAATTTTTCACTATTATAGTAATTACTGCATCATCATTGTGTCATAAATAAAATAAATTATTTAATGTCTAAAAATTATAAATAAAATATCATTATATAGTAAATATTTTTATCTTTCCAATGAATATTTATAATCTAAAATCCAACATATATAACCCTATGTAACAATTGTTTTCTAAAAGATATATGCTTGTGTCATTTTTGTATTCATTTTAACTTAATTAAAATAAAGTGTCATTATCACTTACAAGTGGATCCATGGGGTCCCAAAATCGACCCAAAGATGAACATGGTCGACGATGTTTCAACCAATAGGGTTAAGACACGTTTTAGGGTAATTTAGTATTATTATAATATTATTTTGTTAACCCTTATTTACCGGATTTACCCTTAACCATGGTAAATAAAATATTTACCGCAGTAATTATTCAAAATGTCTAAAAATAAGAGTTACCTATTTACACAATTTGAACATCCTGATTCCAAATATGGAATCCATTTTCCTAAATTCAAAACACATAAGTGGCAGAAATTAATTTAAAATTAATTCCCGCTGTCAAAACAAATAGCGTGTTTTTAAGAGATAATAACTATCAAAAGATTGACACTTCTTTATGTTCGGTTTAATTGTAAAATTATGTCCAATGACCATAATTATATTAAATGGTAAAAATATATTCTAAATATACTTTAAAACCACTAAAATTCATAATTTATCACTATTAATTATTTTGATTAAAAAAGTTGTTTTTAATTAAAATTTAGTAATTTTCATTATTCATCAAAATATGAAAGTTATCCGAAATGTACCAAAATTTCACCTTAGGCTAAATTCGATATTCAAAATCCAAAAATGAAGTCCATTTTGAAATATAAAATATATATAATTTCAAAAAGTAGGTATTACTATTCATAACGGCTAGTTTGATTGGTTAAGGTGTGTTAGAACTCGGTGTTGCGTACAACACACGCTATCACATTATTCAAAGAGAAGCGTACCGTAGAAGCTTGGGGTGTTACAAGCTTGGGGCACACACATAATTTAAATATATTTAATATCTCTATCTAACACCTATTCAAATTATAAAATTGATAATGAATCTAACTCATAATCTATAAACTTAGAGTGATATTTTGTGGTAAGTGAAACAGCTACAAAATTTTCCTTAACTTGATTATAGACTATCTAGAATTCATAAACCTGTGGTAATTATAACCACTATCTTTATCGTATTATTATATCTCTCTCAAAGAAAATATGCATGGGGAACTGGAAGATTTGAGTGGAACATGTCATCGTATTGATGGGGTTTAATCAATGTGGACACATTTTGTAAAATTAATTTCAAATTATTCTTTATCAAATTTTCATATTAAAAATTCTTCACCTGATTGGATAAATGGATTTCATATATTCACAAATACATTCACACTATATAAAATATTAAAAGTAAATGGAGTATAACCCCTTATATTTTATCAATTTAGGTTTCATATTTGGGAAATTAATCCCTGTTCTTTTTTAGTACAACATTGCCCATATATTTACCTATAAAATTAATTCTTAGTGTATGTGTTGTAGGAAGATATGATCCTTGACACAACACTCACATATCCCAGAAATTTATTATATTGTTTCCCACCATTTATCAGTATTCCTACATTAATTAAAGAACACTTTTATGATCATGAATGTATCTACATCAAAATTTTTGATATTCAACCACAATAATAATTTTTTGACTCTTAATTAATTTATAAATGATACTACAAACACATTATCCATGTTCTCCCAATCATTAAAATGGTTAACCAAAAATTTATAAGCCTTCTTTAACAACCCTTATATATATTTTACATTTCTTAATTAATTATTATATAAGAATACACTTAATACCCCCAGAAATATAGACAACTATAGTTTATTTATGAATTAGTTACATTACATAACGACTTAAGATGGGGAATACATCATCTTTATTGAAACATTCCTTGAATCTATCATAATATTTGATCAAACATAATACAGTATGGGATAACCAAGGGACATACATTAAAATGGGTTGATCTTGAAATCCTATTAAGGGAATAAACAAGGAATAGCATGAAAATAATATTATATGGTTGAAAATAGGCATATCAATATGGAGAATCAATCATAAACATGAATAATGAGATATGATATAGAAAGATAGTAATAAATTCTACATGGTAAATGTTGTCACAACATAAAACACTATATCATAAACATATTTCAAGGATAACTACAAACATATCATGATAGAAAATATACCATAAAGGAATCAGATTCACTCCTGATTCCAACCTGGCATATTATTAGAATAAATATTACCCAATTCATTAGAGAACTATATAATTTTGGGTATACTTCACATTCATTTCATTCCCATGCTTAAGTGTTACACATGGATGATACATCACAGATTTAGTTTGTCTTAATATTTTATTCCATGACATAAGAGTGTGGAATAAATACATTTAAGTCCCATGTCAAAAAATTATAAGTGTATAAAGGTGAAAACCCTTGATCGGTAATGGGTATGGTATTTACTACATAATATTTTTTTCATGGAAAATCTTAGTGAAATTTTCGCAGCATAACAGTTTCACATAAAAATTCATAAAATGGGTTAATGAGGGAAAATGGATATTTTGTCATTTTTAAATGAAATTTTTAGTAATATGGGCATGTAAATACATATCCCAACATTAAAATATATAAATATATACCATAATATAATAATAAATATTTAATAAAGAAGATAAGGTGTGGGTCCCTTACTTGAGTGTGTGACTCCAAATATTTGTTAGGATCTTCTTGGTAGTTTGGGGAACCTTAGGAAAAATAAAGAGATTAGATGGTAGAGTAAGGGCATGATAAAAATATTTTTAGTGTAGATAAATGGGAGCTTGGGTGGGTTTAAATAGGAAACAAGTGGAGATTATCATTATTATTTATCAAACATAGGTTTTGGACTCTATAATAAAATAACCAAATCCAAAATATTCCAATGGTTTTTACCTTATTTTATACCTAGTGGGAGTGGTTTTCATTATTTTATAAGGTAAAGGATTGAAATTAATAAAACTAAGACCTTTATTATGTGTATTTGATTCATACTCAAAATGAAATTATTTTAAAACCATAAAATATATTAATGGTTTGGGAGGATTCACAATTTCTTTATAAAATTAATAAAATAAAGATTAAATCAAATTATATTAAAGGTAAAAAAAATTCCATCATTGATATGATTTATACTATGCATTACATTAATTTTGGGTCATAATGATGTCATAATACACACCTTACATTTATAGGGTATTTAATTTTTAACCGAAAATTTAACGATCTCAATACATAATGAAAAAATCACAAATGGATTATATTGAAATTATGATTCAAAATGTCATAGTTATTTTTGACCAAATTATTGTATAGAAGTTTTATTTATGACTTTTAAAATAAAATTGATGTTTTTTGAGAAATTATGGGTTTTTTTGAAAATAAATGTTTTCAAACACTTATAAAAATTTTATTTCACATTATAAAAATTATAAACCATTTATATTTAATAATCATTATTTAGTAACAATATTTTTTTAAAATATTATTTATTTAAAAAATCCATTAATTCCTCAAAATAAATTCTTTAATTGAATCTGAATATTTCCGAAAAATACACATTTTGTTTTATTAACAACTCCTTGAGAGTATGGTGTGCAGCTGTGAGACTTTCTTGGGGTGGTTTGGGATTCATTGTTTTGGAAAAGAACTCGATGAGTTTGAAATTATATATTAAATGGATAGGCTCTTGATTAAGTTATTGGATCTTAGATTGGGATTCGTCAAGGGAAAATCCCAGTTATCTTATCTCCTTCAGAAGCTCTGGGAAATGGGATTTATAGGGTATGATCCAACTGGTCGAGGTCATCACTTCCTATGTCTGTTTCAATTGGATTTATTACAACCATATATTTATACTAATCATATGATCACTTTTCAGAGGATCTATTTTCAATGGTTAATATTCATAATGGTATTTTAAATCAAATATGATGTAATAAAAGAAATGAATTTCACGTGTTTTCTATAACCATATTACATAATAATACATTAAATTAAATCACAGTAGGAATTTTATTTAGAATAGTTTGGGTCATTTAAATCTTACCCCCCTTCAGAACTTTTTCCCTTGAAATTTAAATTTCGCATGCTAAAAAAGATGAGGGTAACTCTAATTCATAACTTCTTATGGGTCCCACATATCTTTTTCACAATTTTGGTTTCTCCATATTAATTTGACCAAGTGCATTGTCTTATTTCTTATAACTTTTTCCTTATGGTCTAAGATCATCACCGACAGCTCTTCATATGTGAGATCACTCTCTAATGGAACCACCTATGGATTGTGTAAATTTGAGGGTTCTAGTATATAATTTCTCGATAGGGATATATATAATATATCATGTACTTGATATTGTTTAGGTGGGAGTGATAGTCTGTAGGCTACCACTTCGATGAGATCAAAGATATCCAAGGGGTCGTTGTATCATGGACTAATCTTTCCCTTATTCCTGGATATCATTACTTTATTTTGCAGAGATATGAAGAGGAATACCATATCTCCAACATCAAACTCTAGGAATCATCAAAAATATTTAGCATATCTCTTCTTTAAACTCTAGCTATCCCTATAGTTTTGAATAATAGTCTTATCCTTTTCCACCATTTCCATGACCAATTGAGGACTTAGTAGTTATCATTCCCCAACTTCATTCAAATGTGAAAGTGTTATACATCTATCCCCATAAAGGGATTCATAGGGATCTATTTAGATGATATAGAATATATTTCTATTTTTTTAGAACATGAAGAGAGGTATATATTGATACCATCCTCCTTTGAAGTCAATTGAGAATTCTATAAACATATCCTAAAGTGTATGGATAGTTTTCTTAGATTAGCAATCAGTTTGTGGATGATAACCCCTGATGAAGTTCAACATAGTATACAAGGTTTTCTGAAGACACATCAAGAACATGGAAGTAATTCATGGGTCTCAATTATATATAATTGATAGTGGTGTTCCATGAAGTCTCACCACTTATCTAATTTAAATCCCTGCAAGTTGATCGAGTGAGAAGTCCCATAAAAATTTCAATGAAGTCGTTTGTATTTATAACATGATCCACTACAACCCATATAACATTTTTCCACCTTCTGTATTTAAAATTACCATGAAAATTTCTATGTTTATGTTTTCCCATTTCCATGTAGTTCTAGATAATGGTTGTATCATCCCTTATATTTTTTCCTTTCCATTATTACTTATTATTATATATGACATCTTGATGTGTATTCTATGATCCTCTTCTTCATATTTCCCCACCAGTAGTGTTATCATATATCTCGATACATCATTGTTTTTCCACGATGGATAAAGAAGTTTGAGTTATGTGCAATATCCAACTTCTCCTTCTTTAACACAGGATTTTATGGGACACATAGTCCTGACCAAAATTTAAAAACAAATTCTTAATTAATTTTTTTAATCTATTTCCCTTTTCATATAGTTTCTAAAATATTATAAATTCCCACATAAACTCTTTGAACATATTTTAGCTCCCCCATAAGGGATGGTTGAGAAATCATTTGTGTAATAATTTGTTATGTTTCTTCCTTTAGGATTCCCATTTCCATCTTATTTAAATATAATAATATCAGATCCTTCTCCATTCTAAATAATGTTAAATTTGTAGGATCCTTTATACATAGAGTGTCTTCAAATTTATTCATTTTCATAGGATGGTAGTGAATTGAGTTGTCATAGTCCTTGATCATAACTTTCCATCTTTGTTGAAGAATATTCATCTTTTTCTATGTGAATATATACTTTAGGCTTTTGGGATCGATATATATTTCAAATGTCTCCCCAAAGATAGAATTCCACCATATTTTCAATATGAAGATCACTACAACCAACTCCATATCTTGCATAGGGTAGTTCTGTTAGTGAACATTCAACTTCCATGAACATTGGTTATGAATTTTTCATTCTCCATTAACACGCATCCCAATCACTTCTTCGATGAATTTATAGATACTAATAAATTCTCTCCACTTGTGTAAAGTGTGATAAAAGGTGTAGTTACAATCCTAATTTTCAAATCCATGAATCTATATTCACATTCATCATTCAATGAAATGTTTAATCCCTTTAGAGTTATCTTGGTTAGAAGGTTTGAATGTCATGATAATTTTCTCAAAAATTAATGATAGTAGCCACCTAATAAAAGGAAAATACGGATATCTATCACAGATGTTGGAATTATCCATCCTTTAATTGATTCTATCATTTAAGGATCCACTGATATCCCTTTTCCTATGATTATATGCCCCAAGAAAGAGACCTCCTTAAACCAGAACTCACATTTGATGCATGTATCCTAAAGCTTTTCCTTTTCAAATGTCTTTAGCATAACCTTCATATTCTCATCATGATACTCCTTAATTTTGGAGTATTTATTCTCAAAAAACATCCGTAAAAATTTTCAGGTAATAGAAAAATACTCTATTCATCAAGTAGATAAATGTTGTTCTAGAATTTGTGAGTCTAAATGGAATTACTATGAACTCATAGTGATTGTACCTTGTACAAAAAAATCACTCTTGGGGATATCCTCATTCACCCTAATGTGGTAATATCCTGGCTGAAAATACATCATGATGAATTATTGTGATCTGTATAGATTATTGAATAATTCATCAATCTATTGAGGAGGATACATGTTCATTATCATGATCTTTTTTGAGCTGATGATAATAAATTAAAAGGTGCATTGACTCGTCCCTCTTCTTAAAGAAGATGACTCATTCACCCTAAGGTGATGTTCTTGGGAATATGAACACTTTATTATAATTATCTTATAGTTGTTTCTTTAGCCCCTCAAGTTCCACAATAATCATTCTCTATGGATTACTGGATAATAAAAACACACTAGATATAAGCTCGAATTAAAATTCAACCTCTCTGGTTGGAGGAACATAAGGAAACTATTCGAGAAACACATATGTGTATTCCATCCAAATTTATATGTCTTCAATGATGTTATTTTCCTTAGACATAATCATTGGAGATATATATTGTGGATCATAGGGAAAAAATAACCATTCTTGTGATGTAAGTGCTAAAGAAAATTCATCATCCTTGCACTTTTAAAGAATCAATGGTTGATTCTTCATATGTAGATTGATTTCCTTCCTGTGAAAATTTATGTTTTCTCTACATAGAGAATGCCAATCCATGACAAAAATTGCATCAAATTCCACAAAAATGGAGTTTTAAAATTTTTCCTAGGAAATTCAGCTAAACAATCTGGACGGGGTAGGAGTTATATACTTCAGAAGAAATAGTTTCCCCATTTTTTATTATCACTAATAACTCCACTACTATTCATTTTGGTGTTGATTAAATAGATCTAATAAAAATGAGTGGGAAAACAATAAAAGAGTATATTCACTATTTTTTAATGACTAACTAGTATACCAGTCCCCACTTCATTTTTAGGGTCCACCTTAGTGGTTTTGATGAAAAAATATCACCCTTTATACATTGAAGGTTTTTGGTTGTCTCATAAAACCATTGTCATTACGAATTGGTTTCCAAAGTTCCCTGGTTACATGTAGATGAAGCAATGAACAATGTATTGAGTCTTTATTGGAGAATTATTTTCCCCAATCACGTTAGTGAGTTTCTCCTCTTAGTAATCTTAAGCTAGGTGACCTTCCTTCCCACACCTAAAACATTTACTCATCCCCCTTATAAAATTTCTTGGGTTCTTATTTTCTCAACTTTGACTAGAGGGATGTTGAAAATTCATTACACCTTT
The DNA here is from genome assembly GCA_963277665.1 of Viscum album. Taxonomy (NCBI): domain Eukaryota; kingdom Viridiplantae; phylum Streptophyta; class Magnoliopsida; order Santalales; family Viscaceae; genus Viscum; species Viscum album. The sequence continues at coordinate 1,014,417,881 of OY728120.1, read as the reverse complement.
AGATTTCTCCATCAGACCACCAAAACTAAACTCAAATTACCTTTTCATATCCCCATGATACCCCTGTGATTCGATGATCTCAATTTCAACATTGAGGGAACATCCTAAAATTTCGTCATATCTATCAATGTCTCATATCTCCAAGGATTTTAGTAGACTAGTTTTTATCCATCCAATGATGTGGTCAGCCTTGTGTTCGTGGGAAACAATAAAGTCAAAGGCATATCATGAAAGTCTTAATAATTTTTTCATATATGACTCGATGGATTCATCATCTTTTTTTCTTGATGTTAAGTAAATCCCTTTGCATTTTAAGTAGGAGAGTGTGAAAAAAATATTTACCAAAAAATATTTTTAGGAATTCCTGACACACCATCACTTTGATATCTTCCCCATGATTTCTATTGTTGAAAATTTTCCACACCTAATCAGCTTGTCCCTCTATAGGATAAACAGTAGATATAAACATCATTGGGTTAGAACATTTAAGGATGTTTAATATTTTCTCAATGGATTTAATCCATTGTTCCATGATTAAGGGATCGTATGATCCTTTGAATGTTGAGGTCCATTGTTTCTTAAATATGTTATTTATATTTTTTTCTTTCTTTAGGGGATTTAGGAACTCCTCCAAATATTGGTTTCAATTCATAACAGGAGTATGATGAGATAGTATATTAATATAGATCATGACTCCTGCTCCCATCGGGTTGGGTATCTCGTTTGGCCAGTCATCACATTTCCCGTCACGTTGAATTTTTAACAAATTCCTTCTATTTCCATTCATTGGATATAATAAAGGAAAATTTCAGATGGGTTTTTTGTACTATTAAATGCATGGATGGAAATCTGGTGACATTAAGGAGATAACTAATAAAATACTTGTATTTTTTAACTAGGAAATTTCTAGGATTCAATCTATTTTATCCATGATCTATTTCGTTAAATATACTCTTATGGGTGTTTTATATTAACAAAATTATGTTTATTAATTATATTATTAATTTATAAAAGCATATTACTTGGGGGTTTCAAACAAGGTGTGTAGAAAGTACTGTTTTCGTGTACCAGTTCTCTGTCGAGTCTAGCTCAATGGGATATTTTTTTACCCCTATGTACATTCGTTCTAGAGCCACATCCACATGTAGTATCCAAAAAGGGATATATTTTCCGGATTACCAGTTACTCAATACACACAAAATTTTAGTGATTTTTTCTTATACTTAGTTATATCTCTAACGCTTTCACAATGGTTTTATTATCCTAATACCAATAAAAACTAAACATTTCCTTTAATACCAACTATAACATCACTTATATTTATTTCAAATTGATACATGATTTATTATATAATATTTCACTTAATACAACCCCAAATATTGATAAGTCTGTAGTATTTGATAATTAGTTACATTGATTAACAAATTAAGATGGGGAATACATCATATTTATTGGAAGCATCCCTAACATGATCATAATATTCCATCAAACATAAAACATCATGGGATAACCTAGGTACATACATAAAAATGGGGTGATATATATATCCCAATAAGGGAATTAACATGGAATAACATCAAGAGAATAATGCATGTTAGATAATAAGAATATCAAAATGTTGAAGAAATCATAAACATGAAAATGAGACAAGACATATCATGATAATCATTAGTGAAACATGGGAAATGTGGAAACAATATAAAACATTGCATCATAAACATATGTTAATGATAACATCCACGAAATCAGTATGGAAAATATCCAATAAAGTAATCAGCTTCAGTACCTACACCAACATGAAATCTCATGAGACTAAAAATTGCCCAATTTATTTTAGAACTATTTAATTTCAGGTCACCCATCTCATTCATTTCAATATCTTGTTTAAGTTTTCCACATAGAATAAATAACATAGATTTATTCATAATCATATTTTATTCCATAATCAATGATTGTTTAATAAATACATGTAAGTCTGAAGTCAATGAGATATATGTTTATAAAGGTGAAAACCCTTGATAGGTATTTATCATGGTATTCTCAATAAAATAGTTTGGGCATGAAAAATTGTATTTGAATTTTGACAGCATAACATCGTCACATAAAAATTCATAAAATGGGTTGATGAAAAAGAAATGGTTCTCTAATAATTTTTAAATAAAATGGTATGTAATATGTACATATAAATACATATCCCATTATTAGTAATTATAAATAAAAGGCATGAGATAATAGACAAACATGAATATAGGAGAGAATATAAAGGTCAATTACTTAAGTGTGACTCCATATGCTTCACCAGATCATCTCGAGATATTAGGGTTCCTTGAGAGGACTCTAGAGTGGGGAGGGAAGATTAAATATTTTATCAAGGGATTTTGAGTGAAGTGAAAATGTAGAATGGATGGGTTTAAATATGAAATGATTTGGGATTACATTATTATTTCTAAAACTTAGGATTCAGACTCTAAATAATAAACTAACCAAAATCACAATCCTCCTGATTATATTTTCCCATGGTTTCTGAAAAAATGGGAGTGGTGTTCATTATTTTATAATTGAAAGGGAAAAAATAAAAAACATAATAACCTTTTTTATGTGGTTGTAATTCATACTCTTAAAGAATGATTTAAAAACCTTAAAATATATTAATGGTTTCGGAAGATTGACAAAGGCTTAATAAAATTAATCAAATAAACATAATATCAAATAATTTTAAATAGAAACACAAATTTTGTTCTGGATACCCTTTATATTACTTATTTCATATCCTTTTCATCATTATGATGTCATAATACACAACACATATTTATATAGTATTTAATTTTTTCCAGAAAACTCCAATTTCTTAGAAAAATATGAAAAATGTACCTATGAATTATTTCAACATTTGAAATATAAAAATAATATTTATTCTTACCAAATAATTTCCAAAATATGTTAAATTTTACTTTTAAAATAAAACAATAATTTCATGAGAAAAGACTTGTTTTTTGAAAACAATATTTTTTGAACCCTTATAAAATTTTCATTTGACTTTATAAAAATTATATAATAATTTACATTTAATAAAATTTATTTAATATTAAAATTTTATTAAAATTTTATTTATTTTAAGCATGAATTATCTCATCAAAATAAATTCCAAAATTTAATTTCAATATTTCACAAAAATATACTTTGTGATTTATTAAATCAAGATCAAAATAATTTTAAAAGTAACAATAAGAAGTAAATATAACCATTATTATATTGAAAATAATTTACATACTCATATTGATATGGTCTTGATACATATCACTTAAATGCACCAGGAAAATCCCTAAGAGTAAGGTGTGTAACTGTGAGAATTTCTTGGGGTGGTTCGGCATACCGTGTTTGGTTTGTGATATTGATGAGTTCGAACCTCTCCCATAAACAATTTCAATAATACTCATGTTTTTGGATCTCATATTGGGAAAGGTCATGGGAAAATATCAGTGATGTTATCTCCCTCAAAAGCACTGGTAAATGGGCTTTATATGGTATAATCTTACTAGTTGATCCCATTACATCCTTTGTCTGTGTCAACCCTATTTTTTAAAACACTATATTTAATCTAATCATATTATCTCATTTAAACAGAGCAATTATAAATGGTAAAAATAATTAATGGTATTTTAATTATGAAAGGATATAATACATCCAAATAAGTTCATGTGTTTTCAATAACCATATTACATAATAATACTTTTAATTAAATAACAAGGGGTATTTTATTTTTTATAATTCATGTCATATTTTATTTTTTTATTTTCATCTTCCTAATCATTATAAGTATTTGACATATGTGACTTCTATATTAACTCAACATCCAAAATAGATCTTAATTCTAAATCCCTTAACACAAAAAATGGGATCAGAAATCAATTCAACTGATATACAAAATATACATTTCATCTTCCACACTAGAGATCCTTTACTCATCATATCCTACGTTCCATATAGATTAGACTCAATATATTTTAGTTTCATAACATACATATTCACAAATAAATTTCAGTTTCTTATTATTTAAGGACTCTTATACTTTACTCATCATTATCTAATGTTTCAGTTGCTTAACTTTGATGACCCAATAATATACAAAACTTCAAGGTTTTCTTTTCTAATTTTAGGTTAGTTTATGTCTACGTAAGATAACTTCTCACAAATGACATTATTTTTAAATAATGTTGTCTTAAATTTTATTTACTCATGGAATACTTTCATGTAACCATTACATGATAATGTAAATCTTGGATCTCTTCTAAAATCATCAAAATATAGTAATAATAAAGTCTTGTTGTATTTATAATCATGTATAATCTATTCATGTAAACCTTACAAATTAATTAAATTATCACCTTCATTCATGGATGTAACTTGGTCTATAAAACTCATTTTATATGACCACCTAAAATGTAGAAAATTATGTTCCATTTTTTTGTGATTTTTTCTATTCACCAAGTTAAACATAGGACTTTCACTTTCATACTTCTAAAAATTATATTCTTATTTTTTTAACTTCTAATTTTCCAAAAAAAATTACATCTTGAAAAACATTCTATGAAAACTCTATCAATCCATAGAAAATTAATCCTCTTTCAGACAACCTTTATTTCTTAGATCATTCTTCTTCCAAATCGGCTGCTCCTTCCATACTTACATTCCTTCTTGTATATGATGCTCCAATATAATCCTAAACACCCATTTCGTGGTCTTCCATTACTTTTTGATACAACAAATACATTCATAGAAAAATAAATATATTCTAAACCCGATATTATTCATATTATTTATCTATGATAATGATTTTTTACATTGATGGATATATAGAATCCTATGAATTTTCCATGTTAAGTTACCTTATTTGATAACTCTAAAACTAATTTAAATTGATAATTCAAATATATCCTTTGAGATATTATGTTAACTAAAACTTGTATTAAATTTGATATCTTCAAGATACAAAATAGTTTAAATTTCCAACTCATCGTTTAATGATGTGTCTATATTAATAATAGCTTATTGATTATTTAAAATTACACATCATTCTTCATATTCAATATTCTTGATTTATTTTATATCATAATACATAACTTTTTAGATAAGATCAAGAATGTAACATTCATATGATTCAAATATACATAACCTTCTTATTTCATAGCTCTAGCACAAATTATAACATGGAGAATTTAATATATGAGTTTGATGACTCCGATAAATCATTATGTATTCCACATCAACTATAATGTATTCATTCATTTATCAAAACATGTCTTACATATAAGTATTGTATATACCCAATAGACATCGTGAATGATTTATATATAAATTATACATAGTTCTTGGGTATCTTCATCAATTCTTAAATAAACATAAATTACCACATAATTTTTCATAGTCTATCAAACATTTCATTAACTAGAAATAATTGTATCATATATTTCAAAAATTACATTTTAACACTTTCTAACATACATGTTCTGAAACATTTGTTGTTTTTTATTAGGGAAAAACCATTATCCACCTTTAGTACTTGACATTAATCAATTATATACATATCAAAAATCATATGATATATTAGAACCTCTCAATATCACTATCTTTAAATAGTAGTAACATTATGTTTTTATTCAATTTTAACACTATTATATTACTTATAGAAAAAAATTCTCATTCATTATTTGGGTTTGTGATCCTAAATTTCAATAAACATTAGTGTCACCATCTAGAATTTGATTGTTACATTACTTATTTACTGATAGTTAACATCCAAAAATCCTATAAAAAATCATTTCAACTAATATCCTATGATTTATCTTCTGAAGTTTCATATCCTGGATAAATTAATTTATAATTTATTTATTTTTCTATTTTTCTCAACATTTTTATTCAAACTTATGGGACATAAATTATAGTAATATTCCTCGGGCTTATAATCAAAAGTATTAACAATATTTTGACTTCATCTTTACATTAAAAACGTGTTGAATTTACTCCTCACAATCTTGGATTCACAAAAAAATATGGAACACTATTTATCACATTCTATATGGGTTCTCCAATAGCCCCTTTTGTATTTGATTTCAATGCCAATATTTTTTTAATTCAATATCATTTTATTTTCCTCTTCAAAATGTTCTAGATTTTCATCCCTCTTATTTTAACTAAATATTAACTCCCTTTCACATCCTTATTTTTAGATTCAGGGAGTAAGTGAAATTAAAATAAATATAATCCTCCAACAATGAACTTATGTTTCTTATTGTTACCTCTATATTAATTTTTATTGAACATAAAACCTCATTCACATCAGATAAGGTTGGAATCACATTTCTATATGTAATGATCTCTCAATTAACCTATTGTAAGTCTAAATGATCATTTCTCTGGGTAGAAAAAAGAGAGAGATTAACATAGACATAAATAGTGTCTATAAACTATTCTACATGTGATAAAAATGTAGATATATTTTTTTAGGGGTTGTTTTGAAGGTTATTAACTAATATACAAAATTCATCTCAACAAACAGATTAAAAAATCATGTCATGTTTTGTTTCTCACAGTTAAATAAATTTTTCCCTTATTATTAAATTTTAAATCTATTAAAATTTTTTAAAAAATGATTTTTTTCATAAATTTATACTGATATGATCATCATAATCCATCGATAATAATTTTTATTTTCTAGAATTTCAATATCTTTAATCAAAATTTCAAAAATCACAAAATCTATCACTCACAATACATTTAGATATTTAGGATATATAAATATCCTAATGTAATGCATAATAACTCCCCTGATGTGGGAACACACTATCCACACTCATCACATCTGATATCAAGATAAATGATTTGGTTAATACACATAAAAATAATTTACCTCATGATGGATATTGTCCTTATTTTTATATAAAATCCATAGAATTCAATAGATAAGTTTTTTCCTAGAAAACATGTATCACCATAAATCCCCTATGTTGAAAAGAAAAAACAAGCAGCTTTAGGAATAAATATGGTCTTTATAGTTCCATAATGAGATAAAATTGGATGAGAGGTTTTTCGGAATAGAGAAACCTTTTTTATTTTCCAATGTAGACTTATTAGGACCCTTTATGCTAGATATTCCGTTAATTTTTTCAATTTTATTTTCATTAGGAATCATTGTATTCAAATTATTCATAATCTTATTATTATATGGATGTTGATTTTATAAATAATCAATCAACTAAATTTTAGTTATTTATTCTAGTTTGGTATTATTTTATATTTCAAATGCAATTGTACATATGGTTAGTAGTTCCTTAGGAGTATGATTAGACTTCTTCATGTGTGAGGAATCATTGTTCATAGAATAATTCCAATAATATGATGTTACTCATGATTTACATTTCATTATCAACTAATATTTCTAACTAGGTATTCATTTTATATATTAACTACGTGATTTTCTGGTCAATTTTGACCTTCCACGTAGTATTCCACAAATTATTAAGTCATCCTTAATTTTTAACTTTACATTATCTTATTCTTAGATGTCTTTCACTAAACCCATATTTCTGCATCAATCTTGGAATAATTAATTATTTTCTTCATGTTTATACCTATAACATTAATTTTTATGGTATATTTTCAAAGTTCAATGATATGATCTTTCCTACTATAACAAAAGTGCCTCCTCTTAGGTGTAGCATGGATCTCAATATTCTTCTTGTGTGTGTTCTATTTAAAACTTTTCCTCAAGTTCATACAAACCATGGATGAATCATATTCATTTATTTTCATCTTTATCATTTATAGCCCAATATTCCCATAAGTATATTAATTATTCTCATTATTCTTCTTCCAACAGTCATCTTCAAAATTATTAACCACATTTTTATTTCCAGAAAATATCTCAAGATATTCAAATTTTTTATTAATGAAAAAAATCCAATTTTGAACATTTCCTATATAAAGCATGATTTTTGTTTTTTTAAATCTACACACTCTTAATCATGTACATTTATAATATTTAATAATGTATAATATATAAGAATAATAAATATTGTTATTCTAAATCCTTTTACAACACCAATTGTATCCAATAAATTTTGTTTTCTTCCTTTTTAAAAATTTATGCCATACATTACCTCCTTGTTATATTCATGTATGTATTTATTGCTTTTAATATCTTCTTATATAATTAATATTACTTATATTAATAAAATATATCTTTTATTTAGTGAAAGGTATCACATAATTTCTTGTAGCTCCTATTTTTAAATATTTAGATTTGTCACATATACATGAAAATTATGTAGTATTAGTATAAATGGAATTTTTTGAAATGTGGGATAATTTTTTTATAGGAATAAGGATAATTAATTATTTGATGATATAAAGATCATATTGACACTAATGTGTGTCTTTTTTTATCCACGTATCATGTCAAAAACTTTCATAAAAGCATTTCTTATTTCAGCATCAGGTGAATATTCAACTTGAGTAACATTCATGTTTGTAAAATTTTCTTCCAACCCCATATAATTCCATTTTTGAGAGTTTCCTTAATCTTCAATATATTTCTCTCTATCATTACATTCTATTCTCATATCCTTAGTATGATCATCCTCCAACTAACCCATTTATTGTTTAGAATTTTAATCTTCCTTCACTAATTAGCCATATACTATAATTGAGTATTCCTGACACCAATGGTAGATTTATGACTTTCTTCGAGTGAATGGATCCAATATTCATAATCTTTTAATATCTATGTTTTCTCATCAAGTATAATTGTCAATAATTATTCATCCATGGAGTATTTTTTACTCTATACCATTGAAGTCTACTCTCTGACGTTAACAAGTTTAATGGGAGTATATCATTCTTGTAACATGTTCCTTAGATTTTTTTACATAACTTCTAAATAAATTATTATATATGATTTCCCATCATTTAGTTCCTCTACAATCATAAATATTTAATAAATCATTAGGAAGAACATTATTCATGTAACCCTTTTCTATCGTGTATAATACATTGAATTAATCAGTGGAATAATTTTCATCAAATATTGGGATTTATTTTTATAATGGATAATTAAAAATATATTAAATATGGAAAGTTATCAAATTTATTACTATGAATTAGTGGTGAAAACTGATTTTTACTTCAAAATTTTTCACAAATTCTTAGCATCTCTTTTTATATATTTCAATAAGTTGGCAGAAAAATCGATGTCATTACTCACATAGATTGAAAATGCATTTTCTCTCTAATGAAACTATAAACATTCTATAAATTTTAACTTTATGTAATATAGTTCAATTTTTCTGGATTAAAAAATATATATCATATAATAGTTTTAAAAATTTTCCTTAATTCCAATTGAATTTCCCATTGGATTGTGTTGTTACCCTAATATGGGTGAATCATTTTAGATCAATTATATAGAATTCCTTTTAACATATAAATTTCCCAATTTCTGAATTAAAACTAAGAACCTGATAGGATGAATATGATCATAACCACGATCACACCACATGAAATAAGAAATGTTAATGGAGTAAATAAAATGGTATTTTCACATATTTGGATCTCAATATTAGTTTCCACTCCTTACTATTTTATGTTCTATTCCAAAACATGTTACAGAAAAATATAGATCCCAGAATGATCGAGAATTATATAAGAAGAGTAAAAGGGAGAAAAAATAAGAGGAATATTATCACAACGAATAGATATTTACATATCATGGGAAATGATCCATATGTCTATAGAGAGGTGTAAATTTCATTATGTTTTCTAGTAGAATTATTAGGTGAATTTCAAGGAAATACACACATACAATCAATGAGATGACTAAGTTTACAAATTAACATGGTATGTTTGTAACACAAATTGATTTATTACCAACAATATCATTATAATTCCACTAATATATAGTAACTAATGGTTAGGAGTCCATAAAGCTATAGTGACCTTTCGTTGTGTTTCTTCCAATGATGTTATAGTTCCATGTCGAATTCCACTATACAATATTGTCTTTTCAATTGCATTGTTTAGGAATTATAGAGTGATTCAGAAATTATATAGTTTGGATAGATATTGGATCAAATTCATAAAAAGCATTAGGTTAAATATTTCTAAAAATCTCTCACATTGATCCAAATATAATAACAAATATCCTCCCATGGAACTGACTAAGTCAACATACATAATATGATTTCCCCATCTTCTTACCCCACCAATGGGAACTTATAATTAAATAATCAATTTGAATATAAGATTCAGGAAAAAATAGTTGTTTTACCTTCTTTTATCCCATAGTGTTCTCCCATATTCTACAATGCATCTTCCATTCATTAGTGGAGATTAACTCCAGGCACAATGGTTCCTCATCTTCTCTATCACCATAGTATGTGTCAACAAGGATGAGATATTATTATTTTCATGATTACTCTATAATTTAATTTACTCATCCAATATTAATTCTATGCTAAAAAGGTGCATCAACATAATATGATTCATCCTAACATTAAACACTGGATTATTTTAAATATATTTAGAACTCTCATTGTCATAGTGAAATGTGTTTTCCTCCCATTTTCTATTCATCACCTCTATGAAGTTATCCAACAAAGTTATATTCTTCCCCTAATTTATAATAGGAATTTATTCTACCATTTAGGTATATAAGAATACCATATTCATTAACTAATATATCAAACTCAGCGAACTACCTCCATAGGTGAACTCATAACATGTGGTACTCCTATTTTTGACATCACCTCTAAAGATAGTATCCACAAACCACAATAATGAATTTCCAATCTAAATAATTTATGATGCTTCATTTCTTCCATTCAAATTTCCTAATATCCAAAACACTTCATCCTCAAGAATATTTACAAGGTTATTCATGTACCTTCTTAAAACTCCAATTATATGAGAAATATCTGGTCAACTATAGACCATGGAATACAATAACATTCCAAGAGATGATGTGTATGGGATTATTTTCATGTACTCAACCACTAATACTATATTTGATGACTTCTCCTTTGATTATTGGAAATGTATTATTATGTTAATTAAAATTTTATTTACCTCTATCATATGAAATCTACCTTGAACCTTTACAATGTTATTAATTAGTGATATCATTGGTGTTCTAGCTGTACAGTCTCTCTTGATCTTCATCGCCAAAATATTTCATACTAACCATATATCTTTCATATTGAATTCCTTATCGAACTTCCCTTTCAAATAATCAATCCTATATATACATGATCTTGTAAATAGCATGTCATCTATATAAAAAATTTAAATTATCCATTTCTATAGGAATTATAATAGACACATTGATCCATTCCTCATGTTTTTATGAATATTTTCTCATGAATACATCAAACTTATTGTTCAACTTCATGGATTAATATTTTCTCCTATATAAATAAATATAGAGTTTTGACACTAGGTATTCTTTTCTTAAATCAATATATACCTCAAAATATTGTATATAATTTCACTCCTATAGATCTACAAGAAGGAATGTATTTATTATATCAATCCATTAATGATTCATATCCTCTAATTAAATATAAAAATAAAACCACTCAAATTGTGGTAAGATTCACTAAAATTGAAAAATATTCACTGAAGTATACATATTCATACTACTATAATTCATCCACCATCTGATTTTCCTCATATATCTTCTTATCATCATGTTCATACTTGACATGGTATAAAACAGATTTACATGAATATATATTTCCTTTGGAAAAGGTGTTTTCTCCCATGTATTTTTATCATGTAATGAATATATTTCCACATTTGTAGCCAACTCTCACTTTCTGGACTCCTTTAAGTAGATATATTATCATAATAACTTATTCTATCTAGAAATTAATGGGTAACCCCAAGTGAATCCTTGTACTTCTGTTACATTCCTTAAATATCATATTCATCATATTATCCATGCCTTTTTTATGATGTACCTTGAAGAGTATTCTAATACTGAATTCCATCATTTGAATATAATTCCTTAAACACCTGACAACCGCACTCTCCTCCACTTTCATACCTCAATAATTTAACTTTCCAACTGATAAATTATTCACTATATTCTTTCAATTCTGAAACATGGTAAATACATTTGATTTTCATTCCAAAAATTAAATCCATACCTTCCTTGTATACTCATTGATAAATATCAAACAATATTTTAACAGTCCAATAGAATGAACTAAGGAATGCCTCTTAATATTAGTGTGTACCAGGTTTATCTTCTCAGAATTTGGTGTTATACCTCCTTTTTCAAATCATGTCTTCTTCTCTTTCCAAAGATTTAGTGTTCACAAATGATAACATCCACAAGCACCAACTCTAGTACAATGCCGTTTATTTATATCACCAAAATCCATTTAACACTCATATTCCCAAAAATTTGTTCCATAGTTGTGAATTTCTATTTGAATTAATTGTTTAAATCATGTCCATTCTTGTTCATATCAAATTTTATAGGGTTTCTTTCATTAATCCATAAGATATTTCTATGATCCATTATAGATATTACATTCACCATAAGAAAATATAGTGTTAAATACTAAATCCTTATGATTAAAAAAAGAAATGAGAGGCCTTCTAAGTCCAAAAATATACCTCAAATTTTCTATATTGATAAATATCACAATGTTTATATTGATTCGTGCATCACCCATGATAGGAATCTATAGGTGTTCATCATTAACAATAATTACCTTACCAGAATTTCTTGAAACATAATTAATCAAGAAACCCATACCCAAAATGGAATGGGGATGTTTACATAAGTCTAAAATATAATAATTCATATGACTATCCATGCTCAATAGAAAAACATCATTAATTTCTTTAGTTTTCTTGTTTTTTCCATTCATTCTAGATGTGTTCTATTTTTATATACACTCATTCTTAACATGTCATTTATTCCTAAAAGTATAGTAAGTAGGACCAAATACCTTTTTCATATATTATCTACTTCAATTTGATCTTTATCATCATCTATGAATATCTTAATGCATGTATCTACCTATTCCTTCTATGTTATGAGTAGAATACATTAATCTACATGATCCCATTCACAGAATATCCTAAAAAATTATTAGGTTTTACTCATATTTAATAACAAACACTATATTCCGTAAACAACTAAATATTTATATTAATATAAATTCCCAACTATTAGGTTATAAAGAAAACAAAACAAGAGAATATATCACATCTCCTAGCATAATTACAACTAATAACAACTATCTTGGGATGGTATTGAATTCATTAACATGACCAGAAATAATATTCACTTCAATAATATTAAAATCCATCAACAATTTCATCATGTATACATGTTTAAATACTCAATTATTCTATTATATATTTTTAGGATATTGCATCTCCACTTCCATTATCTTCTTCACTATAATATTTATTTCCTTGTTTTTATCCGATATAAGGCACAAAAGAACTAGAACCAATTCATTCAGTATCTACCAATTTAGATTCTCCATATTTATTTGACTTTCACAAAATATAGTTATGAGAATAATTTTTGGATCGAGATAATCATTGATATGTTTCCTCAAGTAATTGAAATTCGTTCCATCAAAATGACTGATCTTCACCTTTATTTCTTTTATATAGATTTTTTAATTCATGATAACCAAACTCAACATGAATTATAGAGGAAAATATGGAAAATTAAATAATTGATAATATTTAAAATAAGGGTTAAAGGATGATAAATAATATAAAAATAAAAAAAATCACAACACACAGAGACTTTAATGGTTTAATAAATAATCCCTACATCTATAGGTAGGTAGAAATGTAGATATGTTCATTAGTATAATTTTTGGATGAATTTATATATCTCAATAATTCTGAAAACCTAGCTCATATTTCCTCATAATTAATCATGATCCTACAGTATCACATGTCGATTTAGTGTCACCAACCACATATGATTTCCACTGTGATATAACAACTGGTTTTTGTATATTCATGGAGCTACAGTAACATGTATGTGTCTCCAGTCACATGTTGCTAAAGTACCATGTTAATGTACACAATAATCTAGTTCTTTGAAAGGGTAACTGAATATTAATTATATACTTATTCAGTAATTATATAGTTTAGGATACTAGTAGATAGCATGTCCTTATCCAAACAACCAGCCTACAGAATTCCAATAATCCTTATATTTTCCACTAATATAAAAATTGATTAAAAGTTGTGTGGGAATGTATCATACTTAATAAAAAATATTTCCAAATTGTTACAAGTCATTTGGGAAGGTATAATTCATAAATCATTTGTTATGTTACAAAATAATTGATTATATTATTTCCCACATGTTTTCATTTTTACTCCATTTAAACAAGATCTTTAGTATTTTATTGGTTGTCACTACATCATAATGTAATATCTTTTTCCTGAACAGTAGGTCTCAAACTACTCAAAAATGTATAAATAAATATTTATTCACATAATATTTATATTCATATTCAATAAAATGATCAACTAAATATTATAAAGATTTTTTCAATTTCTCATCTCCATCAACATTTGAAATATTTATATTATGTGACCTCTGAATAAACTCAAAAACCCAAAAACTTCTTCACCAAATACCATGAATTCTAAATAAACTCAAATATAAATTATTCAAATATATCTAAGATAAAATTTATATTTATAACTTCCCAAATTAGTAGATCCAATGTAATATATAGATGGGACTCACAAATTTTAGTTTCATAATATTTTAATGTAAAACTAAGATCGACTTTTTTAACAATTAGAGTTTGTTAAAATCTAACCCTTAGAATCACAAGTTATAGATAATAAAATTATTTTAACCAAAAATATCATGAATTCCATTTTTACTTCTATACTATTATGAAACTCTATATTTATGTATGATAACTTTTGAAAAATTGTATTTTATAATTACTATCACACACTATATTGTCGCGTAAATGTATTCATGTATAGAATAACTTCACATGACCACTATATTAGAATAGATCATTTAGATATATTATAAAATATTCGACATAAACTAATCAATTTTTATTGTGGAATATATAGTAGGTTTTGATCCATTCATATAACCTTTCAATATTATCTAAATTATTTCTTCCAAATGCAAACATAATTGGTTTTATGCAACTGAGTTTTCATGAACCCCTATATTTCATGTGATTATTTCCAAATTGGATGTTAAGAATCCTTTTAAACTAGTTTTGCTTTGAAATTTTTCAATCCCTCTTCCAAAACATACATATTCCACTTGTAAACATTAGAACATATGGATACAGGAAAATTTTTATATTGACACTATTTATTAGATAACTTAAGAATTATTTTGAGCATTACTTATCATTGAGACCTCATTCATCATACATACTATGAATCTTCTATAAATTATTCTAAAACCCCCAATATTTTATTACATTTCTATTTTTAATTATATTTTATCACTTTAAATTTTTACATTTCAAAATACACAAAGCTTAAACAAAGTCCAAAATATTATTATTTTAACACAAAAATTATATAAAAACAATTAAAATGGCAGGAATGAATATTATTAAGAACATTATAAAATATATAATTTTATACGTCATTGTTAATTTATTAATTTCTGATTTGTAAATAAATTCATAATTTTTAGTAAAGTCATGTTTTTATTCAAATATTTATTTTTGTCAAAAATTGATTTTTATTTCTTTCTATGAGAAAATAAATATAATAGATTTTTGATACTTCAATAAAATTTATTTTTATAAAATTAACATAATTTTTTGATACATAATTTCCAAATAAACATAGGATAACTTTTTTATATTTTTTGAAATTTAAAATTTCTCACTAAATAGTAAGAAATATTGATTTTATAAAACCCACATTTTCATTATATTCAAAAGTAATTTATTGATTTTAAATTTATTTCTAACTAACATAAGAAATTTTTATTCATATATAATATAATTTATTAAATTTATAAATATTTATACTTTATTTTGGTATAGGTACTTTTTTTTCTTAAAAACACATTTTTCCAAAAAAAAAATGTTTTCCATTGCATTTTGATGATTTATTTTAAAATTTAATTTTGAAAACTATATTACTGTTATTTTATAAAATGGATTATATTTTTTAACTCAAGAAGTCCAAATTATGTTATAATCTCATTTTCATTTTTATGAATAAAAATATAACATGGTAAAAAATGATTTACCCTAGTATAGGAAAATTAATGTTGAGAGTTAAAGTTAATTGGTAAAAGCTTAAAATACCAAAAAACTAAAATGTTAAATGGGTGTTTCATGTGTTTATTGACCTTAACCATCATTTTCACCATTAATTAACTTCAAAATTCATTAAAACTAATTCCCCCAAAATTTGGCTGGTTTTAACTATAAATTAATCATTATTTAATCACTTACAACAACTCATACTCATATATAAATTCCACCTCACACTGCCCCTATTCTCCTCACAAGATTTGAAGAATTTAAAATCTCTTTCAAATAATATACTCCCCATTATCCCACATTTCAATGTTCTTCTGGTCTCACCTAAAGAAAAATTCTATGTTTTCTAAGGTGTCCTTCAAGATGGTGATATTCAAGAGGTAACTTTCTCAATCAACCTATCTTAATTTATTTTCATTTTCTACCTTCTTTTCACCTACTTCAACCATAAAGTCATAAAAAACTAGTATCATGTATATAATAAAATTTTATATTTATAATGGAATATATTATATCCATCCCTTTATTTTCTATTCTTATTCAAAGAAACAAAACTATTTTCCAAATTGTAGTGGTTAATCGTCTCCATGGATAATGATTATATATTTTCCATTCCCACCTTAAAGGCTATTAATAAAAGTATTATTCTAGTTAAATCATATTTTAATATGAATATTATATCATATTTCATGTTCTATATCTAATATATGTACATAAAATGAAATAAGATGAAACTAGTTTCTTATGGTATAAAAACCCTCCAAAATAAACCAAAAATTTATCATTTACATTTTATCTAATGAATCATACTCATGTATGAAAAAAAAAAGATATATTGGGCCATTTAAACATCATTAAATTCATGAATATCATTTCATTTTACTCTTGGAGTTTTAGTTCAATTTGATAATAAAATCCACAATCGTACACAAATGGACTGACCATGAAACAATGAAAGAAACACACCTGAAATAATGAAAATAACGAAGTATTATTAATGAATGGGAGGTAATATGTTATAAAAATATAATATATGGTATTATAAATATGACCATAGTTTTTCAATGAATTAAATGCATTATTTTAATCTTTATATAGGATGTAAAAGTTATCAAAACAAAAGGTAATCTTGACGTAAGGGTTTCATATCTCACTTTTACTTATATGATATTTATTCCTTATTAAAAACTTTTTACTTTTATGTGGTTTATATTATTCCGGATGATATATCATATCATTAATTCCCATTTTCAAAATGGTATTAATTGTTTCATTTGATAATTATAACTTTTATGGGGCATAATTTTCAACTGATTACAAATTTGTATGAGGATTCTTAACTTAATTTCCATTCATTAGTTTAAACAACTACTTAAATTATTATACCATGTTAAGATAGTGTAAGTGTTAAATTTTTATTATATTATCTTTTATTTCCACTTGTTTTATACAGATTTATAGCTGATACCCATAATTGATTCATTTGATTAATTCTCACTTGAAAATTATGATTTTTAAAAGTGACTTTCTAGTAAAAATTATCATTTTAATGTTTCCCATAAAACTCTATATTTTTTATTTGTCAAGGTTTTCTAAAAAAATTGGAAATGTTTTTATTATTCTATTAAGATTTTTTAAATTCATTTTTACTAATTTATTAATTTTAAAAAAAATATTATGATCAGATTCATTTTTTCATTTTCCAAATGAGGTTATTAGTGAAATTTCGGACATAAATATGGAAGGATTGTTTTTCTAACTTATACGTTGTAAGGGAATTTTCCCTATATCTTGATGCATTGATGACATTATTTTTTACTTACAATATTTTAGGGTTATTTTAAAATAAAATTATTTCCTTTATAATTAAACATCTCTTTATAAATAAATGATTTTTAAATGGAAATGTTAGTTTTTCAATAATTATTTCAAGTAATATTTGAAAATAATTTTTCCATATAAGATAAAAAAAATACTAATGATTTACTAGGGATATGATCCAAGGATAAAATAATCATTCTTTCTATGGATGGTTTGTGTTTATTATGGAATTATTTTTATAAAACTTGTTTCTTTTCTAAATGTTATGTCATAAAGAAATGTTTATGAAACCAAATTTCTATAAATGGGTTCCCATATGATTTATTTTCTTCAAGAAAACATATTTATAGTTTTCATTATGTGATGAGATGGGCCTATATCTCCCTCTAATTCATTGGGTAATGATATTATATATAATGAGATATAATGTACCGAAACAGATTGTGAACATGATTCAGTAATAAAGTATTGGAATGGGATATGAACTCCTTTCAGTATAGTTTTCATTAAGTGATGTGTAGAACATATATATCCATCCAATATGTTGGTTAATGATATTATATCTCTTGATATATATAGTACTAAAATGTGGTGTGAGCTAGGTTCAGTAAGATAAGGCTGGAATGGGAAATGAAATCAGTTCATTAAAGGAATTTTTCCACTGTGATGGTCTTAGGAGTGAACCATTACTTCTATGATGGTTTGGGGAGTGAAGTTATTACACTATGAGAAAATGGATTCCACTGGGGATATTGGTGTGTCACTCCCATGAGGTGTAGCCTCCCTTAATTTTTTTTTTGCTTATGTGTATTCAACAATTCCATGCCTTATGCTAATGTCACTCTATTATCGATCATGGATATTTATGTTTCACGTATTACTAAATTCAATGATTCATTCCATGACACAAAATTAAAATATTTTATATGTAGGGTATAATTTTCAAATGTTACATTCATGTAATTATACCCTTATACTCATGTTATCTTTGATATCTCCTTTTCATACCCTTACAGAGAATCTGAGCTCACCATTTTCTAATGTTTGTTTTCATATGTAATGAAGAATGCTTTTATGTATGATATGTCAAAATGGGATCTAGTTATGATTGAAAAAGTGGGAGAATATGTTCATGTTTTATGAACCAGTTTTTATGTTTCCGTGTTTCCAAAGACACTAATCCCATACATTTATGGCGTGGTTTTTTTTTGTTATGTAATTATTATCCATATATTTAGATGAAATCATGGGTCCCTATAATTGTTATTAGATAATGGTTTAGTTAAAAATTGGAAACTAGGATGATATAACCTTATGTAAGATCTTTAATGTGTAATGACCTGAATTTTTATCAAGGTATAGATCATTGGTTTATTGTTATAAATCATTCTGTTGAATAGTGTAAATGGGTGATACAACCTAGGAAATGGCTGAGGAGTTTCTAGGGATGGTTCAGAGCCTGATGGTCTAGAAAATGGACTACACACTCGGCCACAAGGTTAGTGTAGACCATGCAGACCAAGGCGCACCGTCGTGCAACCTACTGTTGAAGGTTATAGTGCTTTCATGCACAGTTTGAACACATTTTGGTAAATCATGCACATAAACCATGCAAGCCTTATTTTTTAGAGCAATTACCATTTTACCCCACCAAGAATCTAGCCCTTTCCTATAATTTCCTCATCCCACTTGCAAACAGAACCATGGACTACTCCCCTTCAAAGATCAAGAATTATTTCTCATTTTATATCTTAATGTCTCCACTATTTGGATACTGACTTTTGATTTGAGAGAATAATTGGATCTCTTGAGGTAAGTCTTACCTCGTGTGCCCTATTTTTGTCACTTAATCATGCCATTTTTTATATTTATATGTCGGATCATTTTCCCTATTTTCAGGGTGTTTGAATAAAATTCATATCTCTTCCAACCTACATCAAATATGAGGTCGATATCAAGAAAGGATTAATCTATGAAACTATGGTAGGATTTCATGTAATTTTACATTTGAGTTTTGGCAGTTTCTTTTTTTTTTCTCACTCTGCCATAAGCCTACCTTTTTCGATATTCCTAATTGTGTTAGATCATTCATGTCCAAATGAACCTTCAGCCTCGATTTGTGTGAATTGGCTTTGGGTTAGGGGTTTTTGGATCACCCTTTCTCTACATGGACACCCAATGGGTGTGCCAACCAAATTGGCCATTTTAGTCCAATTTTCCAAAGTTTCAAATTATGGTTTATATTCCCCAGCATGGTTTTAAATTAAATTTACCATTTTCCAATGTGTATTTGAAATAAACCAAGGTTCATCCCTGGTTATTAGCCCCATTTTATTTATAAGTGTTGAAATAAACATGTGGGTAATTGAATTTGACACTTGGGCCATGATGTCATGACTTGAAATAAGTTTTCCATGTTAGGAAAACTGGATGGTGGACCTTGTAGTTTAGATATGATGAGATGGCATAAACATTTTAATGGATTGGTTTTAAATTTTATGGTTTCAAGGGGTAGTGTGGCATTTCCTTTTTATGTTTTATTATATAGGAATTTATTGTTTAAATTCAAACGGTGTAAGATGGTTTCCCATAAATTGTATAATGTGAAATTTTATGACATTTCAATGCTTATAAAATTTGATCACAAGCTTGGATTGGAGGACATAATACCCCATAGTAGCTTATGATATGTAAGGGTGGTAGGAATTCTTACCCTACTCCAGTGACAACCTCTATATATGTATGGATGATTGGTATTATTACCCTTTTCTAGTTATAATCTCTACATGGGTGGGAGGAATTCATACCCTATACTAGCACTGATTTATATGTATGGATTATAGGAATTCTTAGGTCATTCCAGTGAAACCCCAATATATATAAATATGAATGGATTAGAGGTATGATTACCTCATGCCAGTGATATCCTATATATACACATGGGGAGTTGTTCAGACATACTAGTCTTGAACTCATGTAGGTGGACCAGCTAGGTCTCCTTTGGGAACCTAATCAGGATATTATTTATTTACTTAGTGTTTATTATTTTACATATATTACCTTAGCCTTATTTACTAAAGATTTCTAGCTCGGATTACACATTGAAGTCATTGTTTTTGGTCTACATAGATGTTATCTCACACCCTTCCTTAAGCCGCCTTTGGCACTTGAGAAGACTATATTACTATAGCTATATATAGAGGCAAGGACCACAGTTCTGGTTGTTGAATCTTATTGTTTAGTTGGATCTTAGGAGTAGAGGATTGGGAATAGTCTCAGGATACTATAGAGTAGCTTTTGGATTTTTTTAGTTTTTTATTATTTTGTATTAGTATGTCTCCTGCCTATTTTTGTTTAAATTCTATACTATAATACCTTGAATGCATAACTGTGTCAGACACTACCTATGTGTCTTTTGTTATTCTATTCAGTTATTCAAACAACTTTTGTATCTATTTTTTTTTCTACTCATCATTGTATTTATCAGATTTGTTATTTTTTCGGTATTATTTACTTCAGTTTCATCCACTAAGAACTATAACATGGGGGTATTGACTCCCCATGTTTTTACCATCACACCCTCACTTCTATTGAGCATCTCATGGCATGTAGGGAGACCCACTAGGGGTTATGTGTCCAATCGGGCTTGGGGGGATGGGTTAAGTGGAAGCTGGGTCAGGGACAAAACAAAGTGGTATTAGAGGAGTTACTTTCTTTCTTTTCTATTTTGAGACAATATATTGAAAATTAGTAATGCTTGGGACTTGGTCACAAGTTATGCTTGGGAATCGTGAACCCATATATGGTGTAAGAACCCAGTTTCTTGAATTATTGTTACTTTTTTTATGATTATTATAGTAGATACAATTTTACTATTGGGTGCTTCACATGTTTTGTGATGTTATTGATATTGATAGTACGCAGATTATGATTACATTTCTTGACCCTTTGAAATGAGAGTTATGTATTAAAACATTTATCATGATAGGCACAATATGAATAGGTCATGAATTTTTCCATGTCATGTTTAACTTTTTAGAAAGTATTTCATGATTCATAATTATTTTACCTTTCCATATATATATATACATAATTGTGTTGACACTTCTAGTAGGATTTGGATCACTCTAAGGTGTGAGTTTGGGGGGTGTCAATCTCTGACTCATAAGGTGTACGGGCCCTTATAGATCAGAAAATTTCATTCCAGCTAGATCAACCATTAATAAAATGTATAATCATATGGATAATAATAATTTAAATGAAATTCATATCCATGTGAGGTCCATATTTTTATTCATAATGTTTATGGGCTCTTATGTTCCCGAAACCGCATATCATTACATTTTTTCAACTTAAATGATTTAAATGCTCGAATGAAATAGTTTTCAAAGGGGAAATTAATTTTAACCTTATAATAGACATCTTCCACATGCCAAAAATAGAAAAAATGACATGAACTAAGCTTTGTTAGTGGGTGGTGGGTTTTTCTCCATTAATATGGCCTATTATGGTCCGTTCCAACATCTAATCCTGGCTTTGGTAGTAGGCATAGAGGCGTGTCTATTCTTATAAGAAGGATTTAGAACATATTCTAGTTTCTTAAATGAAATCATCTAAATTACATTAATCTATTTTAAGAAATTTGATTGTAATTTTAGTGTTATTATGTAATGATGTCGTCAAGTTGTGCGCCTTGAAGGTGGTGACGATCAAGTTCTTGAGGAGGGGGACCGTGAGTCACCAGTTTCTTTTCAAGTCGATTAACCTGTGGATCCTCCTCCAATACATGATTAAACTATTAATGCCTAGTTTCTAGACGGTTTCTTGCATATGATGCACGATATCTAAGGAGGAGTGAGACCTACCCCAATCATGGTAGATTTGACTCGTGAATTTCTACAGTAGCATCCTCTTACTTTCTCAAGGGATAGCGGACCACTTGTTGTGATGTCTTGGATCGAGGTGATCTTGTCAATTTTTGAGCACCTATAGACTCCTCTATATTGGAGGGTCAATCATTCTTCTTATATGTTATGTGATTTATCCAGGAGGTGGTGGGATGTCATCTCCTAGGTAGGCCATTATTGAGAGATGTTCTGGGCATATTTTCCAACTATCTTCTTCGATTACTTCTTTCCCCAAACTCTAAGTGCCGACATAACTAGAGAGTTCATTAATTTGAAGTAGAGAACCATGTTAGGGATGTATTTTTCTTCCATTTTAACTAATTTACATTGTATTTATCCTTTTATAGTTGATGACAATCTCATAGAGGATAGTTGATTTATGGATGAGAAGTGTTATGCCATCCGATCATAGGTCAATGTGTTCAGGGGGATGAAAATATCTAATATCGTAAACCAAGACCTAATTACAGATTTAAATTTAATAGATACTAAGGGGGAAATCCATGGCAGTTCTAAAAAAATATGACTTCCATTGGATCTTCTTTGTGGTGAAAATGAAGTTTTGAATAATCTCATAGAGGTAGCACTGGCCATGTTCCTTTTGAGGGTAGTTCCCCTATTTGTCACCCATGCATAGTTCTAGGTCATTATAGGATGCAATATATGTAAACCCGCGTGATGTTCATAGGCTATGGTAGGATGGTCCATCTCCCCTACTTTTGTAAGAATTTACCACCAGTGTCTAATGAGCAGGGATCTGCACATATTCCCCAATCGGGATCGGGGTCAGCATGATCACAATAGTCATGGGGATGGAATACCACTGGTCAATTTGGTCGATGTGGTGGTCGAGGCTGAGGAAACAAGGCATATGGTTCTCAGTGCTAGCAGAGTGGGCCAACTCAGGGAAGTCAGCCAGTGACTCAGGGTTGTGGAACATGCCATTTACATGCAGTATGTCCTACACTGCATGAGTAGAGCATCAGACCATCTACTTTATGAGGTACTATTCTAGTAGCCTTCACTTTGGTGTTGTCTTTTTTTCGTATAGGCATGACTCAGTCATTCATATATGAGGAAATCACAAAATGTGTGGGCCTCAATGTTGAGTTCTATAATGGAGTCATGATGATAGATACACCTTTAGGTATCCTTTTAGGGGAAATTTTCTACTATTAGAATCGCCCCTTGAGAAAGGTGGTTACCTTTCTATCTGGTAGCTATATTTTCTTACCATGACATGTTTCGATGTAATCATCATGATGGAATGGTAAGTTACCTATAGAGTTCAAATTGACTATTTTCGTTGAAGGGTGATGTTTCCATCACTAGACAGAATTACGCACATGCATAAGAGATAATAGAATCTCAGTGCGACATGAGCATGACCCGAGCAGGAGAGTTTGGGTAGTGTTACATCACAAGATCCCAGTCTTTACGTCAATGACAATGGGTTACAACCCATTTTTTTCCTATAGTATTGGATCATTATAGATATGTTTATCTTGATGAATCTATGGTCTTCTTATGGTTCTACAAGTAGAGTTTATTATTTATGTCATGCCAGGAGCAGCACTGGTGACCATTCCTACCAATAGGATGGACCCTAAGGTGCTCCTAGAACTCAAAATTTAGTTCGAGGATCTGAAGATAAAAAGTCTTTATATGCCCCATTATATCTCTTGGGGTTTACCTATACATTTTTCAAAGAACAAGGATAGTACCCTTAGGCTTTTCATGGATTAATGTTGGTTAAATCAATAGACTATCAAGAATGGGTATCCATTTCCTACAATAAAAGACCTCTTTGCTAAGGTTCGAGGGGAGAAGGTTTATTCGAAGATACTCTATGTTCAGACTATAATCAGGGGCATGTCAGGACATTAGGCATACTCTCACTACTTTCAAGATTATGTATGGTTTATTGAAGTACCTTGTTATGTCATTTTGTCTCTAGAATGCACCTGTTGTCTTAATGTGTCTTATGAATTGGATTTTCAACCCATATATAGATCCATTTTCTGGTTGTATTTGTAGATGATAACTTAGTGTATTCTCTCTCTAGAACCAACCATGAAACCCATCATGTGATCGTGTTGAATATGTTGAGAGATCTTCAACTGTATTCTAATATCTGTAAATTCATCTTCTGGATTGATAAATTTCACGTCCTAGGTCATATAACCTTGGAGTATGTAGTTTCTATTGAACTATAGAATGTGAAGGATGTGATTTCTAGGGAGCATCCTCAAAGCATATTTTATTTTCAGAGTTTCTTGGAACATTCCAGATACTAAAATTTCTTCATTCATCATGTCTCATGCCTTAAAGTTTAACATATGAGCTTGATGAATAAGGGTCTGTAATTTGAATGTTTCTAATCTTGTGAATAATCCCTTCATGAATTTAAGGGAAAACTTACTTCGGAACTGATACTAATTCTACCATAGTTAGGCTGGTCTTATATAGTCAATTATGATGCTTCATTTGTTAGGCATTGAGTAGTTTTTATGGATGATGAATGATTCATTTCTTATAGTCCTTGTTAGTTGAGGACTCTTGAGCGGAATTACCGAACACATGACCATGAGCTCGATGCGATGGTACATTCCATATGTAGTTGGAGACACATTCATTTTGGAGAGTGTTTTGTGGTGTTCACGGGCCACAAAACCCTCAAATAAATATTCACTCTATGGGATTTGAATCTCCGGCAGCATAGGTGGGTTGGGTAACTGCAATCTTGTGATTTTGAACATGCCTAAATTCTTGGGAAAGGTAATTCTGTAGTTGATGCTCTGATCTAGATTACTTAGACACATGTCATTCAAGAGTCCAGTGACAAAAGGACTCTTATGGGATTATTCTTAGAGATTCACATTGAGGTTCAAGAGGATCATGGCCAAACAATTCTCTCATCCTCAGTGGCGACATCCACTATTCTGGAACATGTAAAGTCAATATGGTTATCTAATCCTGAAGGCCTTCTCCTATGAGAAAGTGATTCTTATCATGATACGTTTTCTGATTGGACAGTCGATGGGGATGACACTATTCTTTTTAGTGGGTGTATATAAGTCCCAGCAGACATCTGAGATGAGCCAATGAAGGATTTCCTTGCCTCAGCATGGTCGGTTCACCCTGGTATCTCCAAAATGTATCAAGATATAAAATGTCTATATTGGTGGCCCAGTATGAAGCATGATATATCTGGTTTCATCACATGATTTTCTTCCTATCAATAGGGGGAGGAAGAACCTCAGCATCTGGTAGGGTTCTCTTAGCCATTGTTTATTCCTGAGTGGAAATGGGACGATGTTTTGATGCACTTCAGGAATGTTTTACCCATATCACCTCATGGAATCAATATAGTTGGGATTTTCATGACAATTTGAAAAAGGTCAAACACTTCATACTGGTGCGAGAGACCTTTTCAGTAGATGTGTTGGGATGACTATACATCAAGGAGGTTATAACACCCCAAGATTTTATGGAATGTTTCTTCTTAAATAATTTCAATTCATTAGATATTTTATTATGAATGAAACACTGGTTCTATGTGAAATAAATATTTTTTATTGGATATAGTAATAACCTAAGAGTTAAACACAATTTTTTCCACTTCTATGATTTTAATTTCAAAAAACTAAAATACACAGTTTTGTTCAGTAAAATATTTATAGTCTGATAGGATCAACTTAATTTTTTCTAAAAAGTAACTTACCCTTATGAATAGTAATGTTACCCTTATGAATAGTAACTTTACCCTTATGAATATTAATATGACCCTTATCAATTATAACCTCATCCATGAAATTATAATTAAAATTTACGCACTATATAAATGAATGGGAATATTTCAAAAATTAATAATTAAGAATTGGTATTTTGTGAATTATAAATAATTAATTACAATTTTACAATTATAAATTTTATTTAAAAAAATTAATTTTTATAAAATTAATTCCTTAATCAATATTTTTTAGTGCTATGATTTTAGGATAAACTATTTATTTCGTAGATAATGTTTCATGGTGTTATAAAATCTGTTATAATTGTGAAATTTGTATTTTTTGAGTAAATAATGAATTTAATTAAAATTTAAATTTATAATGTTTAGATATTATTTTCATAAAATTGTGTTCAATTTTTTATTATACACATTGATAAAAAATTTGGGTGAATTTTTTGGATTTTTCTCAAATACATGAATTTTTGGTGAATAGTGAAATTTGATAGTTTACAAAATATGATAAATAAACGATTTTTTCAATCATGATTGAGTAATGGATGATTTTAATGGAAATTGTTTCGTACTAATATAAAATTATTACTTTCTTGTCACAAGATTCAATAATACTGCTTTTCTTGTGCAAAATAATAAAATAATGAATTAAATATTGAGAAATCACTCCACTCATCCATGATAAAAACCACCATCACCTCCCTCTTCTATTCACTCCAATAAGACTTTAATATTCTCAATGATAAAAATAATAATCTTTCATATTCCCTATCCACATCTATGAGCCCTCGGTCTTTCCCAAAGACCAAAACCCTTTCCCTTAAGGGGGTTCTCAAGGAGGTTATTTCAGGAGGTAAATCCTCTTCTCTTTTCATTTAATTTCATTTAAATTTATCTTCTTTTCTTATTCTATACTAAACTCCCCTATCCAAATGATAATTAAATATCCATTATAAGTTATATACTGTAATTATATAATTTTAATGGAAGATACATCATCTATATCCTTACTCTCTCCCTCTTTTATTTTAAAAATGAAATAATCATCTGGGCAGTATTGATTTACAACTTTTGTGGATGAAAAACATTATTTATATAATTTATCCTTAATTACTCACCATGAAACCATTTTTATTGATGAACCAAAATATTAAATATGTATTATCTCTTATTTTTGTTTCTGGAACAGTTGTATATACATGATATTAAATAATGGAACAAAACTATTTTATTGTTATAAAAACATAAAAAAATCTAAACGATTATCAATAAATGTATTATCTAATGATTCATACTCATACCATATAACCAAATTATATTTATAAACATATAAACTTCTATATTAGAATAATTTCATATAATTCCAGTTCTGGATAATTATATCCATTTTACCTGAAATTCATTACTTGTATACATGTGAACTGATCATGAAAACTACGAAATTGAATGGTCTCGAGCGATAAAATTATATCATTTAACTAATAAAAAGTACAAAAATGTACATAATGAAGTTATACTAAATAAATTAATGTATATAAGGTTTTAAAATAATTAATTAATGGATTTAATTTTACTATCCCTGATATTAATATCAAGTAAAGAACACATTCTGGCATAAGGTAAGGGGTTTCTCATCTGACATTTATTTATGTGAGATTTATAGTTTTTTCCACTTATTTATTATATGTGGTTTATTTATACTGAAATTTTATATATAGTGTTAGGATACTATTTATATTCATTATATTAAATGATTCATTTTATGATTATTAATTTTTGGTCAAATGATTCGATTGATTACAATGTTGTAAGGAACTTTTCTCAATTTCTATTTCTTTGAGACATACTTGGTATTTTGCACCTCATCATTCATATATAGTGTATCTAATTACCCTTTAAGATATTTTTTCTATTTATATTATAATTCTATTAAATATCCATATTCTTTTATCATGGATATGATTATTTTATTAGTCATATACAATTTTACAAATGGTATTTATATTGAATGTTATTTTAACTGGGAAAATATTGATGAATCTTTATACAATACTCAATACAGATATTGAAAAGAAATATTGATCTTTTATAAAGAATTATTTGGACTTCCAATGGTGGACGGGGCCTACTATATCCCATCGATGCTTTGAAAGGTCTCATGAGATGAAATAATTGGTGAAAACCCCAATGAGTTTGCTTCCAAAACAAAATCAGAAGGGCTTTTACCCGTAGACTTAAACTATCTCAATGGTATGATCATTCATGTGCTACATACATGGCGTACAAATAATAAGCACTATCTTTATTCTGTATTCAATTATTACTTTCCATGAGGTATTCACTGTGAAAAAATATAAGGATTCATTTTCATTCTCCGTTTATTGATGCTGTGTTTTTTTAATTATTCACCATTCTCTATTGATTATGTATAATTAATTATGATTCCAATATTATCGTTTCATGATTCCACTATATATAACCCTTACTGAGAATTTTATCTCATCCCTTTAATTTTTCTTCCTTCCCTAGGTTATGAATAAGAGATCAATTATTGAGTTTTCCAGCATGGAGTTTTTTAGATTTTGTTATGTATTTTTTCTCAATGTAAAATGGGTTCCATGTATATATCTAGATTCTTCAAGACTACTAAACTAATAAGTCCTTTGGGATTTGATTCTGTTTAATCATTCGAATGTAATAAATTAATGCACCAGCTCTGGGACACTAGGGTTGGGGCATTATAGAGGTGGTATGTCTTAATGGAGCACCTTTGCCTTTTGTTTATGATAGGGACGCTCATTTTAGGTCATGGTTCTAGAAGGTGTTACAAAATACATTGGGTACACTTATACTTTATAGCATAGCCTATAATATGCAGAATGACAGAACAACATAGCGTGAAATACTGTTTCTAAAGGATATGATACATGCATTCATTCTTAACTTTTGGGGTTCTTTAGAGAAACACATTCCCCTCATTGAGTTTACTTATAACAAAAACATCTAATATACGATTGAGTTGGATCCCTATGAAGTCTTGTATGTTAGGCCTTGTTTCTCACCTATGTATTGTATTGAGGAAGGGTAATTAGTTTTGCTTGGGCCTTGGATACTACAGAGCAGGTCCAACTGATCATGAAGTGTATCTTGACTGATCAGTCTAGACAAAAATCTCATTACAAAATACACTAGAAACCTCATGAGTTTGAGGTGAGAGACCGAGTGTTCTTGAAATTCTCGACACGGTTGGTGCATAAACATATCCATAGGGAAGGTAAGATGGAACTGAGGTTCATCGTACCCTTTGAGGTTCTGAAGCTAATTAGACTGATGGATTACCATTTAAATCTTCCTTAGAGATACTGGTCTATGAAATATGTATTACATGTTTCTCAAAATCACTGATATTATATAGACCAATATTACATTTTTCTGCATGATGTGTTTAAGCTGGATAAGGATGCTTTCGTTGAGAGGTACCAAGCTTTTATTGCTTATCAGATTATGACAACACTCTATGGCATGTACCTTCCTCCCATATGGATGTTATTGCAGCACTACTAAGTACAGGTTGAGACCTAGGTGTGGGAAGATAATATACAATCTCTGTGTCCGTAACTCTTTTCTGAAAACACCTCTTTACCCTCATATGGAAAATTGGGGGATGAGTTGTTATAATTAGGGGAGGTTGAAATGACCTAGATTTTGTCCAAGGTATGAATCGTTGGTTTTTCATTTTGAATATTTCATTTGAACATGGTAAAGGTGTGATATGGCCTATGGAAGGCCTAAGGAGAGTTTGGTGCAGCTTCATATCCGAAAGTTCTAGAAAATGAACTTTAGGAAGGGCCACATGGTTAATGGAAACTGCAAGGACCCAAGTGCACAGCCCTACGGCCTACTGTAGAAGGTTGAAGAGCCTTCAAAAATGGTTTTGTAAACTTCTCACATAAACCATGTGGCCTTGTTGTTGATGGATGATCCTTTACGCACTATTTTCAAATGGTTTGGTAAACTAGGTGCATAAATTGTGGGATATTTGTTTTTTGAATGATATTACCGTTGTTTCTCACTGAAAATCTAACACTTTTCTCTCATTTCTTCCTTTATCATACAGATAGAACTATGGCCTCCTCACCTTTGAAGATCATTAATTATTCCTCCCTTGATTTCTTCGTATATCCTCCACATAGTGACTAATTATTTATCAAATAGATTTTTTGGATCCCTTGAAGTAAGTAAAGCTCTATGTGCCCTCATTTCCACGATAAATCTCTCCATATGTTGTGCTATTTAGATGCAGTCTCCTTCTCCATATTTTCATGGAATTGGACTGAAACTCAAATATCTTCCTACCAGCTTTAAATATGATGTTGATATCAAGTGATTATTTCTCTACCGACCTAGGGTAAGAGGTCATGAAGTTTTGTATTTGAGTTTTTGTCATTTCATATTTATTCTCATTGTGTTAAAATCTAGACTTTGATGTGCTTCCTAATGGTGTCGGTTCCTTCATGTCTAAATGACCCTAGAGCCCAGATATTGGTGAATTGGGTTTTCTATGGGTTTAATGATCACCGTTTCTCTATATAGACACCCAAGAAGTGTTTCAAACATATTGGCCTTTTTAGGCCAATTTTCCAAAATTTCAAAATATAGTTTATATTCTCTAGCTTTGTTTTAAATTGAATTGACCATTATCCCATGTGTATTTGATGCATACATGGGTGCTTCAATGGTTATTATCCTCATTTGATTTAAAATTTACCAAATAGATATGTGAGTAATTTACTATGGCACATATTCATTGATACCTTAACATGAAATGAGTTTTCCATGTCAGCCAAACTGGATGGTGACCTTGTAGGCTTTCTAGGATGATATGGAACAAACATTCTAATTAATTGGATTTAAATTTAATGGTTTCAAGGGGTGGTAGATACTTTCCTAATTATGATTTTTTATAAAGGAATGTCTTGCTTAAATTGAAATTAGGTAATATGATTTTCCATACATTATATAATGTGAATGTTTATTCCATTGTTATGATTATGACATGTGATGTAAATTATTGTATGGGAGGCATTCATACACCATGCCATCTTATGATATATATGGGTGGGAGGCATACTTACCTCCCTCCAGAGACAACCTCTATATATGTTTGGATGGGGGGAATGCTTACCATGTTCTAGTTATAATGTCTACATGGGTGGGAGTCATTCCTTCCCCCTGCTAGCTATGATATACATGTATGTACAACACACATACTTACCATGTTCTAGTAACAATAGCTATATATATATATATAATAATAATAATACAAAGAGATGAGAGGCATGCTTACCTCATTCTAGTGATAACCTATATATATATATATATATATATTAAATTGTTCAGACTTGTGATCTGCGAACTAACGCAGGTGACCTGCCAGGTGTACCTTAGGAACCTGAGTGGGAGATTATTTATTTACTCAACAATGCTTATTTTACTGCTATTACCTTCACACTATTTACATATCAGTACTTTCATGGATTACACATAGACATCATTCGTGATGGCCAACTATTATTTTATCTCACACCCTACTTATTCTACCTTTGGCACAAGAGAAGAGTGTTCTTCAGAAGGTACGGATAGAGGAATGTACCAATCTAAATGCTTTTGAATCCTATTGATTAGGCAGATCATAGGAGTAGAGGATCGGGCCTATGATTGGGATCCTATGGAGTATCTGTAGGATTTTGTTCATTTTTTCGGTACATTTTCATTAACATGCCTTCTTCCTATTTTATGTTCCCATTTTTTTATTGACATTCCAGGCATGGATATCTCTATTTGTGACTATTACAATTGATACAATTTCAACATTGGGTAATTCATATGTTTTGCGATTTTATTGATATTTATAGTATTATAATTATGATTAAATTATTTGACATAATGAAATGAGGGTTATGTATTATAACATGCATTTAGATAGGCACAATATGAATAGGCCATGCACCATTCCATGTCACGTTTAAGTTTCCATCATGAATTTCATGTATCATAATTTTTGTTCCTTTTCATATATATATATATATATAGGTGTGTGTGTGTGTGTGTGTGTTCTGACACTTCCTGCTGGATTTGAATCGTTTTATAGTGTGTGTTTGGAGGGTTCCACTCTGTGACTCATAAGGTGTATGGGCCCTTATAGATCAGAAAGTAGAATTACAACTAGCTGAACCATTGAAAAATGTTATAATAACATGGATAAGCACAATTTAGATGAAAATGGCATCTAATTGACTAAAATATTTGGGTTCATAAGGTGTATGGGGCCTTATGGGTCGAGCAATGGCATATCATTGCATTTAGCCAACTTAAATACATTAAATGATCGAATGAGCATGTTTTAAAATGGGAAATTGATTTTTTACTTGAGAATGTATTTCATTCAAAGGACTAAGAAAGAAAACATGACCTGAACTCGGCTTTTATAGTGGGTAGTGGGTCTTTCACTGTTCATATGGACTGTTATGGTTTGTTCCAACATCTAGTAATTGATTTTAAACTGGTCAAAGTGGTGTGTATGTTCTTAATGAAAGGATTTATCTCCTGTAATAGTTTCTTAAATGAAATCATCAAAATTTCTTGAATCTCTTATAAGATATTCATTTGTAATAGTAGTGTTATGCCAAAACAAGGACAATAAATCTCATTCCCTGAAGGCGGTGATGATCATGTTCATGGGGTGGCGAGCCATGAGCCACTAGTTTCTCTTTCAATCGATCCACATGTAGATCCTCCCACTATAACTGAGTATGTAACTGACACCTAGTTTAGAGATTTTTTCTTCCATACTATATAGAATATGCAAGGCATAGTGTGGCCTTCCCCTAGAAAAGAAGATTTTACTGATGAGTTGCAGCTGTATCATCCCCCAACTTTCTCATGGGGGTGGTGGACCAGTTCCTATAGAGGTTTGGATTGAGGCGATCCAGTCTATTTTGATCACCTAATGATGCATCTAGGGAAATGGGACAAACTAGCTACTTACATGTTATGTGATTCATCCTAGAGGTGGTGGGATGATATAACATAGACTACCCATTATAGAGATATGGTCTAGGTTGGTTTCAAACTATCGTCTATGACTACTTATTTCCCCATACTCTGATGGATGATAGAGCTTGAGAGTTCAGGAATCTATAGCAAGATATCATATCAGTTATATATCACTCATATTATTTCACTGTGATATAGTGTTGTTATACTTCTCTTGGAGCTGGTAATCTAATGGAGGTGAGGAAATTTAAGGATTTGATGTGTTACGCCATCTGATCACAGTTCAATGTTTTCATGATGACAACAATTTCCAAGATCATCTATCAAGACCAAAATACATAGGTTAATTTGAGGGATATTGAGGGTTAAAGATATGGTAGTTCAGCACCTAAGGCTTCCAGTGGATCATATTTTGGGAAAAATTGATGTTTCGAAGAATCTTGTGGTGGTAGCAGTGGAAATGATTCTTTCACAGGTAGTTCCACAATCTGTCACCAGCATGGAGTGAATGGACATTATAGGAGGTAGTATATGAGAAATCCAGTGAAGTGTAGAGGATGTTCCATGATGGGCCATCTCCACTAATTTTGCAGGACTTTCCTGCTTGTGCTTAACAAGTAGGGATCTAAATATACTCCTTGATTAAGAGTGGGAATAGTAGGCTCACGATAGTCAGGCAGCTGGAATACCATCGGTCGATTAATCTGAGGTGGTGGTCAAGGCAAAGGTAACCAGTTGTATGATTCCCTGTTCTAGAAGAGTGGGCCTTATCAGGGATGTCATGAAGTGACTTAGGGCCATGGTAAAGGCAACTTACATGTAGTCCAGCCTATGTCATAAGAGCAAAGTTCCAAACCATCTACTATTTGATTTATTGTTCAAGTAGCCCTTGTTTTAGTGTCTCCTTTATTTGATACAGGCACATCTCATGCATTCATATCAGATGGGATTATTAAAATTTTGGGGCTCAACATTTAGTTTTATCATGGAGTCATGATGCAAGATACACCTTTACATATCCCTTGAGAGATTGTTTGCCACTATCAGAATTTCCCCCTTCAGATAGGTGGTTACCTTTCTGTATGGAACTTGTATGTTCTCGGAAAAACATGATTTGATGTAATCATCAAGATGGACTATTTAGTTTCCTACAGGTCCTATATTGAATTCTATCATAAGAGGGTGATTTTTACGTCACTAGATGTTATTACGCACAAGATTAAGGGATAATTGGATCTTATTAAGACATGAGTAGGACCTGAGCATCATAGGTTGGGCAGTGTTACATCACAATTCACTGGTCATTACCTTGATGACCATGGGTTACAATATGATGTCTTCCCTTCAGTAGTGGATCATTTTAGAGATGATTTTCTTGATGAATTAACTATTCTACCTCTATTATGAGAGGTAGAGTTTACTATTGATATCATTAAAAGATAGCACATGGGACTATTACACCTTTTAGGATAGAACCTAGCGAGATTTTGGAACTCAAAAAATATTTGGAGGATCTGGAGGTGAAGGGGTGTATAAACCCCAATGCTTCTCTTTGGAGTTCAACTGAACTCTTTTCAAATAAGGCAGATGGTACCCTTAGGCATTGCATGAATTACCATCAGTTAAATCATCTAACTATCAAGAATCGATATATATTTACTAGAATAGACAGCCTATTTGATTATCTTCAAGGAGAGAAGGTATTTTCAAAGATAAATCTAATGGTGGGATATCATCAAGTGTGTGACAAGGCTTCATACATACCTCACATAGCTTTCTGGAGCATGTATGGTTTATATGAGTACCTGGTTATATTTTTCGGACTCATGAACAAACCTGATGCCTTCATGGATCTAATTAATTGGGTTTTTTATACATATCTCGATTCATTTGTGGTTCTATTTATTGAATGTATCTTAATGTATTCCCAATCAAAACATGACCATGCAACCCATCTTGATATCATGTTGAATATGTTGAGAGAGCACCGGCTCTAGGCTAATCTTAGAAAATGCCACTTCTTGATCAAAAAATTTCATCTCATGGGTCATAACATCTCAGAGTCATGAGTTTCTATTTACCTAGATAATGTTAAGGATGTGTCTTCATGGTAGTAGATTAATAATATCATTGATATTCCAAGTTTATTAAGACTTACCATATACTAAAGATGCATTATTCAGGACTTATCATGCCTTGCAGCTCAACATTCAGGCTTGACAAAGAATGGTTTGAAATTCTAATGGTTTGAATCTTATGAAGCATACTTTCTAGAATTAATGGGAAGATTTACCTTAGTGCAGATACTGATTCTTCCAGAGCCATGTATTTATTATACAGTCTTCTTTGATGCGTCAAGTGTCGCTCTTGGAGATGTTTTTTTTGCAGGATGAACAATTCATTTTGTATGCTTCTTTTTAGTTGAGGCCTCATGAGGGGAATTACATAACGGATGAAACTGAGATCATTGGGGTTGTTTGTGCCTTATGATGTTGTAGAAACTTTCTTTTGGGATTGTATTTTGTGGTGTTCACAGACTAAAAACACCTCAAATACATCTTCACCTAGCAAGATATGATTATTAGGAAGTGTAGGTGGGTTGAGTAAATGAAATATTTTTATTTTTAACTTCCTGACACTCTTGGGAATGGAAATTCAGTAACTGATGCTCTAATCCAGAAGACTCAAACAAATGTGGTTCAGGAGTCAAGTGACTAATGGAATCTTATGGCCTTATTCTCGTAGATACACATTGTTGTTCAGGAGGATCATGGTCAGACCATTCTCTTAGACTTAGTAGTGAAATCCACTATTTTTGAATGAGTAATGTCGAGAATTTTGTCTTATTTTTAAGGCCTTTACCTATAATAAATTATTCTTAATGATCATATGAACCCTGAATGGATAGCATATGGGGATGAAACCCTTTTTTTCCAAGGAAATATATGGGTCCCAACAGACATCAGAGAGGAAGTGATGAGGGATTTCCATGCTTCAACATGGGTTGTTCACCATGGTGTGACCAAAATGTATCGAGGTCTACGACGTCTATATAGGTGGCATAGCATTGAGAATGGGATAGCCAGTTTCATCACTCGATGTTCCAGCTATCAACAGGTGAAGGTGGGACATTAGCATCCAGAAGGGCTCCTTCATCCATTGTCTATTCTTTAGTGAGATGGTATGATGTTTCAGTGTAATTCTTGATTGGTTTACCTAGACCACCTAATGGAAATGATGTATTGTTAGTAGTTTTGGACCATTTCGTGAAGGTATCACACTTCCTAACTATACAAGAGAACTTTTGGTAGACGAGTTGGGAAGTTTGTAGGTCATGGAGGTGGTACGTCTACATAGAGAACCTCGGAATATTATCTCTGATAGAGATTCTTTTTTTATATCACGGTTTATGAATGGGTTACCGAAGGCCTTGGGTACTTAGGTAATTTTGAGCATGGCCTATCACCCGCTTACTAATGGAAAGACAATGCATATAATAATGTTGGTAGAGGATATTCTCTATGCCTGCATTATTATCTTTTGTTGTTATTGGGAAAAATTAGTTCCCCTCAACAATTTTTCTTATAATAACTACTTCTAAGATACCATTGAGATGGTTCCCTATGAATCCTTTTATGTTAGACCTTGTCGCTCACCTTTGTGTTGTGTAGAGGCAGGAGAAGTAGCTATTATTGGGCTGCATCTCATACAGGATAGTACAGAGTAGGTCTAGCTAATTAGGAAGTTTATGTTGATATCTTAGTCCAGAAATTAGTCTTAATCCAAATGATGTCCGAGGCCACTTAAGTTAGACTTCAGAGACCGGGTTTTCATGAATGTATGGCATGTGTTGGGATATAGACATATTCAAATGCAAAGTAATATAACACTGAGGTTCATTGGACCATTTGATGTTTTGAAGCGGATTTGACTGGTGGATTACCAGTTCACACTTTTTCAAAGATACTAGTCGATGTGTGATGTCTTCCATGTATCTTGGATTTGTTGATATTATCCATACCCATATCACGTCTTTCAACCTAATGAGGTTGAGCAGGATATGGATTCTTCCTTCATGGAGTACGTAGTTTTTATTGTTGATCAGAGCATAAAGACACTCTAAGGTAGTTTTGTTCCTCTCATATAGAAACTATTTAGATACAGGCTCATTCACCCTATTTTCAAGGAGTAGGACTGAAACTCAGATCTCCTCAAACTTGAATTAAATATAAGGTCCATATCAAGTGAGGATTTTTCTATGGTCCTAAGGTGGGTTTTCATGTTGTTTTCCATTTCATTAGTGTTTTTTTCGTATTTATTCTCATTGTGTCATAATATGGACATTACCAATATTCCTTATTGTGTTGGTTCCTTCATGTATAAAGAACCCATGAGCCTTGATATTGGTGAATTGGGTTAGGGTTAGGGTTTTAGAGATCACCCTTTCTCTATATGGATGTCCATGTGGTGTGCTAACCAAATTGGCCATTTTAGGAAAATTTTCCAAAATGTAAAAATACGGTTTTCATTGCATAAAATGGTTTTAAATTGAATTAACTATTTTCCTTGTGTATTTTATGTATACCAAGGTTCCTCAATGGTTTTTGGCCCCATTTGATTTAAAATTTTCAAAATTATCATGTGAGTAATTAACTTTGACACATTTTCATTAATACCTTGACTTGAAAGGAGTTTTCCATGTTATGGAAAATAGATTGTGAACCTTGTAGGTTGTCTAGGATGATATGGAATAAAACTTCTAATTAATTGGATTTAAATTGAATAGTTTTAAGGGGTGGCATGGCCTTGCCTTGTTATTTTTTATTATAAAGGCATTTCTTATTTAAATTGAAATAATGTAAGATAGTTTTCCTTACAGTATATAATCTGAATGTATATACCATTTTTATTCTTATGAAATGTGATGTAAATGCCTTGATGGAAGGAATTAATAACCCATTAAATCTTATGATATGTATTGGTGGGAGGCATTCTTACCCCACGCCAATGAAAACCTCTATATATGTATAGATGGAATGTATTCTTACCCTGTACTGTTTATAATCTATAAATGGGTGGGAGGAGTTCTTTGCCCATTCCATCTATGATATACATGTATGGATGAGAAGCACGACTACCTCATGCTAGTGAAAACCCCTATATTTATATAAACAAAAATGGATGAGAGGAATTCTTACCTCATGTCTGTGATAACCTATATATATACATGTGGTGAATTATTTAGACTTACTAGTCATGAGCTAATGTAGGTAGACCAACCATGTGTCCTTTGGTAACCTGAGTAGGAGATTATTTAATTACTCATCATTTCTAATTTTCTAGATATTACCTACACACTATTTACTTAAATGTTCTGAATTTGATTACATGTAGATAACATTGCTGGTGGAATACTGGGATGTTATCTTACACCCTGTTCGGGCCTCCTTTGGCACCCGAGAAGGATGTTTTCCTGAAGGTATGGATAGAGGAAACAACCAAAATTCTGGATATTGAATCATACTATTTAGTTGTTTCTTAAGAGATGACTATTTAGCCTATGCTCAGAATACTATGGAGTAGCCTTTGAATTTTTTTCATTTCTTCAGTACTTTTATATTAGCATGTCTGATATCTGCTTTATATTTCTATTTTGTATTGATATTACATGTATTCATATATGTATAAGACTCTACTTATGTGGATTTTTTAATGTTATTCAGTTATTTAGACTTCCATTGTATCTATTTGTGTTTTTTGCATTACGTAGTATTTACCTGATTGGAGATGTTTCTACTACTGTTTATCTCTATTGCATCTGATCATTACTCTAACAAGGAGTTATAATATCCTCGTTGTCTTACCATCACACCCTCGCTGCAAGTTGGAATCCTCTATAATATTGGGAGGTTTCCATGGGTTCATGTGGCCAACCGTCCTTGGGGTATAGGTAAACGGGAGTCAGTCTGAGACATCACATAAAGTTATGTATGATTATAGGTTATAATCCATGAATTTTTTTATTGATCATGAACAACCTATTATTAAACCTATAGTCACATATATTCAATGTTTATAAGTTGTTTTTCTTGATTTTCAAGTTTCCTTATATGATTACTTTTTCTCACATTATTCTTATTGGGTTTTAGATAGTGGATAGAACCAAGAGGATTCATGTTAAGGGTGAATGTGATAAATAATGGAATTATCTCCCCCATGAGAAACCAAATGAAAAAAGGGTCAGAAGGTGAAACCTTGTTATTAAAAATAATAATAAATCTTATATTATGATCAATAATATAATCTTTGATGAGTTTATTGACCCATATAAAATGTGTAAGATGGAATTCCAAAGTGACCCCATAAGAATGAAATCTCAATTTTCCTCATGTAAAGAATGTGGGAAGAGAAATCAAAGAGAATGTTTCAAATTAAATGGATGATTCTTTGGGTGTGGAAAATAAGGCCACAAATTAAGTAATTACAAAATAAAATTTAAATTCATGATTAAAAAAATTAATGAGAGTAATGTTATTCCAAAGTCATCATCGACAGTTTAATGTTTTAAATGGGGAATGTATGGGAATTATGAAAATTAATTCCCTATGGGGAAATCATTAAAGGTAATCAGCAAGGTTGTATGAGTAATGGTCATCTTGCTGATGGTGGATAAACTAGGAATTATACAAGAGATGGAAGAAGTGTAAAGGAATAAAATGAAGAATCTTGGTTAGTATTTTAAGAAGGAAGTGGAATGATTGAGTGTTGTTGTTTGGGAATTCAAGAATTATATTGTATAAGAACATTTATAGAATTATGGAAAAATTAAAATCCTATGGATTGTTCTAGTGTAGTTTTTCTTTAATTATTAAAAATTATATATGAATGTTATAGGAAATAATGAAAAGTGATTGAGATGGAAAGGTGATATTTATAGAGGTCACAAGATTTAGAAAAAGATAACCCTTAATATTTTCTTGATATTAGGATAATAATGAGATAATGAGAAATATGACTGTGATAAAATAAATGGGATGGTATTGATGACATTGGAATTGATTCTTACAAGGTTTTTTATGGATTGTTCTTATAGATTTTTTTACTTATGGTATATGATAGAGTTAATATTTGAAATCATGAATGTTTTCACTAAGGTTTTATGGTAATTCAACTTATTAAAATGTTTCAGGATAATCCATAATAATATTATTCATCTGTTTTGGGGGTCACATTTAAAATCTACATCATGTGGTTTGGGTATTAATAAAAAAAAAAATTAAAATTGTAGTTACCTTCCATCGATTGTTTTGGATTTGTATCTTTTTGAAGGTTCATAAGGGTAACCAATTATGATATTTTTATGTTGAACATTGGATGAAATTTTATTGATTAATGTATTACATTACCATATGAATATTTATGAATATTTTTTAATATATTATAACCATTTTGATGTGATGATGACAAGAGAATGATGGAATGACGTTTCATAAAATTAAAGATCATATGATCCTCTAGTTCTTCAGGAATTACAATTGAAACTTCATTTCTTGGATTTAGGAATGAAGAAGAAATTGATCAAGTAAAAATTAAATGTTGATACTGTACTTATGTGATGAAATGAAGTAAGTGTATATTCTAAAAGGATTTATAAATTCAATGTTATCCTATTATCATAATTTTTTTTATATCAATGACCTTTTACAGACCTATTTGTTTTTTGGTGTTGTGTCTATTAGCATTGTCTTGACCATGTTCTCTATCATTATCGATCAGAACATGATAGTTATAATTCTCATTGATTCCCATATTTTCCAATTCCACTAATGTTCTATTAACTAGTATTCTATTTTTTGACAACTTACCCTTTTATATTCCCTCTTCTTAAGATGATTTTTTATTGAGACTTTTTATAATATGGGTTTCCCAACAATGAATTTTTAAATATCCACCTTTGATTTTTTAAATGAAATATCAAATTGTAAGGATTCCTTTTTTCTAATTCATGGTTGTATCGGGATGGTAGCTTATCGATTGGTGATTACATTGAGTCTCTCTTAAGTTTAGGATGTGTTACATATATATACTCTAAAGAAGTACACACCTTATCTTTTATATATACTAAGCTCAGTGTTTGTACTACTAGAAAAAGATCATTATTATGATGAACATCCTATGTATATTCCAGATCATATTGAAAAACTTCTATGAAACAAGACTACTCACCTGGTTGAATTTTTATAGTGAAACACCTTATTTTAATAACCTATGTGGGAACCTGAGGATATGATGAGGCAGAGGTATCCTGATCTATTTGTTTCATAGTAATGAATTTTGATGGAAAATTTCATTTTATGTGGGGTAAAATGTAGCACCCCAAGATTTTATGTTATGTCTATTTTTAAATAAATTTAATTCCGTCAATTGCTTACTTTTTATAGAACAATGAATTTAAATGAACTACAAAATATTTTTATTTTAACACATCCATTTTAACCAAGTGGTTAAATTGAAAAAAATGAATAGTATTAACCAAATTAGGAAATATATAATTTTCCAACTCATTTTTAATGTATTAATTTATTCTTATTAAAAAAACACATAATTTCTAGTAAATTTATTTTCTTCTTCAAATATATATTTTATTCAAAAATATATTTTTTTTATTACTATAATAAAATAAATATGATTATTTTTTGAAAATTTTAGAAATATTATTTGATAAAATTAACATTATTTTTTTATTTTTCCTGTCAAAATTAACTTACGATGAATTATTGATAATTTTCTGAAAATCATATTTTCTCAGAGAATACTAAAAAATATAATTTTTATAAAACCTTCATTATCTTTATATTAGAAAGTAATTTTACGATTTTAAATTAATAAAAACATAACTTAAGTAATATTTAGACATATTTAACATAATTAATTATATATAAACATTATTTATAACTTGTTTTTTTATAAGTACATTTTTGGGTATAAAAATACTTTTTTAAAAAAAACTATTTTTCATTGTGTTTTGATGCTTTAATTTTAAATTTAAATTTTTAACTTATGAGTTCTGAATTTCAAAAAATGGATTACATTTTATTAATCAGGAGGTCCAAATTATGTTATAAGTTAATTTAAATTTTTAGGCATAAAAAATTATCATGGTAAAAAAAATTTACCATAATATAGGTGAAATAATGTAGTGTGTAAAGTTAAATGGTAAAATCATAAAATACATAAAAAATACAAAAAATTGTTTTTTGATGTGATTTAATACCTATACCATCCTTTAAAACATTAATTATTTTACAAATTATATATAATCAATGCCCCTCAAATTTGGTTGGCTTTAAATATAAAATTATCATTATTTAATCACTTAAAACACCCCCCTGAAATATAAATACCACCCCTCACCACCCCCTTTCTCCTCACATGGCTTGATGATTTTTAGGTCTCTTCCAAACCCACTACTCTCCACTTTCCCCCATTTCCATGTTTTTCTGGTCTCTCATAGAGATCAATTCCTTGTTCCATAAGGGTCCTTAAAGGAAGTGACATTCAAGAGGCAACTTTATCTAACAACCTCTTTTAATTTCGTCACATTTTCTACATTCTATTCACCCCGTTAATCCATAAAGGCATAACAAATAAAAAATATTTTATATATTGTAATGATATTTTTCTAATTTAATATCTCATATCCACCCCCTTTTTTATCTCCTCTTATTCAAAGAAATGAAACCATTGTCCAAATTATGGCAGTTAATCATCTCTATTGATATTGTTTTTTCATTTTTCATTAATGCAATAAAATCCGGTCATAAAGGTATTATTCTAGTTAAATAATATTTTAATAGTTATATTATAACCTATTTATTGGTCTATAACTAATATATATATATAATTTTAATGAAAATGAATCTATATCGTAATGGTCTAATAAGCCACCAATATAATCTAAATATTTATCATCAACATTTTATCAAATGATTCATCCTCATGTCATAGAAAAATTATATATGGGTATAATTAAAGATCTATAATTTAATGAATACAATTTCATTTCACTTTTGTAGATTTAATTCCATTTTAAAAGAAGATCCATAATCATACAC
The DNA here is from genome assembly GCA_963277665.1 of Viscum album. Classification (NCBI taxonomy): domain Eukaryota; kingdom Viridiplantae; phylum Streptophyta; class Magnoliopsida; order Santalales; family Viscaceae; genus Viscum; species Viscum album. Next base: position 1,014,373,927 of record OY728120.1, on the reverse strand, counting down.
AAATAAACCAACCATGAAACCTTGTAACATATGCACATAAAACAATGAATATAATGAAATATTATTAATGAACGTGTGTAAATATGTTATAAAAGTATCATAAAATGTATTATAAATATTATTTCTATTCCTTAATGAATTAATACCATTCTTAAAACCTTCACGCATGAGGTTAAACTGTGTATTACTAAAGGGAAGCATGAGGTAAGGGTTTCTCTTCTATCTTGTACTAATGTGAGATATATGCCTTATTCACTAATTATTTTTTATATGTTTTATATAACTATATTTGATATATCTTATCAATAAATCTAATTTTATTCATGGTATTAAAAATTTCATTTGATAATTATTATTTTTATGGGGTTTGTGATTCGACAAATTACAACATGGTAAGGGATTTATTAACTCAATTTAAATTCGTTGGGTTAAACATATACATCATTGATTATGTCATGTTAAGATTATGTGTGTGAAAAAATTGTATTATATTATATTGTATTTCCACTTGTTTTATGATGATTTATAGCTGATACACAAAATGTATTCATTTGACTAATTCTCACTTCAATGATATGATATTGATATGAGACATTATTTTATAAATTATCTTGTTAAAGTATCCCTTAAAATCCATTTTTCATCAATTTAAATGTTTTCTATAAAAGTTACCATGTACTTTTTTACTATCCTATTATTATTTTTAAAATTTATTTACACTTATATTTGACTTTTACCAAATATTTTTAATGGGGTTTTTTCATTCAAAATGAGATTGTTTTTAATTTTCCAGAAAAAATATAGAAGGAATGTTTTTTAATATATATGGAATGAGAGGATTTTTTGAACATCATGAAAAATTGTTTATTTTATATTTAAATTAAATTCTTGAAATTCTATTTTAAAATAAAAAAAAATTATTTATATTTTTGTGCCTCTTTAAAAAAAATAACGATTCAAATGTAGAAATGTTATATTTTTCGTGAATATTTTCAATTGATCTATAAAAATATTTTTTCCATATAAGATTAAATTGTTTTATGTTACTTTTGGTTTAATGATGATATGATCCAATGATACCATCCTTATTTTTTACTCAATGTTGTTTTTTATTATTATGGTATGTTGTTTAGGAAACATTTTTCTTTTCCATGAGTTATGTCATAAAGAAGTATTAATGAAACCCAATTACTTTTCAAGGGGTATGATATGATTTATATTCTTCTATAACACATATTTATTATTTTCATTATTATATGTGTGGGATCTATATTTCCCTATAATTTATTGGGTAATTATATTTTATCTCAGTAGATAGATAGGATAGAAACGGTGAGTGAACTTGGTTCAGTAATGCAGGAGTGGAACCAAAATTGAACTCAATTGAGTATGGTTTTCATTATGTGATGGGTGGGACCTATATCTCCATCATATTCATTAGGTATAGATTTTATATCTGATAATATAGACAGGAATGAAATATAGATTAAACTCAGTTCAGTAAGATAGGATAGGAATGGGAAGTGAACTCCATTCATTATGGGACATCTTTTGCTATGATGGTCTTCACAGTGAACCTTGGCTACTATAATGGATTAGGGGGTGAACGTTTTCAATAATGAGTAATGGATTCTAAGGGGGATGGATTCATTTCCCTCTTAGGAGGTGTAGTGACCCACAGATTATCTAGGCTTATGTGTATCACACAATTCCATGCCTTATGTCAATGTAACACTCTCATCGCTCATGTTATTTTGTGTTTGATGTATTATAAACATTTATGGTTTATTTCATGACTCGATATTATTATCTTATATATATAGGTTATAATTCTCAAATTTTATTTTCGTGTTATTATACCCTTATGCTCATGTTATCTTTCATATCTCCCTTTTCATCCCATACTGAGCATCTGATCTCAAATGTTTCTTATGTTTCTTTTCAAAGGATATAAACATGGTCTTAAGTATGATATGTGAAAAAAATTTATAGTTATGAAGGAATAAGAGGTAGAGAATGTAGATTTTTTATTAATCAATTTTGTATGTTTCCAATCTTCCAATGATACTAAACCCATACTTTTCTAGCGTGGTTTTGTTATGTTATTTAATGAATTTTCATCTACTTAGATTAAATATGTATATATGAAAAGTATAGATCATTATATCTTCATTTCTCTAACTAAAATTTCATATATTACATTATTATTTAATATCATTCTTAACAACTATTTCTCTAGCATTTTTTACACCATTTCTGTATACCTTAACTATAGTCTCAATAAAAAAATTATATTCCAAAATTTACATGAATCAATTTATTCAAATAGAATGGTTTTTATTACATTGAAGAATAATAATAAAATCATATGAATATAAATTCCATATTTAAATTCTATAACATGTCTCCAAAATATTCAAATATAAAACCTATGCATAGCCTTTGATCTCTTCTGTTAACTCAAACTTTTGTATGTTATGATGACTTTTTGATACATTGTAGTTTTCATAACCAAAATTTATTTATAAAATTTATCTTCTATAATTATAAATTATAGATTTAACCTAATTTATAATCTTCCTTCGTCTATTATATTCTATATTTTTTCCCCATCATCTATAATGCATCATATTACTTCATAATTCCACCTTCTAGTTGACTCAAAATCATAGCATTTACTTCATTTATAAGGACAACTAAATTTTCACCAAATAGACTCCTACATGTGAGCTATATTATTGTTACAAATCCCTAATAATTATACATAAACACTTATTTATTTATTATTTTTTCAAAACTCATCCTCTATATAACATCCATATGTATCTCATTGGCCTCTTGCATTATTTCTGAGTCACTCATAAATGGTTTTTTGAAGTCATCATCCATTTTTAATTATTCAAACATTACATAAGGGTTGTTTAAAGTCTCCTAGACTCTTCATCATCTAAATCTTACTATCTAATTAATTTCATAATTTAAATTCAATATCTATCTAAAATAATTGATATGAAATAGTATTAGAGAGTTATTATAGAAAAACTTATCTTCTCTTTTAGAACATGAATTTTTTCAACTATGTTCAAATCTTAAATAATTAGATATATAATCTTCTCTCAAGAACTCATCTTCAAACAATAAAAATATTATATTTAATTTTAATATTTACACACCTTCAACACATTTACAATAAAAATTACATTAATAATGAATTTTTATCATTAAAACTTCCAATCATAATTACTTTTACCTTATGGACAATTATTCAGATATTACATGTTTTGAAGATAAAAATTATAAAAATTGTATGATATTATTACTTCAACTTATATCTCTGGAGCTATATTTCTATATTACCTATTTCAAAAAAATAACTATCAAAAAACTAGTTTTCCATTCAATAAAATATATTTTTTACACAAGTGAGACTTTATTTCCAATTATATTTCTTAAAGAAAATAAATAGAGGGATTAAGTTCGTTCAAAATTCATATTTAAGTTCTAATATTTTTTAGTTTTGACTTCATTGACGTCTCTTTACAATGAAAACAAATAAAAAATTCTTCATCCTAAAATTTTTTCTTCATTCAAATATTAATATTTATAAAGAAAACAGATCGTGTAAAAAGAGACATTATCTCTAAAATATTATAGTGATCACCACCACAATAACCTCTAACTAATGATTCTTTTATTTATATTCAGGATGTATTAGCTTCCATAAACCATATGTGATTACCACTAGCTACTACCTTAGCTTACAACCCAAACAAGCCTGATAGGCATCATAGAACACTGCATACTGGAATCCTTTATTAGTTTTTCACAAGATATATAAATTCATCAGCCTTCAATTTAGCTCCAGAAATACCCAAAGAAAATAGTTCGACCAAACAATGGAATTCCCATTTTGTGTAAGGTAAGTGGAATGATTTATATCCCTATTGAAATCAATGATGAATCTATGATAATATCCCACCATCCCAAGGAAAATCTATACCAACATTTTCATATTTATTTGCTCTCAATACATAACATCTTATTATTTATTGGGATCAACTAACACTCCCCTTTCATAGATGGGAGTTCAAAGGAAATGAACATCTTAATTCCTAATCATACACTTTGAGATATTCAAATAAATTTTTTCCATCACATGTAAGTCTAGGATAGTCAATATATAATTTTTATACATCTCATCCATCCCTCATTATATAAGAAATTAATATATAATAAAAAACATAAACCTATCTATATACAGTTGGAAGATATGATAATGAGTTTCATAAACACAATAAGAGAGTTATTGAGCCCAATTAAAATATCTATTAACACATTGTGATTATAGAGACACATAAATGTTTCCTTTCAGATATCCTCATCATAATCCTGATGCTGGGGATAACCTGATTTATGATCAATCGTCAAAAAACACATTTACCAATTTATCTTACAGAAATGATCATCAATCCACACGAGAGGGTGTTTTTTTCATTACCTAATAGGGTTCAAGTGTTATTAGTGAATGTAAAGACTCAAGATTATATATTCCTTCTTTATGAACCTAATAGGAACTAACCAAGGGGATTTGTAGGACATGATATTTCCCTTATCCAATAGATCCTCCAATTACATATTTATCTCCCTAATCTCCATATAATTATTAGATATGTGGATTCTATATTGATTAATAATAGAATTTACCTTGACCCATAAAGATCAAATTTTCAAATTAATGTACACAAGGAGGAGCATATAATATATTACATGTTAAAGGAATATTCAACTGTAAACATATATGAGATATTATTTTCCATATATTAAATATAATTGACCACTATAATAGGGTGATTGGATCTATTGTAATTAATGTCCTTGTATATTTCGCCTATAATTTTGAAAATATTCGTCTCCTTCATGAACATAAATTATTCTTCACAACCCATATAAACCACTAATCTTTATTTTCTTTTATTTTTCATTTTTTCAATTTCTATTGTAACTGGTATCAGAGCATAGCTTTGTGTTTAACTTTTGGGGATTTTTTAATAAATAATAAATAATATTAATCAAATTTTTATAAAAAACATTTTTAGAAATAAATTCATATTTTCAAATATTTTGATTGATGATTAACTATATCATATCAAGACGCACCGGGAGATGATGGGTAATAGGAAGTCATATCATATATGGATTGGGGATTATTAGATAAAAATATCTAGGAAATATATGTCAAATAATGTTAGGTAATGTAGATTACAATATCAAGGTGTCAAAGACAACTATGTGGATAATTGTGGATTTGGGAAGCTTGTATAAAAATCTTTATACATAAAACTAGGGGTTTATAATATATATGATTTTTGATATGAATATTTTGAAATAAAATTTTCTAACATATCACATTAATGAATCTAATATTGTACAATTGATTTAATACATTCAAAAATATGAATGAGATGGTAATATCTGTTAGTAGTTCCTATGGAATGTCTAAATTGATATGAAATGGGTGTAATGATATAATAGTTATTTATGACATTATGAAAATAGAACTAAGTAAATTTTCTAATAATATTATTAATGTTGAATTCAAGGAAAGATCATCAATTTAGGGAAACATGAATTTCAATTCAAAGTCTATAATATGTATCTAAGAGGAATCCAATGGATAAGTTCCTACATGTTCTAGTTATGGGAAGAAATGATATGTAATGAATGATTGAAATACAAAAAAAAATCAATAGCCTCGTATAGTCTTGGATATTTGATGACATGCTAGAGCTTACTATCAATAGCCCTATATAGTCTTGTATATTCGAAAATGATTCTTCATTCCAATAAACCACAAATAATGAATTTAAATGAAATTTTGTTCCATGACATTTTGTGAAATTAAAAAATAATTCATGATGAACCTCTAATATTTTTAGAAAAAAATTATGTAAAAATAATAATAATAATTGATGCTGAATAATGTTATATATTCCTAGAAGTATAAGAAATTTAATTTCTATTTTATAGCTAATCGGTGGATATTGAACCACATTTGTTAGGTGATTCTATAAAATCTCAAAAGGTTATTTTATTACAGAATAAGGATATAATTATAGAAAATTTCATATAAGTGATGATTTTAATCATATGGTGACTTCATTGAATTAATAATTTATTCCAAACCCAATAATTATATACTGGGTTACAAGAGTGAGAGGGAAATGATAGTTCTTATGAAAATGGTAATTATACTAAATATATAATAAATGGGTATTAGATTCATTGGGGATTTTATTATGGGAAATAAAATTAATTTTTCCTTTAACACAGTAGAAAAAAAATTAAGGTAAGAAAATAGTATCTAAAATATTTTTATGTATGTGGACCCGCACTAGTAAAGTCCCTCGGTGTACCACTTTATTATGTGAAATTCATATCGAAATAGACTCATAAGGTATGGAATTATTGGTTGGGAAATAATTCTGGTGTTTTATTACATTTAATAAATTGAAGAATATTATAGATAATGAAATTGGGATGATGTTGATGTTATTCAGATAATATTATTGTGGTGAGTATGATATTCATTAGTTTAAAGAGTTCAAAAAATAAATAGAAATCTAATGGGGAAGCCAAATCATGGATCACCTAAACAAAATAACGTTGAATATTTCATGAACAGACACATGGTTTAGTGTTCTATGAGTGTGAGGCTAAATATTATATTTCCTAAAGATTTTGAGATTGAAGATCTTAACATGGTAGCATGCCATTTAAATTGTGGTATGTTAGTCCCATTGGGAGGGGGAATACCTTTGTAAGTATTGATTAGAAATAAGTTAAATCATTCCCATTTCAAACTCTTTGTTTCTTATCATTTTTTCATATTGAATCAATTTCTTAGGATAAATTGGATTCTATGTGTCGTATATATTTTTTTCATTACATATGGAAAATAATTGTTTTGTTACATTTTCTAGGGGGGAAAGTAAAAAAAATCTATTATAAGGAGAAAGTTAATAATTCTTGAGCATGTTATTTATAATAATATGAATAATTCTAAACTGGTAGTGGGAGAATGGAACCCCTTTTTTTGAATAGGTTGATTGTGAACTCATATAGAAAAAATATATGGGGTTGACTAGGAATCATTTGGTCTATCCAGATATGGAGATACCTATTAGAAGGTCAATAATGGTCAATAAACTAGATTAATGATATGAATCTTATGTTCATTATTTGTTAATCACGGATGGTGGAGAAACTAGGTGTTATGATGAAGTAGTGTTGGTAAAGGTCTCAATAAAGTGAGAGATAATAATAAAGGTGTAATTTTCATTACTTCATGCTAATAAGACTAGGGAACATTATACATTAGAAGAAGAAAATCATGAATTTCATAATAAATGGGCATGACATGTTAATATATAATATGACAGAAGTATAAGGTAAACCTAAATGAGATTTGTGAAGGTATTTTAATAAAATGAGGTTTTTGAAAGTACAAAAAAACTCATGTTGTTAATCTAGTTAGTATTAGGTGTAAAAATGAAGAAAACAATTAGGAAAATTAAAACTTTTATCAATGGATCAATCATCGGGGCATTATTTCCAATGAACAACCCAATAAACAATGTGATGATCTTAAGAGATCTAAATTAAGAAATGAAAATAAATTCAAATTAATACCTCATTCAATTTTGAAGTAAAATAAATTCCACTCTTTTATGTCAATCATTACATTAAGTTACTAAATTCGTAACCCTCTAGATTATTCACATGATCCTTGAAATCTTGTAGGATCATTGATCATTGAATTATGGGTGCTGGTGTGGATACCTGGTGATTCCTTCACCATCTATATGATCATATGTGTACCATTTCATTGATCTAAGAATATATTCTAATATCTAGGTACTCAAAACCTTCTTTTCTCTCTCTAAATATTGAAAGGGGGAGATAGAATTTCTCAAAATCAAGCGAATGAATAGTACATAAAATTTTAGATTATTTTTCTTTATATATAAATTTTAAAATTATTAATCATTGTGCATTATCACTTTTATAGGTTGAACCAATAAAATATACATGTAACATTACCTATCATCAATAGAACTTGTCAAAAACGTCATGAATATTTTATTACCAGTTTGTATTATCAAAATATTGTTAAATAAAAAAATATTATCCATTAACATAACTTCTTTCAAATATAAAATTTTAAATAATAATTTAATAATAAATATCCTTTCATTGAATATTTTCATCATATTCACTTAATAACATATGTAAATAATGATTTAATAAATTAAAATTTTTCCTTTCTTAACTCTAATAATATTTAGTTTATTTTATTCTTATGATTGAACAGTAATAGAAGTTTCCCAACCCCCATTATAGGGCCTATTATGCCATAAACTCCAATTCATCAATTGTGGAAAAGCTTCTAAATATGCTTTTTGGGTGACACTTGAGGCCCTTTTCTCAATATTAGTGGGTTCACTCATACACTATGTGTAGTATCTAGAAATACCTCAAGTCGCCAAAGTAGATAAGGATTATTCATAGTATTGAAAACCTCCTATGAATACTTTCTACGTAACATAATATCTTTTTCTTTTGATATATCAATATAAATGATGCACACATTATATCATTATCCTTACATTAATATTTAATTAATTAACTGGATGGACTTACCTTATTCTTCCATAGATATGTATTTATTAAAGATAATATTATCTGTGTTATCTAAACCTCATATTTTATTCTTTTGAAAAAGTGGAAAATGATTTCTTGTTCATTCAATCAATGTCATAGCACCAATGATGCACTCAATGAAATCCAACTCACCAAATAATTAATGTCATGATTTTTATATTGAATCATATTATGTAATCAAATGAAACACATTGATATTGATATCAAGAAAAGATACCACTACATATACTTTTATATAGGATTAACTAATAACACATGAGACATTTAGACTTTGTATTTTCATGTTGATCCTCAAGATCACCTTCATTCGAGATCACCAAGTCTAAACATCTTGAGAAAAAGTCTCAATTATTATAATCCCTAGTACCTGATATTATGATATCATATGTCTCCCATCAGTATTTTTTAAGACCAGAGGATATATGATTAAGATTAAACTCATATTATCTTGAGGATTTCAATATATCTATAAACTAATATAAACTTTTTATATGATAATTAATCCACATAAATTACAACGTAATTAGTGTATGTAGAGGTGTTTAAATTATTAAAGGATAATATAATGCATGAATCTTTATGTACATGAATGGGTAATGGAAATTAAATACTCCCAGTTTTTTAGGGAACCCACTTTTACAATTCTCTAACATAAACTAGAGCTAACACATTAAAAATCAACCTGTTAACTCTCCCAATATAAAATCATTTTACTTCTATGTTCTAAATTTTGTCATTACTCCAACCATGGTTTCATACATATGTACTCTATTATATATGACTTCACCTCCATGATTAAAATTCAAAAATTTATAATACCTTTAGGTATTTCACTTTTGACAAGAATCAAAAACATGACATCATGGAAAATTAATATTTTCAAAAGCATATCATAATTTATATTATGATAAAATTTAACATTAAATATATAGTTCCATGAACTATAATAAATCATTGTTTATTTTTTTTGATATTTATAGTTTCATCAAAAGAAGCAACATACCAGGTATTTGAAAATATGATCACAACTGGCTTCAATGATCTTATATATCTCATTTACATAGTGAAACAGTGATAAAATAACTATTGATCTATATGAAGTCAGTTTTGTGTCCCCTTATCAACTATTTTTCCTTCCTTTACAAATTCCATGTACATATATCTTATATATTTCAAGTTCTAATGGATATCTTTAAACACATCTCAAGTATTTATCATTGAATCATATGATATATTTCACCCATAATGAATGTTTTAGAAATAAAATTTATTGTATATATTAAGAAATATTTGATACATACATCACTAATTTTTATAGAGTTATACTCAAAATTTTAATTTCCTCTTATGTATTATGCATGTACTATTGGGAGATTTATTTTATGCGGCATTGGTAAAAATAGTCACACGAATTACTTCAAAAATTATTTTTAAATGCATTATTTAATATATACATAGACATTTCCGATTAAACCTATAGATCATCCCTAGATGATATTGGTACCTTTAAAATTGGTTTCTATGTTATTTCAATCATTATAGAGTTCCTTTAAATCTTTTCCTAACTAAATATATTACTAATAACTGTATTCCAAAAGTAATGAACATATATTAATTTTAAAACAATAGAGATCTATATAATCCCTTATAGGCATATGAAAAAATTATCTCTAATAAAATATTAGATAATCAAAATTCTTTCATTAATCCATAACTATATATCTATAAAATTCATTCCATATTGGTATTCTATATAGTCCCTAACCCTTTTTGGTAGTGTCATATAGACACCTTCTACAAAAGGTGGTCTTTGACAACTATTGGCAACTATAATTATCATAGAAATTTTTAATGAAACATATAGTTCTAAAATATTTTAGAATAATTACATGGTGGGACCAATAGATCCTTTTTATTACCGTACTTGTACCCCCTATTTTTTACTTTACCCGAAATAATCCCTATGTAACATAATCGATGTAAGAACCCAGGTTTTTAGAAAGGGATAAAAACCCGACCCAGTTTGAATTTTTGACTTGTTTCTATAAAAACTGTAAAAATCTGGGATGTTCTTCAAATTTTAAGACTACACGTTGTGTAGTCTAAAGTACATGTTGTGTATGGGTTAGGTAAATACCAGTCGTGTGATCATCAAGTACATATCGTGTGATGACCGTGTATGAATTCCTATTAGACGGTGTGTAGTGTTGCTCGACATGCTGTGTATCTTGTTTTCTATGTGCCGACTGAGTTATAGCCATGTGTCAACCCATGTAGCACATCCAAGATTTGTGGCTACCTCTTCTTATGTTGGGGTATGTAAAAGGCCACTACACATTGTGTATTCCTTAATACACACCATGTAGTTTTAGATTTATTCGATTAAATGAATAGTGTTGCTTCTTATTTCGAAAATCCTCTTCTTCTTCCCAAACATCATAACAATTCCATCCCAAAAACCCAAATTATATATCTTTCCCTATAATATTCAACCGGAGTTTTTTCTTCAATCCATCGGTGGCTGTAGGATCTAAATATCGAGGCTAAACCTGCACACCCTATTTTGTTCTAGTTTCATTGCCTCATGCGTCATAGTTTACATCCCAGTGGAATTGTTGGGATTTAACATAAGTGGAGATCTATGAAGATCTGCTTCGAATTAGAGCTCAATATCGGACATGCCTACGTATATGAGTCTCAGGTAGGTGGTGAATACCTCTTTTTACAAACTTTTGGGTGGCGCAACCTTTAGCGCGTTTTCAGGTACTTTGAGCGTGAACCATTTTAACATATTATTGCATATTTAATTGTTATCTGACATATGGGATGCCTTTGGGTATGAATTGTTACCTGTATTTCTTGGGGGAAGTCGGGCGAGTGGTAGTTTCTCATTGGGTAATTTTGGCTGGGGATTTCCAAAATGGTTATAATTAAATTGTATTGTTTAAAACTATTTTGTATGTTTTTCCTGTTTTAAAGTGATTCCATTGATTATTATATGTAATTGTTGAATTGAATATGCTGGAACCATTGAGGTTATGTTGGGAGTGGCCTATATATTCTTGAGTGATGTTGATCACTGGTTGGGCTTAGCCCGGGTAACATTGGGTGGTTCTGACCACAGGATTGGGCGTCTTGGATGCCCGATAGAGGCAGGGTGACAGTCAGGTTGGGCATGGCCCAGGTACATGGATGGCGAGGCCATCAGACATGAGTGGCATGGTCGTAAGGACACGAGGTGTCACAGGTGATGTGGCTTGGGAACTATTTTGGTGATTATCACTCACCCAGAACATTGAGTAGTGTGCACATAAAGAGACTCCATGATGAGGTGGTTTTGACCACTCATGTGGGTAGATGCCCCCATTAGTTGCGGTTTAGTTACTTTTGGTTTGGGGGTTCCTGCTGTAAGAAGTCACGTGGAAGATGATGAGACTTAAAGGGATATTGTTGAGGAAATTGGGTTAGGGGCATAGTCTCAATATTATTTGAGGTCAAACATCGATGTTCCTATAGTTACTCTACTTGAGGGCACACATCATTGTCCCTCCGATTACATTATTTGAGGGTAGATATCATTTTCCCTCCAGTTATTTATTTTAGAATAGGCATTGAGGTTCCTCCGATTTACAATTTCATGGGTGTTCCTTTGGGACATCGGTACATGAGAGACTCAGTGTCATGGGGCACATGGTTCGGGTTTACATGACAAAGATTCCGGTGTTGGTCATTGCAGGTGACACTCTATGGTGGATGCTGAGCACTAGTGGTGCTTGTGTTTGTTTGTGTGCATCGTATTCTTTACTATATTAATTATTGTTGCATGGAATATTAAACACTTATATTAGGTATACACCATTGGGTGGTATCCAACTAAGATTAGTCTCACACCCTACACGGGCCCTTCGGGACGGAAGCAAACTTTATGGATTTGCATGCTGGAAAGTGGTCAGCTTCAGGAGATGGAATGCATTAGTTATTTCATGGAGATGGTATGGACCTTGAGGTATTTCCTAGCTTGAGTTCAATTTGTTTTTTTCTTCATTCCTATGTCATCACACTTACTTATTTTCTAGCTACAATTGGTTATCCATTGGAGCCTTTACACATGGATATGTATGACATGCTTTGGATAAATGTTTATTGTTCAGTATTAGTTATAAGTGATCATCATGCTGTTGTGTTTACATTCCACTACTGTTGTTTATATTTATTAATTTCGTTGTTTATCGATATTGAATGTGCTTCTGCTCTACGGGTTTGGTTCGAGTATGATGAGTTTTTTATTCCGTTGTGTCTTTATTTTTAGTCCCAGACCAGTACCATTATCATCATCCGAGAGGTTATAGCCTCCCCACTATACCTATAAGACTCTCGCTGCTACACGGTAGCCTTTGGAATTGGGAGAGGTGTGCCTAAGTTAGTAACACCCAACCCGTTTAGCACTGTCCGGGTTATTGTTTGGGTCCAAGTTGTTACAAAGTGGTATCAAAGGAGTTCTTGACAGGGATTTAGTAGTAGTTTTTTCCTAGCTACTAATGAGATTGAGACTTCTCTTTTTATTTTAGCTGCTTTTACTATTTGGAATATGGTAGAATAGATATAGGTAGTGACTGGAACTGGGTTTCTATCTTGTGCTTGGGTGCATGAATCCCCGGGTACGAGGGATGGACCAAGTTTCCATGGGTGGGAATTACTGTTTTCTTTTTCTCTAATTATAGTTTATATGATTTCCAACCCATTGGATTACTTGGTGTGTGATGTTATTGATTGTGATATGTAGCCCTTAACCGGGTCTGGTAATGGGGAATTGGACCTTGTCCCAGTATGTTAAGGCTCATTTTCTTGGATTTTGATAGGCACATTATAGGGTATTTCAATTTCATAACATCAAGTATTCTTTGTGAGGAGATAATGCCTTGTGAATAATATCAAATTTCCATTCTTTGTATGCTATAAATGTGAATTGGTGAAATTCTTGATTGAATTCCTTGTTGATTGAAATGTGTTATTCCATGCTTTATATATTTGTAGAATTGCATGTGGTAGGGTATTTGGGTCTGGCTATTAAACGAGCAGGTAGGTACTATGTTTGTGGTGTTTTTGATCACCAAGATTAGGAGACTCGATCATCAGTTTGAGGAAAATTTACTTTTCAGGATGGGAATGGCCCAAGGTACTTTTGATACATGGCTCTGTTGAGGGTTGGTAAGGATGTCATGAGGTCGGGATGTCGTGGGCAAGGGTTGCGATAGGGGAGAGTAAGGGTAGTTTATTTGCTTCCTCTTAACTTCTTTCCTTATTTAAATTGAATATATATATATATATGGGTTGTATGACCATTTATGGTATTCATCGGGTTCCTTTTAGTTGACTCAGATGGAGCATCAAGCAGGAGATGGAACAGTGCCACAAGAGTTGGGTCCAGTTCAGGATCCAGTGCAGGCAGAGCAGGAGCCACAAGTACAGGCTCAGGGATAGGATCAGGTTCACGATCCAGTGCAGGAAGGACTACAACAGTTTTTGGTAGCATTCAGACCATGGTTTGATGAGAAGCTCCAAGCTAGCCTGGTACGTGTCTTTTAAGGGGTTGATAGAGGTGTGTAGGGTAAAGAGCCATCTCTGGAATATCTTACATGGGAGTCCCAGTCGTAGCACCCACCACTTTTTCAAGGTGAGGGTGGTTTGTAGGTGTCTAAGAACTGGATAGAGAGAATGCATATGATCATCGAGCAGCTCGAGTATAATGCCTCGACCCTAGTTACCTAGATTCGTTGCATTATTACATAACATTGGCATGATACGAGGAATCATGTCCCAAAAGACCGATTAATTTACTATCCCTGGATGTACTACATACATACATAAGTTTTACATTACATCATGACATTAAAACAACAACAACATTTTTTCCCCTTTAAACACAATTATATCCCTTAGCCTATCCCTATAGGTCAGCCATAAAATACTTCTTCACCACCTGGGAAAAATAATACATTGAAAGCGGTGAGATCAGATGCTCAGTAAGGATAACAATATAGCAGAAACATCATAAATAAGTATAAAAATTTAAGGAAATGTATAAAACTAAAAAAAATCCATTTAAAATAAAACTCTAGCATAATATGGAAAAGATAAATGAAATAATTCTCTTTAAATATTCACATGGATATTCTACTGGTTGAATAATCACATGTAATGTCAATAGCTAATTTCATAATGACGGAATGCATAATGTCAGATGTCATTACCACATAGTAAAGGCCTCGTTCCAATAATACAAATAAGATTTTGTTAAGGACTTGTGCCAAGAAACTAGTTTGTCTCATGAGACCTGCCAATGCATCGAGAATTTATAGCGGGCTCCACCCATCACTTACTAAGTTAAAGTCATTCCTCATATGAAAATATTGAAACAAAACATAAAAATACTTATTAAAACATGCATACAAAATTTTAATACATTAACCACAAACCATGAATGGTATAAAAATAACACATCCATAGTCAAACATATTAAAAATCCTTCAATACAATATAAAAGATTTGTATCAAAATAAATCAACTTCAAACAAGTAGAAAATCCATTAAAGGATGTTAACATAGATGAAATCAAAACTATTTGAGAGAAATATCTCTTTCTATTTTGAAATCATTTTAAATTCATGTAATTATAAAAGAAAACATTTATTTGTAAATATTCTTATAGGTATATAAGGGAATATTCAAAGGTGTTATAATGGCGGAGAATAACCGCACCCACTGTATAAGTTAAAAAAACATTCTTTCCTTAATTTCTCGAAAAGGTCTTAAAGTATATTGTTTGAAAAATAATGGAAAGATTCATTTCAACCCATTTTATAAAAAGTAAAACAAGGGTATAAATGAATTTAACCCATAGTATAGTAAATAGTAAAAAAAATTTAAATACATTTTTTATAAACATGGATATGGATGATAAAGAGGTCCCAGTAGATACTTACGTAAAACCAACCTCAGATAATAAAGAGATTGTGAAATTAACCCTTACCTTGTACTTTTCCTTGGTCGAGGGTATGTTAAAATCTTGTATAATAGTTAAATCATTGTTATTAAATTATAAAAGAACCACATATATAAATATGATATCATATATGATCTTCTAATATTTCTTTGTTAATAATATTTTACTAGTATCATTGTTTCGAGTGTTAACTGGTTCGTTTCCCTTTATATGTTTTGTTACCTAAGTCATGTTTGTTATGGATAGGATGTATTTGATTCATATCCAGAATTATATAATTCTCTTAAATAATATTTTTAATAATCAAATGAATATTGTTCTTGAATGGTTGTGATGGGGAATGAATATCATTGTGTTCGTGGAGATGCTAATCTGTACGTACGCACGAACTCTACTTCCATTTCATTTTTTTATTTTAAAAAGAAATAAGGACAAATGATATATAGTTATATTATTATTATATTATAATATACTAATTTATATATGTTACATAAGTTCATTAACACCATCCTGTATATATTCCATGTATTTTATGAATGAGTCGTATCACATTGAGGGGGCGGTAGTCTGCACTTCTTCAAATGAAATTATTGTATATATACAACATGAAAAGAAAAAGGTATGATATAAAAGATAATTACAGAATATTATAGATAAAATAAATACCATAAATATCATAAATAATTATAGTTCCTTTATAATGGCCACTATAATATGTGGTAATAGAGGATTAAACAATCATTATTTCGTGAGGCAGTAGTTCGTCGTCCACAGAAACGTTATATCATATACCCATTAGATGGAGGCCTATGTAAGTGTAGTTTAAATACATCTCATAAAAACAATGTAGTATATTTAGGTTAATTTTTTTGTTTTAAAACAAATTAATAAAGAGAATTTAGTGGGTTGGAGAAGTAAAATAAAAGAGAAGAACTTAAGAGGAGATGTTACCTTTAAATCGGGTAACTCCCTTTGGTATGAACAAAAAGCCTTTCATGAAGTGCCTTATACCCAATGTAAGTATTATAAGATAATGAAAGGGGTGTAGGGAGATTAATTTTGAAGATTTTGGACCATACAAGGGGCTTTAGAGGTGTGAGAAATGGTTTAGAGGTGAGGGATTTTTAAAATGGGGAGGAGGGTCTCTTTAGGAATGTTTGAAAATATTATTTTATTATATAATTATTTTCAGTTTCTAAAATACCAAAACTCATTAAAGTAGAAGATAACATGAATAATTTTCTAAATAAAAACATCCAATAATATTGGACAGGTTTTGGATATTTTTTTAATATTAATAATCTCATTTAATTAAATCATTCTTTAATGAGGTAAACACTGCATCATTACTGTGTCATAAGTAATATTATTTATATAATGTCTAAAAATTATAAAAAAATCATGATGTATTAAATCTTTTAATCATTAAAATAAATATTTATAGTTGAAAAGATAACTTACATAACCCCTTGTTGAAATTATATTTGTCTTACTTTAAATTAATTAATATAAAGTGTCATTATCACTCTCAAGTGGCACCCTGGGGACCCAAAATCGACCCAAGGATGACCATGGTTGGACATGTATCAACAAATATTAATAGGAAACATCTTAGTGTAATTTAATATAGTTATAATAATATTTGATTGCTGTTATTTACCAGATTTATCATTTAACTATAGTAAATAAAATATTTACTGAAGTAAATATTCATAATGTCTAAAAATAAAAGGTACCTATTTACACAATTTAGACATCCTGATTCCAAATATGGAATCCATTTTTTAAAATTCAAAATACAGAAGTGGCCAAAATTAATTTAAAATTAATTCCCACTGTCAAAACAAAAAAGGCATGTTTTTGAGAAATAATAACTATCAAATTATCGACACTTGTTTATGTCCAGTTCGAAAGTGAAATTACATCCAATGAATATTGTTTTTTAATTAAAATTTAGAATTTTTCACTATTCATCAAAAATTGAATGTTTTCAGAAGAGTACTAAAACATCACCCGAAGCTAATTTTGATATTCCAAATCCAAAAATGAAGTCCATTTTGAAAAATAAAATTTATAAAATTTCAAAAAGTGGGTATTACTATTTATAATGGTTCGTTTGATTGGTTGTGGTGTGTTAGAATCTCGAAGTTGCGTACAACGCAAGCTATTGCATTATTCAAACGGAAACATACCATGGAAGCTTGGGGTGTTACATTATTCTCTCCTTAAAATAATTTCTTCCTTGAAATTTCTAGAATTATACTACATAAAAATATTCGGGTGGTTCTTCATCAAAACTTCATCGGGTTCCCATGTTGCCTCTTCCATCTTATGATTTCTCCATTGAGAATTCACCAGACAAGTCATCTGGTTTCTCATCACTTGTTCTCTGGTATCAAGAATTCTGATTGGCTCTTCACAATAAGATAGATCGGGCTCCAATTCTATTTCTTCAGAGGTGAGTACATGTGTTGGGTCAGGCATGTATTTTCTCAATAGTGATATGTGGAACACATCAGGAACTTTGGAGAGACTTGGCAGAGTTTCCAAATGATAAGCTACAACTCCAATTCATTCGAGATTTTCAAAAGGTCTGTTGTACCTAGGACATAATTTTACTTTCTTACTGAATCGTATAACACCCTTCCATGGAGATACCTTCAAGAAAACATGATCTCCTACTTGAAATTCCAAATCTTTACTTCGGTTATCGGTATAGATCTTTTTCCTACATTGAGAAGCTTTCATGTAGGTTTGGATAACCTACAACTTTTCCATTGTTTCCTTGACATGTTCTGGACCAATGAGTTTTCTTTCACCAACATCATCCCAATAAGTTGGTGTGCGACATCTGTTTCCATATAACACTTCATATGTTGTCATCTGAATACATGAATGGAAACTATTGTTATAGTAAAATCCTACCTGAGGTAAATATTGATCCCATATACATTGAATGTCTAGTGATCAATATATCAACATGTCCTCCATTGTTTGAATATTCCATTTTGATTTTCCATCAGTTTAAGCGTGATAGACAGTACTCAAATGAAGTTCAGTATCAAAGGCTTTCTGAATACTTTTCCAGAATATTGAAGTTAAATGGGGATCACGGTCATAAACAATCAATAGGGTTACTCCATGAAGTTTTATAACATTAATAATATATACTATTTCCAGATTTGGAAGTGGTAAATCTTATCTTAAAGCAATAAATTTATATGAATTGGTAAGATGATCAACAATGACCCATATTGCATTATTCCTTTTAGGTGTCTTTAGTAGCCCCATTAAAAAGTACATCGTAATATCATCCCATTTCAACATAGGTATGGGAAGAGTAGAAGGAATCCACTAAGATGTTGTATTCCAGCTTTAACTTGTTGAAAAACCATACATCTTGACCCATAATCAGAAATCTCTCTCGTTATATTGTCCCACCAAAAATTTTCCTTCAAATCTATATACATCTTAGTGCTGCTGGGGTGAATAGAGAAATAGGAGCTATGAGCATCATCAAAAAATTCCCTTTTTAGATCAGGTATGTTAGGAACACAAAGTCTCTTCCCAAATTTCGAAATCCCGTCTTCATATACGATCCCGATTAATCTATCATTGTTCACAACTTTAATTTTCTTTTGAAACTCTTCATCATCAATCTGAGAACTTTTTATCCTTTCTAGTAATGATAGTTTAGAAACCATTTAAAAATGTATTGATGTTTCACCTTCCTTTATTATTCCCATGCCCATCATTACTATATCCATGAATATAGGATCCCTTTCCATCCTCATCTTATTCAAAAATCCATGATCCATTATGCTCTCAGCATCTGCCACCTTATTTTCCTCCACCGGGTGGTAGTGTATGGTGCAATCATAATCCTTGAGTAGTTTGATCCATCTCATCTACCTCATGTTGAGATCTTTTTCTGAGAAAATATACTTAAAACTCTTGGGATCAGTATAAATCTCATATTTTTCACCATATAGATTGTGTCCCCATATCATTAGAGAAAATATTACAGCTGCTAACTCAAGATCATGAGTAGGATAGTTTTGTTCTTGAATTTTTAGCTGACGTCAAGCATAGGCAATAAACCTATCATTATTCATAAGGAAATAACCAAGTCCTTTCATTGAAGCATCACTATAAATAACAATTCCATCATTCCCCAATGGTAGAGTAAATATAAGATCATTGACTATTCTTCTCTTCAGTTCTTCAAGACATTCTTCACACTCTTTTTTCCAAAAAATTTAACCCCTTTACGTGTGATCTTGTTTAATGTGTTATCACATCGGGCAAAATTTTGGATGAAAAACCGATAATAACCTGATAACCCAATAAAAATACGTACCTCAGTTATACTTGTCGGTGCTGGCCATTATCATATTTCTCTTGTATTAAAAGGATCAATATAGATTCCATCCTTAGAGACAATAAGGCCAAGAAAAGAAATTTCCTAAATCCATAATTCACACATTCTGAACCTCCCAGATAATTCATTCCTTCTAAGAGTCTTTAGAATACTGTGCAAGTGATTTTCATGATCTTCATATCTTTTGGAGTATACCAAGCTATCATCAATAAATACCACTAAAAATTCATCAAGATAGTCCATGAAAACTCTATTCATTAGATCCATGAAGACCGAGGGTGCACTAGTCAATCCAAAAGGCATTGCTGTAAACTCATAATGCCCGTACCTGGTTTAAAATTATGTCTTTGGAATGTCTTCCTTCTTCACACACAACTGATGATATCTAGAATGAAGGTCAATCTTTGAAAAATATTGAGATCCATGAAGTAGATCAAATAAATCATCAATACGAGGTAGGGGATACTTGTTCATATTGTTATAGAATTGATCTCCCTGTAGTCATTGCACAACCTCATAGATACATTTTTCTTATTAAAAATGAATAGGGGCTCCCCATGGAGAAACAATAGGGAGAATAAATACTTTATTACCCAACTCCTCTAGTTGTATCTTTAACACCACTAATTCCCCAGTGGTCATTCTATAATGGGTCTTCAATATAGGCATAGAATCAGTAATTAAATCAATGGAAAACCAAATTTCTTATTCTGGAGGATATCAAGGTAAATCCTACGGAAATACATCCACATATTCTTGTAGAATAGGTACATACTCTATTTGAACATTACTTTCCTCACCCATAGTTATTTCACTCTCTTCCCCCCTAATATATGAATTTAGTAGAGCTACAGGTTCTGGATCTAGATAAGAATCAGATGGTGAATTTTCTACTCTAATGATAATGTATTCCTTATCATCATCAAAAATTGCAACCTCCTTCTTCTTACAATAAATTTTCACTTCATGGTCTGTAATACAATCCACACAAAGGATTATATAAAATTCAATCATGGGTATTACAATGAGATCAGTGGATAAAGAACATTTATATGACCTAATAGGGATAGATTCATAAAACATTTTTTCAATGATACTTCCATTATGATTGTTGACTTATTAATCCATTTTTAAATCAAATTTGAAATATCTAATTTTATTAGCAAAAAAGGAAGATATGAAATAATGGGATGATCTCAAATAAAATAAATCATTTTCTAAACTTGAGGAAACCATTAAATTACCTTCCACCACGTCTTTCAAAGCTTCATCCTCAGCAGTAGTGATTGCATAAGCTTGGTCTTGCTCCTTTAGCCTTTTCTCAAGTTTTTTTCCCTAACTCTTAGGGCGTTCATTTTCATAATTCCCCATTTGTTTACAATTGTAGCATTCAACATTGACAGCCACTTTCTTCCCTTGCAATCACGAGCATAATGGCCTCTTTCACCACACTTCTAAGAGACATGCATTCCCTTCAGGCAAGTACTGGGGTGTTTCTTCAAACATTTACTGCTTGATGGATATTAAACTTTTCCATTCCTCCCCTTATTTCCAATTCTGATGTTTTCAGAAGATATATTCTTCTCTTACTTTGCTTTAAAGTAGTAAGACAGAGACAATTCCTATTCTGTCTTGATAACACATGAAAAGATTTCTTCGTATGATGAGAAGGATTGTGAGACTAATTCGCAATAGATAATTGGTATTAACCCATAAAAGAATCGATCAATCTTACTCCTTGAGTTACATATATAATCTATTGAATGAATTTCTATCCTTGTAATGTTAGCCTCATACTTTGCAACATACTCATCCTCCTTTTGCCTCAAACCCAGAAATTACCTTTTCATATCCACTCGATGTTCACGAGGAAATTATTTTTATAACAAAATATCTTTAAACTCCCTCCATTCCATATTTGATACTTCTTCATATTCCTTTGTGTTTGTAATTAATGACCACTATTGATCTACATCTCCCGTGAGAAGATAAACTGCCATGATAAATTTTTCCCTTTCGCTGCACCCCAAAGAACGAAATATTTTGTCTAAGGAACTTATCCATTGCTCAGATATAAATGGATTTTTAGTCCCATTTAATGTTTGTGGTTCTTTCCTCATTATCGTTCTAACATTTATCCTCCACATTGTGTATCAGGGTGCTCCATACGAGTAAGGTTATTATTCATAACCTGAGTGAGTTGTCACAGTATGGTGATAAGATAGTCAGCACCAGTTGCATCACTAGCTCCAATATAATTATCTTCAGTAGGATGAAAATCCATACATATATTATGTGCATTGGTACAGTTTCCATTCCTTTCACTAGGCGCATTTCTAAATAATGGAATACACTATATTACTTTACAAATCACAATATATAATTCCAAACATGTAAAACACTTAACATAAATTGAACAGTTTATGGATATAATCTATAATCACAAAAAAAAATCTTTGGGGAGGTATATACTCATAAATCCTTCATAATAATTTTTATAGAAATGTGAATTATCCTAAGCATATCCCCCAGGAGTGTCATAACCAAGAGTGCAGTAAGTCTCGTTGCTGTGTACCAAGATACCGCGGGTCAGGCCCAAAACTCATTGTCGGATTTTTCACTACTAGGTACATCTGTGCTAGAGCCACCTCTACCTGATCATATCCAGACAGGGATGTATTGCTTATAAAATACACAAAATCTCTATATTAAAAAAATTCTAGGAAGTTATTATATACTAATCCTTAATGTCTATCTTAGAGTGATGTGCTCTAATCATAGTTTATCTAAATATAGTTTCCAAGGTTTGTACTAAACATCCTCTGATACCAACTGTAATTCCCTAACTCTAGTTACCTAGAGTCGGTGCATTATTATATAACATTAGCATGATACAAGGAATCATTTCCCAAAAGAGCGATTAATTTAGTAGCCTTGGAAGTACTAGATACATACATAAGTTTTATATTTCTTCATGAGATAAAAACAAAACAAAATTGTCCCCTTTGAACACACCTATATCCCTTATCCTATACCTGAAGGTCTTCTATAAAATACTTCTTCACAACCTGAGGAAAATGAAACATAGATAGGGGAGATCTCATATTCTCATTAAGGATAACGATATAGCGGAAACTTCATAAATAAGAATGAACATTTAAGGCAATGTATTAAACTAAAACATAATCCTTTTAAACCTAAACGTCAGCATAATATGGAAAAGATAAATGAAATAATTCCAATTACTTATTCACATGAATATTCTACTTATCGAATAATCACATGTAATATCAATAGCTAATTTCATAATGATGGAATGCATAATGTCGGACAGCATAACCACATTGTCATGGCCTCGTGCCAATACTAAAAATTATATTTTTTCAATGCCTTATGCCAAGACACTAGTTTGTCTCATAAGACCTACGGATGCATCGAGGAGCTATAGAGGGTTCCACCCATCACTTACTAAGTTCAATGCATTACTCATATGAAAAGGATGAAACATAACATAAACATCCGTATGAATAATAGAATAAAAAATGTTAATACATTAACAACAAACCATTAATGGTATAAAAATTACACATCCATAGTCAAACATATCACAAAACCTTCATTGCAATATAGAATATTAGTATCATAATAAATAAACATCAAACAAATATAAAATCCATTAATGGATATTGACATAGATGAAATAAAAACCATTTGAGAGAAATATATCTTTCTATTTTTAAATCATTTAAAAGTCATGTAATTATAAAAGAAAACATTTGTTTTGAAAATATTCTTATAATACTGTAAGGGAAACTTCAAAGGTGTTATAACGGCGGAGAATAAACGCACCCACCGTATAAGTTAAAAAACATTCCTATCCTAATTTGTCGAAAAGGTCATAATTCCCTTCAAACCATTTTATAAAAAGTCAAAAAGGGTGTAAATGACATTAACCATAGTCTAGTAAATATTAAAAAAAATTGAAATAAATTATTAATAAATATAGATGTGGATTATAAAGAGGTCCCAGTAGATACTTACGTAAAAACAACCTCAGATAATTAAAAGATTGTGAAATTAACCCTTACCTTATACTTTTCCTTGGTTGATGGTACGTTAACCATTTATATAATAGATAAATAATTGTTATTAAATTATACAAGAACCACATGCATAAATAAGATATCATATATTATCTTCTAATATTTTATTGTTAATAATATTTTTTTAGTATCATTGTTTCGGTTGTTAACTGATTCATTTTCCTTTATATGTTTTGATACGTAAGTCATGTTTTTTATTTATAGGATGTATTTGATTCATATCCATAATGATATAATGTAATTAAATATTATTTTTAATAATATATTTAAAATTATTCTTGAATGGTTACGATGGGGAAAGAATCTAATCACATTCGTGGAGACGGTAATCCGTACGTACGCACGAACGCTACTTCCATTTTATTTTTTTAAACGAAAAGTAGACCAAATGATACATAGGTATATTATTATTATAGTATAATATACTATTTTAATATGTTATGTAATTTCACTAACATCATCCAATATATGTTCCATGTATGGTATGAACGAGTCATATCACTTTGAGGGGGAGGTAGTTCGCACTTCCTCAAATGAAATTATCATATATATACAACATGAAAAGAATAAAAGATTTCTATAAAAGATAATTAAATAATATTATAGGTAAATAAATATCATAAATATCAAACATAATTATAGTACCATCATAATGGACAACATAAGAAGAGGTAGTAGAGGATTGAACCATCATCATTTCGTGAGGTAGTAGTTCGCCGTCGAGAGAAACATTATGTTCTATACCCATAAGATGGAGGTGTGTGTAAGTGTAGTTCAAATAAATCTCATAAATACAACCTTGTATATTGAGGATACTAGTTTTGTTATAAAATAAATGAATAAATAGAGTTTAGGGGGTTGGAGAAGTAAAATAAAAGAAAAGAACTAAAGAGGAGATGTTACCTTGAAATCGGGTAACTCCCTTTGGTTTGAACCAAAAGGCTTAATTGAAGTGCCTTCATCCTAAGGTAAGGCTTCTGTGAGGAATAAAAGGATTTATAGAGCTTAATTGGGCAGATTTTGGTTGAGCCAAGGGGATTGAGATATGCAAGAAATGGGTTAGAGGTGAGGTATTTTATAAGGGGGAGGAGAGGCTCTTTGGGAATGTTTGAAAATATTATTTTATTATATAAATATTGTCTGTTTCTAGAGGTCCAAAAATCATTAATGTTGAATATAAGATGACTCATGTTAGAAATAAAATCATCTAATAAGAATAAAATAGGTTTTGGATATTCTTTTAATTTTTATTATCTCACTTATTTAAATCATTCTTTAATGAGGTAAACACTGCATCATTATTGGGTTATAAATAATTTTATTTATTTGATGTCTAAAAATTATAAAAAAAATTCGATGATGTACTAGCTCTTTTTATATTTTAAAGGAATATTTATAGTGTAAATGATAACTTATATAACCCCTTGTAAAAATTATTTTACAAAAAGATATATGTTTGTGTCATTTCTGTCTTTACGTTTTATTCATTAATATAAAGTGTCATTATCTCTCTCAAGTGGCTCCATGGGGTCCCAAAATCGACCTAAGGATTCCCATGGTTGGACATGTTTCATCCACTAGAAATAGGACACATGTTAGGGTCATTTGATATTATTATAATAATATTTGTTTACCCTTATTTACCAGAATTATCTTTTAACCATGGTAAATAAAATATTTACTGAAGTAAAAATATATAATGTCTAAAAATGAAAGTTACCTATTTACATAAGTTGTACCTACTGACTATAAATATTTAATCCATTTTTCCAAATTCCAAACACATAAATGGCATAAATTAATTTAAAATTAATTCCCATTGTCAAAACAAAAAGAGTGTGTTTAAGAAATAATAACTATCAAAGTATTGACACTTGTTTATGTCCAGTTTAAAAGTAAAATTACATAAAATTTCCTAAATTATATTAAATGATAAAAATATAATATAATTTTACTTTAAACCCACTCAAATTTTTAATTTAACACTATAAATTATTTTAATTTAAAAAGTTGTTTTTAATTAAAATTTTGTATTTTTTCTTTATTCATCAAAAATTGAAAGTTTTCAGAAGAGTACCCAAAATTCACCCTAAACTAATTTTGATATTCCAAATCCAAAAATGAAGACCATTCTGAAAAACAAAATTTATAAAATTTCAAAAAGTAGGTATTAATATTCATAACTGCTTGTTTGATTGGTCGTGGTGTGCTGGAATCTCGAAGTTGCATACAGCGCAAACTTTTGAAATATTCAAAGGGAAACGTATTGTGCATATTTGGGGGTTAAATCGAGACGCCTCCAGGGTAGAGGGTCAAGTTGGTGATATACATGATTCGAGGACCGTCTAAGTGCTGGTGGGATGCGCAAGTTCAGGCTCGTGGGCATGAGGGACTTGCATGGAAAGACTTCACGGATAGGTTCTTAAAGCACTTTTGCCTGGAGACACTGAGAGAAGAGAGAGCTCCGGAGTTCTTGAGTCTTTAGTAGGAAGAAATTTCCATAATGGACTATGCCAAAACTTTCACTATGTTGTCTCGCTTTGCACATGGTTTGGTAAGCGGTGATGCGGCAAGGGTATGATGCTTTGAAGATGGCTCATGACATGACATTAGGATCCATGTGAACATCTTCAGGTTGGATTCTTTTTCAGAGGTGGTGAATTAGGCACTCATATCAGAGGGAAACAAGAGGGATATTCCCTAGGTTGGTTAGGAAATAGCTTCATGTGATGGTTCGGATAGCAGGAAGTGAGGAAGGGATGAGTTCCAGTAGGTCAGTCAGGCCAAGGACTCAGCTTGACCACCTCATAGACGTTATTTAGTGATTTTATTTCAGTGAAAACTTACAAGACATGTTGGGACTTAGTGTTATAGGCCTCCAAAGGAGTTCTCAGCATGTGGACAGGTTGGGAATCTTGAGAGGTTCTGCAGGTTTCCATCACAGACAGCCTGTTGGTAGAGACTAGGACAAATGGTGGCATCTGGAGTTGGTTCTGGTTTGGTACCATGAGAGGGTTGCCAAGGTTCAGCTGCACGCGAAGGACGTGATAGAGATAGTGGTACCCAGATGAGGGTTCAGTGTCCGATGACTGCTACAACACTGCAGGGAGGTCAAGCATCAGGCAGCCGTGCTTTAGAACTGGTGCACGCTGTGGAGCGGCCAGGGGTAGAGGTGTCTAGTGAGCCGATGACGGTTAGAGGTACACCGCGAGTTTGGTCATGACAATATTGTTTTCTTTTGGCATGACATGTTGAGGCATATCTGTTTTGATTGCAAGAGGAGCACATGATTTGTGTGGACTGACTAGATGTTGTTCAGTGGTATTGGCGCCATATCAGGTGCGTGATATATATTTATATATATCTATGAGATGTGTGGCACCAGGGGCATCGAGGATGCAGGTTACATGAGATGCCTTGGGCACCAGGGCATCAAGGACTAGGTTCACCTGAGATTCATGGCATCAGGTTTTATATTGGCCATCCCTGGGATGCAGGACCTCATGGAGGTGGACACCGATGCGGTGTGGGATACCTTTGGGTGTCAGAAATGAAACAGGATCATGAATGAGGCGTAGGGGTGATGATGCATCATGAGAGGACCATGAGTCTGAAAACTGGTTAGTGAACCTTTGTTTTTTTTAGGGTTGAGACTGAGTTTGGAGATTCCAAAGGTGGGGATCCCCTTAAGGAATTTTGCTAGAACCTTGAGACCGGGAGAGTCATGGTTACTTTGATCAGGGTGGAATGTTTTGTGCTATCTCTGAGTTTCATTTAATAGCTCGTATATGAGCTATGTTTAGGTGGGGAGATTGTAAGAACCTTAGATTTTAGAATGGGTCAAAATCCCAACCCGGATTTAATTTTTTACTTATTTCTGAGAAACCTGGGAAAATATGGGATGTTCTAGAATTTTCCAGACTATACGCCATGTAATATAAAGTACACACTATGTATGGGATAGGCCAGTACCATCCGCATGCTCTCTGAGTACATGTATTGTGATGACCATGTAAGAATTCCCACTACACGGCGTGTAGTGTTGCTCGACATGCCGTGTATCCTACTTTCTCTGTACCAGCTGAGTTCTAGCCATCTGTAAACCCATGTTGAAGTTCCAATCCATGTGGGTACCTATTTTTAAGTCAGATTATGGACAAGGCCACTACATGGGGTGTAGTCCTTAATACACTCCATGCACTTTTATTTTTATTCACTTAAATGAAAGAGCATTGCATATTATTTTGGAAATCCCCTTTTTCTTCCCCAAAATCAGAACAGTTCTTTCCTGAAAACCAAAATTTTATACCTTGCACTAGAATCTTAAATCGGAATTTGTTCTTTAGTCTTTCAGTGTCTGCAGAATCACAATAATGAGGCTAAGTCCATGCACCCTGTTTTGTTCCAATTTCATTGCCTCATACATCACAGTTTCCATCCGGGTGGAATAGTCAGGATTTGATGGAAACGTAGATCTATGAAGATTGGATTTGAATTGGAGCTCTATATCCAACATGCATGCATATATGAGTCTCAGGTAGGTGGTGCATACCTATTTATGTGTTTTCACAGACTTTTGGGTGGCGTGACCTTTGGCGTGTTTTGGGGTACGTTGAGTGTGACCATGTTTTAACCAGTTATTTCATGTTTAATTGTTTTCTGGCCTAAGGGATGCCTTTGGGTATGTCTTGTTACAGGTTTTTCATGTGCAGGGCCAGGCGAGTGGTCATTGATCATCAGGGCATTTTTTCCAGGGAATGCCAAGATGATTATAATTTAATTTTATTGTTTTAAAATGTTTAGTTTGTTTTTCCTATTGAAAGGTTATTGTTTGGATTATTATATATAATTTCTTAATTTCATAAGCTGGAACCCCTATGGTTATGTTGGGCATGGCCTAGATATTGTTGAGTGATGGTGATCACAGGTTTGGATTGGCCTGAGATACATTGGGTGGTTCTGACCATGACATTGGGTGTCATGGATGTTGGCTTGAGGTAGGGTGATAGTCAGGCTAGGCAGGGCCCATGTTACATGGATGGCGAGGCTGTTGGAATTGAGCATCATGGTCGCAAGGTCATGAGGTGTCAGTGGTGTAATGGATTGGGTACTATTTTGGTGATTACCGCAGACTCGAAACATTGAGTTGTGTGCACACAGATAGACTCCGTGATGAGGTGGTTTTGACCACTCGTGTAGGTATAAGCCCCCGATAGTTGTGGTTTAGGTACTTTTGGTTTGGTGGTTCTATCCATTAGAAACCACTTGGAAGGTGAGGACCCTTTAGGGGATAGCGTTGAGGCTATCAGGTTAGTGGCAGAGGCACGCCGTTATTTAGGGTAGACATCATTGTTCCTCCAGTTACTCTACTATAGGGAAGACATCATTTTCCCTCCGGTTACATTATTTGAGAGCAGACATCATTGTCCCTCCAGTTATTTATTTCAGGACAACCATCAATGTTCCTCCGAGTTACTATTTCCTAGGCATTTTTTTGGTGCATCTGTACGTCAGACACACATTGTCAGGGGGCACATGGTGCCAGGTTACAGGACAGAGATTATGGCATTGGCTGAAGCCAGTGAAACTCCATGGAGGCTTCTGAGAACTAGTGGAGTTTTTGTTTGTTTGTGTGCATCAGACTATTTACAGTTTCCCATATTAATGAATGTTGGATTAAACACTTATATTAGGTACGCACCATTGGGTGGTATCCTACTAAGATTTGTCTTACACCCTACATGGGCCCTTCGGGATGCGTGTAGACTTTATGGATTTACGTGCAGGAAATGGGTCAGCTTCATGAGCGGGACTGCATTGGCTATTACATGGTGATGGTATGGACCTTGAGGTCTTGCCTAGGTAGAGTTTACTTTTCTTTCTTTCTTTTCTGTGTCAGCATGGTTACTTGTTTTGTAGATACAGTTGGTTAGCCATTGGCACCATTACATATGGATATGTATGACCTTATTTGGATGTATTTCTATTGTTCATTAGTAGTTACATGTGAACAGCATGTTGTTATGTTTACTTTCTGTTGTTGTTGTTTATATTTATTTCTTCTGTTGTTTATTGATTTTGAATGTGCTTCCGCTCAGCAGGTCTGGTTTGAGTCTGTTGAGTCATCTATTCAGCTGCATTTTTATTTTTACACTAGGACCACTATCATTGTCATCCTATAAGAGGGTATAGCCTTCCCACAATACCTATAAGACCCTCACTACTAGTTGGCAGACTTTGGAGTTTGAGAGGTGTGCCTAAGGTAGTAACACCTGGCCCATTTATCACTATTCATGTGGTTGTTCGGGTCTGGGTCATTACAATAGACCTTTTCACTCCTAATTAACAGAACATGGTTGGTCATGTTGCCTCAAGAAATCCTCCAACTATGCCAGAGGCTGGAGACTAGTAGTAAGGGTTTAATGATGGCATAGTGTGGATATTATTCACTAATGATCAGAAATAAATTCAATGGATGAAATAATAGGAAGATGCAAATGGAACTAAAGCATTCAAAACTAACAGATAACCTAGTAATTTTAAAATAATAAAACCATGTAAGAACATGTTTTTCCCAAAAATTTCAAGGAAATAATGATACATTAGGTAATACATATATAGGGTCAATAATTTTAAAAAAAATAAATACATAAAGACACCAAAATCTATAGTCAACCTGATTACCTGATAAAACTACATCCTCATGTCCAGTCCTAGTACACAAAGGACAACAACAAGAAGCACAATCTTGGTCTTGATATAGCAATGAGATCTATTTGGGTTGTAAACTGCAGACTGAATACGGTGTAACATAAACTCAATTGGCCACAACCAATGATGTATAATGGCATATATTCCCTAAGTAAAAAATAATGTAGTGTGTAGGTATAATAAAGATGTACTGAATAAATAAATATATTCAACTATACAATGGGTTCCTCATAGGACACCTAGATGAACATACCTGCATCAACCTATGAATGACTATCTCTCAAAATTTGTCTTCATATATATATATATATAACTATATATATATTAGGGTGGACCGGATTCTTATGGCCAAGGTGTCCTCTTATAGTATAAATGATTCTCATAATAAAAAAATTGGAAATCACCCTTAACATTCAAACAAGGGATCGATAGAACATTTCCAAATAGCCCCAATAAATTATTTGAAGCATCATGTCTCACATTCTAATCAATAATGTAAGTGTCATGTCCAGCATCCTAATCAAGGAGTATGTAACGCCCCATCTAACAACCTACCAATGATGTGAAACACTATGAACAGCATCTTTTACCAAAGGGTTGTGGAACACCATGTTCAAAAACCCTAAACAAGGTCCTTTAGTGGAAATAAATGTATTGAAGGAAAGGGGATGTAAATAATGTTTTCAAAATCCTTAACCAAGGTCTAGTAATAATCACACTTCTCATAAGAAATGACTTTATAATAAACCAGATCCCTAAACAATTACCACAAAACACATAATAATTAAACATCATCCATGAATAATATCTATACCAATTCATAAATAAATCTTTAAAATTTGATTATTTCCATTATAACCAGTTAATAAGTCCATGTAAAACACCCATGCTAAAATATGGCTCATAATGATCATTCCATTTGTTAACTTATTCATAATGACAAGGAGGGCCATGTAACTATACAAAACATAGTATAATTCAAGTTATTGATTTTATTTCCATCAATCATCAATGTAAAACATAATGTAAAAGTTCAAGGACCAAGGGGTGTATCCCACCCACCCTATAATTCATTTCATTAGTTAACCCCTTCATAAAGACAAAGTGGTGGTAATTAACTATTCAATAATTCACATAATTCAATATGGCCATTTAATCTACAAGGGATGAATCAATCATAATATAAAATAAG
The DNA here is from genome assembly GCA_963277665.1 of Viscum album. Lineage (NCBI taxonomy): Eukaryota > Viridiplantae > Streptophyta > Magnoliopsida > Santalales > Viscaceae > Viscum > Viscum album. Next base: position 1,014,341,816 of record OY728120.1, on the reverse strand, counting down.
AACAAAAGAAAAGTGAGTTTTATTATATACATATAATTTTATTAATTCGATTTAACCATTTCATTTAGTCAATAGGCAAGTCAACACACATCTCAAGGTTTTTTAATTTCATAGCCAATGTGTAGGGGCCATGGGAATATAGACAATGCACCTAAGGCATGGTTTGAGTCATGGTGAAAAGCCTTCCATGGTATATTTAAATGAATAAATATTACCTAACATATGAAATTATCATTTATAAATATAATATTTCATTTAGGAAAAATAACATAGAAAATATGGAGAATATAAAAATGGTGTATTTTTTAACATAATAGACTTTAAGGGAAATCCATAGACCATCTAACTTGTGTTGATGAAGCATAACTTTTCCATAATCAGGGTTTTATTTTATCAGGAAGGAGAAAAATATGAATGATCTAAAACACATTAAAAATAGGCATATCTGCTCTCTTAGAAGTTACATCGATTACGATAAGAGAAGAAGAGAATTGAATAATTAGGATTGAGAAAACTTATATGGGTATAACCATGAAACTGAAGAAAAACAATTAAAAACAATAATGATGGAGATATCACCATTTCTAAGAGGAGAGGAAGAGGGGAGATCGAGTGGATGTTGTGTGTGAAAATGGGGGAGAGATGAGGATAAAATAAGTTTCTTGGAATATTTTGAGAAATTTTAAAATAACCTATAGTAAATGGGTGTACGGTTTTTCCACAAAATTTTTTAAACAACAATGATATTGTGAAACTTTCTCTACCCAAGATATACACCCTTTTATAGTTCATGCACATGATTAGAAAAACCATATAAAAATCATCCCCCCAGTACTGACTCATATGTGCACCCTACATGACTTGGCACATAGTTTGACAAACTAGGTGCAAGCCATATGTTTCACCTCAACAATTTATTGTAGATATTTTCAAAACCATGAGGCCTCCCTCACACTTTTCAACAAACTATGTTCCTTTTTCTTTGGATCACAATGTTTTTTGGGATATGTGATACAGTATTAAAAAATTGATTCCCCTAACACATTGGGCGGCATGGTTGACCTTTTCAGTTAGAAGTAACTTTGTATCTACCACACACCTAGGGAAGTATCTTCCATAATGGGGTCTTTGAAACCCGATGCTATTGAATCTCATTCAATATTATGATACACCTCTCAGGATTTAAACCCCATCTAGAAAATCAATTTACTCTCTTCCAATTCTCTTAATTACAAAATGAATCTTAAATTTGAAAATCACTATTCCACCAGATGAAAATTAAAATTACTTTATACTTTTCAACCAACTAAAAAATGTGGGATGTTACAACCTCACTAAAAAAATTTCATCCCATAGAATCCCTGGGAATCAAAAAAACATCACTCATCCTACCTGGATTGAGAAATCCCATTTAAATGGACACATTATTTTCTAAACTCCCAAAATGCCTCCATGTGATAGTTTAATTATACGAAACAAGAGCCGCTATAATTTGATCTAACACTCAAAAAATTATAATAAGCATGAAATATCCCATACCTACTCCCTTGTAATATGATACATGATCATTTCATCATATAGTTCATCAATTGTTCGGTGGCCCTATCCACCGTAGGCTCTAGTTTTAAATGACAAATTCCAAATCATGGTACTCCAAAATTCATAATTTATTTTCAAAACACATCCCTAGAATCATAATCATACTTCTAACATTATTTTCATCTTGATAAAAATAGTGGATTTCCAGTCGACCACACATAACCTGGTCATGCGGAATTTTCTTTAAAAATACTTGATAATTAATTAAACTAAACCCATCTCATACCAATGGCATAGTAATCATATCTTCTCGCCAAATATTTCAATGAAAAATTTTCTAATTCCCACAAGATATGCTTCATCCTTCCCAAGTCACAATGACTGGAATGGATGTAAACCCTCTCATCCACAAACACTAAAGTATAATTTACCAACCACTCATTTTAGTTTCTCAAGAATGGTTTCCAATATCTACATTAAAATAAAACACAAAACAATGTTCACAACTCTCAAAAGACCAAAGTCGTACTCCCCAACTAATGGATTAACTTTAGACTACACCTCAAATGCAACTCTAAAGGATTCCAAATCATCATAACATAAGAAGATATTCATGTAGTTTGGCATATACGAGATTCTCTATCGGCAAAATCTGAACTTTGTTATTATATTTTCGATGATTTCCTTTAAACAATGTGTATTTTAAGATTACAAAAATAAGAATGTATATATCTCTCTAAGCCCTACACATGGAAAAATATGTTATACTTTCCTATAACCAACTCATGTCACCATGACTCCCAACCATGTGTGTCCAGGTCCAACTATGGGTCAACTATCTCATAGTACTCGATTCATTCCCATATGATCCCTCTTCATAGGGGAACTTATTTTAAACATAATGAAATATCCAACTCTCCTTATCATAAGAATCAATTTGAAAAAATAAATCCTTATACTATATCTTAAAACTCACTAAAGTTCTATATTAACCATTTATCACATGAATCCAAAGTAAACTAAACTTTTAAAACATAGTAGGTGTAAAATATGTTACCACATAATTCATGGAATGACTTATAATTATGAAAATCGTTCATCCAAAATCATATGCCTTTCGTGCAACTTGGTATGTTAGTCTCGTTGTGTTAGAAGTTCTCTTATTACTCCTCTTTAAAATAGTTCACCTCACTTGAAATATGATTTTTTAAATAATCTCCCAACCCACGATCCAATTCCAAAAATTTCAAGTGTATAGACCTCAACTAATTTTTTCTAGTCAATGAACTCAAACAGGCCCTCCCACCAACGACATTATCTAAACCCAAGTACTCCAACTGATTTCTCTAAAATTATTTTAATTTTCATGCTTATATTCCAATACCCAAGTTACTTTCATGCATAATTCTCGAAATGACTTCACAACTAAGCTCACCACATAAAAATATATTCATAAATATTGGTTCATCCTCTATATTAAATTTCCCATGATCAAAATGAATGTTTTTGAATCTCTAGAGTATGATTCATAACCACAGTCCTCTAGGTATCCTATCTAGCTCTCCCAATAAAGTCTCAAAAAGGACCACTAGGTCTATCCAACAATCCCTATGGTCACTCAAATGAAAAAAACATCTTATGTAAGGGACTCCTTTACAATGAATCTATAGAAACTGTAAAATATCTCTAAAAAGGTAAAACTGAAGGCAATTGAAAAATTCATCAACCTATGAGGTTCAAACCTTACAATGTAATTTTAATGGAATCACCTGACAAACAATGGGATACTAGGACCAAATCCCCTCTGAGAATAATCATAAGGAAATACTTCCTGAAGGACCATGATATGAATGTAAAAGGATAAAAATATTGAACTCACTGGGGATCTACATATAGTAATACCCCCTCAATGATAATCTCTCCAGAAAACCACTGTCCTCAATGGGGCATTGATTTATCATTTAAGAGTCCTACCTAACTTAGGAAATCATGTTACCACATCTACCTTTTTAATGAACTTATCTATTATTTTTAACCATTTTGAACATCTAAGGGAATTACCATAAATAGGCCTACTCCTAAATAAAGCAAGAAGCCTCAAATTTAAGGACTAGAGACACAAATAAATGGTCATTACGATCTACTTCGTAACAATTAGGTCTAAAGAAAAAGAATATTGTTACTAAAATCTACAACAACTTTCACAATCTTATCCAAGGTAACCATCCAAATTAATATTAAATATATCCCTTACATGAGGGCCCATCATGAAAAACTCCCTTAAAAATGTTTCATTGTATCCATTTAATAGATTCACATTTATTATCAATATTTGAGGCTAATATATATTCAATGTCAAGTACCAGTCATAAAGGAAAATATTTATCAAACATTAAATAACACTTTATTTAGTTTATGACCTAAATAATTTCAAAAATTATCTCATAGTTTCTATTTATACCATAATTGTTTATACATTAGTTCTCACAACTAGATTATTTAATGAAAATATTAGTTCCATGATAAAGATGATAAACTCTTTAGGTTGAAACTGGAATTTTAATTAACTAAAGACATACAATAAGGGTTTATGAATAACCAAATATAATTCATTTAAGGGGAAAATGTTTATTAATATTCTACAATACATTTATACGTAACATCATATAAGTGGTTGCAAACACTTTAAATAACCATAACATATTTAAAATAAGAATACACACTATGGGTGAAGTAATAAGGAATTTTATTTTAAATGAAACCTATGAGGGTATCATATGGCTAATACTGGGTTCTGTTATATGGGATTTCATTCCTAATTTATGGATAAAAATTCTATGAAATACAATTGGACTCCCATTTAAGTGAAACCCATGGAAACTAATCTTATTATAAATTTAAATTCACCATCAGTAAGGTTATCTCATATGAATATTATGCTAAAACTCACTAACAGGGGATGTCTCAATCATAAAAGGATCTAGTTTTTTGGGTTAGCGTTCTCCTGTAAAAAATTTACTATCCTTTATATGATAAAATTGAAGCTCTATTTAACTAACATCCATAATCAATATCCTTGTAGATACCACACCACAGTAAGCCTAGAGTTGGTCTCTAAAACTATTACAATGGAATAAGATACTAGCAAATTCATCCCAAAGGACTGATCAGCTTTTCAATCTTGGTAAACTAGATACATAAATGAGTACTAAATTACATTTGAATGCACAAATTACAACATAATTTTTTAATATTTATTTTTTGAGAATAACTTTATCACATTTAGAATATCACAACCTATTTGTCATAGTAAAATTCAGGGAATCCAACAGAATGGGAAAAAAATATGATTGAGATCAAATTCTTAGTAAGGCTTTAGTAAAATGGATGCAATAATGAATTAGTAAGAATAATCGATTTCAAGGTAAATTAATGAACACTCATTCCATTTATAAAGCTAGATAAGTCATAATCAATATGAAAATATAATAATAGAACACATATTCCATATGATCAATAAAATGATAAGGAAGAGTGTAAAAAATATGGAATGGTAATTGTAATAACTGAAACTATTATTATTAAAACTTCCCTTTTAATTTAATTAAATATTTTATTTTGTAAAATGGTTATATAAAACACATAAAAATAATTGATTTTATATTTTATGATTTAATAGACTGTTAATAATGTTGACCATTATAAATATATCCATTTAGTAGTGATCACATGATTAATATAAATATAGGGCTTTAACAAATCCAATTAACTCAGACAAAGTAAGTGATAGCCTCGACAAGTAGAATCATTCCATAAGAAGTAATTTCATGGGAGATTATGAGGGAGATAGAATCTATAGGTTTTTTCCTCGACAAATACCATGATGATATCCAGTGACTCAAGCATGAGTGAAACCGTTTACAAGAAAAGGTCAAGCACGTTGAGATCTTGGCCCAAACCATGTTCGCCAAATGGCCCCATGATAATCTCACCATCTTACACCTTACTCTTAGGGGCGTACACTGTTATAATAAAGGGATATGTATTAAGAACTTAATAATTTGAATATTGTATATAATAATATCATATTTGTTTCCATTTTCGTTGTTTTTTAAATGATTTTCTTTATGATTCAATCAAACTAAAATTGAATTTTTTTGGTAATATTAAAATGCCATTAAGGGGTTTGTTTTGGGGAATTAATGGATTTTTCAAATAAATGGTATTAAAATAAAATATTAAGTAGGTATTATTAATTATAAATTGTCATGTAATTTTTATGAAGTAAAATGTTATTTTTATAAGGGTTCAAAAATTGTTGTTGTCAAAAAACCCTGACATTTTTTAATAAATGTCGAATCTTGTTTCAAAAGTGAAAATGAATATGATTAGAAATTTATTTAGATAAAATATATAATATATTTTCAATCAAAATGTCTAAATTATCCAATGGTTTATTTTTCTTTTTTTTCTAAGATAGATGAATTTTCAGGTAAAAATTAAATAATGTATAAATATAATATTTGTTTTTATGAAATCGTAATGACCCAAAAATGATTTAATAAATACTATAATGGGTTTTATTGGACCAATATATTTTTTATATTAAAATAATGTAATTTTAAGATAATTTTATTATTTTTATTCTGATCTTATGAATCCTTCAAAGTGAATAATATATTTCATGATTTTATATTCATTTTTTTAAAACTGTTACTCACCTCCACATAATAAAGGGTAATATTTTAATATTATCAGACCTTTGTCTAATTAAAAAATTAAAACCTCCCTTATTTGGAACAATCCTTCGTAAAACCCCATATTAAGGTTTTTGTATTTGAATATTTAATTATATAGATTCCAAAACCAATGTTTGTGAAATATTAATGAATTCCCCTCTCATTTCCTATATAAACCCACCCATGCTCTCACTTATATTCATTATTTTTTTTTTTTGAAGAACGTCCTTACTCTGTCCTACCCTCTCTATATTCCTTCCAAGCTCCCCCAAGCTCTCAATAATCCCCACTTCATGCTTTTGAAGTCACTCACTCAAGTAAGGGTTCTTTCCTTTTCATTTTTATCCAAGTTTCCTTATATTGTTTCACCCATTTATTTTCAATTAAAAAAGATGAGGCATGTTTTCATACCTAACTCATAATTCCCTTATTGTGTTTGAATGATTAGAGACCCCTTTCTCTATCATTAATCCTTCCCATGTACATATATTACCTTTCCAAAATTTCGTAAGTATTATTACATTCCTCCTCTTTCTTCAGGTTTCTTTATTATGTTATGCCTTTATTTTCTAAATTTCTTATGTTGGGAAATTTATTTCTATAACCAATTTGCTTTCCATTTCATGTTTGTATGACGAGATTCCCCTTTTTCTCTCTTCATCACTTTTTATAAATTTTAATGTCATGTCATTAGACTATCAAAATTGCACTTTGAATTTCCATTCCAAAACAATTGTGTAGTAAATAGAATACCCATTACCTATCAGGGGTGTTCACTTTTATGAAAATATACCTTTTTTAGTACATAAATTTATATATTCCTTACTCCTTGATCGTGGAATAAATTATATTGATGGATGAATCCATGTTTTATTATCTATGTGGAACACTTAAGAATGATAATGAAATAAAAGTGATCGGTGCACCCAGAATTATATTGTTCCCCAATGAATTGATAAATGTTTAGTATCATGATATGTTAGGTTGGTACAGGGGCTTACCTGATTCCTTTATGGTACTTTTTCCACAATAATGTCTTGGTTATTTATCCATGACTAATGATACAATGTTTTATGTTGTTTCCACATTTCAATGTTAAGAATATCTCGATTTATGATTCATGTTCCTTTATGTATCATGGATATTCCTTACCAAACATGTATTGTTATATTTATGTTATTCCTTATTTACTCCCTTAATGGGCTTTATATATCACCCCATTCTCATGTATTTTCTTTAGGATATCCCATTCATTTTTATGCTTGAGCATGTTAAAGATGTTTTCAATAATGATATTTTTTTCCATGTTTAATGTTGTAATGCAATGTACCTAACTCCCAGAGACACTAGACTTATAAATATTAGATTATGTATTAAGTTTAATTTTATTTAATTAAATCATGTATAAATTTACTAAAAATAATAGGGTTGTTATACTTGGTATCAAAGGATGGTTTAGTTATTTTTTGGATTAGGATTAGAAAAATATGGTGAACTCCTTAGGTATAAGACTAAGTATAGGAAACTCATACCAAAATTTTGGTGATTATATAATAATTGGATTATAAAGAGAATTTATCCACGTATGGAGATGGAAAAATGGATGAGGCTCTGGCACAGATGTATCTAGCAGTAAAACCATAAAACAATTCTTTGAGCTAAACTCGAATGGGAACTGGTACACAACAATAGGCCTTGTTTTGATCTTAGATTTAAAATCATAAGGGATATGCTTTGGTAGGTGCATAAGCTTAGTATGATCCATTATTAAGGGAAAACCCCATATATATATAAGATATGAAATAAATTGTGGATAATTTAGATTGCAGCCTAGAAAGTCTTAAGTTAAATAAATAGATGTAATTTATAAGTTATCCATTTAATGTCATTGGATCCCCATTTATATGTTTAATAGTTTAAAATAATTATCCCTAATTTTCATTTAATTATATCCAATGATCAGTAATAAGAGGAATCAACCTAATAACTGATGTGATGATCAATGTAATGATTGTCCTAATGAGATGCCCAATCCTAAGGGAGTAGGGATCCAAAAAATTAACATGATACTCTTTCGATTAACTCATGTTTTGAGTAGAAACATGGATCAAGAGAAACATACAACCCCCCACCCCCATAAATAACAAGTCACAATGAAGATCTTAATGAGATAAATAACTCCTCCTTTCAATGGATCATTCGATCCCTCGATCAACAAAAAATGCATCAACAATATTGAGAAGAATTTTTTAATCCTTTAATGTTCTGAAAAATAAAAGATGATTCTGTTTTCTTATCATATTGAGGGTGAAGATAATCAATGGTGTAAATTTATCAAAAATACAAATCCTGGGTAAGAGATTGAGGCGATGGGATGAAAGGATTTCCCAAAAATGTTTTTCAATAAATATTTTCCTTCCACCCCCTTTATTAGGACGGTAATGGATTTCCTTGCCATCAAGAAAAAAAAGCAATGAATATATCAGATAATTTTAGGAAAAAATCACAATGCCTGCATTATACGACTCTGCCTTTGTCATTACCCCTGAATGCAAGGTTGGACGCTTTTTTTAGGGATAAAACCTAGACTACGAAAAGCCCTGGAGATCCATGGGATTGATGGCTATGATGAAATTTTCCAATATACCGTAAAATTCTAAATGAATACTATCAAATCATAGGGGTTTCACAGGGATAATAAGCAAAAGGTGGAGTCAAATTTAGGTGGTCTGATAGAGAGATATAATGGTGCCAAGAAATGTCGACATCCCATTTATCAATGGTGGGGAAATAAGCACCATGGAAATTTCATGAAAGAGATGAAGAAATTATTTAGGTGAAAAAAGGAAGGGCACCTAGCCATTGATTTTGATCAATATAAACTTTCTATTGAAACAAAGGAATGTAATTATCCGATAAACCCTCATTGCATTGTTCATTGTAACTGCTGCAAGGAACCAGTTCATTTCTCAAAGAAATTCACTAATCTAGGTTTTTTAAAATTAAATAAAAAAATCTCCATGGTAGAAAGGGATATCATTCACCATCACAACTATAAAATGAATTCTAACAATGATGTGGTGATAGGTATTCTAGATATTCATTCAGGAATTGTTAACGTACTTTTTTATTCTGATTCTACGCATTCCTTCATATTGTGAAAGTTTAGTAGAAATATTCAATCACCATCACAATGCTTGGAAGTGGAATTATCATTGAAAATGGCAAATGGATAAATTATTTAATCCTATGTATATAACACCACCCCTGTCATAATTTTTGGGATGAACATAACAAAAAAACATTTCATAGTCCCTTTGGGGGAATTTTTTGCAATTATAGGAATGGGTTAGATTTCACTATATAGAGACAACATAATTTTACATGACAAGGAAATCACTCTCCCTGTTGAAAATCATCCATCGATTCAATACAAATACAGGGACATAGATGAATATTCTTTAGAACTATCATCTCAATCTTGGTTATTATTTCCCTGTGAGAAATCATATCTATCTCAAATAATTGAGTGTATGGAATGAATAAACCTCAAATACATTCCCATTGTGAGGGAATATTCTGATGTGTTTATCAGGGAATTTCTAGGTCTTCCCCCTAGCCAAGAGGATGAATTTTCAATAGAGCACATTCCTGGGGAGTTACCATTATCCACGAATCCGTATAGAATGGTTGTTGTTGAACATGAGGAGATAAAGAAACAATTATATGAAAATATGAATAAATGTTTCATATGCCCATGTGCTTTACCTTGGGGTGAACTAGTACTCTTTGTTAAGAAGAATAATGGGTCAATATGCCTTTTCATTGATTACTATGAGCCCAACAAGACCATGGAAAAAAACAAGTATCATGTACCACAGATTGAGACTTGTTCGATCAGCTATGTGGTTCATAATACTTTTCCAAGGTGGATATGTCATCAGGGTATTACCAAGTTAGGGCGAAGAAGGAGGATATCCCCAAGACTACTTGTCTTGTAAGGTACAGGCACTATAAATTTATAGTAATTCCATTCAACCTCACTAATTATTGAAAAACAATTATGGACATAATGAATAGGGTCTTTAGATGTTACCTCAATAAATTTAGTGTAGTATTTATTGATAATAATCTAATATACTATAAAATTAACAAGGGGCACGAGGATCATTTATGTACTGTTATAATGACCATGAAAAAGGAAAAGATTCATGCCACGTATAGGAAATTTGAGTATTATTTGAAGGAATGATATTTCGTCAGGCATATCATCCCAAGCTTTGGGATATTTTTTTACCCTTCAAAGACTGAGGAAATTTGAGGATGGTCGAGGTCAATATATGTGATAGATATTCAAAGATTCCTTCGATTGGATGGGAATTATCGTTGATTTGTGAGATATTTATTGTGATTGTTAAACCCTCTAACCAAGCTTACTAGTATGGGAGTCAAGGTTTTCTAGATTGATGAATGTGAAGAGAGCTTTCGGGAGCTGAGAAGGAGGCTTATCACTGTGCCCATGCTCACACTACCAACAATTGGATAATTTTCTGTGGTATTTAGTGGTTCTTCGAAGAAGGGCATCAGATGTTTATTGATGAAAAATAACAAATCCATTGCCAATGCTTCATGGAAGATGAAAGTTCATGAGCAGAACTATCCAACACATGATCTGGATTTAGCTAATGTGATCTTCGCTTTGAATATTTGGTGATATTGACTATTTTGGTAGAAGTGGATAATATATATAGATCACAAGAGCCTCAAGTATATATTCAAATGTAAATAGTTGAATATACACCAATGAAGTTGGTTAGAGATGATCAAAGATAGTGACATCTAAATTCACTACCATCAGAAGAAAGTGAATAAAGTGTATGACTATATAAGTATAAAGGATCTTGTGACTCACTCATTTATGAGAATTGGGAAGGATATAATCTTCTTAGACTTGAAGATGATGGAAATGGGAATCATAATGGAAGGAACATCATCAATAATTTAATAATTGATTTCTCAACCATCTCTTCTTGAGAGGTTAGAGGATTCTCATATATATGATGTTGGAATTTAGAAGAAAGTAGAAACATTTATAAAATAGAAATACTTGGAGTTAAATATTTATAAAGAAGGTGTCATAAGATATGTGTCAAGACTATGTGTACCATAAAATCATAAGTTATAGAAGTAGTTTCTAGATGACGCACAGAACTCAACCTTCTCTATCCATCCTAGAAGCATAATGATGTATCGAGATCTCCAAGAATTCTATTGGTGGGAAAATATCAAGAAGGATATTAGAGAATAAAAATCATGATGTCTATTTTGTCACCAAGTGAAGGTGGAAAGGATAAAATATAAGGGTATTATTCAACCATTACTCATACCTGCATGTAAATGGGAAAACAACACCATGGACTTTGTCACCAAGAATCCTAAGACATCTAGAGGACACAATGATATCTGGGTTGTGGTGGATCGTCTTATAAAGACTGCACACTTCATTGTGATTCGATAGGATTTCTCATTGGATCAAATTTCATAGATATAAATCATAGAAGTGGTTTGGTTGCATGGTGTACCCCTATTGATAGTATTCGATCAAGATCTATGATTCACCTTTATGTTCAGGAAGAGTCTCCAGCATGTTCTGAATAATGAGTTAAACTCCAGCATGACATTTCACCCTCAAACTGATGGCCAATCTGAACAGACTATCCAGACACTTGAGGACATCTTCAGAGCATGATCAATGGAAATAAAAGGATGATAAAATCAACATATTACCCTAGTTTAGTTCTTTTATAACAATAGTTTCCACTCAATCATCCAAATTTCTCCCTACGAATCCCTTTATGGAATAATAACCCCAAATCGTTTTTTAGGTATGGATCTTATTTTTCTGGTGTTCTGAGAAAAAGTGGTATTTTCTGAAAATTTAAGGAGTACAATATGTGTACATTGAATTACACACAGTGTACCTTTTTTTCACGGGTGACCGTGTACTGGCCATGTAACAGCCAAGTACATAGCCATGTGAGATGACCAGGAGACCGCCTAATGTGGGGGTCGATTAAGGTATGTACATGGTGTGTACATTAAATGAACATGCCATGTATTTTTCTTTTTATTTGTTAAATCATACCAATGTCTCATCTTATTCCCAAAAATAACTTCTTCTTAGATACTCTCATCCAGGTGTGACCAATGCCGACGATTCTTCTCCCAACCCCAACATGACTTCCGTTCTATGAATCAACTGCAGTCGATTGCATTGGAATCACCACAGTAAGTTCTTCTTTCTTCTAGATCCTCATTCCATGATTTCTCCTTTTTCGTGAGATGTCCTTGGTTGAAGGTTTTATATTTTTTGTATATATCTACATCGTTCTAGTCCAATTAAATGTTCTACTTTCAAGAGTGTTTTTCGTACAAAGATGAGATAGGTTGTTTGGGCCTTTTTGTTGTTTTTCATTGAATTATATGTGAAAAATATCCCATTACCCTAGTTAGGGGTATTGTGTGTTTAGGGATTTTAACCTTGTAATGCCTGTTATGCCTAGATTTCTTGAGATAGGGATCTTGGTTGAGAATAAGGTTTATTTTCCTTTCTATGGATGTGTTTTCCCATGTTTGATTGTTTTGGCCACTGGGTCCAGAACAACCTGTCAGGCTGCTTTGTTTTCCAAGCCTAGTGTTGTTAGGATGGAGTGATATTATCTGATATGATTTTTTTCTATTTATAAAATTTGTATACTGTGAATTACTTTTTATGCTAGATATAGTTTGGGCATGATTTACTTACACAGGGATGTGGGAACCTGTTCTAGTTATACCATAGGGGAAATGGATGTTGAGGGATTTCCCAAAGTGTATGTTACTTTTCAAATTGGGATACCATAGGGGGGTGGATGTGAGTGCTCCCTCGGAGTGTCTGTAGTTCCACATTGCGAGACCATGGAGGTAATTGTATATTGATTGCTTTCCTTGTGTGTGTGTATTTTTCTGATAAAAGACCATAGGGGGAATTGACAGTGAGGGCTTCCTCAGAGTGTCTCTATTTAAGCTGAACCAGAGTGTTTGGACTGTGATTACTTCCTAGAGGATTGCTTGTGCTTGTTTGTTTTATCATATTGATAAATTTAAATGAATGTAATTGAAATGGTTGGACTGTTTACTTTTTTGTACTTCCTTGTTTATTACTTCATTTTTCTTATTGCCTTCTATATATATTCACTAACTGTTAGGAAAAGATCATTGGGTGGTTTCCTACTGGGATTTTTCTCACACCATATTTTGGTCATGCTTTTGTGCCCAAACATATTATTTTGTGTCATGTACAGATAAGGGAAATTGCCCTTCTACTTCAGGTACTTGATTGTTGGGGAGAATGAGAGTGTGGGACCAAGGGGAGGCTTGTGATGATGTTGGAGTAGGTTACTCATTTATCCTTTATACCATGATTTAGTACTATATTTCATCTTTGTGACTTGTTTTTATTCCTTCCTAGATATTGTGACATGAATCATTATTTATATATATGCTCTGGTTTTTCATTTACTATCAGTCTTCTATTTCTCACTGTTGTATGGTTATTATTAATTCTGTTATTGTTATTTGATTTCTATTATTTTGTGTTACTCTACCAATGAGGGCATAATTTCCCCACTATCACACCCAAGGTCCTTCCTTCATGTTTGCAGCCTCTGGCATTAGGGGAATTGCGATGCAGGTCGTATGACCTCCAGGTTACGGGGCACCTTTGGGCGGCACCCAAAACTAGGATGTTACAAAGTGGTATCAGAGGAACTCTTTATTCTTGAAAGACTATTTGGAGCCTATAGTAAGGGATAGGATGGAATAAGAAATTTTTAATATGTTGTGCCTGGGAGTAGCTAACTTTTGTACTGGGAAAAGCCAATTTACCTCGATTATTGTAATTTTTTGGTTTTCCAATTATTACAGTTGATTTGATTTCACTATTGGGTGATTAACATGTTTTGTGTTGTTATTTTTGAAATTATTGAGGTTCTATTTCTATTGCAACCTGGTGAGATGAGGGTATTCCATCTCATGCATCATATTGGAACTTGGTATAGATCAAATTTCATTCATTCTTGCCATGCCACTTAGGGTGCATTAACGATTCTATGCTATTGTGATATATATTGTGCTAGATAAGCATGATGTTGTGCTATATGTATTGATAGAAAATCTTCTGTTTGATAGGGTATTTCTAATGTTTAAATTTCATGGGAATGAATTCCAAAATTTAGTCCCTGAGGTGTTATGGGCCCTAATGGATTAAAATTTGGGGGATCATTGCATATTTATTTTTTGTATATGACATGTATAATATGCCAATATTTTATTCATGGGGGAGTATGGGCCCCCACGGATCAGAATTTGGAACTTTAATGTTCATTTTAGTGTTTCTTGGGGTTCTGAAGTAGTTTCTGATGCTTAATATCTAGGAAAACCAAGAATACACAGTCTGTATTGCTGAATACACGCCATGTATCCTTCTATTCGGGAAGGAACTATTTTTCCTAAGTACATGGAATGTACATTGAGTACACGCCTTGTAGTCTTTAATCATGTCACTAACTCTGCGGGTAGAGAAATGGGGTTGGGAAATCTTTGGTGGGACACACCGTGTACCAGAAAAACACATCGTGTTGTATAGACCATTTTTCCACTTGTGTGACTAATGACATGGATGGACGAAAGTTTGGTTATACACATCGTGTCATGTTTGAAAACACCATGTAGTGTAACCTATGTATCTGGCCATGTGACTAAGAATATGGGTCGATGAAGTCCTTTTAGTACACATCGTGTCTGGAATGAACGTGTCGTGTAGTATCATTCTAGGATAACTATGTGGGTTAGTCATGTAGAAGAACTCGGGCAGGGGAAACGATTCAAGTACACATCATGTCTTCGGAGAACACGTCGTGTGGGGTGTTACACGACCATGGTTGGAAGGGGTACATGCCCTTGGGAAGGTTTAATGGAACATGTCATGTAAGGGCCATACACGCCATGTATACCTATTTTGAAAAACATGAAATCTTTGTACCTCCTGTTTGTTTCTTCCACTTCTAAAGTTTCATTCTATGATAATATTGAACTTAGGTGTGCGCTTGACCATGAAGAGTTTTTCCACCACGACATCCACTAGTTGTATGCCAGATTCAGGGCAATGATCAGACATCGGACATGGCTAGTAAGGGACTACTAGTAGATCCTCCCATTGTTCATGTCTTGGCACCAGCTATCATTCTGAATATACGTGTTGATGCACAGTTCCAAGAAGGCTTCATGAGGTTCATGTAGAACTTCCAGGGAGCACCACATCCTTCCTTGTTAATGGAAAAGTTGACATTGGTCTTTCAACAGCAGCATCCTCCAACCTTGTCCAGGGATGGAAGACCTCAGGCTGCATATTCCTAGTTCAAAGCCATGTTGTCGATATTCGAGCATCTGGAGATGCCTCGAGAGAGGAGGGTGAATATCACTACGTATATGATTTGAGATTCATCCAGGAGATGGTGGGATATGATATCGTAGGAAGGGAGCCACCAGGATATGGCATGGGATGAGTTCCAACATGCCATCTATGACTACTTCTACCTGGAGATTTTGACGGATGACTGAGCCAGAGAGTTCATGATTCTGGAACAACGTACTCTTTTAGACATGGAGTTTTCTTATCACTTCACAGAGCTACAACACTTCACACCCATTCTAGGGGGTGATGATCTTTTCCTAGACTGGAAGTATGATGATGGTCTCAAGCATGACATCCGATCTTAGGTGAACATATTTAGGTTGTCTCCCATCACCTCTATAGTCATCTAGGCACTCATCATAGAGCACAATCTAATGTATTCTGGGTTGTGATTAATGGCGCCTTAGAATCCAGAGTTGGTACCCCTCCTACTGACAACAGGAAGCACTGTAGAGAGTCTACATGTAGAGATTTGAGTATGTGTAATACTTCTTATGGTGGCTAGGTGGAGCACTACTAGTGTGGGAAGAGTGGGTATATGAGTCCACATTGCACGAGGGACTTGGTGGAGTGCCGATCTTGTGGAAATATGCTTCATATTCATCATTCCCATTAGATATTCTCAGCATCATCTGGTTAAAGTGGTTCCTCTACGAGTCCTCATTCAGAAGCAGCAGCACTAGTTTTTGATCAGTCTAGGAACTAGAGTTCTATCAGTTGTTTCAGCCGAGGTGAATGTCGTGGTCATGGTAGTCAATTTCCATTCTTTCCACGGAAATTGGTTGGATCAGCGTAGGGTGGTTAGGAATGGTCATAGGGCTGCAGTATAGGCTATACTTTTTTATTGGAGTAGACCCAGTAGGAGAAAGATAGGAGACCCTCTACAGTTCTAGGTATTATTCTTATTTCCATAGTTTTAGATTCTTCACTTTTTTATATGGGGGCTTCCCATAGTTTTATATCCATTTCTATTTTGCAGGGCCTTAGGATCTATATCTTTACATAAGCTGATGTATTGATATTGGACACACCTTTGGGGGCTAGAATAGCTAGTGTATGTTAGTTCATGCAGTGCCCTCTTGAGGTCGGCAGATGTCACTACTTCTGGAACCTCTATTTCTTAGAGATGACATGCTATGATGTCATTCTCATAATGGACTGGTTGGTTCTCTTATAGGATTTTGTTGACTGCTATCATCATAGGGTGAGTTCCACATCACAATAGGGAGGTATGATTCCTCATAAGGGAGAATGAGACGTCCAGGTGAGAAAAGTAGGACCTGAGCATCATGGTTTTGGAGGAGTTACAACTCATATTACTAGTCTATATCTGGATGACTAGGGTACATCAAAAATGGACTTTCCTCTAGTGGTGGATCGCTTTAGGGATGTCTTTCATGGGGAATTTTTAGGTTTTCCTCCAGAGAAATAGGTGGACTTTTCTATTGAGCTTGTTCTAGGAGCAGTACCGGTGTCCATTCCTCCTTATATGATCGCTACACCAGAGTTACAGGATCTCATGAAATAGTTGGAGGAGTTACGGGAAAAGGGCTTCAACTGACCTGGTAATTATCCATGGGGTTCTCCTGTCATTTTTACAGATAAGTTGGATGTTACCTATATCTTTTTGGGGATTATCGGATGTTGGGCTAGTTGATGGTCAAGAATCGATATCCCTTGCTGAGAATTGATTATCTCGTTGATTAGTTTCAAGGAGCCCATGTGTTTTCAAATATTGAATTGAGATATGGTTTTCATCAGTTGTGTGTTAGACTATCTAATATATCTCTTACACACTTTCTAAGTATGTATGGTCTATACGAGTATGTGGTCATTCCGTTCAGCCTCACAAACGCGCTTATAGTTTTCATGGAACTAAAGAACTGATTGTTCCATCCACACTTGGATTCTTTTGTGATAGTCTTCATGGATGATATCTTGGTGTACTCTCACACTCTACATGACCATGCCACACATCTTGAGATATTTTTATGTCCACTGAGATAACATCACTTATATCCTATTCTCTCAAAATTCCACTTTTGGATGGACCAAATTCACTTCTTCGGTCATGTTATCTTAGAGACAGAAGTATCAGTAGACCCATAGAAAGTGAGGGTATTATTTTCCTGGGACCATTCGAAGAAAATCTTTGAGGTGTGGAGTTTTCTATGGTTGTACGGATACTATAGAAGTTTTATATATGACTTTTAATGCTTAGCAGCGCCACTGACGGGTCTCACGAAGAAGGGTGTGAAGTAATTATGAGCAGATTCTTGTGATTCAACTTTCAGAAGCTAAAACGGAGGTTGAATTCTGCACTGATACTAGTATTGATAGTGCTAGGAAAGAGCTATACTATAAACTGTGATGCATTAGGTATTGGTTTGGTAGAAGTGATTATGTTGGGGAAGGCGTCATTGTGTATGGGTCTCGGTAGTTGAGGCCACATGAGAGGAATTACCCTACACAGGATCATGAGTTGGCTGCAGTTGTTCAGGCTCTGTGTTGTTGGAGACATTACCTTCTGGGAGAGAATTTTGTTTTTTTCCCAGACCACAAAAGTCTCAAGTACATCTTTACTCAGCACGATATGAATCTGAGATAGAAAATGTGGGTTGAATACCTTCATTCCTTTGACATTGACCATTCCTACATGCTTGGGAAAGGAAACACAGTGGCTGATATGTTGAGAAGGAGGACTCAGATACAGGAAGTTCAGGAGGCCAGCAATAGGTGGAAGCTTATGGATATGTTCTTTGAGATGCATTTGGAGGTGCACGGCAGACAGGGGTAGACGTTTCATTCTTTTTTGGTTGTTACCTCTACCCTACATGATCGAGTGCGAATGAAGTAGCTATCAGATTATGAAGGCCTAGTCCTATGGGAGAGTGAGTTAGGGAAGGGACGTATTCTAGGATGAACCATAGGCGAGGATGAGATCTTTCATTTTCATGGGCATCTATGGGTGTTAGCGTACATACGCGAAGAGATGATATAGGATTTTAATTCCTATGTTTGGTCAGATCATCCTGATGTCACCAAGATGTATTGAGATCTACACTATGAGTTTTGGTGGCCCGGTATGAAGAGAGATGTTTCTGATTTTTTTCATAAGGTGTTCCACCTGTCAGCAGGTGAAGGATTAGAATTAGTGACCAACAGGGCTTTTGTAGCAGTTAACCTTTCCTGAGTGGAAGTGGAATGATGTCGCGACAAACTTTGTGACATGTTTACTGAGGTTTCCTCGAGGGGATGATGTAGTTTGGGTTTTTATTGACAGACTCACAAAGGATTCACACTATTTATAGATCAAGGAGACCTTCAGTGTTCTGGAGTCGGAAAGGTTGTACACATGAGATATTGTGCGTTAACATGGGGTTCCACACTCCTTCATTTTAGATGGGGATGATCATTTTACTTCTTGGGTCTGAAAAGGACTACATAGGGATTTGGGTACACAGGTACTTCTGAGTATAGCTTATCATCCCTAGATAGATGGCTCATCCGATCATACAATTTTGGTAATGGAGGACATGCTATGGGCATGTGTCCTAGATTTTGGAGCTTCTTGCGAAAAGAACATAAATCTTTTGTAATTTTCCTATAATAATATTTTTCAAGAAACTATTTAGATGAAACCTTATGAGAATTTGTAAGGTAGGACATGTCGATCACCCTTATGTTGGCTGGAGGTTGGATAGGTAGCTATACTGGGACCTCGTCTTTTTTTAGATACTACAGATCATGTGGAGTTGATTTAAAAGAATAAGGATACTACATAGTCACGATAAAAGTCTTATGCTAATCGATAGAGATGACCTCTGGAGTTCTAGGTGGAGAGATCAGGTTTTTTTATGTGTCACACTAAGGTTGGTACATAAGAATATTTGGAGATAGGGTATCCTTTCGCCAAGATATGTTCGTCCGTTTGAGTTTTTGGAGAGAGTCGGGCCAGTTTCCTATCGGTTGAAGTTACCTCAGAGGTATTGGGCTATGCATGATGTCTTAAACATTTTCAGCTATAGCAATACTTCTCATACTCTCGTCATGTTTTTCAACCTGAGGAGGTTGAGATGGGGGTAGATGCATCATTAGAGGAGGATTCTATCCTGATTATTGATCATAGTGAAAAGGTTCTCAGTGGCCAATCTGTTCCTCTGGTACGATTGCTATGGTAGCATAGGCGAGTACATGGTAAGACATGGGAGAGGGAGGCCGATGTACGATGGTAGTGGCCAGAGTATTTCAAGGATTATCTTTCTTCTCCACCTTCTTAAAGAAATTTGATGATTAATTTTTTTAAGGGGGTATGTTTGTAAGAACCTGGATCTTATTTTTAGGTTTGGATCCTATTTTTAGGGTGTATTTGAGAAAAATAGAAGTTTCTGGAAATTTATAGAGTACATGCCATGTACCTGGTTGCCACAGGTGACCATGTACTGGCCGTGTAACGGCCGAGTACATGGTCGTGTGAGGTGACCTGTAGGCCGCCTAAAGCAAGGGCTGGTTAAGGAAAGTTCACTATAAGTACATTAAGTGAAGATGCCATGTACATTTCATTTTAATTGTTAAATCAGGCCTGGGTTGTGTCTCATTCACAAAAATAACTTCTTTTCAGCTATTCTCATCCAGGAGCAACCAAATCCAACGATTCTTCTCCAAGCCCCCAACCCTCCATCTTTTCTATGAAGCAACCAATGTCGATTGCATAGGAATCTCCACGATACATTCTTCCTTATTATAGAGCATCATTCCTTGATTTCTCCTCTTTCATGAGATATCCTTGGCAGAATATTTTAGACATTTTTGTAGATCAATTTCGTTCTAGGACTACTCAAGGGCCGATGTTCAAGAGTGTTCTTTGTACAATGCCAAGGTAGGGGGTTTGTGCCTTTCCATAGTTTTTCATTGAATTATATGTTGAAAATTTCCCAATACCCTAGTTTGGGGTATTTTGTGATTTGGGATTTTAACCCTACAATGCCTGTTATGCTTTGGTTTCTTAGGTTAGGGCTCTTGGTTGAGAATAAGTTTTATTTTCCATGTTATGGATGCGTTTGCCCATGTTTGATTGTTTTGGCTATTGGGTCCAGAATTATCTATTAGGATGCTTTGTTTTCCATGACTAGTGTGGTGAGGATTGAGTGATAATATATAATATGCTTTGTATCTATTTATCCAAGTAGTATATTGTGAAATACTTTGGCTGCTGGATATAGTTTGTGAAAAATTGACATAAATAGGGATGTGGGAACAAGGTGTAGTTAGACCATAGGGAAATGGATGTTGGGGTCTTTCCAAGAGTGTCTGTTACTTTTCACATTATGAGACCAGAGGGGGGATGGACGTGATTTCTCCCTTAGAGTGTATGTAGTTCCACTTTGCGAGACCACATGGGGAATTAAATGATGAGTGATTCTATTGAGTATTTTTAGTTTACTGATAAAAGGCCACATGGGGAATTGACGGTGAGTGCTTCCACATAGAGTCTTCTTTTAAGGTGAACCAGAGGGGTTAGACTGTGAGTACTTCCCATAGGGTTGTTTTTGTTTGTTTGTTTGAGTATGTTGACAAATTTAAATAAATGTAATTGAAACTACACGACTATTTACTTTTGAGTACTTCCTTGTTTAATTCTTTATTTTGCTTCTTTCCTACCATATATATTCACTTACTTTTAGGCATACATCATTGGTGGGTTACCTACTAGGATTCATCTCACACCATATTTGAGTCATGCTTTTGGGCCCAAAAAGATTATATTTTTGTAGGTGTAGACAATGGAAAGTTCCCTTCTACTTTATGTACTTGATTGCTGTTGAGATAGAGATCATGGGACCAAGTATGTTCTTGCGATGTTGTTGGAGTTGTTTACTCATTTTTCCTTTTTTTACTTTGGTTTTGTACTGTATTTCCAAATTGTGACTTGTTTGGATGCTTCTTTAGATATTGTGACATGAATCATTATTTAGATATATGTTTTTATTTGTTTATTTAGTGTCTGTCTTCCGATGTTCACTGTTGTATGGTAATTACAGCTTCCGCTATTGTTATCTGATTTCCATTGCACTGTGTTATTCTTCCAATGAAGGCATAGTTTCCCCAATATCACACTAAATTACCTCACTCATAGTTGGAAGCCTCTGGAATTATGGGAAATTCACTTGAGGCCATGTGACCCACCGATTACAGGTCACTATTGGGCGACACCCGGAACCGGGACTTTACATATGGGAAGAGGTGAAGAACCCTTTTATGTTGGGATGAATTTGGGGAATGAAAACTAATAGGTATTGAAATAGTTTGGGAAATGGTGTGGATGTTTGATATTATTCAACATAAAATAAAGGCTTCTAAAATTCGAAAGAATATCTATGATGACAATCATGGATGAGACCTAGAGTTTTATGTTAGAGACATGGTATTCCTCTGCATATCTCCATTAAAGAAAGTGATGATATTTGAGGAGAATTGAAATCTTATTCCATGATTCATAATCCCCTTTGAGATCATTGATTGAATCGAGGCGGTGGCCTACTGACTAGCTCTCCCACTGACCTTATCTCAAGTACATGATGTATTCAATGTATCCCTCTTCAGAAATTACATACCAGACCCTACACATGTCTTTAATCCATAGGTGGTACCATTTAAGAATGAAATATCTTGTGAGGATAATCCATTATTGATCTTATATCATAGAGACATGGTACTAAAAAATAAGAAAATGCACCTGGTCAAAGTGTTGTGGAGAAACCACAAGTTTTAAGAAGTAATGTGGAAACTAAAGGAGGTGATAAAATAGAGTTACCCTCATCTATTTTAGTGTGGGAAATGGAAAATTTGAGGGTGAAATTTTTTAAGTGTGGATGATTGTAATGACCCAAATTGGTATATGTGAAATTTCATTTTTGATTCAATTAATTGTATTATTTTGTAAAATGATTTAATAAAACACATGAAATGCCTTGGTTTTATGTTTTTGGATTTTAAATTCCATTATGAATGTTTCCCATTGTTGATATAGCTGTTGAAAATTGATCATGTGACTAGTATAAATATAGGTCATTAACAAATCCAATAGATTCAAACAAAGGAAGTGATGGCCTCAAAAAGTGTAATTGTTCCCTATGAATTCCCATTATCAAAGCTTCCAAAGTAGATAAAATCCTTGGGATTTTCCATTTACTAAGACCATGATGAGATCCATTAAAATTATCATGAGTGAAATCATTTACGATAGAAGTTCAAGATTATCGAGATCACGACCCAAACCATGTTCGTCGAACGACCCCATAATAATCTCACTATTGCACACCATACTCTTAAGGTTTATTCTTGTGTAATGAAGATATATGTACCAAGACCCTAATAATGTGGATATAATATATAATAATATATATTTTTCATTTTAATTGTTTCTTTTAAATGATTTTGGTTTTGATTCAATTAAACATTAACTATATTTTCTGGTTATATTCAAATTCAATTAAGGGGTTTATTTTAATGAATTAATATTATTTTGATATAAATAGTTTTTTAATAACATATTATGTAATTATTATAAATTAAAAATGGTTGTGTAATTTCTATGAAGTGAAATGTACTTTTAATAAGCGTTCAAAAAATGTTATTGTCAAAAAAACCGTATTTTAAAAAAAATATCGAATCATATTTTAAAAGTAAAAATGAATATATTTAAAAATTTATTTAGATAAAATGAATAATATTATTAGAAGTAGAAGTTAGAAATTATCTAATGGTGAATGTTTCATATTTTTCTAAGAAAGTTTGATTTTCTGGAAAAAATTAAATAGTGTATAAATATAATGTGTGTTTTACGACATCATAATGGCCCAAAAATTTTGTAAAAAATACAATAATGGGTATTATCAGCCAAATATATTTCTTCCCATAAAAAAATGTGATTTTGAGATATTTTTTTTATAAATCTCTTACTAATCCTCAAAAATGTATAATATAGTTTACGATTTTATATTCATTTCTTTAATATTGTGACTCACCTCCACCAAAGTAAGGATAATATTTTAATATCAAAAGTCATTTTCCTAACAAAATAATGAAAAAATCCCTTATTTGGAAAACAAATTCAAACCCCATTGTAAGGTTTTCATATTTTAATATTTAATTATATAGATTCCAAAACCAATGTTTGTGAGATATTAAATAATTCCACTCTCATTTCTTATATATTCCCATTATAGCTCTCACTTATCTTTACTCAAAATACATGGAGAATATCATTAATATATCCTACCCTCTATAGAATTCTACCAAGTATCTCCAATATATCATGGAGTCCCTATTCAAGATTTTTAAGTAACACACTCTGGTAAGGGTTCCTTCCTTTCTCATTTTTATCCAGGTTCCCTCATATTGGTACACCCTTTTTTCAATTAATAATGATGTAGTATGTTTTTTCACCCCCCTAATTAAACCCTTATTATTTTTTAATGATGATATACTCTTTTATCTCTCATTAATACCTCCCATGTACACAAGTACCATGATAGAAGTTTGTAAGAGTTATTTCATTCCTCATCTTTCTTCAAGTTTATTTATTATGTTACGCCTTCTATTTCCAAATTAATTTTATGGAGATAGGTATTTATATGACCCTATTAATTTAAATTTAATTTATATATTATGAGATACCACTTTCTCTATAATCGACCCTTTTATTAATTTTTATGTCACACTGTTAGGCTTCAGAAATTACACTGGGAAATTCCCTTCTAAAATAATTGTGTAGTGAATACCAAGCCCATTACCTATCAAGGGTGTTCAAACTTATTCAATTATAACATTTTATTGAGTACTTAAATGTATTTATTCCAAAATCCTTCATCATGGAAAAAATTATGATGATGAATGAAACCATTTTTTTATGATCTATGTGGCTCACATAAGCTTGATAATGAAATGAAAGTGACAGGTGTGCCCGAAATTATATAGTGCTCCAATACATTTGTTAATTTTTTGTATCATGATACATCATGTTGGTATAGGGGTTTACCAGATTCCTTTATGATAATTCTTCCAATATGAATCCTAGTTAGTTTATCCTTAACCTATTATGAATTGTTTTAAGTTGTGTCCACATTTCAATGTTAAGAATACCATGTTATCTCATGCCTTATGAATCAAATTCATTTATTCCACATTGATATTCCTTGCCTAACATGTATTATTATCTTCACTTTATTACATTTTTACTCCCTTACTAGACTTTATATCTCGCCCCTTTCTTATATATTTTCCTCAGGATATCCCATGCAGTTTTAAGCTTGATCCTATCAAAGAATTTCTCAATAAAGATGTTGTTTTTCATATTTAATGATATAATTCAATTCATATAATTCCCAAAGACACTAGAATTATTGATATTTCGGGATGTAATAAGTGTAATTATGTGTAACTAAATCATGTATGAATTCAATAAAAGGAATAGGGTTATTATAGTAAATATCTAGAAACACATTCAATTCAAATAACTGGATAAGGGATAGTCAATATAGAAAAGGTAAATAACATAAAATTAATTTCGTTTAATCGATAAACTGAGAATCAAATGAATCCATAGATATTTTCATATTAAAAAAATCATGGATAATAATAACTAAATATAAGTTAATGAAATTAATAATTATTTGACTAAATGTTTCATAGGTACATGATACCTTTACTGTCAAGACCATTCACAAGACAATTTAATACATACAAGGTGGAAAACCCAATAAGGCTAGGAAAATGACTCTTCCCATGAGACTATCGATGCATCTAGGGGATATCTATAATCATCCCCCACCCATGTCATATATTTCTAGAGAATAAATTATATATAAAATAATAATTTTAATTCATAAAAAATTTCCCTTAACATCAAGTATTTGTATTGAGTAAAAGATATGGATTTGTTAATATTTCCCCAATTAATCAAATATCATTCAAAGTGTAGATTGTAAGTAAAAATGTTTTTTGATTTTGGAAATTATTATACTAACACAATATAGTATGTATATTTGAAATAAATTTAATTCCAAGTGTAAACAGTCCAAAGGAAGTTATTTTTATAAGAGAAAGTTAACAATCATAAAAGAAAGTGTGATTGAAAAGATATATTTTACCACTTTGTTATTTTCATGTTAAGCTCCTTGGATGAGATAATCCAAAATGAAACTTAAAATACCATGAATTATGAAGATATAGTGGTATTAAAGGTCAATGGTTCAGTATATTCTCCACATGAAATTTAATTTCTACTTAATAACAAATAAGCCTATGTGGAATGTAAATTGAGATAAAATCTCTTACCTCACACTTTATTTTTTTACATAGTTTTTTTAACCTCTAGTATAGTGGTATGAAACATGTTATTAACTTATAATATTACCGTATTAGCATTTATTATATCATATATGATCCTTTTATAACATTTTATTACCCATTTTTTAATAATATTCCACTATTTTCATCATTTTGGGTCATAACGGCTTTGTTTTTCGAGTTGGATTTGACTTGTTATTTTTGTGACTATTAATTAGATCATGATTTAGTCATATATATAATTTTAACATGATTTAAATATCATATATATTTAATATATATATATATACAAAGATATTAATCCATAATATTTGGTGATTGGAAATAAAATGCATCGTTCATGGTGGTGGTAGCTCGTGCATATGCACGAACGTTGAAAATATGTTCTTGTCATATTAAAATAAATAAATGTAAGTGATATATATGTATATTATAATTATAGTATCATATTTATGGTATATATATCATCTATATTTATTAAAACCTTTTTTAATACATTCCATGTAAAGAATGAAAAAATCACATTGCTTTGTGAGGCCGAAGTCTTCCATACACACGAACAATGTTATCATGTTCCCACAAAATGGAAATCAAGAATGTATGTGTTACACAAGAATGTTGATTGTATAACCCATTTGATGGATGATTGTGAAATTTTTGGCCATAATATTAACATAAAAATCAAAATATATTTAATATAATTAGGTTATTATATAATCTTAATATAAAAAAAAATAGAGGTTTTAGGATGAAATAAAACAAAAACATTTATTGATTAATGTTACAGCTTCTTTGGGTAACTCATTTTGGTATAAACCAAAGGCCTTCATTAGTTTGACTTTTACACAAATTTGGGATTATAGGATGATATTAGAGATGTTTTAAAGTTAATTTTTTTGTATTTTTGATTATTCAAAAGGCATTATATGATTGAAAATGGTGGAGGGTGAAATTCCTTTTATAATGGAGGTGGAGTGACATCCTACTAAATATTAAAAGAAAACACTATTAAGAGGTATCCATTACATCATGTTATTCCAATAATTAAAATAATTATATATAAAAGTTTTATGGTATAAGTATTTCTATACAATGTGTTTTGGAAATGTTTCTAGTTCATTTTCCCCCTTAATATTAGTGTTTAATCACTAAGTAAACTTGTTTTTACCTTAATCGATGTAATTAATTTTAATTGATTTCGCAAATAGTTTTTCTCATAAATGAATTTGACCATAATGGAAATTATAAATTATGATGATTCAAAATATGGAATAAATTTTTCAAAATTTAAATCAAATAAGTCTTAGAATTTATTTTCAAACTAATCTCGTAGACACAATGTGAAAGCGGGGTTTTAAAGTGAAAATGATCAAACATTTGAAATGTTTTTATATCAAAATTCAATATAAAATTTATTCCAGTGATATAAATTGTGTTAATTGATATATAATTTATTTAATTTAAATTTTAATGAAAAATTATAACCTAATTTTACATTATAAATTATTTATATTAAATGTTAATTTTCAATTAAATTCTGTATTTTGTTACTATTCATAAAAAATGAATCTTCTCAAAAAAACCAAACAAATCACCCAAAAAATAATTTTATACATTTTTATTTCATAATTTGAATATATTTTTCAAATAAAATTTATAGAGCTGTCAAGTTTTAGTTTTAAGAAAATTGTTTCATTAAAAGGCGGTATTACTATCAATTAAAAAATATAGATTTTTACACATATTAATGGATTTGTTCTAATATAATTCCTATGAAATGTATATTAGGAATTCAGAAATATTCTTTTGAATATGTTTTATATAAATTTCATTATTATCATTCAATAATTTTAATTAATTTAATTTATGAGTATAAAATGCCATTGGGTGCATACAAATAGTTTTTTTATAAAACCCATTCTTTTATATTCAATTTGTTTTTAAATTCATTTAAAATTATTTAGAAATCAATTACTCAAATACTATATTTCTGTAATTTAGTTTATCATATTCATAACCTAGAACATAAATCCTAGGTTGTATCTTATTATATTAAATAATTATATTTTAATAATATATTATTCTTCAGTAAAACATGGTCTTGCATGTATAGAAAGTTATCGAAGAAAGTTCTTCTTGCATGTAATTCATGATAACTTATTGTTTTATTCATTGAAATTTTTAGAATATATTTAATATATTTAAAATATTAAATATATAATTAATTCTCATGATTTTATATTACTTTCTATGCTCGGGTGTGCGTGTTATACACACTGTCGAATATGATGTTTATATTTTGATCAATGGGGGTGTTACATTATGCTGACCTTAAATAAATTCCTTTCTCACAATTTAATCTTGATCTTTCAAATCCGGGGTGTGATATTTTAATATTCCATTATGGAAAAACCAACATTGTAAAATGTTTAATAAAATTTCATCTTAATTAGAGATAATGTGAAGTACAATGATCATATGGAATATCATGATACTAGGTTCACAAATTAGAGAGAATTATTGGAATGTGAAGATGTGGACGTAGAGGAAAAATATATATATTTTTGTAGAGTGATTGGTTTCATTGATTAAAAATTATTTAATGATCAATGTATATTTTTGGGTCTCAAAACATTAAATCTAATTGGCATGAAAATAAAATTGATAACATCCAAAGTGATGGTAATAGGATAGAATTTTATTTCAATACCAATTTTTTATAATATTGAGGATTTATTTTACTATATAAGAATATATAGAAATATAATTAATTGGTATGTTTTTATTTCATAAACACAATTTCACCCTTTGGTTTTTATTCAATCTATTTCTAATTTTTCACAATATGCAATGAAATGTATATCCAAAAATTAATTTTGATACCTAAATCACTAAAATTTATTTTTAATAGATCTCAAGATACATAAAAGTGTGAAAAATACATTTTCATATCTCCACCTATTTACCAAAACTAATATGGTAATTGAATTAATCTATAAATCTCAAAATTAAAACTTATAGTTAATAATTAATATTTATTCATAAAATTTCCTAACAAAAAACAACTACATATTAATTAGTACATTGTTTTGGTCTTTGGTTTTTATTAAACCCTTATAATCCTTTATTTTGGGGTTCAATTCCAAAGGCCATTCCAGAGATAATGTGTTGTCACTTGATATACCAGTTTTCCTTTTTATAAACTATATTCCTATAATGTTCTCAAAATTATGATAGACAACCTTGAAATAAAATTAATCATTAAATATGATTTTTTCATGGATTTTCAATATAATTTCCATAGTATTAGTAGGCTCCCATTACAGAAAACCTAAAAAATGTGTTTCTATATTTGTACTTATCATCAGTCATAAACTCAAAAATTTGTGACACTATATAGTGAGGGAAGTATTTATAGAAAATAACATATCATCTATAACTTTCCAATACATTAGGATATACTTATCGAAGAAATTCTATCATATGTTTGTGTTATCAAGTCATTTTTTTCTTAAATCTATTTCTGAATGTTTCTACTAAACTTATTTTCATACCAACATTAGTGACTCAACCCCAGTAATCCCAGAACCAGTGTCTTTTACAATTAAATTTTAATAAGATATAGGAAAACTCTTCATGGAAGACAGATCAGTTTAATGGTCTTGGTAAACCAGATACATATATGAGTCTTTAATGACATTTGAATGCACAAATTAGAATATAATATTTTTTTCTTTTATTTGTCCAAAATAACATTATTCTATCAACCATATCCTTATATATAAAATAACGCAAAATTAATGGAAACATGGGTAATGGGAACAAAATAAGGGTGATATGAAATTCTTAGTGAGGTTGAAGTATAGTGGAATAAATAATGAATCAGTAAGAATAATCAATTTGGTTATTTGAATGATTGAACAGACATCGCAAACAAATAACTTGATAAGGCATAATCAATATGGAAATTTAATAAATGAATATAAATTATATAAAATAAATAAACTGGTAGGGAATTTCAGTAAAAATATATAAAGGTAAATAACAAGAAACACATTCCATTCAAATAACTGGATAAGGCATAAACAATAAGGAAAGGTAATTAACTAAAAATAAATAGAATATAATCAAAAAGAATATAATTAAATGAAACCATATATTTTTTTCATAGATAAAAAATAATGTACAATAATAACTGAATATGAACGAAATAAATTCTTAATTATTGGATGTCTTGTTTCATTGGTACATGGTACCAATACTATCAAGACCCTTCACAAGACAGTTTAAAACATACTCAGTGAAAACCCCACTAAGTCTAGACAAATAACTCTAGTCATGAGACTATTGATGCGTCAATTGGATATATATATATATAATCAGGCCCCACTCAATCCATACCATTCCAAATAATTCCTCACATATCAAATAATATATTTAATTTATAAAAAAATCATTATCATCATGTTTCCATATTTATAAAAGGATACATATTTATCAATATTTACATAGTTAATCAAATATCCTTTAATGTGTACACTATATATAAAAATGGTATACATTTTAGGATATAATTATAAACATCACATAAAAGTATGGATATTTAAAATAAATTATATTTCAAATGTAAAATGGTCATTAGGAAGTGGCATTTTTAAGAGAAGGTTAATAATCACAAAATAAAGTGGGATTCCAAAGATAACTTTTATCACTTTGTAATTTTGAAGTTAGACACCTTGGATGAGATAAATAAAATATAATTTTAGCATACCTTGAATTATTATGTAATAATTATAATACATTTCATATGGGCAGTATACACACCACCTAAATGTAGATTTGCGCATTATTACAAATAAGTCACAATGTAATGTAAACTGAGATGAAATCTGCCACCTCGCACATTAATTTTGGTAGTACTTGAGTTAAACTCATATAGAATTATTTTAAAAATGTTAATAACATATACCATAACAATATTAATACTTATTATATCATATATTATCCTTTAATATCATTTTACTGCTTGTTCCTTAAGAGTCTTTATTTATTTTCACATTTCGGGTAATAACAGCTTTGTTTTTTGAGGTTGTCTTGAATGGTTGTTTTTTTGTTACTCTTACATAGAGGATTGTTTTATAATATCCATAATATATTTAATTATTTAAATATAGTATATATTTATTATATATTAATTTATATTTATCCATAAAATTTGTTGATTAGAAATGAAATGCAATGTTCCTGGAGGTGGTTGGTCGTGTGTAATCATGCACGATGTTTCCAAAATCTTATCATAATAAAATAAATAAAAGTAAGTAATATATATTTATATTATAATTATGGTATCATATTTATGTTTTATATATCACATATTTTTA
This sequence comes from Viscum album, assembly GCA_963277665.1. Taxonomy (NCBI): domain Eukaryota; kingdom Viridiplantae; phylum Streptophyta; class Magnoliopsida; order Santalales; family Viscaceae; genus Viscum; species Viscum album. The sequence goes on along the minus strand of OY728120.1, from coordinate 1,014,310,293 downwards.
TTAAAACCATCCTCAATACATTCCAGGTAATCTGTGAATGAATCACATCATTTCGCGAGGTGGAAGACCATCGTACACATTAATGATGTAATAATATTCCCAAAAATGGAAAGAATGAATGTAGATGTTATAAAATAATTAAATAATAATAAATAAATTACAAAAATCACTCATATCATATAAAAACTATAAATCCATCATTATTCCCTACCATTAAATGTGGTTTTAGAAGAACAAACGACATTAGTCGCAATGTGGTAGTACAGCGTACACAAAAACAATGATTGTGTATTCTATTTAATGGAAGATTGTTATGTTTTAGGTCATCAACTTCTAATAAAAAATATATATTTCATATAATATACAGATTTTATTCTATAATATTTTTATAAAAATAATTGAATAGTTTTGAGGAATAAATAAGACAAATATGTTTATTGATAAATGTTACCACTTCTTCGGGTAACTCCTTTTAATTTGACCTGAATGCCTTCATTGGTTTTATTTCATCCCAAATTTAGGATTATAGTATGACTGTATGGATTTTTTAGGTTAATTATTTAGATTTTTATGATCCAAAAGGCTTGATATGTGTGAATAATGGGGGAGAATGAATACCCCTTTATAATAGTGGTGGAGTGATGTTATTGTAAATACCAAAAAGAAAACATTTTTGGGATGCCTCCCATACATCATGTTCCTACTATAGTTATAAAATTATATAAAATAGGGTATATGGTAAAAATAAATCCATAAAATGGGGTTTTTAAAAGTTTCATGGTTATTTTTAAACGTAAGATTAAATTTTAACCAATAAGTAAACTCGTTTTTACCATAATAGTTTTAAATAATTTTAATTTCTTTCAATAATATTTTTGGTAAAAAAATAATTTTTCCTTACAATATATTATAAATTATTATTATTACAAATATTTAATCCATTTTTTCAAATTATAATCACATAAGTGGAATAATTCATTTAAAAACTAATCCTACGAACATAATTAGAAAGAAGGTTTTGAAAGTGAAAATGTTCAAAAGATTGCAGTATTTTTATATCACAATTAAATATAAATTGATTAAAATGACCTTTATTGGATTAATAAATGTATAATTTATCTAATTTAAAATAAAAAAGTAAAAAATAATTAATTATTATAAATTATTTAGATGAAAAGTACGTTTTTAATTAAATTCGATATTTTTCACTATTCATAAAAAATGAAACTTCTTAGAAAAACACAACATATTTTTCTTAAGATAATTTTTAAATTTATATTTCAAAAAATTAGATTATTTATTCAAATAATTTTTTTTTTAAAATTTCAACAAAAAAATAGTTTTAAAGCAAGTCCACTATTAAAATAGGTTAAACTATCTTTAGAAAAATACATTTTTTATGCGTAAAATTGAATTTGTTCCCATTATATGTCTATAAAATATATTTTATTACTTTAAAGATATTTTATTGAACATATAATATATAAATTTAATTAATATCATTCCCAATTATAATTTAATTTATTTTATTGGGATAAAATTCCTTTGGGCGTATAAAAATAGTTTATTATAAAAACATATCCTTTATTTTAAATTAGTTTTTATTTTCATTTGTAATTAATTAGTAACCAATGAATTGATCCATGTGTTTTTATAATTTATTTAATCTTATTCCTAACTGACAATTTAATTGATAGTCTATATCTCATTATATTATATAATAATATTTTATTAATATATTTTTGTTCGATAAAAATAATTCGGATGTGTAACGAAATTTATCGAAGACAGCCATTCAGAAGAGTAATACAAGGAAACACATATTTTCATGCATTGAAAGATACATAATAGAATAAATTTATTAAGAATAGTAAATATATCATAATATATTGGGATGTTATATTCGTTTCTACACTTGTTGTTGCGTGCCTTACACACTATTTAATAGGATGATCATATTTTGAGCTTTCGAGGTCTTACAAGCTTGACATTATTTAATCATACCAATTCCATGAAATTTAAAGATATCATTTAAAAAAAAGTTCAATATTTTAATTAATAACAGTTTAGTTAGATATAATTTCATTATCACATTATTCTAAAAACATATTTTAGGTTAATGTAAACACGTTATTTAACCAACCTCACATCATAATTGTAACTAGGAAAGTTATCACATCAGCATGGGATACAGATATACAAGTGAAGATATCACATAACTGTGATATACTAGTGTGTAAGCTAGATAATAACAGGAAATGAATTCTAATAATCATGTTAGATTACCATACAACATGATTTATAGATAATAATTCTAAATAATCACATAAGCCTGTTGTACAGATAAACATGTTGCATAATAACCCAAATATGGTACAATGATTAACATTCAAATGAAATGTGATTCCTATGTTCTTAAAATGATGTGTGAACATACCTATTTTCTTTCCATACTATATATAAGGATAAGTCCCATAAATTTGTAACCAACTAAAATGTAAAAAATTCACTCAAGTTGAAATAATAATAAATTGTTATAACGAGCAGAACACACAACAATAAAATCCCTAAAAAATTGATCTTTCCACTATGTGAGGGTCAGTTTGACCCATACATGGGCTATTTACCAAGTTCTCGCATATTTATATTCTCATATTTATCTATAGAGAATAGTAAGAAAACTAAAAATAGAAATTATCGAATACCACATCATAATGTTTTAGACATAGTTCACATATAGGTAACTGATCCTAGTGTGTTATGTGGACTCAATCACATCTCCCCATAAGCCATAGGCTTCTAATTATCAATAATTTTTTAATAGTGGTATAGTGGAGATATTATACCATCTAGATCAGTAATAAATATAGTGTGTGAAATAAAAAATAATAATGAACTATAATATATAAATTTAACCATAATAGTAATCATAAACAAGTAACTTATAAATTATAATATAATATAACTATTCATGAACTTTCTATGCCCAAATAATATAAGGAAATATTCATTATAAAACCTAGATCAAAGAATCCTAGAGTCGGTTACTTACTTTAATACATTATCATGATTACAAGGAATCAAATCCCAAAGGACTAATTAGTTTAGTAGTTTTGAAAAATATATATTAGATACATGGAACCCATTTTACAGTAGGAATAGAAAATAAAACATGAAATATAAAAAATGAGATTGACAAAAACCATGAAATCACATTCAAATATTTATTATTTATAACTTCAGGAAAGGAAAATAATAAACATGAGCTCAAATTATAAGGGTTAAGTATAGAATAATATATCATGAATTAAAAATTAATAATCAAAATGTAAAAGTAACAACTAAACTCACATTCCATTTAAATAATGTGATACTGAATAATAAATATGGCATATTAAATAATTGAATGGACAAGCCATTAAATTGATAAACTGAGAACGGACAAGCCATTAAATTGATAAACTGAGAACAAAAATGCATCCATAGATAATGTAAAATAAAAAAACTCATAGGTATCAATAATAAATCAATCATCAATAAAGGAAAATCTTAATTATTGGATTTCATGTTTCCTGGGAACATTATATTATAACCATCAATATCTATGCTTAGGATAGTTTAAAACATACAAGGTAAAACCCAATATGATTTGGCCAACACATTTGTCTCAAGAGACACCTGATGCATCGATGGGCTTTAATTATCTGTTCCCATACCATGTATTGAATGTCAAATGTATTCTTCACATATCAAATAATCTATTTAAATTCATAAACAATGTGTCTTACAGAAATATCTGTATTGAGTAAAGGACCCAGAATTGTCAATATTTACTGTGTAAATAAAATAACTTCTAAAGTTAAAAATATAACATAAAAAGGAATATGGTTTAGAAAAAATAATATTTATCATAAAATAATATTTATATATCAAATAAATTTAATTTAAACTTAAAAATGACTATGAGAAATAGATTTCTTAAAAAAAATCACATAAGAAACAGAGATTGTAAAAAAATCCATTTGGTAATTTTTAAGTTAAAACCATTCAGCTTAAATAATTCAATGTAAAACCTTAATTTCCATGAATATAAAAGGATTAATTATATTATATATCAAAATTGGTTGTATATACCCTACACAAAATAAGTATGTGGTGATTATTACATTGTTCTCAAAAATGTAAAAAGTGAGATAAAATCCCTTAACTTGTATTTCATTTTGGGTGAAAATCCTTTAACATCATGTATAATAGTTTTGATAATGTTATTAAATTTTATTAGATCCATAATCATATTTAAAATATCATATATTATCTTTCTATAATATATTATTACTCAATTGTTACTAATCTTTCATTATTTAAACTCTTTTGGGTGTTAATTGCCTTGTTTTTCAAGTAAGTTTTGACATGATATTTTTTTCATATTACCTATAAAATTATTTAATCATATCCATAATTTAAACCGTGATTTAAATATTATATATATTTAATATTTATTTATTTATAGTAATATATAATGTTTAGATATAGGAAATGAAATACACCATTCATGGAGACGGTGGGTCGTACGTATGCATGAACATAGTTTCCATTTTCTTATCATAGTACAAGATTGAAAAATAAATTATATATATGTTTATTATTATTCTAGTATCATATTTTTGTCGTATATATCACATATTTTTTAAACCATCCTGAATACATTCCATGTTAAATGTGAATGAATTAAATCAATTTGAGTTCGCGGTAGACTACACGTACACGACGATCAAATTGTATTCCCACAAAATGGAAATCGTGAATGTATTTGTTATATAAAGAATTCTTAAAGCATAAATAAATTATAAATATTATATATATCATATATAAATTATAAAACAATCATTATTTCCAACCATTAAAGGTGGTAATGGATGAATGAACAACATAAGTTCGTGCGGTGGGAGTTCATCATACACACAAACGATGATTGTGTATCTCATTTGATGGAAGTGTGTGTGAGTGTATGCCATAAAATTGATATAATAAATCTCAATATATTGAGGATACTGAAGTTATTATATAATAATTATATGAAAATAATTTAAGGGTTGGACAATGAAATAAAAACAAATGTTCTTATTGAGGAATGTTACATTTTATTCGAGAAACTCATTTTGATTTCTACCAAAATTCTTCTTTGGTAGTCCTTTAATAGAGACCTTGTCCTTTTAAATATATCATTACAGGATTTTAAGCATAATTCACCATCAAATACAAACCAATGGTCTTAAATTCTAATGTCTTTGGATGATTAGGTACATAAAACTAAAAACATAAAATTAGAATAGAAAATATCTATAATAATATTCCATGAAGAGATCCTAACTTCATTTGAGCCCCTATATCTACATTGGAAAACCTGGTGAATACATAGAAAAAATTGATGAGCTTAAATGACCAACTAGGGAATAAATATAGGAAGAAATCAGAGAACAAGGGTTATAATGGATAACATTATGAAATAAAAAGGCATTGAACATGGATAAACATATATAATAATAACATATAAAACATAGGATCATGTAATAATAGAAATATTGGAATGATGAAAAGCATATAAAAATAAATAAACATGAGACTAGGCTAACTTCCAAGACTATATGACATGGAGGAAAAATTCCCATAAAGGAATTTGGTTTACTCTATATCCCAACAAGATGTTGAATTAGACTTAACATTAACAAATTTAATGGAGAACTATCTAGGATCACCGATCATAACAGGTTCATTCATATGTTTTCCAAATAAATAATCAATCATAACGAATAAACATAATGGTTTCCCAAAAAATGAAATCGGTATCGTAATCAAGTTATAAGAAAAAAAATGGGTGTATAAAATAGGAATCCATGAAAAAATGGATTTAAATAATACATGGACATTCATAAGGAAAAATAGTAATAGATAATGTCAAATTACATCCAACTAAAATGTAAACATGTAAAAATCATGTTCAAGAAAGTTTATAAATGAGCCACTTTAGTGTGGTTTATGGGAAAATATTAAAGAGTATTCAAAGAGGATCAAGGAATAATTGTTTGTATAAAATAAAAATAAAATAAGATATATTTTCATGATTATATGAGATTTTTTATGTAAATAATGACCGATTAAAATATCTTCTATATTTCACTTAAAAATCGATAAGAAATTTGAATGATCCCTTTAATTGGGATTTCTTATCATGAGGGATTTAAAAGAGAACATTTTAAAAACATGTATTTTCACCTAAAAGAAGGATGAATTGATATGGATACATATTTTTGTAATAAATACATAGAATTTAGAGATTTTATATAAAAATAAAGAATAATTATATTAGGGTAAAGTGAGAAAAAGTGTAACCCAACAGTAAATTTGGGTGTTCGTAGACAATCTCCTTCCATATGTCTGAAAGTGTTCTTCAAATTATCTTAATGTTCAGGAAAATTAAATTAGATCCTTTAATTAATTAATTAATTAATTAATTAATTAACTAAACCTTCTATAATAATTTGATTTATTAAAAATTTATTATGTTTATTTAAGGCTTTTTTGACTTATAATATTCAATTTTATCATTCTAGGAGTGTTTGTTTCATGATTTTATGATTGGTTCCCCTGAGTTTAATTATGGGAGTTCTTCTCAAATAGAAGGGAAAATAAAGAAGTATAATGATATGATATTTACATACATTTATAATTTTAAATGTACCCATATATAATTTTTCATATATTAGAATGATTCATTGGAAAAAACATTAATGAGAAATAAATAGTTTAATTTGTGGTTTTTTTATCAACATGAACTATTTTTGTTTTATTATTTAATATTATGTATATATATTTGGTACAGAACATGAGAAAATATACAATATACATGTTTAAATATATTTTTAACTAGAATAATTCATGTATTTGTCAGATACTGTAAATTACTTTATTCCATTATTCACAAAAAATTCAACTATTTTTAGAAAAAAATACAAAACATTCACCCTAACAATTTTTTAAAATTTATTATTCAAATTTGGGCATAGTTTTATGAAAATATTTTTCTAAATATGAGAAATTTAATTTTTAATTAAAAGAAACATTTATTCAAAAAATAATAATTTTAATATTATAACTACTTTAATGACACATTGAATAAATAATTAAGGTATAATAAAATTATTTTATAATCATAAGACAATATTATATAAAATTATGAATCTATTTTATGAAAATAAATTTTATTTTATGTCATTATATTAATAATAATATTGTAACTAAACATTTACATTTTACACAATACCAATATTTAATTTATTAGTTTTAAGACAATTATTTAATTATTCAGTGATATAAATATATCCTATTTTCATTTATAAGTGACAAAAATTTTATTTATACTTTCATTGGTCAGGCTACTATTCTATTGGCTGGATTAGTATTCATAATGGTCATATTACTATTCCAATAGTTTAGAAACTATTACATCATTATAGAATCTTTAATTTCAAGGAATACCACATATTTCATTCTCAATAATGTTTTTATTAGGTTCTATATCTGATGTATGTGTTTTATACTATATTACATTATTATAAATAGGTAAATTTCATTGTTAAAATTCATGTTCCATAAATTCTTCCCCCTAATGAAATTTATCACTCGATGTTTTAAAAATACTCACATGAACATAGGTGAGGGTACTTCTCCTTCTTCATTTCCTCTTGTTGTCGGGTTTCCTCTTCGTGCATATGGTTCACCATAGCACTTTTCCTAGGTAAGTAGTAATTTTTCATTGAACATTATCTCTATGTTCTAAGATATTTTCAAGCTTCTCCTCATAAGAGATACCATTTTCCAAATAAACCACCTCTAAATTTAGTACATGTGTGGGAAGTAGTATGCACTTCCTTATGATCGATACATGGAATTCATCATGTAATTAATACATGGTTTGTGGAGGTTCTAATAGATAGGCCATAACTTATACATGATCAAGAATCAAGAAGGGGATAACGTACTTAGTACTTGGCTTTCCTTTCTTCCAACATCTAATAACTCTCTTCCATGGAGATATGCAGAGAAATACAATTTCTCTAACCTTAAACTGTTAATACTATTGAAAATTTTCTACATAGTTATTATTTTAAATTATTTCTACATTGATGTGATTCTGAATTTTCTTCACCTTTTCTAAAATTTTATTTTCAATTTCAAGACCACTCTTCTTACATTAACCAACTTCATACCATTATATAGGTGTTCTACATCATTCCCCACAACGGGCATCATATGAATCAATTTGGATACTAGAGTAGAAATTATTATTGTAAGATAACTCTACCAAAGGTAGATGTTGGTCTTATCCTCCTTTTAAGTCCATAGAATATTCTCTCAACAAGTATTCTAGTGTCTTAATAGTCTTCTCAGACTAGCCATTAGTTTGAGGATGATAATTCATACTGATGTTCCACATAATATTTAGAGCATGTTAGAGTATTTTAGAGAACTTTTTGGTAAATCATGGAACTCCATCAAATAAAATCCAAAATGGTTCTCTATACAGCCTTATCACACTGACGATGTATAGCTGTGTAAGATCTTCAAGTGAGAAATGATCTCAAATTGCAATAAAGCGAGTTATCTTTGTAAGACTATCCACAAAACCCCATATAGCATTGTTTCCTACGGATATCCTCATATGTATGCTAATAAAGTCCATGGGATTGTTTTCTCACATCCATATGGGTATGGGTAATGGTTTCATCATCCCATTATACTTTTCCCTTTCATCCTTCATGTGCTAACATACCTATAAATTTGACATACATCTAGTGATCTCCTTATTTAAATTATCCCACCAATAATGATCTAGGATATATCAATACATCTTTGTTCTCCATTGGGTGAATCAAGAAGGTTGAGATATGTGTGTCATTTATAAGCTCTTTCTTTATCTATATATTAGATGGGAGACATAGTCATGACCCAAATATTTTGCCTCCTTCCTCATAAAATTTTAACTCTAAGGATTTACCCTATCATTTAACTTCCACCTTTTTCTAAATTTTCTCCTAATTTATTTGGCCAACCTTTATTTGCAACATGAGGGATGATTGGGCAATAATTTTTGAAAATGTTGATGATGAACCATCCTTAATTATTACCATGTCTATCATTTCCATTTCTAAAAATATTGGATCATCCACAATTTTAATTATTTATAAAGTTGTCAAATAATTTTTAATTAAATCATCTTCCACTTTATTCTCTTTTCTAGGATGGTAGTGGATTGAGCGGTCATAATCTCTAATGAGATCTTACCATCATCATTGGTTCATATTAAGCTCCTTCTACATGAATATATTTTTTAAGCTATTATGATCCATATATGTCTCACATGTATCCCCATTGAGATAATGATTCCATATTTTCAATGCAAAGATCACAGATGCCAACTCTTGATCTTGTGTGTGATAGTTTCTCCCATGAAATTTTAATTTTCTTAATTCTTATGCTATCACTTTATTATTTTTCATATGTAAATAGCCTAAACCATTATTTGAAGAATCTAATTATACCACAATCGTTCCCCACTTATTGTTAGTGTGAGTACTTGTGCATTGATAAGACACATTTTCAACTCTTTGAAGAAGTATTCCCAATCACTTGCCCATACAAACTTTACTCCCTAGTCATCTTGGTTAATGGGTTTGAAAATTATGATAAGTTACTCACAAATCATTGGTAATACCCAACATGAGCAAGTAAACTACAAATCTTCCTTACATATGTTAGTCTATGCCACTCCTCAAATGCCTTTGTCCTGGAAGGGTCCACATGTATTCCTTTACTAGTGATAACATACCCAAGGAATGATACATCATCCTTATAAAACTAACATTTACAGTACTTTTCAAAATGTTTCTCCCTACAAGAAGCCTTTATCAGAGTATTCAAGTGCTCCTCATATTCCTCCTTACTCTTGGATTATAACATAATATCATCAACAAATACTACCACATTCTTATCAAGTTATTCTCCAAAGACTCTATTAATTAAGTCTGTTAATACAGTTGGATAATTAGTGAGTCTGAAAGGAATCACTCTGAACTCATAGCATACATACCTCATTTGAAAAAAATTCTTGGGAATATCTTCATTCAATACCATTAATTGGTGATATCTTGACCTAAGTTAAGCCTTAGATAAATACTTGGCCCCACTTAGCTGATAGAACAAGTCATATATTTTTGGTTGGGGATACTTTTTCATTATTGAGATTTTTTTGGCATAATTATAATCAATGTAGATGTTCATTGATCAATGCTTATTTTTAACTAAGACGCCTAGAGAACCCCATAATGAAGAACTAGGGAGTATAAAAACATAAAAAGATTCTCTTTTAACTGCTTATTAATATATTATAACTCAATAATGGACATTATATAATGAGTATTTTATTTGGGAATAGATATAAGAAAAAGTTCTATTGAGAACTCATCCTCTCATTTGGTAAGAAGACCAGAAAATTCTTTAGGGAACACTTCAGTGTATTCCCTAAAAATGGGCATGTCTTCAAGATTGATTCTACCCTTATTCTCAATAATTTGAGCTAGATACTCTTGATCATTAGAAAATTATATCAATTCTTGAGGTTGATATTCTAAATTATATTCATCCACCTCTTCACATTTTTATAGAATTGGTGGAATCCTCCAAATGTGAAAAGTGATCTCCCTTCCTTGACATTTGATGTTGTTTTTTATAATGATAGCCATTCCAAGCCAAATATAGCATAAAAATCCAGAAAATAATGTTTTTAAATATATTCTAGGAGGTTTAGTCAACAAATATTAACCGGGGAGGGTTGTATAATTTGGATGCTATAATTTCCCCATTTTTTGTTCTCACAAATAACTCATCCTTTATATTTTGATGTGGTGTTTGAATAATTCTACTAAACTTGAAATATATGAATGAATACATATAATCATAATAAAATAGGCCATTAAATATTCTTTAATGAAAAAATAGTGTACCTTTCACCACAAAATATTCAGGCTCCACCCGAGCAGTACTAATGTCATATTCCCTTCCATGTTTTCTTGGATTTTTTTATGGATTTCCTCAGACAACCCATGACTTGGGGCATTGTCTCACATAATAATCATGTTACATCTAGTTAAAAATATTCAATATATGATGACTTTTTATCTGAATCTACCTTTATTCATCCATATTTTTTGGTTTCTTCCCTTTCATATATGAATCATCGCCTACTTCCCCTTAGGCAGTTTCCAACATTCTTCTTCCCACACTTTTGACATTTGTGATGTTGGATTTTATTTCCATTAAGGGTTTTATCTATTGATCCTTCCATATTAAACTATATTTTTGTATTTTTATCTTTGTACCCATGATAACATAGAGAGTCTCACATATACATTTCAACCTTAAGGTAACAACTGACAATCTCTTCATAGTTGTTAGAGCCTTAAATGGCCTATGATTTTCTTACACTAGACGTTAGTTTCCAAAATAATAGATCCACATTGATTTCAGTGTTCATGAAAATTCTAGAGTTATATCATGGAATCCATGTATTTTCCCTCATATACCCCGATAAACTTGTTTTCCTTTTTCTTCGGTCAGAGGAACTCCCCTATCATATTAAGATAGAGTGTTTAGGGAATATATTTGGCTGAAAATATTTTCTTGGATTCTTCCAATTCCACTGAATCCATTTATTCCTTATAATTTTTTTCATGGATCAGTTTCCACCATTAATCAGTTTCCCCATCAAATTGATAGACCACAGGCACAATATTCTCTTCTTCTGAGTACTAGAGGATAGAGAATATCTTCTTAATGGAGTTAATCCACTGTTTTTCATTGAGGGGATCCAAATATCAAAAAAAAATATGGGAGGATTTTTTCATATAAAGGATTAAATCGCAACATTATCCTTTATAAAATAATGAGGGAATTCCACATAGTTTAAGTTATTATTCATAATTTGATAGTGTAGTTCTAGTACTATCATGAAATTTTGATCTCTCATTCTCAAAATAATAGGAATTTTTTTAGGTCAATCATCACATTACCTATCACATTGATTTTTTAAATGGGTTCTCTTACTAATATCCATTAACTGAGAAAAATAAATCACAATTAAGGGGATCTAATACTTTCCTAACAATCATATAAACATGAAAATGAAAATTATATCCTAATATGTAATTCTATATGCTCCAATTATGGTTATATGTGGTGATTGAATTATACCTAGGGTTCTTACTAATGTTTTCTAGAACTAATAACCAAAAATAATAAGACCATGCTATGATTAGAACTATAGAAACCATATACTTTTATACATATTATTACCTGGTTTTAATCACAACTAACCATCAAATATAAAAAAGGATCATAAAGTCTAGTGCCTTTCGATAATTAGATACATAAAACGGAAAACATGGAACTAGAATAAAAACAATTATATTAATAATCCATAAATATATTATAACATTTGTTGATATACTATATCTATATATGATAACCTAGGGAATAACTAGACAAAAGGGTTGATCTAGGAAACCCAGTAAGGGAATAATTAAAGGAATAAAGAATATAACATTAGTTAGAAGGTATAAAATTATGAAATAAAAACGAATGGAACATGGATAAACATATATAATCATAACATATGTAACATGGGATCATGTTTTACTATAAACATAGGAATGTGGAAGAAATATATAACCTGACATAAACATTATTCAAGGCTAACTTCCAAGGCTATATCACATGGTGGACAAATTACCATAACGGAATTAGGATTACTCTTTATACCAATATGAAATATCATGGGACTAAACATTACCCAATTAATTGGATAACTATCAAAGCACAATCATCATTAAATTTTCATGCATATTTCACCATATAAATAATAAATCATAAGTAATAAACATAAGGGTTACCCATGGGAATAAATGGGTATTGCAATCATGTCATAAGGAATAACAAATGGGTGTATCATAAATGTGTCCATGAAAGAGTGGATTTAAATCATACATGGATTTTAATAAAGGAAAATAGACATATATTATGATAAATTATATCCAACTGAAGTGAAAATAGGTAAAAAGAGTGTTCGAGAAACATTTAAATGAGCCATTTTAATGCGGTTTAGGGTAAAATATTAAAGGGTATTTAAATAGGACATAAGAATAAATGTATTTGTAAAACCTAAAATGAAATAATATATATTTTAGTGATGAAATGTGTGATTTTATAAAAATAATTATGGATTTAAATAGATAATGTATATCACCTAAATTTTTTTATGAAATTGGAATGTTCGCGTTAATTGGGATTCCTTAACAGGAGGAATTGAGAAGGGATCATATTAAAGACATGTATTTCCCCATAAAATAATGATGAATTATTCTGGATGAATAATTTTGGAACATATATATAGAATTTATAATAATTTTATAAAAATAAATAATAATTACATTTCAATAAAGAGAGATAAAGAAGAACCTAATGGTAAATTTGGAGGTTAAGAGAGAATCCCTTACTTTTTCTCTGAAAGTGTTGTTCACATTTACTTAATGTATAGTATAATAAAATTAGATACATTAATTAATTAAAAAAAATTATAAACGTATATTATTTATTATCATTTTATTAAGTTCATTCACGGCTTTATTAATGAGTTATAAGATTCAATTTCGTCGTTCTAGGAGCATTTATTCCCTGATTTTATGATCAGTTCCCTTGAGATTATTTATGGGAGTAATTTTCAAATGGAATAAATACTCAAGAAGTGGAATTATATGATATTAATAATCTTCTATAATTTTATATGGGGCCATATATCATTTTTTTCTGGAACTGATAATGATTCATTCGATAAAACGTTAATGAAAAATGATTAGTTTCTTTTGGCTGTTTTTTTATCAATACGAATTAGTTTAGTTTTATTATTCTATATTATGTATATATATTAGTTTTATAACACAAAACAATATATAATATACATTTATACATATTTATTGACCATAAAATGGTTTTATGATCAGACTTGAAGGAGATAATGGAAAATAAAAACTCTTCATCCACCAAGGTTGTGAATTGACACCTCAGAGACAATGTTTTCATTTTTAGAATAAAAGTAGAGGAGAATATAATTGATGATGGGTATTCAAATGAAAGAATAAAATTACATTATATATATGATACTCGGTTTATCATGTATCTTTTCGTTATTAATGGATGTGTGAGGTAGAATAAAAAATAATTTAAAAGAGAATGGTGGAGGATTTTACCTATTATGTAACGTCTCCTTGATAACCTCCATAAAGAACTAGTGTTTGGTCTTTTATTGAGACAAAAGTCTCTTGGATATGGAGAATAATATTGGGAAGGAAATTGGGTAGAATTTAGGCAATATTAAAGAATTTAGATGTGTATGGTGATTAATTTGTGAGGGGTTGTATTTATAGTGGATGTAAAGGGGTGTTTTTAATTATTTTATTCATTTTCTTGATATTTTTCCTCAATACTATTAATAGTGTCTATTCCCACGACTAAATATAGTAAATATTTTATGGATGTTTCAACCAATGGGTTCTTTCCAAATCCATATGTCATCCATGACTCAAGAATTCATGTATTTGTTAAATATCACAAAAATTAAACTATTTTATAAAAGTCACAAAAACTAAGACAACCCATTTTAATAAGTGTTGAAATTAAAAATAGACCCCATTTTATGAAAATAATTTTAAAATTACTTGAAATTTAATTTTTAATTAAAATAATAATTTATTCAAAAATTGAAAATTTTAATATTATAACCAATTTTTTGACACTTTGAAAAAATAATTATAGCCTTATAAAATTGTCTTCTAATGATAATAGAACAAAATATAAATTTATGAATCTATTTTATGAAAATAAATTTTCATTTAAATCATTCAATTAATTATAAAATTTTAAATAAGCATTTATGTTTTAGAAATATAGCAAAACTTAATTTATAACTTTGAAAACATTTATTTACTTATTACATAATATAAATTTATTACATTTTCAATTATAAGATATATAAATTTTATTTATACATTAATAGGTGAGATTACTATTCTCTTTGTCAGATTACTATTCATGATCATAATATTAGTATTCCAATAGTTATGTTAATCTTCCATTGATTTAAGTTCCTAAATTTATATGAATACCAATTAATTAATTCTTAATAATGTTTCCATTGGTTTATCGATGTGATATATGTGTTTTATACTCTATAACATAATTATAGGAAGGGAAATTTCATTGATAAAATTATGGTTCGTTACCCATCAAACCCAAATTAAGGCTCCTAAGATGATATTAGGGAACATAGGATCTTATATGGGCTAGTTTTGGATGAACCAATGTTCTTGAGATGTTTGAATAAGTGGGATGGTGATTTTCTTTTTATAGTGTATGAGGAGTGGAATTCTTGTAAATATAAAATGGTAAACACTATTAAGAGGTATCCCTTACATCATGTTCCTCAAATAATGATAAAACTTATATCCAAGGGAAGATATGGAAAAAACACAGCCATCCAATGGGTATTTTCCAAGATTCAAAGTAATTAGGAGCCTTAATATTAAAGTTTGTCCACTAAGTAAACTTAGATTCATCTTTATCATTGTAATAAATTTAACTTACATTCACTAATATTTTTGGTCAAAAAATAAATTAACCATACTATAAATTATAAATTATTCTAAATCCAAATATGGAATCCATATTTAAAAAATAAAATCATAGATTTGGTAGATATTAATTTAAAATTAATCCTAGATATGGGATAAAAAAGAAGGTTTTAAAAGTGAAAATGTTCAAAAGATCAACATGTTTTTATATATAGATTTTATAAAAAATGATTCCAATAACCTAAATTTGATTTATATATGTATAATTAATCTTATTTTACTTTAAAAATAAATCAAAAATATAATTTCAACTTATAAATTATTTAAAAGAAAATTCATTTTTCAAGTAAAATTCAATATTTTTCACTATTCATCAAAAATGGAACATCGCAGAAAAATACAAAAAGTTCATGCTAAGAAAAGTATGAAAATCCAATTTCAAAAATGATGTTTATTTTTTAATTTAAAATTTCTTTAATTTAAAAAATTTATTTTAGAAATATGTCGGCCATAAAAAGGTGGAAAAACTGCCTTTAGAAAAATATTACTTCTTATGCTTAAAATTGTACTTTTTTCTTATCTTCAGAATATAAAACGTTTTTTATTAATATAAATAATAATTTACTAAATATATAATATATATTTAATTAATTTCAATAATTTCATTCTCTAATTTCAATTAATTTAATTTTTTAAGACAAAATGCCCTTCGGTTCATAAAAATTGTTTTTTTTATAAAAAAATCTTTTACATCCAATTGGTTTCTATATTCCTTTCTTATTAATTGATAACTAGTGAATTAATTTTATATTTTTTTAAACATATATGTTAATGATTCAGTTAATCCTTTTCATATCTACTAATATTATAGCTACTGGGTATTTTAAATTAAAAAATAATTTTAATAGTATTTGGTAAGACTCGGTCTTTTGTGTAACACAAACTATCAAAGAAAAATGTTATTTCATATAACACACGATAAATAAATGTTGTGGTCATTTCAATATATATCATAGATTTAATTTATTTAAAATATTAAATATATTTTTATGTCTAGGGAATTTATATTACCTTCTTTACTTTCTGTTGCATGTTATGCATTTCGTTGACCAAATGGTTATTCTTTTATAATTTCCTGGGTGATACATTCTCCCCACCTTAAATAAATTTGGTTCTCACAATTTAAACTTGAAATCAATAATTTTGGGATTTATATTGTAAAATACCATTGTTGAAAATTCCACACAGTAAAATGGATAATAAAATACCTTATTGATAAGATAGAAAGGAGATCACAAATGTTATTTGGAATAATCACATAACTTCATTTCCGAGTCGGAGAACATATGTCGAATGGTTTTTTCAATCTCCAATAATATAAATAAATATAAATTTTTATTTCATAAACACAATATTACCCTTTGGTTCTACCATGAAATATTTCTACTTCAATTTTTTAATAGAGGTTGTATCATATGGTGAACTAATACTTTAACCTATAAAACATTATCTAAAGATCAACTTAAACCATTTCATAAATGGTAAAATTTTCCTACAGATTATGATCCAACACTTTGGAAGGAAGGTCACTGAATTTATGAACTATTCTTATCATTATCCTTCAATCAACGTGAAGCATCTCTTAATTTTCAAATTCCAAATATGTGAATACCTTAATCATGTATTCTCTTGAAAAATGGTAATAACTTGAATTGCCAAAAAAATTATTGAAAAAATGAATTCTTTCTTATTAATATTGTAAAATAAACATCATTAGATACATTCCTTAAATCTTAATAATTCAGTGAAATACATCAATAATAGTATAAAATACTTTATTAAAAAATAATTTTGTAGTTCTAAGGTAGTATATACCATTAAATTTACTTTAAACATAACAATAATTTCTTTATCCATAAATATTTATCTAAAAATTTGGAACATGGTTAAGATTGTCTTTCAATCAATCGTATGTTTTCAAAGAAGTTCAACGTGGCATAGAACATTTTTTCATGGATAGGAAATATTAAATACATGATGAAAAAGAACTACGGTACAATACATATACATTTTATAATACTTATATCCAAGATATCATTCAAACATACTCTTACAATATTATTCAAGGATTTAAATACCAGGGAAAATTAATCATTGCACATCAGTTGTATCTATAGAATAAACTTGACCATGATCACTTCACTTCTTATATGGTGCATTATATTGATGCTTGTTGAATTTTTTTTTGTAGTTCCCCATCTACTTTCATTTTTAACACCAAATAATATATTTTTTTTAATTACATTTGCATTCATTTTCTAGGTGACCCTTAATTCTACACCTATTACAAACTTATAATCCCTTAAATCTTTTTTGGGGTGATTTATTCCACAGGTATCACATGAGGGAAGATAATTAATTCCCATTTTCCCTTTATTTTTTATGTTAAATTATATCATCTTTTTTTATTACGTCCCTTTGAATCTATAAGACTTCGATAATTATTTCTCTATCTTGATACAAGAAAAAAAATTATTTTATGAAGAAAAATTTTGAGAGACATGTTCCCTTCGGATAGTTCTTTTAATCCCATCAAATAAATGGTCAATATTACATTCTGTGTTCTGTTTAAAATCTGTAGCATACCTTGATAACCTAGTAAAGTTATCTACATACTTTTCAACATATTCTTCTTCAATTTTATTTAAACTAACAAAAATTCTCTTAATCTTAGTTTTTTCTCATTAAGGATGTCATGAACCATCCCGGGTACCCTGGTAACCAGATAACCGAGCTGGCCCTGACATAGCTCGAAGGTCATTCCTGATCACCACGGGTCGGCGACTAGCACTTGGCATCACATAACATGCAAGTGGGAATTATTTTTCCACCAACAATCAGGAAGAAAAGAAACAAGAAAGTATTCATAACAAAAGAAAATATACCAGGAGTAAAGTACCAGAATACGAAGAGGAATAAAAAGGCCCAATTAATACAAACCAAGTACTAAAAAAAGGGAAAATAGCCCCAAGGTCCCTAAGGACACAACTCACCAGGAGCATAGATCAACAAATGGATCCACCTCAAAGAGATTACTGCCATTTACTTTATCCTGGAAGAAGAAAGTCTACAAAAACCTGAAGGCAAAAGTAGGGTGTGAGCCTAAGCCTAGTAAGATACCACCAAAGATTCCATAACAGATGCCAAATTTAGATTATCCAATGAAAAGCATTCAATTTTCAAATAAACAGGTTTGGAAACTCAAAAGAATATTTTAACAAAACATGTTATAGATTTTCAAATGATGGAAATTTTACTTTAAGAAAAGGCTTTATAGTGATGGAATATGTTCTAAAAAATGGATTAAGTAAAACATTTATAGAAAAAAGTTTATATAAATTCAGAAGGTATGTAAAGCAGTTCAAAAGCATTGGCATACATTTATATCTGAAATATAAATAAACCAACGAGAAACATGGTCATTTGCCAAAATGTACGATAGTATTAACCAGTTATAGGATTCAGCACTCTCTATGTGAACTCAGCAAAATGTGTATACACACCTCCCTATGACATTGTCCAAAGGAGACTCATCACCAACCCATCGGGGATGTGACCCGCCTCATGTATGTTTTAGAACGTTGTCGTAGCATAAAGTGTATCCCAATAACTCACTAACTACCTAAGGCTTGAATGTGATCTTACATTATGGGAGAACTATTTTAAGAATGCATAAAATAAGATCAATCTCATTCTTCTATTTCAAAAGTTCCAATTTCATTTCATTTAAAACCAAAACAGGTTTTATTCAAAGCATGCCTTTTTAACAAGATAAAACCAATGGGTTTCTATCAAATCATTTTAAGCCATTTTCACCTATTTGAAATCCATTAAAACCCAATTCCATTATCACACAATTTATTTCCACAATTAAATTCAACAATTTAACTGAAATAAATTCCATCAAATCCAAAATTTAAATTATACAATTTAAATCAGAAAATTTCCATAAACATACACAATTTAATGGAATTGGGGTTTTCCAAATTTCCCTGCCAAAACAATTTCAAATTTCTCGATTCACTAGAATCGAGTTTTTATCAATTTAATAGAAATAAATTTTGAGAAAATGAATTTAAATCAATAATTGAAATAATTCAAGCAAATACAATGATAATCAATTTGGTATGTCGGGACGGAACCACCTACTTCAAAGGTTTTGACCAAAACCACCACAGTCAAGAACGCTCAAGAAAACCGGGTTTCTTCTTCAAGAATCCTCCTTAGATCTCTTATCCTAGCAAGATCAAGACCAAATATCATCATATTTGGCATCCACACACTTAGATATACCCATAACAGACATTTATCTATGAAACCGAGATAAGATGAGAAGTAGATCAAAGTAGATCTATGAAACTGATCAAAAACGATGAAGAACGATCACATACCTCAAGAATCTGTTTTTGATTCACCAAGAGAAGCCTTTGGATCACCTCCAGAACGATGGGAGAACCTTCTCTGACCTTAGGAGAAGCAAAATCCTATGTTAGGGCCGCTTAGAAGAAAAAACAAGGCACTTAGAGTCAAAATGAGTGAGATCCACAATTTAAGGATCTCATTTAAGTACTCACACAGTTAGTTCGCATGGTTTGACAAACCATATGCTAGCTGTGCATTAGCTACTACTTCATTAGACACTCCAAGCACAGTTTGGCCGCATGGTTAAACAAACCGTGCGTTGCCCATGCGGAAGCCACTGCCTCCAAGACCAACTACGCACAGTTTGGACGCATGGTTTAGACAACCTGTTCGCCACCTGTGCGACTTCCCCTTTGCCTCAAAAACAACATTTAAAGTTCTCCGGACTCTCTCATTCATCCCTACTCCAAAACATAGGTACTTAGAAATGTAAAAAGTAAATGAAAACATAACATGATGTTTCAACCTCCCCACCATAAGATCTTTATGTCCCCAGAATGCCTATGAAGAAACTTCCACCTCAAAAAGATGAGGCCACTGCTCTCTCATTAGTGTCTCCCTTTCCCACGTCCTATGAGAATCAAAACCATGATACCATAGTACACAGACCAGAGGTATCGTTCTCCCATGAAGTACCTTGGTCTCAAAATCAATAAACTCGACTGGTCATTCAGTCACAGATAAATATAGTTCAATCTCAAGATCACTCCAGCTCAAAACATGAGATGGATCAGAGAGATACTTTCACAGCTGTGATACATAGAACACGTTATTTATCTACGTCATCTATGGTGGTAGAGAAAGATGGTAAGAAACATTCCCTACAAGAACAACAACCTGAAAAGGTCCCACAAAATGAGGAGTAAGCTTCCCTTGCCTCCCAAACCATCGATGACCTAATCGGGGTGAAACATTCAAGAAAACTTGGTCACCAACTGAGAACTCGAAAGGTTAATAGTGATGATCAGCATAAGACTTGTACTGACTCTATGTTGTCACCATTATCTGATGAATCAACTGGATCTTAGCTCTCGTCTCTTGGACCAAACTCGATCCTTCCAAGGAACTTTCACCAATATCCGAACAACATAAAGGAGATTTACAAGGATGACTATACAATGCCTCAAAAGGTTCCATAAAGTAACTTTCTCTAATCATAGACTGGAAAAAATTCTTATAAGA
Source organism: Viscum album (assembly GCA_963277665.1). NCBI lineage: Eukaryota > Viridiplantae > Streptophyta > Magnoliopsida > Santalales > Viscaceae > Viscum > Viscum album. Next base: position 1,014,288,892 of record OY728120.1, on the reverse strand, counting down.
AAACTTAACTTGCCCCAGATGATCATCCCAAAATCCACCAAAGTCGAGAACACATGTGCGGAGCATATCCTCAAGGATCTGAATAGCTCTCAATGTCTAGCCATCTGACTGTGGATGGTAGGACGTGCTTAAATAGACCTAAGATCCCAGTGCCTCATGAAGGCCTCTCCAAAAGAGAGAAGTTAACTAAGGATCCCTATCATAGATTATAGCAGACAGAACTCCGTGAAAATGAACAATTTATTTCACATAGATATTTCCCAACTCCTCAACTTTGGTTGTATCCCGAATAGGTATAATGTGAGCTAACGTGGTCAAACTATCGATCACAACTCATATCGTGTTCATATTCCTCTGGGTTTGAGGTAACCCAACCACAAAGTCCATAGAGATTTCATCCCACTTCCATGTAGGGACTGGTAGTGGTTGAAGCAAACCCGCAGGTTTCTGGTGCTCAGCTTTCACCTCCTGGCATGTATAGTAATGAGATACAAACTTAGAAATGTCTCATCTCATACCTAGCCCCCAGTACAATTTCCACATGTCATAGAACATTTTCATGGTTCCTGGGTGCACAACCCACTGAGAGTTATGGAAATCCCCCATCACATCCTTCCTAGCCAATAACGGCACAACATAACTGTTTCGATAACACAGAACACCCTATTTAGAGAACGACCACTGAGTTTCAGTCTCCCCACCATAAAAAGAGTCCCTAATGCAATGGAATTGATCATCCAGTTGTTGTTCCGGAAGAATTAACTCAACAAGAGCAGATGTCAACTAGACATTATCTAAATAAACTTCCTTCCCCTTCCACTGAATTCTAATATGAAACTGAGCAAAAAGAGCCACCAAACTCCACTCTTCTAAAGATTCTTTCATAGCCTATGATGGAAGATTCCTTCTTAAAACATCTGAAAATACATTCCCTTTCCCCAGGGTATAGCCAATGTAATATTCGAAAGATTGCAAGTACTCCAGACAACACCTTTGGCAGAGATTCAAATCTTTTTTAGAGAAGATATAACTCAAGATCTTATGGTATGAAAAAATAGTAATCCCTTATCCATAAAGGTAATGTCTCCAAATCATAAGTGAGTTCATTACATCTACAAGTTCAAGGTCATGAGAAGGATAGTTCTTCTCATGAGGCTTAAGCTGACGAGACCCATAGACAACAACATGATTACCCTGCATGAGGACACATCCCAAACCTGAACCTGATGCATCACAGAAGACCACATAACCTATCCCAGCCTTAGGAAGAGTAAACACTAGTGCAGTAGTGAAAATATGATTTAGATCAAAAAAAGTACTCTGAAATTTATCATTCCATGAAAACTTGACTCCCTTTCGAGTCAGAGAAATCATTGGAGAAGCTAACTTTGAGAAGTCTATAAAAAATCGATGATAATATCCTGCTGAGCCCAAGAAGCTTAGAATCTATAAAACAATTTGGGGTTGTTCCCAAGTCATAACAGCCTTTACCATCTCTGGATAAACTATTATTCCTTGTTTTGACATGACATGTCCCAATAATTTCACTTTTCAAATCCAGAAATCTCACCTTGAATGCTTAGAAAAAGGTAGGTGATTCCTTAGAAGACTCATAACTATTCTCAGATGATGCACACAATCCTCCTCAGACTTGGAGTAGACAAGAATGTAATCCACAAAGACTACCAAAAAATTATCTAGATACCCACGGAAAACCTTGTTCATCAAACCCATGAAAACTTCAGGAGCATTTGTTAGGCTGAAGGGCATAACGAGGTACTCATAATGGCCATACCTACTCTGAAAAGCAGTCAAATGAATGTCAGATTATTGTATCCTCAACTGATGGTAACCTGATTGAAGATCATTTTTTTAAAACCACTTCTCCCCTTTCAATTGATCAAACAAATCATCTATTAGTGGTAATGTATATTTGTTCTTTATTGTAACTTGATTGAGCTTTTGATAATCAACACATAAGCGAAGATAACCATCATCCTTCTTGGCGAAGAGAACTGATGATGCCCAAGGTGACACACTCGGGCATATAAATCCCTTCTCAAGAAGATCGTCTAACTGAGACTTCAGTTATTTTAGTTCTACTGGAACCATTCGGTAGGTGGGAATAAAAATCGTTTGAGTACCAGACATTAATTCAATAGAAAAATCAACCTCCCTTATTGGTGGAAAACTAGTGAAGTCAGAAGGAAGCACGTCGGGAAACTCAGCGACGACTGGAGGAAGATCACCACACATTGAATCTCTCTCTAGATCAAAAGAAAACACCAATATAACTTTCCCCAACCCTGGATAAGAGGGTCCAGCTCTGCTTGACCTTGGGTCCCATTCTCCTTGAAAACAAGAGGCACACCACTGGGTGTAGTAAGGTTGAGCCGTCGAAGATAACAATCGATCCAGACACTATTGGAAATGAGACAATCCATCCCAAAAATGACATCAAAATATTTCATGTCGAGAACCAAGAAACTTCAAGCATGATCAACATATGATATAGAGAAGACACAAGTATGACTATAGAGACCCTTCTCTCTCATTGTACCAAGGGGTGTAGTAATATACATCTCACAAGATAAAATCTCCATAGGTAGATTAAGCAGATTACCAATATGGGTTGAAATAAATGAGTGAGATTTACAAGTATCAAAAATGGAGCTCAATAAAGATGAAGCTGTACTAATGGTACCTATCACAGTTGCAGGACCTATATCAGCTACCTTTGGAGACACTTCCACTGTGTGAAGAAGCTTCGTTCTGGATACATGTGGCTAGAACCCTTTTGTATGCGAAGCATTTGATTGCCCCGTAGTTTCTGGAGGTGTTGATGATCTCGTTCCACTACATGGAGTAGAGAAGTGATGGAATAATCTATGTAAGTTCCCTAAACATCTATAGGAGATACAGTTCGTGGGTTCCTCAGGGCAAACCCTCTTATAATTTCATGGCTTTCCACAATGATAACAAGTCAAAGAATCCCCTCATGTTACTACCGGAGGTCTGGAATGACTCTGTTGTCGAGAACTTCCATGAGAAACATCACTCTTCCATTTTCCTTTAAAGGAACTAACACTGCCAATAGGAGGGAAAAGAACCTCCTTCAACCCAGACTTTCCTGCCATGTCCATCTCAACCATCATGGCCATGTCCAACACATCTTCATAAGTGGGTAGCTTCAGTAAGAAAACCTAATAACGGATATATGATCAATGTCCCAACTCAAATCTTCAAGCCTTCATCTTCTCATTAGATACAATCTCAGTAGAAAACTGTACCAAATCAGAAAAGAGATTTGAGTACTCAGTCACGGTTTGGTTGGCCTGCTCATGCTTTAAAAACTCCACAACCTTGGCCAAGACCATTGATTTTGGATAGAACTGGTTATTTAAAAGAACCCTAAATTCTTTCCACTCCAAACCCTCATGTTTCCCAGCCATCACCATCGTGTCCCACCATCTCCTACTTGGTCCCTCCAGCACGAAGATGGCACACTTCACCTTGATCGCATCAGGAGTCTCCAAGAACCCAAACAGACGTTCAATCTTACTCAACCATTCCTCAGCATGTTGAGGGTCAGTGGAGCCTTTGAAAACTGGTGAATTATAGAGTAGGAACTGTTGAGAATGACTTCAGAGAATATCACTATGAGGATCTATAGCTAGAGTCTGAACAAGAACTTGAGGTGGCAACTGTCCTAGAGCTTGTATAGTGCGAACAATCACCTCAACCAGACTCGGATCCACAGTAGGACTCACTTGCTGATATTCATCAATAGCCTATTTTTGGATCCTATTCTCATGTCTTCTCGGATTCATGTTGCTACAAAACATAAAAATACATTTGATTAACTCTCAAATAGAGTAACAAGGAAAACTATTCTTAACAGAAGGGATAACAAGATTTGGATTCCACTCAAACCAAATCAAAATAGGGAAAATACTAGAACTAATCCACAAGTCGTATTTCCTTATCCAACCCTAGTAACTTAAGGTTCATTGTGGTGATAGTTGTCCAGGCACTCAATCATAACTTCCTCCATAGTCCTGACAAGAATACTCAAATGCATACTATATTCAAGGAAAGATGATGAAACCTGCCTCGGATACCATTTTGACACGAACCAGACCGGGTACCCTGGTAACCCGATAACCAAGACGGCCCTAACATAGCCCGAAGGGTGTTCCCAATCCCCACGGGTCAGCGACTAGCACCTGGCATCACAAAACATGGAAGTGGTAACTATTTTTTCCACCAAAAATGCAGAAGAAAGGAGATAAGACAGTATGCATAACAAAAGAGACCTCATCGAGAGTAATGTACCAGAATACAAAGAGGCGTAAAAATCCCAAAGTACAACAACCCAAGTAGTAAAAAAGGGGAAAACCCCCACGGTCCCTAAGGACACAACTCACCAGGACCAGAGATCAACAACTGGATCCCCCCCAAAGAGATCTTTTACCTTTGCTCGATACTAGAAGAAGAAAGTCTACAAACACCCGAAGGCAAAATTAGGGTGTGAGCCTAAGCCCAGTAGGATACCACCAAAAGTTCCGTAACAGATTCCAAATATAGATTATCCAAAGAAAAGATTTCAATTTTCAAATAAAAAGGTTTGGAAACTCAAAAGAATATTTTAACAAAACATGCTATACATTTTCAAATGATGTAAAAATTACTTTAAGCAAAGGCTTTACAATGATGGAATATTTCTAAAACAATGGCTTAAGTAAAACATTTATATAAAACAGTTTATATAAATTCAACAGTCATGTAAATCATTTCAAAAGCATTGGAATACATTTATATCTCAAATATAAATAAACAAGCGAACAACATGGACATCTTCCAAAACATACGATAGTATTAACCAGTTATAGGATTCCATAATGTAACGACCCGAAATTTTGAATAAATCTTGTTTCCTAATTTTTTGTGTTACATTATTTCATACTCAACAAAACATTTTCATTTAATAAAATGAGTATAATTAAAATGAGTCTATTGGGTTTTGATTATTATATGACCATTAGTCAGTATGACCATTGGAAACTGAATGTACCGAATATTGTCTCTAAATACAAGTGATCATGGTTAATTAATATAGAAAGAAGATTTGATGGCCTCATCCAGTAGTCTTTGACCGATCGAAGACCATCTAACAGAACTTGGGTAGGAGGTAGCACCACTAGGCTTTTCTATGGACCAAACCAAAGCTGAACTTCATCGTGTGAAGCTAGAATAGAATCGCCTTCGTGAGAAGTTCAAACTGATAGAAATTACTACTCTTGCGATGTTGGCTGAGCCGAACTTAGATTCTATCACCTTAGCACACCTTACACTTAGGTCATATGTTGGGGTTTTAAGGGGCTATGTAAGGAGACCATAACTACCTTGTGTAATCCTTTGATTTAAATAAAAATTCTGATTTCTCCTAATGATGAAGTATTTGAATTTTTAAATGTTTGGATAAATATAGTATGCATATTTTTGATGAATTCTAGAAAAAATATATTTTAAAATATTTTTGTAAACCTTAAATAATTAATGATGTGTAATGATTTTCAAAAAATGGTCTTTTGCAAATGTGTTTAGTATGAAATTTAGAGTGTAATAAGATCAACATAATTTTTGATGAATAGTAAATTATGAATAGTGATTTTATGCTTAGGATTAGTAATGTGACCAAATGGATTAGTAATCTCACATAAAGAAAGTATTAATATAATTTATGCACCTTGATTAGGTAGTGTGATTCAATAAAATAGGTAAATAACTGTTTCATTAATTGTTAGTCAAGTATTAGTTTTTTCGGGTGAATAGTTTTTTTTAATTACAAAATAAATTAAAAATATTTAGAAAATTATTTTTATAAAATGGACTTTATTTTTAAACTTAGAGCATAGATATTATGTTAAGGTAATTTTTGGGGATTTTTCTGAGAAAAATAAATTTTCGATGAATAGTGTTTTTATTTAAAAATTTAATTAAAAATATTTAGAAAATTATTTTTATAAAATGGAGATTATTTTTTAATTTAGAGCATTGATATTATGTTAAGATAAATTTTTGGGAGTTTTCGGAAAATGTTGAATTTTCAGTGAATAGTAAAAATACAGTTTTAGGGTTTTGGTATGTTTAAGGACATCATGACAGCATCATGATGATGTCATGAGATATTTTAAGGTTTGGCCAACCAAAGGTGATGAATTATTTTTTGGGGGTCCCATGTGGCCTAACACCATGGGAAATACCATGGGAGAGCCCATGGTTTTGAGAAAACCACTTGTGAGGTGTCCCTTGAATTATTAAAGTATCACCTCCCTTTCCCTATAAATACCCACCCTTTCTTCCATTATTTTTCAGTCCCAACTCTCCCCCAAATAAGATCTGGTCACATTACCTCCCAAAGAGTCCTCCCATGGTTCCCCCAAGACCTCAAGGTCCCAACCTTCATGTTTTAAGAGTTACGTTTTAAGGTAAGGGATCATACCTCTCTCTTTCTTTTCAAGTACTCTCGTTTATGTCATTCCTTATAAGCCCAAAGTTCTTTTGTTGGGGTGTTCTTTTATATTCATATTACTGTCCATTTTATGTTCATATTATGAGATATACCCTCTTTCTCTTATCATTTCATTTTATGAAAGTTTTAAGTGGTGTCGTTAGGCTGCCGAATTTCTAAGGGATTCTTTCACCCTTCACTTTTTTTTCAAAATTCTAATTTCTTGTCAAGTCTTTCAAGTTAATTTTTATTATGTTGGGGTATGAACACTATATATATCATACTTATATTTTATTTTCATATGATGAGAGACCCTATTTGATCTCATCAATTCTTTTTTTGATGTTTTAAGTGACGCCGTTAGGCTGTCGAATTTTCATAAGAGAAATCTTATTTTTGTCTTCCATCCATGGCTTTTATTTCATATGGTATGTCTTTAAAATTTCATTACCATGTTCTTATATCCATTATATTCTATCCCTATACTTTTTTATGGATCATTTATGAGTGGATGACCCATGTCCCCTCTCTTTTCAATGTTTTGTAATACCCTATAACATACGTGTTATGCTGCAGAATTTTCGTCTCAAAATGTCTCTCTCTTTTTATAAAATTATGTTGTCTTATTAAGTGAATAATCAAATATCTTTCTTCTATATATGTATTCACGTATCTATAAAAATGTTCTATTTTAAATTATGGGATTTAAAAACATGAGACTTGCTTTTCTTTTCTGTTGGTTTAAAGTGACATAAACATCATATCTTTAAAGTAGTTTTTAAAACGTTATGATTATGAAATTAAACCCATTTCTTTTATGCTATATGGGCTATTTATGAAATTTTTTATGATGATATATGTGGATCACATGATAATAAAGTAAATTTTAAGGTTTCTCCCGGATATCGCTCCAATGGATTGGGTAATGATGTAATCTCTAACGATTACAATTTTAACGATACCTTGGGGTTTACCTTGGTAATTTTTAATGACACCTTTGGATTTACCTTGGTGATATGTTTATGATTGTCTATGTTAAATGTTTTATCCACATATTTAGGTTATGAAATAAGTTATTTTTATTATGATATGCATCATGATTTCTTTCTCATGCTTTGAAGTTCTTTTTCATGACTTTATTGATGTATCTCAAGTTCACATGTTAAATGTTTCCCTTGTTTCCTTATTGGTCCTTCTGCTCACCCTTTCTTTTGATGTATGTCCCCAAGTTATGAAATGTAGTAATGAACCTAGGATGAACATAAGTAGAATATTTTCAAGTGTTTAAGAAGAATATTTTATGTTTTCACGTATTAAGTTCCTGGTTTCCAAGACACTAAACCTTAAAGATCCTCAATTTTGTATTTTGTAATGAATTTTTTTATATGATAAAAAGGTGGGATGTTATAGTTTTTATCAAAGGATGGTTTAATTATTTTTGGAAATTATAATATGAAAACTTGAGGAAGAATCCTATAGAAAATTTTAAATATAGGAAATCTTCCTTGTATTTTGGTGAGTATTGAGTAAGTGGTTTATCAAGAAAATACATCCATGTCTGCATACGAGAAGGTAGAGGTGGCTTTGGCATAGATGTGCATAGGGGTAAAACCTAAAAACATCGCTTTGAGCTAGACTCGAATGGAAACTGGTACATGAAAACGGGCCTTTCTGCACTCTTGGTTACGAAACTCCTGGGGGATATGCTTTGGTAAATTCATAAGCTTAGTATGAACCATTATTAAAGGAACAAAGATAAAATAAAATAAATATTCACATAAGAATATATGATCATGGATAACCTAGATTGGAACCTAGGGGATCACAAGTTAGGATATAATTTTCCTCTACAAGTTTATCCTTATATGATTAAATTTTACTTTTCATGATTATTGGATAAGTATTTAAGCCCCTAATTATACTTTCTTTTCTTAGTTAATAGCAGGAAATAGAAGAATATGTCCCAACAATCAATATGATAGGAAATGTGAAGATTGCTCTGTTAATGTGACAGAGATGATGAGAGGTTAGGTTGAACATATTGTGATTATGCCAAACCAGCTATCAAAAATCACAATTAATAATTGGTACCTAGTTGAACGCCAAAATTCATCAAGGAAGAAGAAGACGAAGTCTCAAGGATGTTCAACTAATAAAGTGGATAAGGGAAAGAAGACCAAATTCCCTTTGTGCAAAAAGTGTGGAAGGGGGAACCAAGGAGAATGTCACAAAGGAACCAGGAGATGTTTTAAGTGTGGGGTGATAGGGAAAAAAGTATCCAATTACTTTAAAAAAATGGAAAATGTTATGAATAGAGATAAGTTTCGATCTAATGTACCTTATAATTTTCAATGTCATAATTGTGGATAAGTTGGAAATTATCCAAGGCAATGCTCTCTTGGAAGGGATGAGAATCATTATGAGCATCAACAATCTTCAAGGACAAGGGAACAATGCAAGTCCTATGTTGAGATAGATCATGATGACTAAAGTACATGTAACTTCATCGCAATAATTGTCTATGTCATGCTGTTTTTTTAAGTTCATTACCTATGAGCATATCTTTAATGTTTTATAAGAACATTGAGTCACTACCTAAGATGGTTTTATATCATTAAGGAAAACATTTATTTTTATGTATCACATGTTGATGTTGTGAAGCTATTCTTCTTGAAAAAAATGATTAGGGGATTAAAAGATGATTAATATTTTGGAAGACGTTCACTATTTTGGGAACCCTATATGATCGAGGTAAATAGATTACTATGATATTTTCATTAAGGAATAAAGGTTGAATTATATTTTGAAGAATCGACGAATTTAAGGTGAACTTATGGTAATATAGTTTACTTATAGAAATGATTAACCTATCTTGGGGAAAATATTTTTAGGTTAGCTACTTTTGTTATAAGATGTTAGGAGTGGTTGATGTTGTTTGGAGATGAATGATGAAGTTTATTTTGGAAGACTATGTTATTTAATTATTCTTGTATTTTGGTTTCAATATTATTTTGGTTTATTTTGAGGAATTTTCAGGATAGTTAGTTATGGAATGGTCTATGATGAAATTTCAGTAGTACCGTGGAACTTTGAATATTTAAAGTAGTTTCCCTTCCTTTGGGATTATTTCTTTTTGAAGACTTGTTTTATCTCACCCTTTCTGTTTTTGGGATAAATTTTTAACGATATGTAGTTTTTCTTTTGTGGATTACGTGATTCTCTAGAAGATTATTCTTGTACTTTTGGTGAGACCAAGTATTGTTGAATGCTCATCGTTTGGAGAAAAGATTAGTTTTGGTAGAAACTTATTAAGGGATGAAACTCTACTTGAATGAAAATATATTTCCTTGTGTTTTTATTCTATGTAGTAAATGAATTCATCAAAACTATGAAAAGGAATGTAAAACAAAAACATTGTCTATTAACGTTTCCTACTAAGAAATCAAATACCATTTAACCCATCATAAGTTTTTTATTTTCTTGTTGTTAACTTTCTCCTAATCATGTTTTCTATCACTCTCCCTCAGAACGTAACCCTTTTTTTCTCTTCCATGTCCACGTTTTCCTACGTGGATTCCTAGTATGGGTTAACTTGGGTGACCTTTTGACTTCCTTTTCTTCCTTTTAATGTAATATTGTTATTGAATCTTTTTTCGATGTGGGAATCTCAATGAAATTTACAAACCCAATTTTAAAAATTGTGAGGACGCAATTTCTTAATGGGGGTAGATTGTAACGACTCGAAATTTTGAATAAATCGTGTTTCCTAATTTTGTATGTTATTTTATTTCATACTCAACAAAACTTTTTCATTTAATAAAATGAGTATAATTAAAATGAGACTATTGGTTTATGACTATTATATGATCGTTAGTTAGTATGACTATTGGAAACTGAATGTTGCAACTACTGTCTCTAAATACAAGTGATCTTGGTTAATTAATATAGAAAGAAGATTTGATGGCCTCATCCAGTAATCTTAGACCGATCGAAGCCCATATAACAGAACTTGGGAAAGGAGGTACCACCATTGGGCTTTGTTATGGACCAAACCCAATCCAAACATCATCGTGTGAAGCTAGAACAGAATTGCCTTCACGAGAAGTTCAAACTAATAAAAATTACTACTCGTGCGATGTTGGCTGAGCTGCTCTCGGATTCTCTCACCTTAGCACACCTTACACTTAGGTTCTATGCTGGGGTTATAAGGGGATATTTAAGGATACCATAACTACCTTGTGTAATCATTTGATTTAAATATAAATTGTGATTTCTCCTTATGATGAATTTTGTGAATTTTCAAATGTCCGGATAAATATAGTATGCATATTTTTGATGAATTATAGAAAAAGGATTTTTTAAAATATTTTTGTAAACCGTAAATAATTAATGATGTGTAATGATTTTTGAAAAATGGTCTTCTAAAAATGCATTCAGTAAGAAATTTAGAGTCTAATAAGATCAAAATAATTTTTGATGAATAGTAAATTATGAATAGTGATTTTATGCTTAGTATTAGTAATGTGACCAAATAGATTAGTAATCTCACTTAAAAAAAGTATTAATATAATTCAGGCACCTTGATTAAGTAGTGTGTTTCAATAAAATAGGTAAATAATTGTTTCAGTAATTGTTAGTCAAGTATTAGTTTTTTCGGGTGAATAGTGTTTTTTTAATTAAAAATTAAATTTTAAAAATTTAGAAATTTTTTTTTATAAAATGGAATTTATTTTAGAACTTAGAGCATCGATATTATGTTAAGGTAATTTTTAGGGATTTTTCTGAGAAAAATAAATTTTCGGTGAATAGAGTTTTTATTTAAAAATTAAATTAAAAATATTTAGAAAATTATTTTTATAAAATAGAGTTTATTTTTGAATTTATACCATTGATATTATGTTAAGATAAATTTTTGGGAGTTTTCAGAAAAAGTTGAATTTTCAGTGAATATTAAAAATACAGTTTTAGGGTTTCAGTATGTTTAAGGACATCATGAGTGCATCATGATGATGTCATGATATATTTTAAGGTTTTTCGGACCAATGGAGATGAATTATTGTATGGGGGGCCATGTGGACTAACACCAATGGAAATACCATGGGAGAGCCAATGGTTTTGAGAAAACCACTTGTGTGGTGTCCCTTGAAATTATTAAAGTATCACCTCCCATTACATATAAATACCCACCCTTTCCTCCTTTAGTTTTCACTAATTACTCTCCCCCAATGAAGATCTGGTTTCATTACCTCCCAAATATTCCTCCCAAGGTTCATTCAAGCCCTCAAGGTCCCAACCTTCAACTTTTAAGAGTTACGTTTTAAGGTAAGGAATCATACCTCTCTCTTTCTTTTCAAGTACTCTCGTTTATGTCATTTATTTTATGCCCAAGTTCTTATGTTGTGGTTGTTATTTTATATTCATATTACTTTCCATTTTATTTTCATATTATTAGAGATCCCATATTTCTCTCATCATTTCATTTTATGAAAGTTTTAAGTGGCGTCGTTAGGCTGCCGAATTTTTAAGGGATTCTTTCACCCTTCTCTTTTTTTTCAAAATTCTACTTTATGGTCATGTCATTCAAGTTCCTTTTTATTATGTTGGGGTATGATATCTATATCTATCATACTGATCTTTTATGTTCATATTATGAGAGACCCTATTTGATATCATCAATTCTTTTTTTGATGTTTTAAGTGATGTTGTTAGGCTGCCGAGTTTTCATAAGAGAAATCTTATTTTTGTCTTCCATCCATGTCATTGATTTCATATGGAATGTCTTTAAAATTTCATTACCATGTTCTTATATCCATTATATTCTGTCCCTATCCTGTTTTATGGATAATTTTTGAGTGGGTGACCCATGTCCCCTCTCTTTTCATTGTTTTCTAAAACCCTATAACATAGTCGTTATGCTGCAGAATTTTCATCTCAAAATGGCTCTCTTTTTATCAAATTCTTTTGTTTTATTAAGTGAATACTCAATGATATTTCTTCTATAAGGGTATTAACATATATATCAAAATTTTCTATTTTAAATTCTGGGATTTAAATACATGATACTCACTTTCCTTTTCTGTGGGTTTAAAGTGACATAAGATCATGTCTTTAAAGCAGTTTTTAAAACATTATGATTATGAAATTAAACCCATTTATTTTATGCTATATGGGTTATTTATGAAATTTCTAATGATGATATATGTGGTTCACATGATAATAAATGCAAATTTAAGGGTGAGCGCTGATAGAACTCCAATGCATTGGGTAATGATGTAATCTCTAACGATTACAATTTTAACGATACCTTGGGATTTACCTTGGTAATTTTTAATGACACCTTGGGGTTTACCTTGGTGATATGTTCATGATTTTCTAAGTTAAATGTTTTAGCCCCATCTTCAGGTTGTGAAATACGTTATTTTTATTATGATATGACTCATGATTTCTTTCTCATGCCTTGAAGTTTTTTTTCATGTCTTTATTGATGTATCTCAAGTTCACATGTTAAATGTTTCCCTTGTTTCCTTACTCGGCCTTCTACTCACCCTTTCTTTTGATGTATGTCCCCAGGTTATGAGATGCAGTAATGAACCTAGGATGAACATAAGTAGAATCATTTCAAGTGTTGAAGAAGAATTTATTTTGTTTTCATGTATTAATTTCCTGGTTTCCAATACAATAAACACTAAAGATCATCGGTTTTGTATTTTGTAATGAAAGTTTTTATGTAATAAAAAGGTGGGATGTTATACACACTCTCTATGTGAACTCAGAAAAATGTGTATACACACGTCCCTATGACACTAGCCAAAGGAGACTTGTCACCAACTCGTCGGGGATGTGACCCACCACACTTATGTTTTAGAACATTGTTGTAGCGTAGAGTGTATCCAAATAACTCACTAACTACCTAAGTCTTGCATGCACTCTTAAATGATGGGTGAACTATTTTAAGAATGCTTAAAATATGATCAATCACATTCTTCCATTTAAAAAGTTCCAATTTCATTACATTTAAAACCAAAACAGGTTTTATTCAAAAAATTCTTTTTTCAAAAGATAAAACCAATGGGTTTCTATGAAATCATTTTAAACCATTTCCACTAGTTTGAAATCCATTCAAAACCAATTCTGTAATCACACAATTTATTTCCAAAATTAAATTCAACAATTTAATTGAAATCATTTCCATTAAATCCACAATTTAAATTAGGCAATTTAAATTGGCAAATTTCCATAAACACACCCAATTCAATGGAATTAGGGTTTTCAAAATTTCCATGCCAAAACCATTTCAAATATCTCGATTCACTGGAATCGAGTTTTTATCAATTTAATTGAAATAAAATTTGAGAAATTGAATTTAAATAAAAAATTGAAAGAAATCAAGTAAATAAAATGATAATCAATTTGGTAAGTCGGGATTGAACCACCTACTTCAAAGGTTTTGACCAAAACCACAATGGTCGAGAATGCTCAAGAAAACTGGGTTGCTTCTTCAAGAACCCACATTAGATCTCTTCTCCTAGAAAGATCAAGACCAAATCACATCATATTTTTCATCCACACACTTAGATCTACCCATAACGGGTGTATATCTAAGAAACTGAGAGAAGAGGAGAAGTAGATCTAAGTAGATCTAAGAAACCGATCAAGAACGATGAAGAATGATCACATACCTCAATAATCTGGTTTCGATTCACCAAGGGAAGCTGTTGGATCGCCTCCAGAACAATGGGAGAAACTTCTCTGACCTTTGGAGAGGAAAAATCCCGAGTTAGGGCCGCTTAGGAGGAAAAACAAGGCACATAGAGTCAAAATAAGAAAGATCCACAATTTAAGGATCTCATTTAAGTGCCTGCATGGTTTGACAAACCGTGCACTAGCCTTGAATTAGCTACTTCCTCTATATACACTCCATTCAGGATTTGGCCCCATGGTTAGACAAACCGTTCACCTCTCGTGCGAAAGCTACTTCCTCCAAGACTAACTACGCATGGTTTGGTTGCACGTTTTAGGCAACCTGTGTGCCGCCCGTGCGACTTCCCCTTTGCCTCAAAACAATATTTATAGTTCTCCTAACTCTCTTATTCGTCACTACTCTAAAACATATGTACTTAAAAAAAATGTACCATAAAACGTAACGTGATGTTACAAGGGAAATACTTTTCAAATAATGTATCCTCAAAATAATTCTATTCCATGATTTATATTTCCTCTTCCTATCGGGTATTATTGATCAATTAACACCACTGATTAGTGTATCCAATGATACAACACACTTCAAGTGTTACCTTTTATTTTTCACCCCATCCCAATTTAATAAATATCTTATCTAAATATTTAATCCATTTCTCAACTGATATATGTTCAGTGAAACACAAAATGACTAGTGACTCTCTCAAATAAAGTGATCAAGCATCATATAATATCCCTATGGAATATATTTCTCAATGCGATAAAGGTTATATTAAATAACATGTTTAACATACAATAATATATCCATAACTTTATTAGTTCCAATGCATGCTATGTCCTCCTTCATAGAAGGGATTCCTTTACATCATCTATTAGTATCTATACATTTATTCCTCATATGATCCTTCAATAAATAGTTGAATATACTAGATTAGAACCTAACACTATGAAACATAAATTATAATCCTAAAAATAGTGAGATAATTAATATAAATTGAAATATTTATGCCTAGGTAATCTCATAACCATAAAAACAGTTTCTTTGGGATATTCTTCTATAATTATCCTCAAATTATATCATAGGGTTATGTCCCCTAATCAATGTATTCCTAAATAAAGTTTCCATGTATTCTACCAAACATCTTATTATATATACAATAACTCCCCAACCCTTAAATCCTAGATTTGGTGTGTTACATTATTACATTGGCATGATTACATGGAATCAAATCCTGAAGGACTGAAAAGTTTATCTGTTTTGGAATACTATATTACATATATTGAAGAAATTTTTCACTTGGAATAGAAAATAAAACATGACACATAATAAAATGAGATTAACTATATCCTTGAATGAATATTTGTTAATTTATTCTTCATAACATGGGGAGAGGAAACAAAATAAGTGTGAGCTCAAATTATCAGTAAGTGTTAAGAATAGAAAAATAAATCATGAATTAATAATTAATAACAAATATGGAAATGTAATAACTAAAAAAAATTCATTTAAAAAATTGGATAGGTTATAATCGTTATGGAAATGTAAATAACTTAACAAACATGCCCTTATATCAATAAACTGAGAATGAAAAAGAGTCCATAGATATTGCCAAAGAAAAAATTTCATTGATAAAAAAATTAAATAATTATCAATAAAGTTAATTCATACCAACTATACTTTATGTTTCCATAAAACATGATACATTTTCCATCATGATTTATCCTTAAGGAAATTTAAAATGTACTTGGTAAAAATCGATCTGATTTTCCCAACTGATTCATCTCAAGAGAGTTTTGATACAGTGAGGGGATTGAATCAACCTATCCCAAAACCAAGTCTGGAATGTCCAAAGTATTCCTCATATATTTAATAATCTATTCCAATTCATAAAAAAATTCCTTATCAAATATATGTATTCAGTACAGCATACGATTTTATCAATGTTTCCCTTGCAAATCAAATAGCATTCAAAGTAAAAACCTTTTGTAAAAATATTTTATATTTTAGAAAATAAACCTATCCATTATAAAATAATATTTATATCATAGAGAAATATAATTTCCATTGAAAATATTATTATTATATTGTGATTGTTTTAAGAGAAATTAAATTATCACAAAAGAAGGTGGGATTATTAGATAGCTTTTACCTTTTCATAATTTTCATGTTTAAACCCCTTGGATGAGATAATTAAAATTAAAAAACATAAATACCCATAATATAACATTATTCATGATATAATATATTAAAATGGATATTATATACACCACAAAAAATAATTAAGTGGTGAGTATGAAATTTTCCTCACAAATGTAAAAAGTGAGATGAAAATCCCCTTCCTTATGTTTCCTTTTGTGTGAATTTCCTTTGACCTTCTGAATAATCGTTTTAAGAATGTTATTAATTTATAAAAAAACCATAATAATATTTATAATATCATATATGATCTTATTATGGTATCTCATTACTATTTTTTTAAAAATCTGTCACTATTTTACCTATTTCTGATGTTAATTGGCTAGACTTTCAATTATGTTTTTACTTGATATTTTTTTTCCTAATACATAGATCATAGTTTAATAATATCCCAAAAGTAAACCATGATCTATATATTATTTATAATCATTATATATTTATTTATAGTAATCCATAATGTTTGGAGATAAGATATGAAATACACCGTTAATGGAGATGGTAGGTCGTACGTATGCATGAACGATGTTTCCATTATCTTGTCATATTGAAAGGATAAAAATTATATGACACATATGTATATTATAATTAAATTATAATATTTATTTCATATGTTTCACATATTTTTATTAAACCCATCCTTAATACATTTCATATAATGATTGAATGAATCAAATCGCTTTGAGGGGCGGTAGTCCACATGTCCATAATGATGTAATCGTATTCCCATAAAATGGACAAAATGAAGATATGTGTTAAATGAAAAATTATAGAATCATTAATAAATATTAAATTTTATATATATCATATATAAACTATAAATAAATCATTATTTCTAACCTTTAAAGGTGATAATGTAAGAATAAACTGCATCGGTAAGCGAGGAGGTAGTCCACCGTACAAAAGAATGATGATTGTGTACCTCATTTTTTGGAAGTGTGAGTGAGTGTAGGTCATACCCTTGAAAGAAAATTATATAATTATAATCATAATAGTTTTTTATTATGTAATCATGATATAAAATTAATTTAAGGGGTGGAGAAAGAGATAAATCAAAAGTGCCTCTTAAGGAATGATGCATCTTATTCAGGTAATTCCTTTTGGTTTGTACCAAAAGACTTACTTGGTTCGTTTTCATCCCAAAATGAGGCTTCTAAGATAATGGGAGTGATGTTTTGAGATTTTTAGGGTAGTTTTTTGATGATCCAAATGGTTTAAAGGTGTGTATAAGAGGTGGGGATGAGTTCCTTTTTATAGAGGATACGGAGTGAATTTATTGTAAATATAAATGGTAAACACTATTGGGGGGTCTCCCTTAAATAATTTGACTCCAATGTTGATCCAAATTCTATAAGATATACTATATAGTAGAAATACTTCCAATAAATGGGTATTTTTAAAGTTAATAATTTATTTGGCCACATAAGATCATAGTTTAACCACTAAGTAAATTCATTTCCCCCTTAATAACTGTAAATAATTTTAATTTCCTTTAGAAATATTTTTGGTCAAACAATAAATTTAACATAATATAAATTATAAATTATTTTGATTAAAAATATTTTATACATTTTTCTAAATTAAAATCACATAAGTTGATGAAATTCATTTTAAAAATAATCCCACAGAAGGGATGAGAAAGCGGGTTATTAAAATGAAACTTTTCAAAAGATCACTATGTTTTTAAATAAAAATTAAATATAAAAATTATTCCAATGAACAAAATTGGATTAGTATATGTAAAATAAATCTATTTTTACTTTAAAACCAATAAAAAATATAATTTAACCTTATAAATTATTTTGGAGGAAGGTCAGTTTTCGATTTAAATTCAGTATTTTTTATTATTCATCAAAAATGAACCTTCATATAAAAATACCAAATGTTCACACTAACATAATTTTGAAATTCAAATTTATAAAATGAAATTTATTCCTTCATATTAAATTTATAAAATTTCAAAAATTTTGTTTTAAAATATATGATCCATTAAAAAGAGGAAAAACTACCTTTAGAAAAATATAGCTTTTTATGCATTAAATTTAATTTATTCTAATATTGTTCCTATAAAACTTATTGGATGAATATAAAAAATAATTTATTAAATAAATAATATATGGATTTTATTTTTATAATTTAACAATTTTAATTAATTTAATTTATTAAGACAAAACACCTTTGGGTGCATAAAAATTGTTTTTATATAATAAACAATCCTTTGTATTCAATTGGTTTATATTTTAATTTAAAATTAATTTATTACCAAATAATTAATTTAAATTTTTCATAAATCAAATATTTTTATAATTTATTTAATTTTATTCATAACTTATAATTTCATGGCCATGATGTAGTTTTCATTTTCCATAATAATATTAATAGTATTCAGTAAGAGTCAATCTAGTGTGTAAGCAAAGCTAGCAAAGAAAGTAGTTGTTTCATATAATGAAAGATAACTTTGGGATTCCTGTATTGAAAGATATATCATAGATTGAATTTTTTAGAAATATTAAATATATTATAATGTCTCAATGTTTTATATTCCCTTCTATGTTTTGTGTTACGAGACGTATATGCTATTGAACTAACTGAAATTATTTTAGAATTTTCCGGGTGTTAAAATCATAAAAAAAATTAATTAATAAAATAGGACTAGACTAGAAAAAAACTAAATAAATAAATACCATAAATATCATATTAATCCTGAGTAAATGAACTACCCCAAGCTTCATCTAAAGTAAATGTCCTTAAAGATCAACAGTAAGACGCACAATCGACTTCCTAGCCTATAGCCAAGAGATCTGTCTGAGTAGTGGGGGTTAGTCTTAGTGGTAAGCACCCTTAAATATACATGAAAAAATGGGGGTTTAAAACCCACAAGGCACAGGTATTGTAGCGTACTATAGCAGCGGCGCACTGTAGCAATGGCGGGCACAATAGCGGCGACAGAGTACTATAGCAGCGGTGGGTAATGTGCAGTACTGTAGCAGTGTGTGTACTGTAGCATTACTATTCATTGAATGGGCTTTGGGGAAAAAAATGGGCATACGGGCCATGTAATGGGATAAATGCCCAGTGGCCCTTCATGATATGTAATGGGTCTCCCTCAACCCCGTTAAAAGAGGTCCTTTCTTTGCATTAATAATAAATGAGGCTTCGGCCCCAACCTTTCAAAAAAAAGATCTGTCTGAGTACTAAACAACAGCCTATATAGGGTGTAATAAAAATCAATAGGCCACCACCCTTTCATTATAATGAAATATTGTCCATGATCTGAAGATAAATCTATGTGAACATATAATAATTAATTATTGAATAAATAAATGTAATCAAGATGAACTTGGGTGCCTCATAGGACACCTAGCCAACCATTCCTACTTCGGCCTATGTCGATATTCCACTAATGTGTTTCATTATAAACATATTTACATATTTAATGACAAAATCATATATATGTGTATATATATCTATTTTTACTAGTGAGGAACTGAGGTTTATGACCGTAGTGTCCATGAATAGTATTAAAGGGTCTTATAGTTTTAATCATTGGAAATCAACCCTAGAATACAAACTAGGGATTCAAGTCCCCTAACATGAAATCCCAATTAATGATTTAAATATTCATTTCTAACATACTAATCAATGATTTTATGCATCATTTCTGAAATATTAATTGAGGAGCATGAAACATATTTCCAATAACCCAATGTGATGTGAAATTCCATATCCAACACCCTAGATCAAGGGGGTGTAAAACAGCATATCCAAAAACCCTAACCAAGGTCCCCTAGTGATAGTCAATGTATCTTAACCAAGGGGTGTGATGAATTATGTCCAAAACCCCTATCCAAGAACCAGTAACAATCATGGTTAACATTGTCCACACCCTTATAATAAAACAGTTCTAGAAACAATACGAACTAGACACTTAATAATTCAACTCTTCTATAAAAATATCCCTACCAATTTAAAATTCAATAAATAAAATTTTTCCATTTCATTTATAAAAAATTAATAATTCCATGTGAAGTACCCATTCCAAAATATGACTCATCCTGATCTTTCTATTAGTTAACTCAAATATAATGATAAGGAGGGGCCTGTAACTAGAAATTTCATTTTACAATTCTGAAAATTAAATTTTTTATTTACAGAAACATTTAAGGAAACAGTGAGAAACATTGCATTCAGACACTAAAGGAAATAATCATACCATTAAAAGATAATTTAAGTCGACCAGATTTGGGATCCCTAAATAATTTCTAGGAGATATTGCATACTTGAGTTTTTGGTTCATCTGTTAGGAGATCCTTAAGTATTAATGTCAATTTTACCCAAGTCTGAATGTACTCCTCAAGGATGATCTTCCCATTGTTGAATACCCTAATGAAATCAAGTCCTGCCTATCAATCCAGTTATATTATTCCTCATAAAGATTCATCCTTAATGACCTTCATAATGCTCTATAAGCTTCTTCTTCAGTGACGTTAAGAAAAAAAATGATAAACCATTTCTTCATCTAAACTATAATAAATTCTAATAGTTGATCAGGAACATCACTGCCCATCTTTCTGGCATTTAATTTCTTTTTCGAACATGTCTCCAAGGGAGGCCAAAAATATGAGTAATCCTTGCACTCTTGACGGATTCCCCTCTTGTACCCATCACTAGTCACACTCCCCTGGGCCTATTGTTCATCTATAAAATATCTATTATGATCATTTTTAACCTCCACCACCAGATATTCATTAGTCAAACCATAAAAACAATTATTGAGATAAATATCAACCACTTCTCTTCAAGGACTTGTTCAGATTAGAATCTTAGTGGCCATAACCTATCATCCAACAGGTGATTGGACTACCTCTGCCTAAGAACCAGCACTAGGAATTCTAGAAACTCCCTCAATCACCAATTAAACAACCACAACAGAATTAGAAACATTAGCTCCATAAATTCCCTCATTCGAGGCCCCTACATGATCATTATTCATCTAACCATAAACTCAGGCATCACCCACATCTGTGGTATTATATTGTGTCACCAAAACACCCATAAGACTCACCACCCTCAGAAAATATTTCAACCTAATAAAAATTTCATAAATTTTCAGGTCCTTATAAGTTTCCTTGGAATTAATGGACACCTCATAATTTCCTCCTAAAAATGCATCATTTAAACATCTTTCTTCTGAGGTCAATAAATTTCAACCGGTTCACAACGTGGGATTCTTCCACTACCTTTTTCCACCAACAGACTACCACCAACAACTGTAACCTTTCCTGGAATCAGGCCTGAATCCTTCTGAAACATCCTCCCACTCTTATAAACCTCCATACTTTTCCCCAATATCCTATACTGGGTATAGAAGACACACTAATAATCAAAGGTAATCAGTTGCTTATAGGAGAACTCTTCGCCTATGGTAACCCACAAGAACTCCACTGGTGGCTTTGACGTATTGACTTCAATGCATATCCTGGGAGAAATCGGATAGCATACAACCCTTGTACTACAATTAGGAGAGAGATATCGACCAACAATTTTTCCAATCATACAAATAATCGATGACTTTTGGAAGGGAAGAGGAACTTCTGGTAATCATACCCATACCTCCATTGTAGGTGAGTCATGTTTCATATGGAAATCATATGTCTATTAGAAGAGAAGAAAATAAAAAATGTTTTAGGTATGATGTGCAGATGACCAAGATTGTATTAGATCTTCCTCCTAAGAAAACCTAATCATGGTGTGTCTTTAGTCGAGAATCCCCATTGTTGCGCTCTCGTGAAATCCCCAGGAACCAAAGATGAAGTGATCAAATGCATCGACCAATGGTTGACACTACTTAAATCTCAAAAATAAGTTTCATATTAAGAAAAGAGGATGTGTTAGTGAACTCTATATTTGAAATCAATAACTATGGGGCTCTATTAAACAACTTTGGGACCTTCAGACTAACAGCGATCGAGGGAAAGGGTGGGGTGAAATCTAGGTTTGAGAAGGGGGAGAAGAGCAATGGTCAACCTCCATCAATAGGCGTCAGAAGGCCCCTCATCTCCACCAAGGGTGGAGGGTCCAGTGCAAGGACCATTAAACAATAATCCATAGAAGTTGGTAGATGAGAATCGAGCTCCACCCCCAGGACATTTTATTGTACAGTTCAAGTTATTTATTCAATGTTGGTCCATTATGTTAGTAAACCATGAATTAAAAGGTTGAGGACTACGGGGGTGTATCCAACCCACACTACAATTAATTCCATTAGTCAAACCATTTATAAAGACCAAATTTTTGTATTAAACCATTTAATAATTCACTTAATTCAATGTGGTTATTTCATCATTATTGGATGAATCAAGAATAATATAACAAATAAAAAAATCTAAGTGGGTCAACCAGGACAGTTAAATTTTATTAACTATATTTACCAATTTCATTTATTTAGGATCCAAATCAACGCACCTCCTTGGGTGGTTTAATTTCATAGACAAGGAATATGGTCCATTTTCATACAAACAATAAACCCAAGGATTATTCATGTCAAGGTGAACAACCTACAATGATGAAATTTTATTCATAATGACTACCTAATTAAATGAAATAGAATTTATTAATTTAATTTTACATTTAATAGTTGATCCATGAAAAAAAATGGATTATGACACCAAGATATATTTTATAAACATAATATATAATAATAGAAAAGTCACATGCCACCTACCTTGTCCCAATGATGCTTCACTCATCCATTATCCATCATTGATTTGAGCCAGAATGAGTGAAATTAAAATAATTTACAAACACCCTAAAAATAGGGCATATGATCTCACATTGAAATATCATCGGTTATGTAATGAGAAAAATTGAATGGATGAAATATGAATTATAGACTAACCAATGGTGATCCAATACAACCAACGGAAATCAATTCAAACAAAGAATAAGAGATATCTCATCTTGACTATAAGGGTGAAAGAGGAGAGCTCGAGTAGGTATTTTTCATGGGAATGAGGGAGAAATAAGGAGGAAATAAGTTTAAATAGGATTTGGGGTAAAATGGTAAAATCACATATTTTTCAGTGGTGGAGAGATTGGATACATCATCTTACATACTATGCGCTTTCTCTATCCAAGATACACACCCTATCATGGTTTATGAACATGGTTTATCTAATGATGAGTCTAAACACCCATTATTTTATAACATTGTAATTTTCTTTTGGTTTTACATAACTATGTTTTATATTACCACAACTAGTTATTATTGAGTCTTATATTTTATATTTATTGTTAATTTTTGATATATTATGTCTCCAATTCCTGTATAATAAATCCCATAATTTAATATTTCATACAATAACAAATTTTTGTATAACATTAAATAATATATCATTATGACTAAATTGATACTAATAAAATATTTTTGGTAAGACATATTACATAATAAAAGATTTCAAATACAATAATCTATCCTCTATGTATTATGAAGCTATTATTGTCTCAAACTTACATATGATTCATGTTTCATTAGTAATTTGGAGACCCACTTCACTCTTATGATTATTTTGAACTCCCCTTCTAAAATTTTGATATCGATATTGAAGCCACGTATTGTATCTAATACCCTAGAATTAAAGAATAATTATTACATCTAATGATGAATATACCTAAATAAGAATCCTTTAATTTATTCTTCTTTAATTCAATTAAATTTCTATTCTGGGTCCCTTTTATGCGACATAAAAATAAAATAATTCCGCTTTAAATACTATACCTCTTTACCTTTTGTTTTAGATAAGGATAATGTGATTTCACCATTGACATTCCACTTTTCACTCACCTTTTTCAATCTACTTTTTCACTATAAGAACTAATTATTTAGAATTCATTATTTTCATTTCTTTTTTATGAACCATACCAAAAATGATATCAGAGCGGATTATCTAAATATTTCATTATATAATCTCAATGAAACTACATTAATTAGGTCATAGGGATAAGATATTGATATGTGTAGTAATTTCATGATTCGAGTTGAATCTAAATTCATCTAATCAACGATTGTACTCTAAAAACATGTATACATATGGAAAATCATGAATTAAATCCATCAATATACATGTGATTGTTTTTTCCATAATATCAAGGATCTCCTTCTTTACTTTCTCCTTGAAAACATCTTGGAAAGTTGACAATAATGTAAAACCATTGATTTCCTCATGTTTCTTTCACAATTCAATAGATATTGAAGATAATGTTATAATGTTTTCTTTGAAATCAATCATAAAAGAGTATCAGGTAATATTTCTTTTTAACCAAGATTTATTTTTTATACGGATATTTTGGTAGTGAGGACTCCATCACATACAATTTCATTTAGTATCATAGTATTTTGAACAAGCTTCAGTACCACTACAGGAAAGTCAAGATGGTTAAGAAATTTCATCAACCAATACTGATCTCATTGTTTTGGTTGAATTACCTTACATTTTATATCAATATAATTTAAAATATTTTTACTTTTTTGTTCATAAATTATTATGTCAAATTATGGGTATATTAATATTAATTTATCCTACTATTTTATCAAATCCAAATATCCTTAAAACTCTATATTCAGAATATTCATTCACATGAGTATTCTAGGGGAATGGTACCATAAACCCACTTTTTATAGTTCAACTTATAATTATTCCACTAATCAAATAGTTTCAATGTAGGAATTTATCTATCCAACTACATTAAAACCTAGATCCCTGATCTATTGAGTGGATTCAATGATTTTTTTAAATATTAACCTTTAATTTTGCCTCTAAAATTGAATCATGTTAGTTATGAATATTTTCTAATGAAATTTTTAGTTTATTCAACCTGCCAATCCTCTTAGAACTCCCATATAGGGGGATGTTCCCTCAACTATAGATGATGATCACCTCATACTAAGGTTTTGTTCAAACATAAGTGATGATAGGAATTTGAAACATAATATTTAGCTTCATGGATTTTATGTTATTATCTATGAATTAAATACATTTTCATTATCTTGATTTCTCAAGGTGATCTCACTAACAACATGACCATGATTCAAATAGATACATTCACTAAATGTTAACATTATTTTATATATTCACGATTATTTATTATTCTATGTGATTTCATAAAGATAATGAATTTAAAAAATAATAAACCATTCATAAAAAATAAAATATATGTGATCCTGAGATTATCCTAAAAATGAATACATCAACTGGTAATGGACCAACATAGGCCCCAAAGGTAATTCCTTTAGTCATATACATCTTGATTTTCAGTGCTCATCATATCCAATGTATGAAATTCGGATATGGTGCCTCACCAAGTCATTGTGTGAAATGTGTCACCTTTCATCATCTTCATTATAAAAAATACTCATAAATTGGTGTTGGAATCCTGAGAATATAAGTCAAAAATTATTGAGATCGGTATTAGATGTGTAGGTCATTATATATAAAATAAGGTTAATTGAGACACATAAATCTTTATTTATTATATAATTATTATAATCTTTTAACACGAAATAAATAAATAAATTAAATACCATACTTGAATTGGTCTTTTTAAGCTCACGATCAATCAAAATGAAATAACATTTCATTATTAACATAAATTTTCAATTAATTCATCTATAGTGTATTAATTATGAATTACAATAAATTAAAATATTTTTCATTCATAATATACTTTTCACAGTACTCGAAAAATAATTTTTCAAAATTCAGAATATTTTTTATTTTTAAAACAAAATTGGAATATTATGGGATTATTTGGGATGGAAACCCTCTTCAACTTCCTAGAGGGGTTTTGGGCCCTAACTAGGACTATAAGAGTTGCACGGGTTCTGTAGGGCCCCTTCTAGATTGGATTGGGTCATCAATGTGGCTTTACTAACCCATAAACTTCATGAGGTATATGGAGGGGAAAAACACTACTAATACTTTTAAAAAAATTAATTAAAAGTTTTCTTCCAACCACATTGATGTGGGTGGCCTGCTTTGAGAAAATGTAGGTGGAATTTTAGTCTTGTGGAAAAATTCATTTTCCATTTTTCAAATAAAAAAATAAAATATTTCAATTTTCATCATTTTTAAATTTCAAAAAGTCATCGAAATAATTATATCCTAACACCATAAGGTTTCTGATCAGCCACTTGTTAGTATTGAACAGTTCTAATTGATAGTCGGTGAGCAGTATGTGTTGATGCTACCTCTTGTTACAAATTATATTTATATATATATATATATATATTAAAGCCCAAAACCTAGTTTTTAGATATTTATTTTGGAATTTAATTCACATTCATTCTTAGATTGAATCCCCACCAGTGTTGTTAGGTCTATATTTATTCCCTCCCTAATAATGCTTACAAAAATGTTTTTTTAATTCAACTTAATTAAATACAACATCATTCTAATTCAAATTTTTAGTAACGTGAGCACTATAAAAGAAGAAATATAGGTAAATTAAAATCTTTATTCCTAGATCAAATGTCGACGCATTGACTCTGGTGAAGTGAAACCCGGTAAATAATATAGAGACATCATGAGAATTAAATTATGAAACAAAAATAAAATATCAATTTTACCTCATTTGATTTTAACTAGAAAAACATTCCACTCATCACTGGTGATCACTATTAGGTGATCCAAATTCATAAACCTCTATATTATTTACACATACATAAAATTAATAAAGGATTATTCATCATTATATTAAAGGTGCTAGTAAAGATAACTAATTAAATCATCCACGTCTGTATAATATTGCAAGTATCATTTCTTCAATCTAGGAAAATAAATATTGACTATGGTATTTTTAACCATTCCATATCTCTTTGTAACTTGATAGTGTTGATATAGAAGCACTAATTTTAAATATAATAAATATTCCACTAAATTGTTTCCTTTTTTTTGTATTGGTATGTCAGAAATATTAAAATTTTACTTTACACAATTAGTAAGTTTAACCTAAAAAATATTCCTATAATATTACTTATTTTCCGGAGAACATTTCATAAACATTATAACTATTCTATCACCTAATTTTTAAAAAAAATTATACCTGATAAAATTCATTCTATTAACACAACTCACTTATCGATTAAAATTTTAGAAAAACATTAAATATTAAATATTCATTCATTAAAATATTTCCTTGTAATCACTCAATAACATATGCATAAATTGATTTAAAAAATTGAATACTTTATATTATAAACATTAATAATAATTTATTAATTAATTTCTTATCAGGGTTCAAATTATTGGATTTGTCGGCCCCATAATGGGGCCCTCTGTGTCTAAAACTCAAAATCATTACAAAATAAAAGTCTTCTAAATAATATTTTTGTGTGACCCTATCAGTCCTTACCTGGATAGAAATGATTATTGAAAATAGACCAAGAGTTTTACCTGTTATCACATCATGGCCCCTAAGGATTTAATTTACCATCAAGATGATGAATGTTGGTAAATAGACTTAATTGATTTGTTAAATTTCATTCTTTAATCAATTTCCACCACAATATCATCTTTTTTTTTCAAACGATGAGTATTCAAGATAAATTTTTTATGCTTAAATAACTAAAATTATCACCTAACAGATCACATAATCTATAAAAGGATAAAAAAATCATCCATAAATATTTCTAAATTAACCATAACAAAATGGTTAGAATGAGATAATTCTCAAAATGAATAAACTATCATATGAAGAAATAAAACATTAATCACCAAGTCCTCATTAATAACACTGAAATTAAAACATAGATAATTTTATAAATAACCATTCTAAAAATTATTCAAAATATTCCTACCTGAGGTTAAAACCTAAATATTGTAATAATTTGATTACATATTCATCGAGGAAAATTTTAAAATTTATATCAAAATAAAATCAATCACCCTTAAAGTCTCATACCAAAATGTATATGACCTAATAATATATAATTATGATAATTTATATTAATAAAATTAATTACCATAAATTTACAGTAAAATCATATATCCTTCCAAAAATTAACACAATCCTCTAAAAATTAAGGAATCTTATTACAATAACATTATCTTTTAAAATAAATCTTCAACAAAATTGTTGAATAAAAATACCTAAATTCACTAATCCATTAACCATACTGGATTTAATAATATAGTTCCTTCCTTAGTCTAGGAGTTAACCATTATAAGTTTTAATAGACTCATGTAATTCCAATGTCCCCCAAATTTAAGACAATGAATTATAAATGGATATATAGATTGAAATTTATCTATTTCCATTTAACTCTTTTTTTTCTTAGAAATTATTTTATCTATTAACTTATTTTAAAGACATAAATATTTTTATGAATACTTTGATAAATTCTCCACAGTGTCTCTTCCCAAGTTTCTAGCCTGATATAAATTTAGACTTCTTTCCTTTATGTTCTCCTTCACCCATTCTCTAAGAAGACTCAATCCTTTGTTTTTTGGTGAGTTTGAGAGTTAGTTAACATATTGTTTGTTAATAATATAACAATATAATGTATTAATAACAATGGAAATATCTTTTACATTAATTAGAATCCCATTTGGTTGCTCAGAATCACTAAAATTTCCATCATGTTCAGCCTTAATATCATTCATTATGGTTTCATCCCTTAACTAAATCTATGAGTGAACAATACTATTCATCCTTAGGAAAAAATCATTTATACCATGTCAAAATTATGAAACATTATTTTCAATAAATTACATCTTAGTATTATCTATTCAAATATTTCATGATGATTCATAAATACAATATGAATTAACACACATATATCCCTCGATAATGTCAAAATAGGTGTGTAGTAAAGGCAGACTCACCATGTACTAGAATGATTGTTGAAATATACTCATTAAAATATTGTAGGTGTTATCACTGCAAGATTTGTCTATAACAAAAAAAATTATACTTATAGTATCCAACATGGATCTATTGCAAGGAAAAGCACATAGTCTCTTCCCACCTTTGACTTTATGATTTTATCCTATACTTGGACATATCCCCAAGGTTTTTACCAAATATCTATAATCCTAATCCCCAAATATAACTAAACCTTTATCTGATTCCAATGGTATATACCTAATACTTTTACACAAATTATTACATGATTATTAACAAAAACAACTCATAAATACAACCTGATGATCATGAGGCCTAGTGTATTTGGACGAGGTGGTGCGAAAAACATCATAAAAAACTAAAACATGAAATATTTATAACTAGTGATCTCCTAAATCCCTTTAATATGATAAATCATTAATGCATAACCTGGGTATTAAATTATTGAAATGGGTGATTGACCATACAATGTAATGGAATAAACGTGATAACTAGTTAGAATACGATATCATAAAAGATAAGGCTCATGAAAAATCACATAGGAGGATAACATAAAGAACATAGAATCATAATATCATTGAACCATATTAAATTGGAATAAATATATATCATTTAATAAGAATAATTCAATAATAACTACTAATAAAACAATACATGGTGGGAAGAGTCCCTTATTGGATTAGGTTTACTGCTTAGTCCCCTACCAAACATCTCATGAGAAAAAAACATCACCAAATGTATGAGACCATTATTTTGTCACATCCATTATAAAATATATATTAATTTGTGTCTTAAAAAAATTAAATCATTCATAAGGTATAAATATAATAATTACCAATAGAAATAAATTGGTATTCATAATATTTTCTCATGTTGTAATCAAATGGGATTTCATGCAGAATGATTTTGATATATGAACATAAGTAATGTATTACCCATTAAGAAAAATGTATAATTATATTAGTATATATTTAAGATACATGTATAATAAATTTATAAGCAATCCATAATATAAAAATTTTACTTTTCTGAAGAAAATTTCTTTAAAATGTCACATGGTATTTTTCTTAAGGAAAAGACATCATTCACATTGAAATCACTTATTTATAATCTAAATATTTAAAAAAAATATTATAAAAACATTTTATTTAAAAATAGGAATATTAAATTTTAATTAAAACTTTAAATAAATGAGTGATCATAATGGTTTTAAATTCAATTTATTATTATTGGTTAAAATAAATCCTTCTTTTCACACTTTTGTAAAAAAACTTCAACAATAACTCATTCAGAAAATTATCAAAAGATTTCTATTTAAAAAAAATTAAATAGTAAAAAATGGGTAAAAATTTCTTTTAAATATAATTATATAATATTAAAAAAATTATTTAAAATATTTGAATTAAAATATAAACATGAAAAATTAATATTCAAGATCTTAAAGAATATGCGAGATTTGTATTACATACAAACAACATTATTTGTTTTATTGAATCAATATGAATGTAAATGGAAAAACACATTCATTTCTAGAGGATAATAAAATATATGTGGTTAGAAAAATAATTTTAAATGATTTCCCCTGAAGGAACCTTGAACATAATCAATTTTGAAAAGAAAGGTGATTTTAATATAAATCATTTACAGCTTTGGTATCATTCAAATCAAATCCCCTTGGATGAATTAAAATTAATTATAACTTTTAATAACTTGAATTACGACATTATCATGTTATAATTTGTATATTAGGTATTATATGAACCATATAAATGAAATTTGGGGAACAACATTGAAATAAGCCTCAAAGAAAGGAAATTGAGACGAAATCTTTAACCTCAAGTCTGACTCATCACATACATTATTTTACTCATGATTAGAAAAATTGTGTTAATTATTTATTTTTTAAATTAAAATATTTTCAATTTAATTATTCCTTTTATTTTATTTAATTCTATGTTATATAAAATCACATCATAAATTAAGGTCATTTATGACTTTTGATGTTATTTGTATCGTAAGTCTAAAATTATTTTGGTAAGTTGACTATAGTCAAGGAGGTCATTATTTCATCAAATCTAAAAAAATGAAATTATTTTCATTTTTGTGCATCAATTATACTTTTAAAACAAAAAATTAATAATGGATATGAAAAATAAACTATGTTACAATCATGTACATGCTATGCCATATGAATGATTGAGTAACAATTATATTTCACAACGATCATTATATAACGAAAGTAGGTATTACTTTATCTTTTAAAAAAGGTTATTTATATGATAAATACCATATTATTTCATTAAATAAAGTTATATAAACCATAAATTTGATGTGGTGATGAAAAAATAATCACATCACATCATGGTGGTGGTAATCCATATGTATGCACGAATGATGTTATCATTTTTAAATGAACAGAAAGGTAATAAAATTTTTGTGATATTAATTTTATAGAAAATATATATATTTCATGAATATACTATATATATAATAAATACATTATCACAAACATTTTTGAGATGCAATGATGTCAATGAATTAAGTCTGTTAACAAGGTGGTAGTATGCCACACACACGAAGGATGGTTTCATTTCCCATTTGATAGAAAAGAGGATATATGTAGGTTATTCCAATAAAATGATAACATATACATTTATGGTATATAATTATTTCATAATATCATCATGGTTGAATAAAATTTTAAGGAGTTTTAATAAGAAATAAAAACACTCTCTGTTAAGAATTATACCTCTTCTTTATACAACCTCTTTAGGTTTTCAACAAACACCTTCCTAAGAGGATTTTCTAATCAAACCAATGCATATAATAAAAGGTAATGGGAGTAATTAAAGTATTTTTTTAGTTCTTAGATGAACCAAATTCTTTTTATGTGTAAATAAAAAGCAGTATACTGTTCCCTTTTATAAGTGAGAGGAGCGGCGCTTTTAGAATTTTATAAAGTATTAAATTAATTTAATTTAATTTTCATTGAAAAATGATCCAAAATGATATAATTATAATATAAGGTGGTTATGGGACTAAATATTCCAATATAATATAATTTTTATATTTTTTTCAATTTTCTCACCTTTAAATTTTGGTTTTAAACCACGTTAATCCCTTTTGGAAAATTATTGTGACAACAAAGATTTGTACACTTTAAAATCCAATAAGGTTACTATAAAACAAAAATTGTTCCATTATTGGACCATATGTATTATTTTTAAAAATATGAAAATTGGTGGAATAAATATAATATTTTTAATAAATTTAAATCATTTAATGAAATATTATTTATTATAAAATATCATTAATGTTATTTTTGAAACTGTTCCTTTAATTTGGATTTAAAAATAATATGATAGTAAAATAATTGAAATATATTACATTTAAACCTCTCAAAAAAGTAGTATTTCTTCACAAAATTCATGTAATACAATATTTATTCCAAAATATATTACTTTTATTATTTTGGAAATCGTTTAATGTTTCTACTAATTGAATAAATACTGTATAAGTGGTGTATAAGCATTTAAGTGAATTATTTAATTACTAAAAAATGGGAATAAATTAACATGAAAAAAAGTAATTTCTATTTAAAATTTCTATTTATTACTTTATATATTTTTTTGTTTCTTTTACATAAAATATTGTAGTTATTAAAATCTAGAAGGTGACATTTTAGTCTTTATATTTTAGTTTAATATTATAAAAGTAAAAAATTAATGGAATATGCCACCACGTGTCGATATATTGAATACCTAGATGTAAATTTCCAAAATTTACTTATCTAATAGGATAAAATAATGTATAAGGGCTAATATTTAGTCCTTCTCAAGTATTTTTAACCATAATTACATGATTTACTCTTATCATGGTGGAAATTATTTACTATGGTTGGTATTCACGATGAAAAAAAAAATAAAATTGGATCATTTAAAAAATTTGGACCTTAGTATTCCATATATTAAATTCATCATTCAAAATTCATTTTCCATAATTGTAAGAACTTAATTTAAAATTATACCCACTAAATGAGATGAAAATCTGTTTTTCAAAAAATTAATTTTCCAAGAAACATATGGTCTTATCTTAACTATATGAATATAAATAATCATTATGTGAATTTAAATTAATATATATATATATATATATTATATACATTTCATTTAAATATACCCTTATTATGGGTTAATTTAGTTAATTTATATTGATAAACATATAGCACTTGAAAACTGTTTTCAGAAAATTGTATTTTTAAGGCAGAAGTAAACATATACCAAAATCATGAAAAGTTCTGATTTAAATTAAATTAATTGGATTATTATAAATAAAATTAGTTATATTTCACATTAAGAACAAATACAAATATAATGGGATTTTTTAATTAATTAATTTAATGAAATCAAATGGTAATATTATAAAAAATGGTAATTTTCACTTTTCACTGAAAAATCAATCATTTTAGAAAAATCACAAAATATAACCCTATTTTAATAGAGATATGATGATTTAAAACTAATTTCAGTTTTATAAAATAAAATTTATAAATGTTTCATAAATTAATTATAATATTATCTCATAAAATTTATTAAACCCCAATTTGGAAGAAAGTGTATTTTTTTGAAGAATAAAATGTATTAATTAAAAATAAATTTCTTATTTATTGATAATTATTCAGTAAATTTTTATTTTGTAGGATATTTTATATATATTTCATAATTAAATTAATATTAATCATATTCACTAATTTAATGACTTAATTTGAATAGTTATATTTAAATAATAATATTTCATGGTTGGTATAGGTTTAGTGTTGTGTGTCATATATGCTATTGAACATAGTTTTATTTATAAAATATCAAGGTATTATATGGGTTCTATTAACCTTTAATATCATATATACAATGAATTATATATCTCTTGATAATAGAGATACTACATGTATTAACAAACCCCTATAGGAATTATTGCCCTAGAACCAGCTTCAGTGTACTTTATGATATCCTTTATTCATTATTATGAATATTAATAAACTACTTATCACATCGTGATTATTATTAGGTGTGAAATATTGAGTTATAATTTATAAAAATTATCTATTTCATTGAATGGATAAGGAATTTTCCCATTATGATGAGAACCTAGAACTGAAAGGATGGTATTCTTAATTATATGGTCTATATCATGATGAAATCATTTCAGGAACACAAATTATAAATTATATTATGGGTGGGTACTCATAGTAATTTGAGGAAACTTTTCATGATGTACACCTTTGGAAATTTCTAGTGTAAGAGGTTATGATAATGATACCACCAGTAATAAATCCACATTTATATGTATCCTTGGATGTTCCTACCTATGGATTAGTGTATTTATCCTTGGATAGTAAGAATAGTATTAATGTATTTTTTGAGTTGTGTACTATTATGTATTGATAAAAACCATGATGACATAAGTTCACTTGGAAGTGGGATAGATTTTGGGAATCATGATTAATATGTCATTCATGAATAATAAAAGCAGGGATTATTCCATTCTTTTATTTAATGGAAGATAATTTCTTCAGCCCTATTATGGAAATTAAATACACTAAATAAATACCCGGCCATGGTATTCTATAGGCAAGATCAAAATTTTGTAAATTCAATGGAAGAGACATCAAATACATTGGTTGATAGTATCAGCATGGAACCTACTTGATTAGAGATATCATGATATAGAGATTATATTACACTATAAGAATATGTATTTGGATTTATTTCATTGTGACATTAACTTATTTCCCTATGGATGTCATGGAATGTTTCTAGATGCTCACATTGTACTTTGTTATTCATCACCTAATGTCATAGTGAAAGAGGCTTTGAGGATTACAAGCTATGTGTATCCTAGACCTCAGTTAAATAATATTATTATTAATTTTAAAACTCATGAGTAAATATTTTTCCATCATATTATTTAATAATTATTCATGTCTTCTTGGATTCATATATTCCAGCACTGGTAATTCGGGATAATATTTTGTCAGAATAATATATAATTAATTTTTATTTTCTATTTAGTGAATATATTATTTATTTACTTATTAGATAATAATGCAATTATGTTTTTTATTCAGTAAATAGACATTATTCAAGGTCTAATAAATATTCTGGAGAAATGGAAGACTGAGTTTATTAGTCTAAAAAAATAATACATATTGAATAATATTTTAATAAAAAAATATTTAATTTAATTCTTGGGTTTTGTTTTTGTCAAAAAATAATACTACTATTATTATAGACCTAGAGTTCCAAAAAATTGAGAAAAATAATGACACGTGAGAAAATATTATTTTTTGACCCTAGTTCCATATAACCCCAATTATATTATTTTCATACGGGTTGCTTTTTCATTTTTTTATTTATAATAAATTCTCAAGAGAATTCTATAAAATACCTAGAGAGATCCATCTCCAAGAAAAAACTCAATAACAGAGATCATTCCTCCTCCAACACCACTCGTAATTCGAGATAGATCTAATAGAACCTTTCCTTGAAGAGAATAATTGGTGATCAAAGAAGAATGGCACAAGGGTTATGATCTATCATTATAGAACCTATAGATTTCTAGGACGATGTTTATAGGTTCATAGAGAACACATGGATCACCTCTAGAGAGAAATTTCACATTATTCCTCTAATTCAATGATGGTAAGACATAGAGACATTGTCATATTTTTCATAAAATAAATATTTCATCATAAGGTAATTCCAAATTATTTTAATTTATTAGAAATAATATGTGATGATCCAGCTTGTTGGTGGTGGTGTTCAATTGTTAATTAATATAGGATTTAATTCCACTGGAATTGATGTTTATTTTCGATTTAAATATCATATTAATCACCTATAATGTAAAAACATATGAGTAGAGCATTACTAATTAAGCAGATTCACTGTTTCTAGTTCCTTTAACTGGAATCAAAGCGATCTTATTTTAATTATTTAGAACTTATCCATTTATTTATACATTTTTCATTAGTATTCAATTTAAGTTGAATTTTTATTTAATCTAAATCATTGAATCTTCTCATTTTCATCTTTTTTATCACAAATACAATCAAATAGATTACTTTTTTTAATGAATAAAATTTGAATAACGCATCTTCTTATTCCTAGGATTCTGGTTTGTTAGTACAAGAGAACACACGGTGTTTCCCATTAGAATATGTTGTATACCTATGTTTAATGAACCAATAACTAATTCTTAATTATTTCAAATTGTTTTCATATGCTACAAATGGGATTTATTTAATACATCACATTTTAATATGTCTAGGAAGGATCATGGTCAACCCAATTAAATGGCATGTAACATCTGTATAATACAAATAGTCCATAAGTCCAAGATATTTTGTGTATTCTCTTAAATGACCTACATGAATGGTAACTATGTAACTTTGAGACCATATTTTTTATTTCCCATTTACTATCCATGTAATCCATTATTTATCCGGGCATGTTTACATTCCAAGTCCGTGGGTGTTTTTCATGGATAGAAAGTGAGAAATATAGAGGTCATATAACTAGATTGTACACACCATGTTTATTACCAAATTATGTTTAATTAAAATTAATTTTTTATACTTATTAAACATCATCGACATGTTTTTTAGGTCATTTATTTGTCTATGTAAACTCCATGTGATGGGTTTTATATATATTAAATTTCTAATTGATTTCTATGTAATGTTTGAAACATCACATCATGTATAACTCATAATAAAATAATTAAACTCAATGAATTGAAACACAACACACAACATAAAAATGGTTTGTTCTATGTGTCATTTATTTTTCTATGTACATGCCATGAAATTACATGACAATTCATGTATATCACATGTCACATCAATAAATAGTATATGAATACAATACACATTGGGAATCTCGGATGGGTACTAACCATGTTTCCTATAAGGTAAAAGTTGTTCACATATTCAATTTAAGATAAATTTAATTAATTTTTTAATAATGATTACGGATTATAATCTCAAGGAATTTTCAATTAGAATTTAGATAATGGAATATTTTAATTAAATAATATTATTAATTGATTCGAGCATGATTTATCATAAATTAGAATGATTAGAATTGAATGATATTATATTAAATGTGTAATTCATTTCTTGTATGTAGATAACTATAACCATTTAATAGACCTTTGTATATGATTTTTTCCCTTTTTAATTTATTATTATATTAAATTTATATCATATTCATGATCCCGCCTCCCATTATATAAGGACCTACAAGTCCATGGTTTATTTTTTAAATACCTTGTAACGAATATTTTTCTTATACTCACCTAGGGTCGAATAAATGAATATGTAATGGATAGATCTCCCAAGAAAGTGGAGGCAATTCATGTTTGGAGTTGATTCAAAACCAATTCAAGATATATACATAGGTGGAAAGGTGGAAATCTGCAAAAAAGACCATAAAATGGTTCAATGTGTTTTCATATAGGTCATTAGTTAGTTTATCATCCTCTAGATAAAGTAACCATTACTAAAATCTCATGAACATACCACTGTTATTTTATTTCTATAAATTTGTGTGCTTAATTCATTGTGGACATTTTTTTGTGATCGTATGAATTAATGAATTAACAATCATATAAGATTGAACTAAAATAAATTAGATTCTGTGTAAATTTTATCTAAGACATGGTTAATCCCATAAATAAGTCTACTTAAAATTTATACTCATGTAACAAAAAAATGGGAAAATTTCAAAAAAAATATAAAACCCCTCAATTATATATATTATTTCGGTGTAACATTCCACTGCATAAGTTAAACATTAACTATAGTTCAAAGTGTCTGACCAGAAAACTTCATAGTGCTTTCAATTGTCAGTGAATTCTAATATGATGTTTTGGGTTGAATTAATGTAGTCTACATCAAGAGTTGAAATAAAAAGTACGAATTTGAGTGGAAACGTTTGAGGAAATGTAGTCTAAGAATTTCAAAATTGGTTTGTACACTCAATATATCAAGGAACACTGAGTTATTGATGTTGACATTTTAATGCATACCCAAAACCCATAAATTAACTTTTTAGGAAAAATTCTCGGTTATGAGGAGGTAAATATGGGTCATTACCACTATAATGTACTAGAAAAGGGATATTTCGAAGATAATGGTGAGGGATATTGGTTTTTGATAAAATATACTGAGATTAATAAATAAAATATAAATTTCTTATTTACTTTTATTTGATAAAGTAAAAGAAATTTTCTATTATTATTTTTTGAAATGGAAATAAATATGACTTAAAATATATCACTCTAATATATACTAGAGAAGGATAACCTTTCCATAGGCACTAATTATGGAAAAGGATTTTATGAGTTATTATAAACCATAAAAGAAAATTGTATGTTCTTAGATAACTTATTCCTAAAGCCCCTGGTAAAGATTCTAGTAAGGAAGAGTTATCTCTTTTAGAAAAATTTAAATGATGCCATATATGTTCAATATTTCATTCTATCATCCTTGACTAATGGTCATTTTAAGAATCATGGGTACATTTATTCATATTTTATGTTATCTCACCATCGGGATCTCTATCAAGAGAAGGTGACACAAGAGAGATATGAGATCTCCAATTCTTTGTTTACATTTTTCATTGGGGAGTTATCACCATATAGGTCTCATTAAGTCAATATTATTAGATATATTGAAATATTATACATCATAAGGATTAAATTCCTAGATGTGTTTCACATAGATCTCATAATTTCATTGCTACCCAATTTCTTCTCTAGTTTCAATTTTAACCCTAACATGAGAAATAATGATATGTTTCTTTCAGATCTTCTTAATTTTATTTTCCATGTTTATAAAGACATTGTTTTTAACAAACCTATAATCATAATGGTGAATAAAAAAATTAAAAACAAGGAAAAGGGTCTTAGGACCCATAAAAAGTTTAAATATCTTAAGCATCATCCTTCTAAGAAGTGGAAGATCCAACGACATTGAAAATAAATGGAACTAGTATGTTTTAATTATAGAAACCAGTTCCAGTGCAAGGGTAATTTCACCCAAATGAAAGATGATTCTAATTGTGCATTCGTTATTGAATGCTATATTTCAATATTTAGACATTAGGTTTTAGATAAAGCTTTTAGTTCTCATGTGTGTATCTAAATTAATGAAACACGTAGATTTTGAAATATTCCTAGAGGAAGGGTTGATCTGTGGGATGTTAATGGGGAGGGACTAGATGATCTATCCAATATATACTTCCCCCATTAATTTACATTGGGAATGATATGGGTTTTAAGAGATTTTTATTAAGTACAAAATATTATCAAAAATATAATTTCTGTATCCTTCCTATATATATATAGTTTGGTTTTCTATTTTTAAATAAAATATATTTCTTTTATAAAGACAGTATATGTTATGAAATGGAACATTTAAATAATGGTATTTATTTATTAAATTATGATAATAAAGTATTAGTAGTTGATAATGAATATTATTCTCATCACTAATATAACACCCAAAAATTGCATCAATGTCTTCGTATGTAAATGATAATCATTGGAAAAATATCTAACAAGAAGGTTATTTATAATCTCTTAAATTTAAACCACATGGATGAATAAATTCCAGTTTATAGGAAAAAATGACCAAACCATCATTTATTGGATAGGTTGAAGGTGCCACAGAGCTTCTAGGATTGGTAAAAAATGATGTGTGTACACTATTTATAGTAGATTTTATAGGTGGTCGTTATTAATTTATAAGTTTTATTGATGACTTGAGTCGATATGGATATGTCTGATTGACGAGGTATAAGTTTGTGTCCTTTGAAAAATTCAAATAATTAAAATAATAGAATCATCATGAAAAGAAGTTAAAGAAGCGTCAATCACATTGAGGTGGTTAATATCTTAAAAAATAGATTGTTGGATTTATATGGTAGTTTGGGATTATTTATTAACCCACTCCACCTTACACACCATAGTTGAAAGATGTTATTGAAATGAGTAATTGTACCTTTTAGAGATTTTATGATTGGTGATGATTCATCAGATATTATATTAAACTTTTGCAGATATTAATTACAAACTACATCATACACACTAAATTGAGTACTAACTAAATTGGAAAATGGAATTAACATTTATATATGGACTAGAATGAAACTCTTCTTTCATATACTTGTTTATGGGGGTTGCAAGTCATTTGTTAAGGCCTTCTCTAGAAACAAACTAGCACACCGGGGAATAATGTGTATCTTTATAGTGTATCCTAAGGAAATAATGTCATAATTATTACACAACCCCTTAGACAAGAAAGTGATTCTCACCTAAAAAGACATATTTTATGATATGTAGCATAACCTCAAGAAGGATAGTAGGATCAATAATGACTTCTATGTATTTAATGTTCATGATACACAAGAGTTGGAAAGGAATAGATTCCATAAGTACCCATTCAAAAAGTTTTTAATGGACCATATGCAATATATAGGAGCACCAT
Organism: Viscum album; assembly: GCA_963277665.1. NCBI lineage: Eukaryota > Viridiplantae > Streptophyta > Magnoliopsida > Santalales > Viscaceae > Viscum > Viscum album. The sequence continues at coordinate 1,014,248,038 of OY728120.1, read as the reverse complement.
AGAGATAAGGGAACTATAGATATATTGTTTTCTAGTCACCAAATATGGTGACTCATTATTGATTAACAATAATGAACCAATCTCATAAAATTATATAGTAGATATCTCAGGAGTTACAAGATGGGATGATTCCATGACTTCTAAAAGGGATCACATATATCATAACCATGTTTGGGTTCTGTTTGATTCTCTAGTTGAGGAAGACTCTATTGGGTAAAATGGGTATTCAAGATAATCCTTTACATGGAATGTAATGTAAGTACCTATAAAGAAATTCTATTTCCTAAAGAATTTAATTAATGTCATGAAATTGACTACAAAAAACCTTTTCATCGTTTTCAATGTCTAAATCCATTAAAAGTATACTTTCAATAGCTACTTACCATGACTATGAAATTTGGTAGATGAATATTAAAACATATTACCTTAAAGGGAACTTTCATAAAGTTTACTATATGACACAAATGAAATGGTTTGTGGCTCTAGGTGATTCCAAAATGATATAAAAGAAATATATATCCATTTAAGGATTGAATAAACCCTCTATGTCATGGAAAAATCAATTTTTGAAGCTATAAATTTTTTTGGTTTCGTTAAGAATTAATTTAATCCATGTGTTTACAATAATTTTAGTGGTATTGTGTTTATTATACTAGTAGTATATGTTTATGACATGTTACTAATTGGAAACGGCATAACAGTCTTATAATCAATTAAGGACCCATTAAAAAATTCATTCTCCATGAATAAATTAGGTGAAGCAGCATACATTTTAAGAATTAAGATCATTCATGATAGATTCATTTGGGTTATTAGACTATTTCAAGGTATATACATTGACCAGATACTAAATAGATTTCATAAGTAACAATCTAAAAGGTTTTTGGTTCGAGGGTCACATGGTATATATATTTCTATGAAAATTTGTCCTTAGACACAATAGTAGAATATATATAAGTAATATCTCATGTGAATTGGAAAGTGGATCATTCATGTATGTCATGTTATGTTCTAGGATTGATGTTTCCAATGCATTGATCATGGAAGGTAGATATCAAGCTAATCTATGAGAATAGAATTAGTATGTTATTAAGGTTATACTTAAGTATCTGAGATTAACTAAGGATATTTTCATGGTATATATAAGAGAAAAGAAGATAGTCTTCGTGGGTGATACTAATGTCAGTTTTTAAATTGATAAAAATTTTATATAGACATAGTTAGGATATGATTTTAGTCTCAATGGAGGAGCAATGATCTGGAAGAGCTCAAAGTATCTAGTTATTTTAAATTTATTAGTGGAGTTTGAGTATATAGAAGCATCTAATGAATCAAATGATTCTTTTCGGATATGAAATTTTTTTAAGAGCATGATGTGGTACCTACTAGTAAAAAACCTATCACATTATATTGTGATAATACTATAGTGGTAGATATTTTAAAGGATCCAATGTCGCACTAACAGAAAAATAACATACATTGAAAGTATCGTCACTTGAGGGATTTTTATCAAAGGGTTAAATTTGTAGTAAGAATAGTTTCCATGAATGAAAAAATAGTGGACCACTTAACTAAAGCATTATCTCCACATAAGAATGACTATCAAGTGAGATCTAGTTGGAAGAACATTGTTAGTAGTTAACCCAAGTATAAGTGGGAGTCTATTGGAGTGGACTCCCTAGAACTAAATTTTCTATAATTTTTGATAACATGTATTCATTATTATTAATACCAATAAACTAATTATTACATCATGATTTTCCTTCTATGTAACATAGTATGTGATAATTTCCTAAGTGTAACTCTTGCAACAAGAGGTCATGGATCTTCCCTACTATGATGAGAACCCTAAATTGAAGTGAAATTATTCATAAATATATATTCTATTATTGGATGAAATTTTTAAGGGACACAAATAATATAGGTTATTGGCAGTGGAGACTCAAAGGACGTTGAGACAACTTCTCATGGTGTACACCCTTGTTAATTTACAGTGTAGGAGATCATGATAACGAGACCCTCCAATTGGAAATACACAATTATATATGTCATTGGATGTTCCTATTAGTGGATATTTTTATTGTTCATTAACTTTATGTTTATTATTAATGGGTATTATGATTTGGTAACATTGATGTATTGATGAAAAACTTGATGATATATGTTCAAATAGAGGTAGGATATGTTTGGTGTATCACAAGAAATATTTTATAAATGAATAATAAAAGAAATGATTTTTACTTTATGTTATTTAATGGAAGTTGACATCTCAATACCATTGATGTAAATAATACAGACAAAATAAATCCATGTCCTTAGTGTTTGGTAAGAAAAATCAAATTCAAAAAAGTAAAATAAATAGTCATCGAACACATAGTTTGATGGAACTAGCATGCAATTGACTTTATTATAGATATCCTGATAAAGGGATTATATTATATAGTGAGTATTTGTATGAGGTGTTATTTCATTGTGACATTATCTTATTTATCTATAGGAGACATTCCATATTACTAGACACTAACCTTGGAATTTAGGCTTCTTTTCCTAATGCCACAAAAAAATAGGCCTAATGGGACACACACTTATTTTATCTAGAATATCACTTAAATAATAGTATTATTTATAATTTGACATGCTGAGTAAATATTACTCCCGCAAGTGGTTTAACAATTAATATTTTTTTACTTGATCTCATATATTCTATCACTGATTAATTGAGAGAATATTATACGATAAGAGTTTTTAATAAATATTTATTTTCTATGTAGTGAGTATAATATTTCTTTATTTATAAAAGAATAATGTAATGACATTTATTTATTAAAAAAATAGTTTTATCTTGTTTTGATTAATATCATTGGTGAATTTCAGACCGAGTTTAATGGTTATGTGAGAAATAATATATATTATATATTATTTTATTAAAATAATAATTAATTTAATTAGTGTGTTTTGTTATTTCCAGGAAATAATATTAGTTCTATTATAAACATGTGGTTCCATTGGAATAAATAGAAATATTAAAGGAATGTGTGAAATTGTTATTTTCTAGTTTGATTGTTATATAAACCCAACTATATTATTTTCTTAATGGTTTCAATTTCATTTGGTTATACAAAAATGAATCTGGAGGGAGTTCTCTCAAATTCCTAGGGATCTCCCTTTCCAGGAATGCTCTCATGAACGAAGATAGATTCTATTCCAACGCCACTCTTAATTCTATAAAGATCGAAGATATCCATTCCTTGAAGATATTCTTAGGGTGATAAAAAATGATGAAGTGTTATAATCCACTCCAGTAGAACCCAAATATTCCTAATGTGGAATTTGGGAATTTGTGGAGCATGTGTGGATCCCCTATTGAGGGAATATCCACTTGAGTCATATAACACAATGATGGTACGATGTAGAGATGTCATCATATTCATCAATGAAGAAAAATACATCATAAGGTAATTCTAAATTGTTTAAATTAAATATAAATAATATGCGAAGATCTTGTGTTTGCTTACGATGTTCAATCATCAATTAAAATTTTATTTAATTCTATTGGTCACTGTATTTGTCATCTATATACATCTCAGATTAGTTCTCAATTATGAAAAAACTTATTTGGGCATGCCTCATCTAGCACTTTTGCGATTCCTGTAACCTTTTTTTCAATAAGGCTAATGAAGATGGATCTAGTATTATTCATACTATAGTTCTAACCAAGTATATGAAGAGTAGAATATATGGTTCAACTTAAATAAAGAATCAGCTCAAGGAGAGATATCTTTTACCATCATTAGAACATTATCACTCAAAATATCTAAAATTTATCACTACCACATCATCCCATATTATTATTAGTGATGGGGGACCTATACCTCACTGGAAAAGACCTCAATAAAGAGAGTTTCTGAGTCCTATAGAGAACATACACCTTTTCCTTAGTAACATACATTGTACAAGAGGGATTCTTTCTCAAAATGTGGAGGACCACACCTCATCTCTATAGGATTTTTACCTACTCCACTATGTAAATAGAGAAGCATTACCTTAGAGATGATGTAAAATAAAGTGGGTTCTTCCATCATGGAAGATCTATAATCATCTAACAATACTCATCATCATCTATATACAACTATGAAATACTAATTTTATGAAATAATATAATATTATTATAGGATGATTAATATATATATATATATATTCCATCACATTCTATGTTCAAGATTATTATAATATACTACACTTATTTCCAAAATTATCTTATGAGTAAAAATATTTCAAGGATTTTGTATTAATTATAGTATATGGAAATTCCTTTTTGAGTAGATGGAATGTACTATCACTCGGGTAGTATAGTCTTATACTGAAATTTCCAAACTCTTTCGAAGACACTATGTACAATAAAGTAATTGAGTCCTGTTGAGGTGTACCTAGAAGTACACATCGTCCAATCAAGTAGTATAATATAAATAATACTATGAGTACATGTTGTATATTTCATTCCTGAGATACATGGTGTGTGTAAAGCTACACAACCAATATTGAAACACTTTCTTTATCTAATATCTATGTGAAGTACATATTGAGACACTCAGTCCATATAAACACTTTTGTGGCCAATATGGAAATGGTATTTTATATTTTTAAAACATTAAAAAATATTTTCTCTATCACAAGTATTACATGGAATGTTGTAAAAATAATTATACATTATTTAATCAAGTTTCCTAACTTCATAATGCACCAAATGATTATCATTACATAGAGATATCCATTGTTTCTATGGTGTCTAGTCAAGACACAACATATGGTCAATCAAAACACCACTACTTCCTTTATCAAACCTCTATAAAACTTTTATTATCCATCCAAATTCATCATAAAACGATATTAACATTCACACTCATTCAATCCACATCCAATAACCCACCAAATATTATAACTTATCATGGACAGTTGTCGGTTATCTATAATTGAAACTCCATGATGTCTCTCTATATTTATCAAAATTTGTCAACCATGAATATATAATCAATCAAATATGTCATTAATAATTAAATTGAAATGGGATGGAATGTAGAATAAAATATAGGTATGTTATTGGAATGGTAGTTGGTAGGAATTTCTTACCACCCATTAGGGTCTTAGATAATCATTTCTCAAAGAATGTATAATATGGGGCAATGAGGTATTCGATGACTTCTAAAGAGTCATTCCTAAAGAATTTAATGATTCTATGATAATATAAATAAATACAAAATAATGAATAGACACAAATGAATTCATAATTACATTTTTTACTTCAATAATTACATTTCAAGGATAATAAATTTATTAAATTAATTCCATTTAAATATTGAAATAAAAATATATTGAACACTGAAATCATTGTTTCTTTTAATAAAAATACTAATACAAGAATTAATAAATATTGATAATTTACTTTTCATTTCAAATATATGAACTCCCGTTAAAAAAATTATAACCTTATTCAATTTTTAATATTATTTGTGAGATTAAATATTTCATGATGTATCTTATGTTAATTCTAGTATATAATTACTTCATATTCAAATCAATAATCCATTAGAAAAAATAATTTTATTTTTATTTTTATTTTTATTTTTCTCCATATAAACATTCCTTTAGGGTAATCAAATATTAATCATGGTATTGGTATTTAGGGGTACCCATGAATAGTTTCACATTTGTTATAATATTCAAGTAAATAAATTTCACATGAAATATCTAGATGAGAATTTATAATTTACAGGCATGTGATTTTTTTTAGAATACCCCTTTTTAATTACAAATGAACCCACTTCTGATTGTTCTATGCATTTCATAAACATATTTTTAACAAATTTCCACCAAAGGGTTTCACAAAGAATTTCATCATCTAGGGTTTGGATGAATTGATGAAGAAACTAGTTGAAATAAAAAACAAAATACCCATCCTTTTTTGAGATTCATTGACACATCAATAATTCTTTTACTGGCAAAATTATTTGTTATCGTCATCGTCATTACATTATGGTTTCATATCCAAGAACATTGATCTGTTAAGGGAAATTAATGAGGATTATAGAAAGGTTTCCCTATTTAAAAAAATAGTCCTCCTCCCATAAAATTATATAACCTTTCATTTTCCCCCATAAAAAAACTATAAAAACATATTAAACATGTATCAACTCATAAAGTTATAGGTCATTTTTTTCTAAGGAATATAATGTCACTGGTCCCAAGGTAGAATATGTTTCTAAATTTGGGAATTTATCAGAATATTTATGGTCAGAACATCTCAAAAATATTTTTTTAAGTGATTATAGGATTGAAATATATTTTGGTCCCTCATGTGATTATTAGGCCAGGGATGTAGTTACCCACTGTAGTTTTTTGTTACTGAAAAAGGATCATGACACAATAATGGGTATGGAATATTTCAATAAAAGGTTATAGTTGAGGAATCACTAAATATCCAAAAGGGGGAATCACAACATAGAGGATTAGAAGTTATTATGTCACATCATGACTATTTGATATTTCATAATATCATATTTCTTGAGTTTTATATTTAACTATAAAATAAAAAAAAATTAAATGAGTTATGTTGTGGCACATGGAATCATGTCATGTTGAAAAACCATATATATTTCTGTAATTTAAAAATAAAAGTCTCATATATGTAAGATATCATTATAGAAGAGGGTGTCACTCGATGAAGGATACTATTATATATGGTTCCTCAGAACAATAATGTATTCCTTTGAAATATTCTAAGAGGAATATTGGAAATCAATGAACCCTTTTCCTTTCCAATAATTATTTTCAAAATAATGAATAATAGTTTGAATAAAAAAGTTTTCATGATGAGTGGTGACCATGTGGGGTTTTGTTTCATTACATAAACATGCGACACGTTGTGGCCTTATAATAGTTTGGGGTGTCATGTAGTGACTTCCCTTTTTCATGTTTTTTAAAATAAATGGGAGATCCATGTTCTATATTCAATATCTTCACAATTTAGATTAAAGGGGACACTGTGAGATGGCCATTTGGCCAAATTTTATACACCTCCTTCCAATATTTCTTCCACTTCTATGTGGGGTATTCTGGGAGTTGTTTCCAATTGAAATTAAAGGCGTGGTTTTCTCCTTTTCCCCTATTCATATCCTCCCTTATTGGCTGCTTATTTTGGTATCTTTTAGCTATGGATTCAGGATTATTCCATTAAAGCATGGTAAATTTGGACATATATGATCGGTATTTTACTTCACCTGGATAGAGGGAGCCCTATAAGGATAAACATAGTATTTTTATTATGGTTTTTGTGATTATGTATTCCCAAATGATTTTTTGGGAGAATAATATTCATTAGAATTAAATTATTTAATTAATAAAAAATTTATATAAAATTTTTTTTGGAGACTTGAGACATGGGATCAAGATATAGTATGATATTAGTTTAGGTATAAATGGTCTTAGTCTATGATGAGTGGATTTTTGGAATGTGTTTTCTCTATGATGGATGTAAGTGGTCCCTAGTAAACTAAACAATACTCTTGTTGTTTAATGATTTCACATGATTCTATAAGAATATGTGTTTTGGTAAAAGGAGATCAGACTGAGGGAACCCTTGGTAAAGATAAAATGCATTATTGATCCTCTAATAGTTGGATAAAGTACTCCTTTTTACATTTGGAATTTTTATATCACTCTGTGACTAAATTTCCAAAGTGTTGAGGATGAAAATTAATTTTATAAGATGAATCTGGTTTGTTTCATTATTAATAATGAGTTTAAAATGCCCCATTATAGATCTCCATGGGATATTATAAAAATAATGAGAATCATAGGCCTATGGATGACATTTTATATGGTCTTACATCTCATATATGAATAGAAATACCCTCTTGGTGGTGGATTGGTGTCTTTGTGTGATCCATCAGTGGGATAATTCCTTTAAAAATATATATAGTATGATAGGGAGTGTCTCCTCTAGGATATTGGGATGAGAGTTTAGGTAAGGTAGATATTATATGGAACCCTAGTTTGGGTTATGGAATTTAGAATAGGATTTGGATTGGCCAATTTAGGAAAGGGTCAGGTTTGGCCTATTAGATTTGGGGTTAATGAGGGATAATTACTTAGAGTAGGAAAAAATTATTATATAATGGATGAAATTTGAGGAACCTTGAGGATATCATTATTGAAGAAATGGTTATACTGAAAATTTTGATATGTGTAACATCACAAGGTAGGTAATGGTATATGAAGATTATCTGATGAGGCTATATATGAGAAGAAGTTCTTATATATTTATGGATTAGTTCTTAGTAACTAATAACTATTTTTTGGAGTAATATACAATGATTTTTTTTTAATATCCTTTCAATAATAAAACTAGAAATTAATACTTTACCAGAAAACCACTTCTAAAAATTAATGAATTGAATAAAAGGGTAAGAATGCTTGATTAAAAAAATATATAATATAGGAAGCATATAAGTTAGTGTACTGAAAAAAAATGAGCATAGTGGACTTAAATTGATACAATGTATCGTTATTTAAATAAAAATTATGTAAAGCATAAAGTAAATAAGAAACATGATTTAATAAAGTTGTTTGGATAAGGATCTAAGATTAACCCATACATATCGTACCCTAATTTCTTGAATGTTTAAGGTATTATTCCTTGGATAAGATAGTATAAAAGATACCAAGAAAACACATTCATTTTTTTAGGTTTTGGATCCAAAATAAAATTATAATAAACCCTAGCTTCTTAATAGTTGTATATATAAACCTATAAGAGAAATAAATCCATTTATTTTAAAAATATTGGTAGGGAACCTGAATGCCTTAATTTGAGGGTTATCAGCCCTGGAATAGAAAGAATGAATAAAAGATTGAATTATTTATGAAAAATAATATTAAATATTTATCTCAATCTCTCAATTATTAAAAAAGAACACTATGATAGATAGATAATAAATTATGGAAGGTGAGAATGACATACAAAGAATTCGAATTTTTTGTTCGAATTAAGTGTGTATGTATAAAGAGGAGAAATTTGAGAGTGTTTAGATTTTTCATTGAGAATTGAATATGAAGTAGATTTCCAATCTGGCCAAGATGTACTTCATCGGATCTAATATCTCCATGAATCATTATAAATTTATTTGAGTTCAAGGAAGTCATAAAAGAGTAAATTATGTCATTTTTTACCATAAAAAGGCTTTCTTCGATTTCGTATCTCACAGAAACTGGGTAGTTGATCGATTCCTTTGGGTATTTGATATCTGGGTTCTCTCCCAATTATCTTGTGAAGATACCACCAGATGTCTAGAAGTCTACATAAGCAGGCCGGCGGGACTAGAAATAGTACTTCAATACTAGAATTTCAACAATATGACCAATGGAACTGTACTTGTTGCTTAGTGGATCTTGTGGTGGTTCTCTAGTTTCATTTGTGACATTAGATGTCCACTGACACCCCACTAGATAGTCTGTTCTGATAGACAATAGAAGATCCTCCCTATATACAATTCAACCACATTGATTATTCTATTTGGTCTATTATCTCCATATCTCTAATCTCGAACAAATTTACTAAATTACACTAAATTGAAAATCATATAAAACATCAAAAGAGAATGAGATCATTAAAATAATAAAATGGGAGAAGAAAAAAATGTCCTCCATTTTGATGATCAAAAAACACTTGAATATAAATATGACTAATACAACAAGATTTTAAAAATATATATACATAACAAGACACTCCAAGGTAATTTTCAAATAATATACATTTTTTAAATACATATTAATGTACTAAAATCTTGGATACATTTTTCAATAATTGAAACACTAAAACCACATTAAACATTTTCATAAATATTTTTCCATTAATAAAAATCATTCCTTGAAACCATAAAGTAATAATAATACCACAAAATTATTCCCTTTTTATAATTTTATCGAATAAATTATAAATAAAATTAAGATATCACCATTTATTTTAAGAATTTACCCAAATATATTCATTTATTCGAAAAAGTAAAAACAAATAATTTATGCCCAAATTTATGTTATTTGTTTATAATCAAAAGGAGATTATAAAAATACCACTCAAATAAATTCATAAATTATAAGAATAAAAGTAATATAAACAAAATAATTATTTAAAATTTTCATTACCCATCTTTAATGATCCTATGAATGACAAAATTAAACATAAAATAGACTTTGAATTTTTAAATATTTCTATTGAAAATAGAACTAATTGAAGAAGAAGGTCAAAATTTAAAAAATTACCCTTTTAGTATAAAATAATATTCCAATTTAATGGAATATAATTCTCAATATAAAAATGATATTTTGAAAATTAATTTTTCAAATTAGAATAACATTTGAATAAGTTTTTCTCCCTTATGAACATTGTAGTACGAGCAGGATTTGTTCTCCCTCAATTAATGAATTATAAATATATAAATCCAGTAAAAGGATGTAATTATTAAAGAAAAAAACATAAAATACATGAAATAAATATAAGTTATGTTAGAATATAAACTAATAAATTTCATTCAATCATTTAGGTTTATCAATGATTATGTTATTAGACCATAGAAAATTACCCCAGTGTGTCAAACTAGGTGTGCATTAAAGTACCACTACTCATGTCCAATGTGAAATCATATTAAAAATACCAACCCAACATTTACAAGTTAATAACCACTTGGATAATTTTCATCAAAACTGTATCCACATGTTTATATACATATAGTAATTTTTCCCTTGGTCTATCACACTCACTTAACATTACCAAAATAATAGAAACTTTAAAAACAATAAAGGGTAAAGTAAATATTTTATTTTTAATTCACTTATAAAAAATTTAATTAAAAAAATTAATAACTTGTTATTTCCAAATATAAGGAAAAGTTATCATAAGATAATTGTACCCAAATCACATTTAATAAATAAAAATTGATCAAGAGTTAGGGGTTCAATGAATATATTATCTAATTTAATGTTGGAGTAAAAAAGCATTGATGATATTACCTTTAAGAAAGTGATATCAAAGAAATTAGTTTCTTAGAAAAATTTTATTAGTGATATAATGTTGGATTAGATTTATAAAAATACAAATAACATTGGTATTATGAAACTTGATAGAGATATGATCATATGTAATCCTAAATTACAAGAATTTATATTTCATCCACATGATTTAGGAAAAACACTTAGCTATAATGTATTACACATATTCAATAAAAATAAATATAAAATTTTTCTTCTTACTACTCCATGGAAAGAGGTATTTTCCTAGTAGGTGGAATGTCCTACAGGTATATTCTATTTATTTTCCATCCTCTAAAATCCAAATCTCTAAAATAAGTATGTTCAAAATAATTATCCTTTAGATAAAATAATACAACGGTTTTATCTCCTTAAAAATATCCAAATATTCTTTTAAGAGATTTCAAATGAGATTACATTCAATTTTATAAAAAATGGTCACAAGGAATACACTAAACCTAATGTTTGGATAGAACATAGTATAATAAATAATAACTCTAATAATACTTATATAAAGCTTATTGTCAATTGATTTACTATCTTGATTCAATATTAGTTTACAATTTATACTCATGGGTGTACTTATTAAATTAACTTGATCAATGAGAAAATGTTTTAACATACTATTACTATAATTACATTGGTTTATAAAATATCTATAAAAATTTTCAGATATTTTAAAACTAAGGAATAATTTGAGTTCTCCCATAAAACTAATTTGGAACTCTACATTCATTAAATAATAAATTTAATTGAAAATATACTATTTAATTGATCTAATAAAACATTGTCAATATGCATTTAATAAATTAAAAAATAATTATAAAAATACTTAAAAAAATATTGGGATCTTATTTTCCCATTTTAAAACTAGATGAAAAAAGTAATTTTATTAATCTTTCATACAAATCTCGAGCAGCGTATTTTAAACCATAGAGATCATTGGTTAACATGAAAATTAAATTTGCAAAATGTGGATCATTAAAACTAGGTAGTTTTCTAAAAAATTATAAATACAACCGTTTAGAAAATAACTTTTGACATCAATTGGAAAAAAATTAAATTTAAGTGAGTAGTGAATGAAATTGTGATTCCAATGAATTATTTATAAGAAAAAGGTGAAATAATTTCCCCATAATCAAAACCATCTTCAATATTATATCCTTTAGAAAAAAATATGTCCTAGTTACATGTGATATTACCTTTCTCATCTAACATATTTTGAAAAACCAATTTGGTTCTAATATTAGGATGATTATTGGGTTTTTGTACAAGATTCAAAATATTTTTCCTTTGAAATTGGTTCAACTCATCTACAATGGAATGTATAAAATTTTAATTTATAATAGAATCATCAAGGATTTCAGGTATAATGTGATATATAAAGAGTTTATTTTTAACATCATTAATGATCACCCTTCTAGTATGATTTATATATTGTATTTCACTGATAAATTTCTATAAGGGGTGGTCTTTGGATTCAACCCATTATTTGTTTAAAGGAGTATATGTGGGTTCATGTTCACATTCAATTTCATTAGATGTTTTAGTTTTTAGTAACATTTTTCTGAATCAAAAATGATTGATACTAGATTTATTGATTATTAAGTTGGTAAATATTGATGAAAAATATGAGTGTTGACGTATCAATGAAGAAAATTGTATTTCTTTTGCAATATAACTATTGAGACCACTTGTTGAAGATAAAAAAATCATCAAGTGACCCTCAAGAGATTGTTATATCCCAAAGATGATGGTTAGCATATGTTTTTGACATTAAGTGTCAACAACGTGGTGTCTTTCCAATTGTATATGTACAGAGACATACTATAAATGAATCTCATGTAATTTATTTCATAAGAGTTAAACCTTACCAAAATGATAAAGACTACTCTTTATAGGTCGTAATGGTTGGAATTTTGATATTGTAGTTTTATCTATCTACGCTGAAGATTATACTCTATATTGTAAAATGTTTGCAACGAAGGATCCTATGTTGTAGTGAGCCCATCTATATTGTAGAGGATATATTGTAGGAGAACTCAAAATTATGTCTATGTCAAATTCCTAATGACTATGGTACATTGTTTATGGTTATTCCACAATGAAGAATGGAGAATTCAAAAAAGAATCACAACCTTGGTTTCTTAGTAAATCCATCATGGCCCAATATTTATCTGATAAATATCAACTATGCAAGGGATATAACAAGGCTAGCCGACCAAGACAGATCCATTGAAAAGGTGTTCATGCACGAGGGTAGTCCTATTCACATGGAATTTTTGGTCATCAACATAGAGAAACAATGTAGATATAGTGGTTCATGCCTTAGTTCAGCAGAATAGTGGAAGCTACGAGTGGACACCATTACTAATATATCAGAGGATAATGGAATAGATAGGTTTATACACAGTTATGAATATAATGGAGTTTCTGATGTTGATTGCATTTATCATAGGCTATGTGTCAACCAAACATACCATGGGGTAGAAGTGTTTTCTGAAGAATTGTGTGCCTCTAAAAAATATGAGTTGTCCCTGTTTTGGAATTGTTTTTATAGTACAAGGGTGTTCTCAAAGGAATTCGGATCCACTAGATATTTTTTATTATCCAAGGTATTTATGAAGGAACATGTTATATTTTTTTTAAAATGATGTATTTCATTCACTATCTATGCCTTTCTACATAGAGTTTCTAATTTTAATTGAACCATTCAATTACATGATCTTCTTTCCAACATGACACCATGTTGAAATGTTATTTCCAAACCACAACCAATTCTGTGTGATATGTAGTTTGAGGATATCATTAACAAAATCATTCAGGTTTTATAATAGTGTTAAAGGATGATTTCTGTGGATCTTGTAAAAAACCATGTTTTAGTATGCCTTACCATGCCACTATGAAGCCTGTAGAGTTGAAGGATTCACTATGGTTAATAAAATCTCTCCATATAAGTTTCTCAATAGTAGGTGCTACATCATAGTCTTTTTGAGCACATCATATCCAGGTGTTCCCTAGTATCCATGATCATTTATTTATTAGCAGTTATTTATATAAATGGTGTAGTAATGATGAATAATTTATGTGTGGTTTTTTAAATCCATTAAATTATCTCACCAAGTGTATGATTGATGGCTGAAGATCTACCCCATATCAAGAAGTTAAGATCAACAATAATAAATTGAAATAGGAGTGTTTCCTCTTCATATCCAATATATCAATAAAAAGAGAATATAAACAAAGGAATATATTCTTTTTTTAATATCCAAATTCATGGAAGAGAAGAAGAATGTTTTTTTATTAAGATGTTGGAAGATTAAAGATTCAAAAACCATTGAGTACATATCCATAGGAGGAGATTTTTTATTGTGCATATAAGAAATTTCAGTTATTCTAGGTATTCAAGAAATAATAATACACTACATCATGGTTTTTTTGCAACTGCTGAGGAATCATCCTAGAAGAACATCAACAGAGCATATATTCATAAAAAATATTCAATCCTAGATACTTTTACTTGTAAATGGACCAACATGTACATAAAGTGTGAGTGTATATTTTCTAGGGTTGTGTAAAAATGAGGAGGAATAAGGTAATCCTTTACCCTAGTAGTGATCCAAAGAGGGAACATTCAAGGGACTGACCCTTTGGAAGTAGAGAGTTATACCTAAACTTTTATGAGTAGGAGTGACCTAGCCTCAGACAATAGGAAGTGAAGGTTGTAATGTTGGAGAACTAAAAAAATATTAGTTTCATGCACCTTGGACTAGCCTTTTGTGTTCAACCAATTAAATAATTTGTTTATATTTATTTTATATATGAACACCAAAATAGATCATCAAACCATAAGCATATCTTGCTAACGAGTATAAAAAAGTGACCCTCAATGTTGAGAAGTCAATATCTAAGTTATAAATTGAGTCATTTAATAGTGTATGTGTTTTATTGGAAATTGAAAGTATATAACCCAATTCACCCCCCCCCCCCATTTTTATATCACTCTAAGAACCTTGTATAAGTCTAAAAAGTGTTATCAAAATGGTATGTTTCTTTATATGAATTTGTTTCATTGATATTATTCATCTATTTATTAAATTCAAAGTTTTAGTTTGACCCTATATCAAGGTGGGACATGGAAAAGGGAATACAATTTAAAAAGAATCAAAAATAAAGTGGAATACATCTATCTGGATCTGTTTTTTTTTATAGTGAGATTCATATAAATAGTTAGGAGCCTGATCAACCATGTTATATTGGGACCATTGTTGATGAGGTAATCTCAACTAGGCTAAAAAGAAACAATTCCCATTTATTAGATCATCTGCACCAAAAACTACAAGAATTAGTTTTCATGCATAAATAGGTAAATATGTCTCCAGACATTAAAATAAAAATTCTGGAAAATAATGTAGAAAATGGGACGGGAAAAAAAGCATTGTTGAAGTTGAAACTGACCACGGGGACAATAATTTTTAAAAAATAAAACATAAAATGATATCAAAAAAGGTAGATAAACTCAAAAAATATTAAAAATATATGATACTAAACATGGTAGAGTTTTATAATTTCATGTTAAATAAATACAATCAACACGGTCATATAGTATAAGTTGTTGATGGGAATAATAAGATACAATAAGAAGTATCATGCTTCCAATATGTTGTTTTTAAAATGAAATCTAAAATGATGTATTATGAGAACATGTTTCATAATATTAACTAATCCTTGTAAGATAATATGTTTTATGGGATTTCTCTTAAGGTAGAATTTAGTGCTCATATTGAACCAAGGAGAAAGAAAATTCAACGGTTGGAATAAGAATTAGTTTCATCCAATAACCAATTAGATGACATGACAAATCATAATCTCAAGACAACATTTAATTTCAAAATTTATCTCCCTTTTGTATGTCATTGTAAATAAATTAATACAAATTCTATCTTGGAGGAGAAACAAAAAAATATTTTCGTGTCACAAAGATCATGCTTCATGCATAAAGCTGGTCTCGGATAGGAAAAACACCACAAAAAAATATAAAGAAGATAAAAATAAATACTCCCAGGAAAAGGGAATGTTATTATAGTTCCATTAATAAAATAAAAGAGACCCCATAATTGGTAAAAAAAATAGATGAATGAAGACTCAAGGAAGACAAGGTAGCATGCGTCACTTTTTTGGGATACATGGACACACCATTAGTTTTTGTATTGAAGAAAGGTGATGTATGAAATTTTTATATTCTTGTGGAAACCCAAAGATACTGATTGACTTAGAATAGTAAAGTAGTAATGGGTTTCATCCCAATAACTATTACCTTTTAATTGTGTACAAAGGGGATGTTTCATAGGATATTCAGTATGGGTTATAGGTAGATTTTCAGAGATATCCAAGGGAAAATTTGTTTCCATAAGAAACATATTTCCATGAAAATATGAAGAAGGATCCTTTTTTAAATATAGATAGATATAATCTTAGAATTTATCTCTTACCCATAAACATCCTAGAGATATAAGAAAAGGGCTGGGAAGAAAAAAAGATATTACTAAATGATAAAATCAAGAAGACCCAAGAGAGAGGAACATCTAAAAGAATGTAAATCATTATGAGACTTGGTAATTCATTAATTGATAATAAAGGTAGAAATAAGATTTAGGGAAATAAAAATCTTTCTATTCTTGGAAAATTATCCATTTGAGGTAATGTTTCCTAAGAAAGAACATATGTTGTCAAAGAGAATACACATAAGGATTTTTAATGGTGGTTGGATTCCATCAAATCATGTTCAGATCTAAATATGGATTATAATATTAAATAAAATGAAAAATGTTGGTCTTTAGTGACTCATAATCTTCCTTAACATGGGGAATTTTGAGGAACCAGTCTACCCATATTCTCTCTTTTTTCTAACTATTTTGGAAGAGATGTTGAATTAATGGTGGTATATGATCCATTAGGTATTTTTTATTGAAAATAACAAGTGATGAGAGATAAGAAGAAGATATTATAAGGCCAAAAACCAAGTGATCTCAGTAATCTTGAATATTATTAAATAGTAAATAATAACTGATAAAAAATTAATTTTATATTCATAAATTATTCTTTCTAAAAATTGGTTATGGTTCGGTATCTTCTGATCTTTTTAGGATGTCAAATAAATGATTAAGAGTGTTTTTTCAATAGTTGGTACCCCAATTTTGTACACAAAAAAGTGATATCAACAATGGAGTAAATATATAAACACATAGGGGGATTTAGTTAAACATATAATTTTATTAATCCTTATCGTATGTCTTTGAACCTAGTAATTATCTGAAAGGAATGGATTTCAAATGGTGTCATTTTTTCTACTTGAACAACTAATGCAACAAGTGGTGTCAAATTTTTATCAATTTTTTTCAATTACTTCATCATTTGGTATATTTTCCAATACCATGTACTTCAATGTTATGTACTAATTTTTTTTATGATGTGATGAAGATCATAGATTTCATTTTGAAAATGGAAAAACCAATTTTGTTATGTGTTCTTATTTGTTTTCATGATTTACACTGAAAACCTTGTTGTTATCCATAAAAACTCTTTTTCCCTACACTGAGATCCTTATTAGTCATCTTAGAGGATTTATTAACTTCTTAAGTTATAATTGGAAAATTCACTAAGTGAATCTCCTGTAAAAAAATATTTGGAAAGGATATTTTCTTATATAATATGTGGTTTCAATGAATTTAGAAAATAAACATGTTTTTTATGCCAAAGAGTAATGAATTTATGAAATAGGGTGAGAAAATAGCCTTCGTTATAGAAGAAATCCCAAAAGGGTTGTTTTAAATTAATGTAATATTTACCTTTCTTATGGGGGAAATGATGTGGATATGATATTCCTTCCCAAAATTAGGAGAGGGATGAAAGGTGAATTCCTAAATTTTTATAAGGAAGATTGATAGGCCCATTGCATTTTAATGGATCATTGTATTTCATTGAAAATAATGTGGAGTAGAGGATATCTTGTTAGGATGAATATATCAATAATGGGTAGAAAATACATCCAAGGGTTCATTGTATTGGGGTAAGAAAAATTATTTTTTATATGTTAAAAAAATAAAAAGGAATCAATCCCAAATGATTGATGTTATAATTTTTGAAAATGATGATACTCAAGATTTATGACCATGATGTTTGTTGACATCTTAATGAATCAATTTGGATTTTCTAAAAATGACACTATTTTTCAATACATTTTGAAGATGACTAATGTGGTGAAGAGATTCTTGGGTGATTGGTTGATCCCAAAGATGACGACCAAGGAATACTATTCCTATCAAGTATTGAAAAACTGATTATTGGTTAAGTGGATATTTGTAGATAAATTCCCAAAGTGATGTTCGTGGGGTGTGTTTCATAAGATTTCAAGTTGGCCAAAATGATCAACCCCAATATATAGTAGTGGTCTTCCTAGTCATTTTTAGGAGTTTTTCCATCTACATTGAAGATTCTGCTCTAATTCATATAATTATTGTTACTGAGGATATTACGTACTTTTGAGTCTTTATATTCGATAAAGGGGATATTGGAGGAAAAAACCAAATTATATTTACCCTCTATTCACCATGACTATGCTATGGGGTGGATGGTAGTGCCTCAAAAAAGGATGGATGATTCCAAAAATAACTCTAAACACGGATGCCTATTCAATACAGATAAACCCTACATGTGTGGGAGCAAGCTTAACCACACAATATAACCATTAAGGTCATCTGGACCCGAAATTACCAGAGAGAAGTCAAGAATGAACATGGTCAGAAATTTGAACATGGAAGTAGAGGTCTACGCTATAGGGGACCAGTTCAGATGCATTGGTAAACTCCGCAAGGAGGTGGAATAGAGGAGGCTAAGATTGGACCTTCTTACTAACATCTACATGGTTGAGGAAACAGACAGGTTTGAATGTCGTGATAAATATGAAAGAGTTTCTGATTTGGTATGTATATATCTCATGATACATGAAATCCAAATAGACCATGTTATAGAGGAGATTTTATAGGAATTATATGAATCTTTATACTGTGTGGTGTCCACACTATAAAATGATGGCTACAATGTAGAGGGGTTATCGGAGGATTTCTAATGCATTGGATATTTCATGTTGTCAATCAAATAGATGAAGAACCATGACTATGTTTTATTAAATATAAAGGATTACATTCCTCAATTATTCCTTTTAATGTGGAGTGTCTCAAATTAACAGCTGAAAATAATTAAGGGTTATTCATTCCAATAAGAGATCACATCATAGTGTTGAGTCCACACCAGAGCTAGTTTGGTAAGAGTAATGGTTTGGGAAGGTCAAGCCTGAAATTGTGCACGTTTTATGAAGGTGTTAATGGGTGTATTTTTTGGATCTAGTAAAAAAATGGACCCTATCAAAATTTACCAAACCACACTTTAGTTATTTCTAAACAGTTTAATGCTGAACTATATTTGAAAAGAAAACACTCTAATAAAAGTTTCACAATGGGAGATGTGAGGCCATAGTCGTTCATACCACATTGCAACCATGTGTTTTCTAGTGTCCTTGATCATTTATTTGATATTTATATCTAAATAGGGAGAACATATCATGAAGGGGGAGAAATTATTTCTAAGGATTCATTGAATAAGGGTGAGAAAAGGTTTATTATGTGCTTTCAAAAAAAGAAGGGGGAAGATCGTTAGCCATCACAAAATATTTATGTATGGTTTATTAACAATGAGGTTGGTCAATACTAATGAATAGGATGTTCCTTGACATCATAATTAATCATGTTGTATTTTTTTTAAAGAGGACTATTAAAAAAACTTGATGCAAATGACCAAAGTGGTGAAGTGATTCTTGGGATATTGGTTGATCCCAATGATGATGGAAAAGTTATATTGTTGATATCAAATGTCAAGAAATTTATGTTTGGTAATGTGTGGATATATAGATACATTCAATATGTGAGATTCATGGAGTGTGTTTCACAAGAGTGCAGGATGGAAAAAATGTGGAAGACCCCATTATAGTGGTTCCCATGGTAGAAATTTTTGAGAATTGAGTTTTATTCAACATCATCAAAGATTCTACACTATTATTTATAATGTTTTGAATCAAACAATATTTTCGCACAGTCAGTCCAACTATGACATATAGGATATATTGGAGTAGAACACAAAAGTATGTATAGAATGTAATCATTGTGACTGCACCATAGTATTGATTGTTATGCTACAATGAAGAATGGAGGATACCAAAAAGAATTCCACCCATGTCTACCCAGAAAATCCAACTCTTACCTACTTATGTTGGATAATTCATCACTATGAAAGGGAACTAGAAAGGATGGCCCACCATGGTGGAACTAAGGAGAATGAAAGAAAGCACACAGGTAGATATACGCACATGGAAATAGTGTTCTGTATAGTAGGGTGGTAGCATAGAGGTTGTGGTCCACTCCATAGGGAGGAAACATGGAGGAGGATGAGATAATACCTCATTGATCATATCTAGAGATTTTATTGAATGGACAGGTTTATATGCCTCTAGAAATATATAAGATTTTTTGATGTGGGATTTAGAATTCTAAGGATATTCCATTGAAAAAATATATCATAGTGTAGAAGTATTTTATGAGGAATTTTATGCCTATGGAAAAACTGATGTGTCTACACCATATAAATATTGATATATCATTGAGGTGTTCTTTGATTATTTATGAGACATTGGATATATTTTTTCCATGACTGAGAAGACTGATTATGCCATAGTTTCTTTTAAATTGAAGGATTCCACACTGATGTTGTTCCTGGAAATTTTAAGTGTCTTAATTTAATATTAGTATAAAATTTGGGAATATTTATTCATATATTATACCATATTTTAGTGTTCTCTACATGTTGAATCCATTTTAGTGTGAAAAGTAGTTTGAGGAGATTATACACAAAATAATGTGAGTGTTATAAAGGTGTTTTTGGGAGAGTTTTGTATATCTAGTCAAAATTGGGGACAATGACATAGTACAAAAGACTGCATGATAGTGATGTCTGAAGAGTTGAAGGCTAAACCATGGTTTAAAAAACCACCCATCATAAGTTTCATAGTGGTAGGTAGTACACAGTAGTCTTTCAAACCATTCTAGAGTTATGTGTTTTGTAGTTTCCATGAGCATTTATTTCATAGTGATTATTTGAAGAAATATTGAAGGATTTATAGAGGAATTATGATTTGTTTCAAAGATAATAAATGACCTCTCCAAATGTTTGATTTATGGGTGAATAGACTCCCTATATCAAGAAAGTGATATCTAAAAAAATAAATTTATAGAGGGAGATTCTATATTCATATCTTGTGTATCTATAAAAGAATATAGACATAGGTACATAGGATTTCTAAAAGATCCAAATTCCTTAAATAGAATAAGAATATTTTGCTTCCATGATGGGATGGAAGATTGAATATTTGGAAACCATTAAATATATAGATAAATAAGAATATTATATGATGTTCCTAACAAAAAGTTGATTTATTCTTGATATTATGGAATGAATAAGGTGTTTCATCAAGTTGTTTTCATAATAGTAGAATTCATATACCAGTAGAACTTCAATAGAGAATCTATTCATACTTGAAGATCCAATCCAATCTAGTGTTTCTTTTAAAGGTACCTACATGTCAAGAAACATTATTTGGACACATTCTGGATTATTTAGAAAAGTAGGATGAAAAGGTGATCCTTTCAATTAGAATTTATCCATAGATGGAGTTCTTAATAGAGTGGAACTTGGGAAGTAGTGAGTTGTCCCAAAACATGTACCAAAATGATCCCAGACATATGAGTTTCCTAGCCTGAACCACCAAGCAATGCTCTTGGTAATTTAGGTGAACCGACATAATGTTGGTGCCATGATCCTTGGGCTAGCCCAACGTGGTGAATCAAATACTCCAGTCCATATTTAGTTTTTGAATGCACAAAAAAATAGATCAATCAACCAACACATATCTTGATAACAATCATAAAAATGCCATTGTCAATGTTTTGAGGTCAAAATCTTATAGTGAATATGTGACCTTTAATGGGGAAAGTATTTTAATTTTTATTAACAGTGTATACCATGATTCACCCCCTCCTAATGTATTCTCACTCTAATTCTCATTTATAAGACTAAAAATAATGAAACTATATTATTCAATTCCACTATCAATATGAGGATTATATTTGGGAATATTCTCATCAAATATGATTTTCATTGAATCTTCTAGAGTTTTGGTGCTCTTTTGATGACTCGGTGGGATTTACCTGAGTTATATTACCCAATAAAGATGCCTTCATCATATTTAGGGACAAAATTTCCTAGGTTTTTCTTCGTGTTAAGGAAAAAACACTCTAAAAACACCTAATATATCTGTGTTTAGGAATTTTTTCTTTCCAAATTTCATAAAGGGTTTTTCTAAGGATGGGTATTATGATAACACTATTAATGATATAGAAAGAGGTTTTGAATTCCTAAGACTAAAAGTTTTTAGGGATTTTAAATTAATTTAAAATAGTTCTATAAAACTCTTAATGGTTCATATTTTTTCATTTCACAACCCTATTTTGTGGATGTGTTCCAGGAGAAAGGAACAAATGATGATAACATTGAGGTGAATTTTTTTTTATCAAAGTATTTATAATCAAATTCACCACCATGGTCACTAATAAAAGATAAGATCTTGTATCCATTATTGTGTTAGACTTTCTTGAAAACATTTATATTGATTTAAAAGTCTTTTTTTAATGATCCAAGAAATGAAGTTGTGTGTATCCATTATAATCACTGATAATTAAATTGGTGTAATATTTACCTACAACAATGGCTAATTGAGTCGATCCGAAAATATCAAGATATAAAAGATCCAATCCTATAGAGAAGAAAACATTATTTTTATATTTAAAGGAAGATTTTTGTTCCTTAATAAGTTATAATGGATCACAAACCATGTTATCTTTGGAAGACAAAAACTATAAATCTCATACTAGATGGTTATGGTAAATCTTAACTATTTTGTGTGTTTGTGTGTGTGAAATAATGACCAAGAAATCTTCACCAATTCCAAGACTCGTGATCTTACACACATAAAAACATAAATTTTTATCTTGAAATAGATTTTAAATATATAATATAGACACTTTAAAAATATATCTGGTAAATAAAAAATTCTCAAGGAAATTAAAATCTTTACAAAAAATAATTTTCAAATGTAATTTTAAAACATCTATAAAATAATTCAAAAATACATAGAAAATTATGATTCAATAATTTTATAAATAAAAAATCATTAATTAATGTAAAGTTTTATAGACCAATCCTACAAATACTAGTGATTAATATTTGAATCCTCTCTGAATGTGACATATACTCTATAAAACATTTCATGTTGATTGAATTTTGAACTACCACTACAAATTTGACTCAGAAACCCACTATCAATATACAAAGTTTGTACTAAGGTTTTCTTTTTAGGAAACTTTTCATACAAATTATCTAGAGTATAGACCTTTTGGTACACATATTTTCGTTCTACATAAGTTAGCTAACAGACACTTGGGATTGTAAACTTGATTAGAAAAATTTATCTATTGGAAATGTTAGAAGATAGATGAATACATTTTTATATACCATAACTTGGATTCATATTATTTTATTTACAAATTGGATAACCAAATTTCATAAAAAAAATTATAAAATTTATTTTTGGAATATCCATTAACAAAATTAATCTTTTTTTATAATTTTGGGAAAGACTATATTTTATTGAAAAACCAATTATGGGATTACTTTTAAAAAAAAATTGAGAGCATAAAATCATATTTATATATTAATCATTGTGAGTGAATTAAGAAATATTATATTTAATATCATTAATTTTCAATTCAAAATTCTCATAGTTGGGTAGTTATTCTAATTTTAAAAATAAATAATATTTTTCTTTTAAATATTGATTTTTTACAAAACAACTAGATTAAAAATTTATTTTGATCCTTAAATTTTTATGTAATATCTTGAAAACTATTTTTGGAGTTGATATATTCTATATATGAGATCATAAAAACATAGATAAGATGAAAAAGATGAATAAGAAAAGGATGAATGCATATAACTAGTTTAATTGGCTTCATCACATACAACTATATTGGAAAAATTTCACTTTTAACTTTTTTCATAATAATAATTTCTTAACATGAAAAAAAACATAATTGGGGCCTATAGAAGTGGAGAACCAGAGCATCCCTCATAACCATATCCACACCTCCAGAGGAAGTTATGTAAGGTTTAAAATATCTATGAGGGGGGATCCCTGGTAGACTTGGAAGCCAATAAATAAGCCACATGATTTCCATTGTGCTCAGTATGGAGGATCTCAAGGTCATTTGAGAGTTGGACCTTGCATTTGCTGATCAAGTGGATGATTTTATATGGAGAGTAATAGACACCATTGAGGGAGGTGTAGATGATTTTTTAGTCTTTTTTCACTATGGTTATGTTGATATTCCTTGAGTGGAATAAATCAAGGCCATTAAACATAGACTTAGACACCACCATTATAGAGTCACCAGCCCTATGAAAATCAATGAGGTAGAATACCACCAAACCAGTAGAGTCACGAACCTCCTCCCCCCCCCCCCCCCCCCTCTGCATGCTCCCCTAGATGCATACCCCATAATTGTTGAGTTGGAGACAATGGGGTGAGGGAACACAGCACACCCAATGGCCCATCTACAATGATATGGGTGGTACAAAGGTGGGTCTGCTGGTTAAGTAATTCCTGTGAGAGGGTGACTCCTCCCAGTTGTTAATAATTTTGTCCACTTCAAAAAAAAGACACATGGACCTTACAACCAAATCCTATCGTGATGGGTGGGATCTATTATTCCTAGACTGATTTTGAACCTTCAAATTTCACCAGTAGCCTGATTTTGAACCTTCAAATTTCACCAGTAGCCTTCAACCAAAAGGTTTATTTGAGAATCCAACTCATACCTCTTATAAGTACCACTTAACCAACATTGAAAGAGCTCCTCGGTTAAGAAAACCTCCCCTATGGTATTCATGAACTCCCCCATCTCATTCCACAACATTCATACCCACTCACTTTTCAAGAAAAGATGCAATGTGTACTCCTCCTTGGGAAATATTCAGCAGGTGCATCTTGATGCAAGATGAATATCTTTACCTTTAACCACTACCTCTATAGTAATTGCATGAAACCAAATTAACTAAATGAGAAAAATAAATTTAGCTGGGATTACCACACACAAAATATGGATTCCCTAAGGATCTTTGGTTGGATTCAGGAGGATCATCGTCTTGTATAACTTTGTTTTGAACCAACACAATGGGGAGCCAATGAAAATACATTGGTTTGGGGACTCATCCCTCATAACACATTCAAACATGTTCTCTAAGGATGGTTTGATAATATAATTGATAAATGAGGGATGTTAACTGGGCTCTATGAAGGTCAAGTCAGGTGAAAGACACCCTAAAAATTCCACTAACCCACCATCCTAGTCTCATTCCAAGAAATTAATGTAATCCCAACCCAAGATGCATCAAGACTAATCAGGGAGAACTGGGATGCATCCACATAGTGAGTTCCAAAAAGAGGAATGGATCATTCCTTTCTCTCTTAATTCATATCCATACTTCCCTAAAATGAACAAGCTCCATAGGGACCTCCCCTCAATCACCTCCCACGTGAGTTTTCCTTACAATAACTATATTGAATCTCCAACACTCCTTATTTTGATATCCCCTTGCTGAACTAATTTCAAAAGTTTGTTCCACTATGCCCATAAACTTCTACACTCTCCTTTATAATCCCATAAAAAAGTTTCTAAGATATTCTAAATATATCTGATAATAAAATTGGGGGACTTGAGGGTATTTATGATATACTTGGGGATTGATGACAATACATAGTTGACAAATGTAATCCTTCCTCCAAATTAAAGGAACCTATTTTTCCAATTACTAATACAATTCATGATCTGATTAATAATACCTTCAAATTTCATAATCTATACTATGTCCAGAACTATATGGGCACCCAAATATATCATAGGAAATTTCTTACATAGAATACCCTTGATGGATTCAATGTTTCTCTAACACCTTTCAGTAAAAGAGGGTGGGAAGAAGACACCACTCTAAACCTGGTTTATGACTTGACCACTCCATTTATCACATTCCTCCATAATATAATTAAAACCTCTCATATAATAGAATTTTAAATTAATGAAGAATAATAATTCATCATCATAGAGGGGATGTGAACCCCCATAAAGGTGAATACCATAGTGGTAGGGGTGAAGAAGACCTTGATTCATAACAGAGGAAACGTATATTCTTTGATAATTTAGGGACAAGATAAATATTCTTAGAGGTAAGGGTTCTACTTTTCTAATTCTCCTAACAGATTTTTGAAACCCACAATAACACCCCATAAAAACAATTTGGATCCAAGGTGAGTTAAAACACTAAAACAACATGTCAATGACACATTCAAAAATCCCATGCATATCATAACCTGAATTATGAAACTCCACTCGAGACAATCATAAGCCATATCCATATCAACTTTAATAACAATATTGGATCCCAACACCTTCCTATTAATTTCTCCAACAATTTATTGGGAAAATCCCATTGTTCCTTGTATAGACTTTCCTTGTATAAATTCATAATGCTCTTCTGAGTCCTATATATGGATAAACCAGGGGAACCTACTATTTGTGATGGTATCAGAAACCTTGTATGAAAATTTTCACATTTTGATAGGTTGGTACTAGGTAATGGAGGAGGGATATCTTACCTTGGGGATAAGAATCATTATAGTGTCCCTTTCAAGCTGAGGGACCACACCCATATGGAAGAAGTCCTGAATGGAAGTGATTAGATAAATCATAATTAAATTCTAGGAGATGGAATAAAATGACCATGGGAACTCATCAGGACCTGATGCACTATCATGATTAAGAGAGGTAACTACTTCACATACATCCATCCCCTTCAGAATTCTTCCCAGTATCCCATTAACATGGGTGGAGATCTCTCTTGGGATCGAATCAAAGGGATTAGCATGGACACTAGGGTATACATTCTATAAACGGTTAGAATTTCACAATAAGGACTTAAAATGGGAACCCCCCATGTCACCTATCAGAACCAAGTCGTTGGTATATAATCCATCCTTGATATGGATGATCGGAACCCTATCATATTTCTTATCCTTTATATAGGAATGTAAAAATTCCATCATGTCATCCCCTTCTCTAAAATAAGAATCTCGGGATCATTCACAGATCCATCTTGATTAATCTATAATAATCTAGTTAAACTTATTTTTTTGAGACCCTAGGAGGCAAGAATATCATCATTCCAGAACTCCTTTAAACTAACCTCCTCACTCTTGATATCCCTTCTAATATTATCCAAACTCATCAAGACAAAGGGTGGAAATATTACCATGAAATGAGATCATGTTTCAAGCGATAATTTTTATCATGGAAGTCAACCCATTGCCCCACCACTAAGTTTAGAACCTCCCATGAACATTTCACCATAGAAAAGATCTTAGTGTGGTTCATCCATTAGTTAGAGAAGAAAAATGTTTTCTCCACCTGAGTTTCTAGACATGAGGTTAATGAGGAGAGGTGATTAGTCTAATAATGCACAGACTAAATGAATTTTATCTATATTATAGAAGTAATAGATGCCTTGGAGGTTTATGAAGAACCAATCTAACCTACACCATGTTTTTAAATAACCGCTCTAGTTATTTCACCCAATTACTAGAGCCCCTCGTACAGTGTTATGGAAGAGAAGGTGATCATGTCATTATGTGGAAGATATATACCACCTTTTTCTTGGAGGGATCCATCATCATGTTGAAGTACACTCCCACCATCCATGGAACCACCATGGGTTAAATGAATTTAAAGGCAATCTAAAGATGATCTCTAAGTCTCAATCCATACTTTTTCCAAATGAAGTAGAATAAACAATTTCAGTTTCCATATTCTATATTAACAGACAACGTTGATTGGTGGTTTTCTGCATATCACCCTAATCAAAGGCTTGTATAAGTCCCATATTTTTGATTCATGGGCTAATGATATATACAATATGTCATGCCAATCCTTCTGGAGAACTCCCCAATATTAAAAGATATTTTCTTTAGTTCAGGATCCACCACTAGAGATACTTTGTTCTTGGACACCTTGGAGGAGAGCTAGTTAATTTTTACCTTGGCTCTGAGATTATGGGTATTACATATAATAACCTAGATCATTCAAACAAGATTCTCCTAGTATTATACCTATGAAAATAAGGCCTCATGTCTTTCTCCATTATAGAAGAGAACATTTTCTTGGCATGAGATCACATTCACCTCCTATTTGAGGGAATACTAAGAATGGAGGGTGACCAAGACTCCATCACTAAAGCCTGAAGATTGAATAGATCACTCCTCCTAGATTCCAGAATGGGGGAGGGACTTTACTACACATGAAGTAGCAAACTGTAATAGTTCTATAGAGAGATCATGAAGGATGGAGGATCTAAAATTTCAGAGGGAGAAAATTTCTGAGATGGTTCATTGTGAAATATTTTCTTCCCATTAGACATACAATTTTATCGGCTGAGGAGATAGGGAAAGAGTTTGGTTGAAAAGAGTGGAGGAAGATAGGGTAAAATGGTATGATAGTCCTACATGGGGAGAGTGGGGGGGACATGGAAACAATGGATGGGTAGAAGGGAGGGAGGAAAGAGGTAAGGATGGTGATGGAGGAACACCAACCACTTCGTGGATCACCATCATAGTGTTGACTTGAATATGTGAATGAATGGTCTCTAGGGACATATATTATCTTCATTTAATGTGATTCTAATTTGGTATTGATGTAAGATGGATGTTAAATTTCATCACTCAGACAATGACTGGCTAAGGGGTGGACATATTCCATAGAAGTAAGGCACCGTGGAGAAATAAACTATTTGCAACCATTCCAAGGAATACTATACTCGATGGAGAGTGTAGGATGGATTGGGAGTCAAGAGGTTGATTTTTTTCACAAATCTAAGCCACTGTTATGTCATGAATCCGGAGGATAGGATTATTCATACATAGAAACTCTCCAAGGGAGTCATCGATCGTATCTTATAAAGAGAGGCTCTTAAAGGATAGTGGGAGGCCAGGAAGGTTCACCTACACCACTCAAACAGAGCACTCCCTTCCTTGGTTAACCTCTATAGAGCAAATAGATAGGTGGATGTGCCTTCGATTGATCGATCGAGGTTTCTGATCCCATTCCTTGATGAAGTCCTCCAAGGAGTCCAGAATGATAGGCTAAGATTTTCTTTTTATCTCTAAAACCCATGCTTGTTGTTTCATGTTTCATTCTTAAAAGAAATTTTTAAAAAGACCCAAAGGTGGATTTTACACCATGAAGTAAGCCACTAGGGTCGATGAGAGATCTAATATAGTACTCGAGTGGAATATTTCTTCTATCTTTTTCTTCTTGTATCACTATAAATTTAGGTACCAAATTACATGGTAAACCACAAAAGATATTATTGACTAAAATTTATATAGAAAATCCATCACTAAGAGATTTTCAAAAATTTCATATGTTAGTAAAATGTGTAAACATCTCAGTAGTAGATCCATTAAAATGCATACTAAATCTCCCAATTTCATTTCTATACATATCAAGTCAAGAATATTTAACTTTTTTTGTTCATTCCTATGTGACTTCTAAGAGTTTCTAGATTTCAAGATCAGTTTTTCATAACATATACAATTAAACTTATTTTTTAATAAACCATAATCCATAGTGTTTGTATCTCTTCGATAAAATTCAAAAGAATAGATATCATCATGTGTCTATTTTATGTATTTTTCACTAGTACAAATATAATCGTGCATAATAATTTTCTATACAGGATAAAAAATACTTCTAATAAAGGTTGATATATTAATCTTCTAATAGTTATCATTTGAATCATCAAAATAAGGTGCATGACCCATAGATTTCCCTTTGGGGGAACTATGGGTATAGGAAGTAGATTCCATTTAAAAAATAAAGTGTATTAAAAATTTCTAAAAATATTTTTGAAAACTAATTAATAATTGAAAAAATTTAAAATAATAGAAAAATAATGAAGGAAAAAATTATAAATCCAAAACCCATTTGATATCAAATTTTGGTTGGACTATGTTAAAATTTAATGAAATAGTGTATTTCCTATTAAAAATTAATATATAAAAAATCATACTTAAATATAAAACAATTTTTAAAAAATTAAAAGGTAAAATAAAGTAGTAATCCAGTTTTATTATATATAATGATATAATATCGAAAGCGTATAAGTGTATTTAAAAATCAAAAATTTGACCGTAGTGGAAATGAAATTATTTGGTGTACCTCAACTTTAATAAATAGGCAATTAATGAATAAAATTTATAAGCAATATGATTAGATGAAGGGATTTGGATAAAGCTCTTTGATGATCCCCTAAATCTCTTACACTAATTTCTTGAGGTTTAAATATATTAGTCCTTGTTCGTTATAGTATCCATGATAAAAAAACTATATTCTTTTAAATTTTTTATAAAAATAAAATGTAAGTACATTTTACCCATGATTTTTAATTGTTGTAGCTATAATGGTAATAGTGGATGAAATATCATTACTTTTAGTAGTTTTAGAAAGAAACTTGAATCCATCCTATTAATGGTTCTGAGAAACCAAATATAAGAAAGGGAAAATAGAAAAAAAAATTAAGCATAATCTATTTGAAGCTTAGTCTTAATCTATCAAGGAATAAGAAAGAAAACTATGATCGATGGAGAATATAGAAGAATAAATGATAATGGTATACAATGAATGTACACTTTTTGATGTAATTGTGAACATGATCATATCTAAGAGTTAATTTAAATTGTGTTAATTTATCATTGGGAATTGTATCCAAAGTATACTTCCAAGCAACCTCGTTTTCCCTTTTATTGTCTCTAATATCTCTAAGAATATTATTGAAACCATATGAGGTCAAGGATGCTAGAGAAAAAGAAACTATTTTATTTTTACCCTAAAAATTTCCTTCTTAGATTTTTTATACCAACACTGTTAGGAAGCCTCTAGATTCCACTGAGTATATGGTTTGTTGATGCTCCATAACCTTTCTATCCATAAACCACCTGTTGGTTAGTAGCCTCCACTAACTATCCAGTTGGAATGCAATTAGATATATTGTTTAGAATTTTCACTAGATGGGTTGTGGACCTATACCAGATGGATGATGGATCTCTAAAATGATCTATGATTTTGGAAATGTCTTTGGCTGGACAGTGACTCCCCACTAGGTGTATGTTGGTGAAAGAGTGAGGAAGATCCTCCTATGGTTTTATTCAACCATATTGAATTTTTATATTGGTTTATTGTCACTCTATAAATATTTTCAAACAAAAATAGTGAAATAAATTTAGATTAAAAGGTTATAAAAGTTAAAAAGTTTTTCTAATCATTAAAATAAGGATATGTGTGATTCATAACAATACCTGGGTTGTTAGTTATGTTAGATATAAGGGATGAGTGGGATTCTAATTGTGGGTTAGATTTAAATGAATTGTGTCCATGATGGATTAGTTCGCTCAGTTTGGGACTTTCATAGTGGAATTAGACAATCCTTAGTACCTACCTAGAGATAGAGAGATTTAGAATGTATAATAGGTTCATTATTTGGATTCCTTCTTCAAATATTTTAGCAGTTATTATAAATTTGTGACCATCCATGGAATACACCAAGTGATGATGTGGTTCAACTGATTCTATAGAACTTACCCTAAGGGGGGTATTTTGGCTTATGTGAGATTATGGCTCAATTATTATCATAATTAGATTGCTTTATTTGATGGTTGAGATGAAAAATTATCCATGGGATCTACCCTAATCGGTAATGTCTTATATTCAGTGATAGGTTGGATCTTTTAGCTCTCTCCTAGTGTCATACTTGATGATGTCAAGATTGGTTATTATCCATAGGATACACACTAAGGGGCCTATTTATCTTAAGTCACAGTTTGGATCCCTTTTTCCCTTCCTTAATTTTCTTCTAATGATATTGAGATAGGTGATTACCCATGGAAACTAATTTATGTGGGATGGTTCATCTTGTGAGAGATTTTACCACTATTTTCCCCCCCTAAGATCTCAGATTATACGACATGATAATTATGATGAGAATTGTTATGATGGGGTTACTAGGGGACCTAAGAAGGGGGATATTGATATGATAATGTTCAATTATTTATTATCCCTGGATATATGGAGAATCGTTATCATGTGATTAGACTTCTAAATACATAGCTCACCCAGGTATGGAACAACTAGCCTTTTTTCCTTGATAGAATTTCCTATATTGAGGTTATTCGAAAATAGTAAGACACCCTACCTAAAATATTTATGTAATAGTCTATATATTCAATAATATGTTATAATTATCTATCATAGGCTGAATTAGATATGGTCAGGTGTCATGGTGGCCTAGTTAACATATGATGACTCAATCTTTTTTCTTATATATTTTATATTTTATCAATTTAAAAATTTCCCATGAATACACATGTTTATAAAGTTTTATATTAGGAGAACTTGGAGAGACCTAATTGAGATATATTTCTCACAACCTACACATGAACTTGAGTGTGAGTGCATATATTATGTTTGTTATATAGTGATCACTATTTATGTAGTATATCGGGCTAGAGAAACATGAAAAATATTTTTGGTATAACATGGTGAGGATTAGGGATTTAGTAGAGCCTCCATGTGTGTTTACTATTATTTTAATTTGGTTTAAGTGATCATCCAAGTGTGTGATCATTTTTTATTTTTGACTGTATGATGCAAACTTCTTATGTTTTTATGTGGTTGTATTGTTTATATTGTGTAATCTAGTTATTTTTAATAGATTATTATATGTTATTTATCAATTATTGATTGTTATGATATATAGGGGGTAGTTTCCAAAAAAATATTATTTATTCCATCCCCACTAGTTGGGAGCCTCTTGTGTGTGAGAAGGTGTTCTTGAGGTTATATGGGGATTTGGAACAAATAATGTTGGGTGATTTATGTCGAGGTGTTTCATTAAATCCACTTACTTTTTATTTTTGACCGCCTATTAAAACCACTCATTAATTCCTAAAATAATATAATTTAACCATTTTAAATATCCACTACACATTCCTTTAATTTTCTACAACATCACCACAAGGACATTCTAATTCCTCATCACCAATAATAATAAAATTTTATTTCTATCAGTTATGTGTAGAATTAATCTATGATTTATATAAGTACCTATAAATACTAGGCCTCTTAATTGTGAATTGAGAACATAATTTATACTTCCCATAAGTAAAAAAATCAATTTCATGAAAAATAATCAGCTCAATGTATTAATCTGATAAATTGTTTATGAGATATCATCATTCATTCTCATAGGAAGGATATTTATTATCTTAATAAATGTTAAATATTACTTAAAAATAAATTAACTAATAATTTTACCTTAATTAATCAAAAGGGAAAATACTACATTCTTAGTTCAAAAAAATCATCAAAAAAATA
Source organism: Viscum album (assembly GCA_963277665.1). Lineage (NCBI taxonomy): Eukaryota > Viridiplantae > Streptophyta > Magnoliopsida > Santalales > Viscaceae > Viscum > Viscum album. The sequence continues at coordinate 1,014,214,262 of OY728120.1, read as the reverse complement.
GTTGTCAATTAAATTAGAAAATTCACTATTTACACTCTTTAAACTACCCAAAAATTGAAACAAAAATATAAATTAGGTCTCATATATAGGAAATAGGGTCTCTATATACTACAAAATTTTAAAACTTTTAATCCTAGAAAAGGAAATAACCCAATCCACTAAAATACAATCTCTTTAAACATACTTAAACTATTTAAAACATACCCTCATGAATATACAATTAACCCTTGCAATTCTTGTACCGAAGCTGATCTAAGACACAATTAATAAGGGTAACTTCCTTCACATACTCATAGGAATCATCTTGTTCATGAATATAAAATTATGTACATGGAAAAGGAGTAATCTCACATTTCACTACTCCTGCCAAAATTTATCATTGGGGACCTTTCCAATAAGAAGTAACCCATATGCATGTCATGAATTGAATACCAAAAAACATGATATTCAATTTTAAAAAAGGATTATTACCAATAGAACTATCTATGAGAGCATCGATATTCCCACATTTGAGGAGAGATATAAAAAAAAGAACCAATTTAAGTGAAACCACATAATCGCACCTCGGATTAATATTAAGATAACACCAATATATAAAGATCTCTTGGTTTTGTTGTGGTTTAACTCATTAAAGGAGACTAAAAAAATACCAAGATACGGTTTCAATACCTCAAACCTCAATGAAATAAAAATACACTTTCCAAATCCAAATCAATGTGGTTTAATTACCACCTTTTAGGTAATTCATCATATGAACTATCTACAATTTCTTGATCTCACAAGATCCAATAATTGATGTCACCACAGGCCTTTTAGATTCATAAAGATGTGAGGATCATTGAAACTATGAAATGTAATAAAAAATTCCTAAAAATTAAATTCACTAAGGTTAACTATATAGATATCTCCAAAATCCAATAGCTATAAAAATCTATGTTAATTGAGTCATATACTACATTGACCGAAGATTTTCATACATTTATATTAAAAAAATTAGATGAATATTCAATACATTACAAAAATACACACTTTTGGACCATAATAGATTAGTGTCCTTGGATACTATGTTCATAATCTTATAATTTGGCGACTTATCTTCAACATCTCCCATAAAGATCTTCCCCTTTAATACCCTTCACAAACATACCCTACTTAAAAACATTCTTCATAAACCAATGAAAGAAAATATAAGAGAGGGTGATATCGGGTTCATAATAATGGAAAACAAGGGATATATGTAAGAATAAAATGAACATAAGGGTATGATAACAGGATATGAGAACATGAGATTAACATTTAAAAATCATACTCTACATATCAAATATCATAATCTTGGATCATGGAATAAATATTTGCGGTTCATAAGACATAAATTCTTAGGGAATCAAAGAACATGATCCAAGTGAGTATAAAATTATCATAAGGCATAAACTTAGTGGGATACACATAAGCATAGAAAATCATTTCCATAGTAGTCAAGTCTCACTTACAAGGCTATAGTAATAGAATGGGTTCACACCATAAACCATCATTTTATTAAATTTTCACTCCCAATACCATCATAGAAGACAAATCTCATCCCTAAACTGGGTTCACACACTATTCCATTCACATCTATATAATGATATATGAATATTTAAATAATAAATTGGAGGAAGATATATGTCCCACCCATATTGGGTTATATTGTAATCAACATCCTTGGTAATAATATAACCACCATCCTTAGTTATAATGTTACCACTAGCCTTGGATAAAACATTTCCACTATCACATAGTTAAAATCCTACATGTGTGTGCCACAAGATTAGAAAACATCCATCATATCATAACCCATGAAATAAAATGGGTTTCATAAATATTTCATCATGTCAAGACCTATGGAAAAGTGACATGTTTCATTATCATTTCATCATTTTTTCATTTCGACATAGCATAACATATGGAAAAATAAGTGAGTTTCATAAAAATTTTATAATGGTATAACCCTTGTAAGAGAAATTGGTTTCATTAAAATATTTTCATTATAAACAAGATCCATTCAGAGAAAGAATAATAATGGTATCCTAGGATCATATCCCTAGTAAACCAAAATTTACATCAAAGGATATCATCTAAGAAGGAAAGTTATTTTGAAAGTTAATAACATGGAAAATTAATTTTGAAAAATTAATTTTATTTTAAAATACATTATAAAAAATAAAAATTCATAGGACATTTTGGTAAATATTTTCTCTAAAAACTAAACTTTTAATCTTAAAAATGATGCCTTAAATTTTTTTTTAAACGTTTCTTCAATAAAATATATGTTATCCTATGAAAAAAATTTAAAACAATTTGAAAATTATTTTATTTGAAAATAACTTTGAAAACATGTAAATTAATATTTAAAAATAATTTAAAGAATATTCTGGAGAAAAATATCTCTTCCACTTTGAAAATTGTTTTTAAAACATTTTGAAAATATTTTCCAAGAAAAAAATAAAAAAAAATTATAAAGGAATATTTAAAAATTATTTTAAACATTTATTGAGGAAAATATCTGTTTTTACTTTGGAAAAAACATTTTAAAACTTATTTCTATTTTATACCACCTTTATTTGAACATATCCATGAAAACTTCTATGAAAAGTATAAAACCAAGAAAACTTTTAAAAAATTATTTAAAATTTATTTATGAAATTTCTTTAGGAAATTTCCTTTAAATTTATAGAAGAATTTTAAAAAACATTAAAAATTCATAATATTTTCCTTTGAAATTAACATTTCAAACCTATAAAGTAATCATTAAAACATTTTAAGTTAATATTGGTGGAAATTTTTATACATGGATTGTATGTTAACATATACAATCCTTTCACATTATCAGTAAAATCAAAATTGTTATTTTTTGGAAAATGAAAAGAAAATTCCTTTAAAAAAATAAAAATTTAAAACATGGGTAAAATTTTCATTAATAAACCATTTTAAGATTGTTAAATTCATTTTTTAAAACAATTTTATAGAACATACTTTTGGAAGAAAAATGAGTTTCCGAAATAAGGGATAAATAAAGATTATTTTTCTTAAAAATATTTTTCTGAACTCTTGAGTACATAAAAGGTGTAAATGAAAGGAAAACATTTATTATTTTTAAAAAACCATAAGATAAGAAAATTCATGACATCATTAAGAATTATATCATAATATTTCATCATAAGAAGTATAGTCATGAGCAATCCAGATAAACAATGAGACTACAACATAAAAACATTACCACTTGTTAACATTTAATTATACAACCCATGAAATAATAACATTATAATACTTATAATCAAATTAGAATAAATAAATTCCTCATATCACATGTAAAATTGGATTTATATACACCTCATAAATAAGATAGAAGCATAACATAACATATGTCTCAAAGAAGGAAAATTTTGACCAAAATCGATTACCTCTTTGGTACTTTTTGACTCAAAAATTATATGAAATAAATAGACTAAAATTGACATGTAAATCCCAGTAATTTTAAGTATAATAGTCATAAAATAAATTTATGTATATTATATAATCCACAAAAAAGATATGCGTAGTGAATAAAGCTTATGTATCATGGAAAATAAAACTGAGATGGAAATCCCTTACTACTTTAGTAATATTTCGAATCATAAGACCCAATATGTAATAACATCATATGAAAAACTAAGTATCTTAAAAATAATGATAAAAACTATTTAAAAATTAAAATTATAATTATATACACCAAAAAAATAAATGGTTTGGGAATTTTCATGTCTCGTAGAAATAAAAGAGATACTAGAAATCTATTACCCTAAGTATAAACTTCCTTCATACATGATAAAACCAATAATATAATAAAAATGAGTTTATTATAAATATAATATAGAACCATATATTACTTACTTATAACCATTTATTACCCATTTATTAATAATTCCTTGTTAAAATTGTGTTTTGTTTAATAACTGCTTTTTTCATACTTGTTTTGAAAACCCTTTGTAATGATTTGTTTTTAAAAATAATTATTTTTTGAAATCTAATATTTTGAAAAATAATGTTTTTTAATTATAGATCAATATTTCTAAATGTTCAAAACAAAACACAAAGGGGATAAAAGTTTTTATCATTCAGAAGGTTGTTTTCCGGAAACAGGTTTTTAGACAGATCGGTACCACAAACAAAATTTGTAAGGAATATGGAAGATGGATGTTCTAAAAAGTTGTTGATCATACACACCATCAGACTTAGATCCATATTCATGAATTTAAATATTCATCTGATTTGAATTTGTTTTGAAAGTTAGAATTTTTGGAGTGAGGAAGTTAGAATGATATTGAAGAGAGTAAAAACATTGAAATCAGAAGTCAGAATGTTTAAAAAATTCCTAACCTAAAATAATAAGATGATTTAATTGTTATCTAATTCTCATATATCATGACAAATTATCATGATAAAATCTTTTTTAATAAGGAGGTTTTTTATGGTATATTAATAGATTGTATCAGTTCTAGAAACTAAGATATAGAATATTTGATCAAAATGTACCAGACACAAAAATTTCAAAAAAAAATCAAAGTAAAACTAATAAAGTTAGAAGAGTATCTCTGGGAAATCACCATTGTATGTAGAACATAAAAGTAACTAGAGATGTTTACACCAGTCCACTAGACCAAGAACAAATTCCAATCCATCAAATGAATGTTTTGCATTGATATATCTTTTGATGTAGCGGTTTAAGAAAACTAGACGGTCGAAAAAATGTTATGAAGGATGATATCATAATGAGATGGGGAATTTCATTTATAAAGAGAAGAGTAAGTTACATCATAACAAGACGTAGAATTTTAATCATAATTATCTAAGGAAGTTTCATCTTACTGATCTCAGAAAGTTACATCATAATGAGCTGAGGAGGTTCCATCGAACTAAGTAAAGGTTAGGATGTCTGAGAAGGTTGATTGTGGAGAAGACTCAAAAATATTATATGATATTTTTGAATATTTGAAGTGGTCAAATATTAAATTAAAATATGAATATATCTCTCTGTTTTTTAGTTTTATAGGGTGGGTAATGTTTTCAAGTTTCCTTCCTTTTATATTATTGTGTGCCCATAAATAGAAGAACAATACATTTGTACCTTGCAATATTTTTCACATGAAAAATATGAGGAGTGCTGAAAAGTTTGATTAAAAATTTGAGTGAGATTTATTTCTAGAAAAATATCTAATTAGAAGGTGGGACATTTATTTTTTGTTTACTGGATTTAGAAACATTGTATTGAGACGATCGGAATGAGGAAGACCAGAATTTTTTGTTGAGTAGAGTCTAAGAAATGTAGATTAAGAATGGGTTCATCGTACATAGAACATCATACTGAATTCTTCAGACTGAGATAATCGGACCTATCCATATAGGACTGAGGACCAAGACATTGAATTTTTGGTTTTTTTTGAACAAATTATTTATTCCTTTTGTTTTTGAATAATTGTTTAGAATAAAACTTTTTAAATTGATGGAAGTTAGTATAATCATTCTTATCGAGAGATAGAAGGTGGCTAGAGGGATTTTTCATAAGATTTATTCACTTCATATTAATAGTGTCTTTCCATAAACCCATAGGTGTGGATACATAAAAGATGTAGGTTCTCACACTGAGGATAAACCATGTAAATAATGTGTTCATTACCTCTGTGAGTTGTACACCACTTCATGTGTACATTTCCTTGTGGTTTGGGGTCCCCACTAAGAATGGTTTTACTCAACCCTAAACGGGCTCCACCCGTACGTGTCGTGTCTTTTGCAGATGACCATCATTTTTACATAGACATTGGAAGTCCAGGACCAGGCGGTGCTCAGTTATGACAGATAGGTGAGACGTAATTCTAAAACTTCAGGCAGCTACTCTTCACCAACTCTTTAGGTTGGGATTTCTACGTATGAGTTTCTAGAGACTTTTTTACCCTCTTGTTTATAGCTTGTCTTTTGTTTGGTTTGTATTCAGGCCCCCTTTACATCCATATTTATATTGTTTAATCTCTAATATTGTCTTAATAGAATACATTTTCCCCTATTCTGCAATGTGGGTTGGGGTTGTGAGTGTGCATGTGTACAAGTACATGTAAAATTCCTCCCACTTGTAGAATAATTCCCTTGGTGCTAGTCTCTAGCCTTTGGCCATTGGGAGGTGGGCTTGGGGTAGTCATGGGATGGGACCTTTGGTACGAGTCGTGATAAATTTGTATCATATGGGGTTGCTTATACCTTAAGGACCGAGAGTATGTAGCTTTGTTTTCGGTCAACAATGTTAAATGTTTTGAGTTCAAATTTTTGGCTTGGGGAGTCCATTGTTGGTTCAGGGGTGGACATATCCATACACAAGGACCATAAATCTTGCTTTTCAACTCGGTACATGAAAACACTAGTTGTGTGCATTATTTTTGAATTTATGGTGTTCTCATGTCCTTCTTTAGTCAGAGTCATCTCAACATGTATAATCTATTAATCATGGTTCATCATGATCTATTTTAGGATTCCACCATACAGAAAGCCATCCTGGATTCTAGTGCTTGACCATGAGGATGGTACGCCTATTTATAAGGCATTAGTATAGAGACAAGTACTAGATATGGACCCATCCGGAGGTGCACCAGTGTTTCCACAACCAATTGATCATCTGTTGCTTCTAGTTCTACCAGTAGAGGATGCACGTAGGCTCAGTTCCTTACATGGGTTCTAGAGGCAGGGACATCCCATGTTCGGCGGTGAGACTGAACCCCAGGTGTTTGAGGAATGGCTCGAGGTGGTTACGCGAGTCTTCCATATAATGAGTACGCCTCTTGACAAGATGGAAATATTAGCCACGATCCTTCTTCTGGGATAAGTGGGGATGTGGTGGAGATTGACAATCTAGATGCATATTGAGGAGACCCTAACCTAGGAATACATTGAGAACCTCTTCAAAGATTATTTCATTCCAGTGACATTGTGATCATTATGCATTCAAGATCTACTGCACCTATAGTAGTGTAGCATGACAGTAGTAGAGCACTCAGCAAGATTCACTGAGCTTTCTCATTACTACACAGACATGGTGTGAGACCCATTCTTCAAGGATAGGTCTTTTGAGTAGGGACTAATCTGGAAGATTAGGTTTTCCATGGTATCACTTATCCTCCCTAATTAGTCTGGGGTTCTGGAGGGAGCTATACTTGTAGAGTGATTATTGGCAGAACAGGCGCTAGCAGTCGGAGCTACCAGTAGACATCGGGTGGCAGAATATTCAATCATGGGTAGTAGGTAGCAGACATGTGGACTGAGGAGGGTCAAGAAATTGGGTGGATGACCCCAAGACAAATGATCAGTGGTCGAAGGCTACCAAGGAAGAGGGATTCATCATAGTAGAAGGGTGTGCTACTCTTTTGTCAAGCAGGGACACATGGCTCGTGATTGCCCGACTCGCTACACAGAATACAGGAAGATGTTCGAGGACTATCGAGGCATTGGTAGAGGTTAGATCATGTTGGTATGATGGGATGCGGATGTGGCAGAGGGGTAGGAAGAGTATCAGGTGGTGGTTATAGGTTGGAGGTGCTACCACCCACACCCCCATGTGGTCCACCATGGCCTCTGGGAGCTAGTGAACGGGGTGAGTCCTGCTTCAGGCCATGGAGACCTATGACCAAAGTGCCCCAGAGATGATTAGAGGTATGATCTATGTCTTCTACAACTTAGTTGAAGTTCTTATAGACATAGGTTCTAGTCACTATTTCCTTTCAACAGACCTTGTTCAGAGCTTGGAGATTGTGGTGGATTCGTTGGCTCAATCCTTACAGGTATAGTCTCTTATGGGATTGGATTTGATGATAACACACTAGTTCTGGTAGTGTGAGCTAACTCTTTGAGGCGAAATCTTTGGATGGGATCTCCTAGTAGTGGAGTTTAGGCATTACGATTTCATCTTGTGTATGGACTATTTATCCACAGTTCATGCTTAGATCGACTCTATTAGGTGCAATGTGTTGTGTGTCTAATGATATGGGACCAGGATTACCTTCAATGGAGAGAAGGTAAAACTTGAAGCATAGAACGTACTTTCTTAGAGAAGAGTAATGTAGATCACACACCAGTTGGATAGCCTCACCATCGGTGTGGTGGACGAGAAGAGTCCTCACATTCCTATAGTGGTGGACGAGTACGAAGACATCCTTCCTGATGATGTTATGGGATTACCCCCATGAAGGGAGGCTGATTTATGTATTTATCTATACCCCATAATGACATCGATATCCACACCATCATATATGATAGCACTCATAGGGCTTCATGAGATGAAGATACAGCTTGAGGATCTGCAGAGGAGGGGCTTCATGAGGCACAGTTTTTGACCGTGGGAATCCCCATTATTGTTTTCCAAGAAGGTAGAAGGGGGTTTTATGTTGTGTGTGGAAATCTAGCTCCTAAGTCATATTATCATAAAGAAAATGTATACACTTCCAAGGATTGATAACCTCTTCGATCAGTTCAAGGGAGCGAGATGGTTCTCAATAATAGACCTCATATCAGGCTGTCATCAGCTTCAAGTACAGGATGAGGATGTACTGAAGACAGCCTTCAGGTTTCAGTATGGCCACAATGATTTATTGGTGGTGTCTTTTGGCATGACCAATTTTATATCAGTGTTCATGGGACTCATGAACATGATCTTATAGCCTTACCTTGACCGGTTTTTTGTGGTTTTCATTGATGAAATCCTTGTGTACTCGGAGTTTGAGGTGGAAATCGTGACACACCTGTGAATAGTCCTGGATACACTTCGAGAGAACCATCTTTATAGGAAGCTCTTCAAGTATCAGTTATGGATTCAGGATGTCTTCTTTCTCAGACATGTCATTTCAGTGGCTGGAGTTGTAGTAAATCTAGCAAAGATAGAGGAGATTCTTGTTTGGGAGAACCTAGAAGCGTGACTAGCATGAAAAGTTTCTTAGGTTTGTCTAGACACTACCAAAGGTTTGTTCCAGGTTTTTCTAGGGTAGTATCACCCATATCATCTTTGACACGTAAAGGAAATATCTTCATGTGGATGGAGAAGGGCCAGCTGAGTTTTTAGGAGCTAAGGTAGACACTGACAAGTGCCCCCATCTTGAGGCTACCAGAGGAGGTCATTGGGTATGTTGTATTCTACAACGCATCAAGGACCATAATGGGTTGTGTCCTGATGTAGGAGAAGTCAGTGATCGCCTATGGTTCATGTTAGTTGAGGCATCACGACTAGAATAACACCACCCATGACCTGAAGCTAGCAGTAGTGGTATTTTCATTGATGATGTAGTAGAACTACTTATTGGGAGAGTGGTTTACCATCTACTCTGACCACAAAAGTCTCAAGTATATCTTCTCCCAGAAGGACTAGAACTTGAGGTAGATATTATGGCTAGATTTCTTCTAAGAATATGAATTCGAGATAGTCTATACTCCTAGAAAGGGAAACGTGGTGGCGGACACACTCGGTAGAATATCTAGTTTGTAGTTCCTGAGTGAAGCATCAGAGAAGTTAGCTACGGTGCAGATATCCTTCATGGATGGTGATGTTGAATCTTATCTTAAGTCGATGGTTGTCACACCCCCACTGATACTACGATTTAGGGAGGCAAAGCTTGTAAATTTTGGCTACGAGGCTCAACATGATCAGTTATCCATAGGACAAGCTCTCGATAAATATTCTTTAGGTGGGGAGCACGTAAACTTTTTGGGAGGGTTCATCATCGTACCAGTGGTGTCATGTGAGGAGGTTATAGGGAGTTCAACAAATCCCATTTGTAAGTATATCCAGGAGTGCAAAAGATGTATCAGGATCTCTGACATCAGTACTATTGGCCAGGGATGAAGAAGGTAGTGGTGGAGTTCATCTCGCAGATCCTCACTTGTCAACAAGTGAAGGCAGAGTATCAGGTTCCAATTGGCTTGACTCATCCACTCTAGGTACTAGAGTGGAATTGGGATGGTATCTTGATAGACTTTGTGATGAGTTTACCCTGCACATCTAGATGGCATGATACTATCAAGGTAATTATTAACCAACTCACCAAGTCAGCCCCATCCAAGAGCATGGTTCAATAGAGGTCTTGGGACGTCTCTATATACTGGACATAGTTCAACCCCATGGAGTCCATTTGACGATATTCTTGGATCGATAAACATGATTTACATCTAGGTTGTGGAAGGGATTGTAGGAGGAATTTGGGACTCACATACACGTGAGCATATCTTTTTACCCACAAACGGATGGTTAGATTGAGAGGAATATCCAATTTTCAGGGGAAATGATTTGTGCTTGCCTCTTGGACTTTGGTCACAGTTGGGATGATCATCTACCTATAGTGTAGTTCTTGTAAAACAATAGATACCACTCTATCCTTGGTATGGAACCATTAAAGTAACTGTATGGTCAACCAATCAGATCATTGTTATGCTGAATAGACCCATGGGAGTCTACACACATGGGTCCATAGTTGTTACAGGATACCATTGAGAAGGTCCAGGTCGTCCAGGAGTGGATGAGGATTGTACATAGTAGGCATAAATCATATGTTGATAATATGAATAGGAAATTTGAGTTCTAGGATGGAGACTATGTGTTTCTTTAGGTCTCACCTTGATGGGGATTATATAGATTAGGTCAGGGCGGCAAGTTGTCTTTGAGATTCATCAGCCCTTTTCAGGTTCTGAGTATAGTTGGCGAGTTGTCGTACCTTGAAGATCATCCCCCACAGATGCACCAGGTGCATAATGTCTTTCATGTATCACAGTTGAGGAGGTACATACATGATCCATCACACGTCATCGATTATGGTGAGTTGTACAAGATGATGGTGAGATATTTGTGGAATTCCTAGTTGATATTGAGGATCTAAAGGATTGGGTCTTTCATTGAGGGTTGATTCCTCTGCTGTGTGTTTGATTGTATCACGGGAATCTGTAAAAGAGCACTTGGGAGAGGTATGCTTAAATCTTTGCTCAGTACCCCCCATTTTTTAGCCATTGTTTTGGCTTACGAGGACATAGAGCCTTAAATAATGGAGAATGTAATGTCCTATAAATTCCATGTAATTTTTAAAAAAACTATATATGGGATTATTTTGAGGCCAGGTTCTCAGACGACACTTAATTTTGAGGCCTGGTGAGTCCAAAATAAGAGTTTGAATTTTTTTTAATACTATTTAAAATAGCACACGTACGTGGTTTTTCAAACTTCAAAATGGGTTCCCAGATTAAAATTTTGAGTTTGTCATTGCATCAAGAATGAAGACCTTACTTAAAGAAAGACTTAACATAAACTGGAACAAGTTGACAGAAAAATATATTTTATAGACTTTTTAAGAAAAATATAATAAAAATTTCTTATGAAAAAATATAATAAACTTTTAGTTTATTTTATTCTAATTTTAAATTTCATTTCAACGTAATGGTGTTTCTATACAATCATAACAAGAAACATTGTTTCATAAATAAAACTACATAACAGCACCACAACTCAGTGTAACAGAAATACCGAAATGTGTTTTCTCTATTTAATAATTTGACTAAATATGGGATAATTGGTACAATCTTGTATTTCTCTAAACCCTTGGATATTTTCCATTGGAGACTGATGATAAACGAACCGCCATGAATTATGTATTGAGGAACGAAGAATGTGATCAGTATGATCTTCACCAATGGATGATCCAACCTTGAGGTAGGGGTTTGATTCTATGTGAATTTCCTTTTTCCTCATTCAAGGATTTCAGCAAAAAACGCAGGTCAAACCACGAATAGGTGACCCACGGATTGATCAATTATGTAGGAGGGTATCTAATATCTAGGTTTGAATTGGATTTATCAATGTTATATTCTTAAATCACCTCGAAACTAGTTTTCAAATTCAAACATTGGGGGATCAGGTCGACACGAACTACACACAGATCCTTCTGTTGGGGGTGTTCTTGTGTTCTTAAGGACCAGACCTCCAGATCCACAGCAAGACATCTTGGATAATGTAGAAGTGACGGTGATGACCCAAGGATCCCAAAGGCACTCGCGGATAAGAAAAATGACCACTAGAGCAGGTTAGGTGGCCCGCTGAAGGGACCTTCAGTGACGTGCCTGCGGCGACATGCAGATCCAGCCACGTGCAGGATGTTTCACACGATGATAGCTAATGAGGCTCGCGGTAATGGCCATGGGTGGTGGATCGAGGATTTTGATAATGCTCAGTGGTGGTCTGAGTGGATGTAGTGATCCATACCACGTCACGCAGTTGGAGGGTTATGGTCTAGCTAGACTGCGGTGGCAGACCGTGCGACAACCCGTGGGGAGGATGGATATGCGGTCGGTGCCACATTTGAGGCGAAGAAAGTTGGACTGCTAATGGAGGGTTGGGCTAGAGAAGGTGGGCTGCCACGAGCTGCCCGGCGGGCTAGACCCCATAGGCCAGGTCAGACCTGGACCGAGTTGGATTCAAGTCAGGTCAGACTCAGACTGGTTTGGGTCGGGTTGGTTTGGGTCAGTCTAACCGGGTTGTACCGGACCCAGACCCCATCGTACCGTTTTCAGTAAAACAGGCATAACTTCCAAACTGTATATATGATTGATGAGTCATTTGTATAGTTTGGATGCTCCCAAAGAAATAGTACTTTTAACAAACTCTAAATGAGTTTTTGTGGAAGATGGGATACGACTGATGGGTTGAGGTTTAGATTCTCCCAAAATCAAGCGTGCTGTAAGAGGAATATTATGGCTGGATTTGATGATAATAATGTGATGAGAATGCCTCAGTGTCCCAGCACACCTCAGTGATGAAAGGATCTCTATAGAATAGCAGACAAGTGGACCTTAGTGTCCTCACAGACTTTAGTGACGAGCAGACCTCAGTAGCCCAGCAGAGGAGTGGACCTCAGTTGCCTAGAAGACCTTAGTGAAGAGTGGAACTCAGTGTCCCAATAGTCCACAGTGACTAATCAGTGATGATTCAATCAATAGTACAATATTTTCAGCATTTCGACTAATATTCTTGCTTTCTATACTTTAGGTTATACCTGTGGGAGTTGTCCACTACTTCATGTGTACTTTTATTTGTGGTATTTTCATTGTTGTTTAGGGTCCCTACTGAGTATTTTGTTACTCACCCATGAACGAGATCTGCCCGCATGTATATTGTCTTGTGTAGACGACCGACGTTTTGACAAAGTCCTCAGCGGTCCAGGACCAGGTAGTGCCCAGTGGGGACAGACAAGCGAGGTGTACTCCTACAGTTTCAGGCAGCTACTCTTCACCTACTCTAAAGGTGGGGTTTTCGACAGATGGGATTCTAGAGAAATTTTTACCCTATTTTTTACAACTTTTAATTTGTTTGGTTTTTATTCTGGCCCCCTTTACTTCTATCTTTGTACTGTTTACTCTCAGTTGTTGTCTTAGTTACATGCATGGTTTCCCCTTTTCATCTTTGTGGGCTAGGGTTGTGAGTGTGTGTGTGTGTGTGTGTCTATATAGGTACTCAAAAAATGCCTCCCACTTGCAGGATAATGCCTTTTGAACTAGTATCCATCCCTTGGCCTTTGGGAGGCGGGCATGGGGTAGTCACAGAATGGGTCCCAGGGGACGGGTCGTGACAATGAGGTCATAGTATGCCGTATACACAAGCGACCTGATCATATCCCCTATGAAATGGAAATTAAAAATTCATATGTGGTATAATTAATTCAAACAAATATTATATTATAAATATTATATATCTACATTAGATCCATCATCATACCCAACCATGAGAGGTGGTAATGGAGAAACGATTGACCTTGGTCTATGAGGCGGTTGTTCGTCGTACACACGAATGTTGATTTCATAACCCATTTTTTGGAAGTGGAGATGGTTGTAGGTCATTAACATGATATAAAAAAATATAACTATATGTATGATACATAGGATATTATATCATCAAGGTTTAATAAAAATTTAAGGTGATGGAGGAATTAATAAAATAAAAACACTCGTTTAATAATGTTACCTATTCTTTCGGTAACCACCTTATATTTGCACCGAAAGCCTTTTTCTGTTACACTTATACCAAAAATAATACATCTAGGATGACTACATGGAAGTTAGGATGCTATATTGGTATTTGTTTCAAAAAAAGTATTTTAAGGTGTGAAGTAGATAGAAGAGCTGTGGCATTTTATAAGTGTGGTGAGTGGCACACATATAATTTTTTAAAATAAAAAGATTAACCAACATTTTTCACATAAAAAAATTATAAAAAGTATATTATTATAGTTATGTAGAATATATAAGGTCTAATTATTTCCAAAAAATATATTTTAGACAAATTTTTGTGTCATTTTAAAACTTATTGTTTTAGTTTAACCCCCTCGTGATCCCAATTTTACCATAACCATAGTAATTAATTTTTATTACTTTCACTGTTCATTTTGGTTGAAAAGTATGTTGAATGTATTAGATAATATGAATTATTATTATTCCAAATATGGAATCCATTTTCCAAATTGAATTCACATAATTGGAAATTTTTAATTCAAAATTAATCCCGCAGACACAACGAGAAAGAAGGATTTCAAATATAAAAAATTCAAATGTTTAAAAATATTCTATATATAAATTCATTATGAAAATAATTAAAATGGCATAAATAATGATAATCGATATATAATTAAATTAGTTTTACTTTAAAACAAAAATAAAATATAGTCTTACATTACAAATAATTTAAAAAAAGTTAGATTGAAATTAATATTGAGTATTTTTAACTATTGATCAAAAAATTAATCTTTTCAAAAAATTCAGAAAAAGTCACCTGAAGATAATTTTGATATGAATATTTGAAAAATGAACTTTATTTTTTCAAGTAAATTTTATAAATATTTCATGAATTATTTTTAAAAATGATTGTATAAAATGATACAAAATTGCTTTTTAGAAAAACAATACATTTTTTAATCATAAAATTAAATTTATTCTTATCTCTTATAAAAAAAACACATGATATTAATTTTAAAAAATGATAAAATATATAATATATATTTCACTAAAATGATTTTACAAATTTTATTTTCTTAAATTATTGTGGTAAAACAATTTTGTGAAAATAAAAAAAGTTTTTCCAAAATAGATTTTATTTATTCTCAAATAGTTTTTATTTTAATTCAAAATTAATTTGTCAAAAATGATTAATTTTATATACATATATAAACCATATATTTTATTAATTTTTTTAATCCTTTTTATACTCTCCACTCCAACAGCTAGGAGATAACTATCATGTTAAGTAATAATTTCTTTATAGTAAGTCATGTTTCGTTTAAAATGAGTGTTCTATTTAATACAATATAAAATCAGTGTTGTGTATAACATAAGATAAACTCAGTATTTCATGCAATTAAAAATATAAAAAAAAATTAAATTTATTTGAAAAATATATATATATCCAAAAAAATTAGGGTGTTACATTATACCTCCCTTAAAATGAATTTCACCATTAAAATTCTTCACTTATGTACCAACAAATAAGGATACTCCTGCCTCGTTACATCCAGAGGTCACCAAGTGCCTTCCTCAAGCTAGTGGTCATCTCAATACAGTTACTAGGTTTGTGTTCATGTTCATATAACTTTCTCTATTAGACCCAAAATCCCAACTGGTTATTCCTCATACAAAATATAATTCCCTAGTGATACGACCTCTGATTTTAGTACATGTGATGGATCATTTATACACATCCTCTAGAGAGATACATATAACACATCTTAAACATGATTGGGGTTTAGTGGTAGAACCAATTGATAGGATAACATCTTAATATGATCAATAATTTTAAAGGGACTGATATACCTAGGGATTATATTTCATTTTTCTCGTAATTACTGTTTCTTCTTTTGGATTTTCTTTGATCAATTTTTACTTCATCTCTTACTCCAACAAATGAAGATGAAATTTTTTATGGCTAAATCACTAACAGGTCACATGATCCATAACAGAATGATATGTTATTCCATCTATATCTAGTTTAAAAAAATGATAGCATTGGTTAGCCAATATGGATAAATATTTATACGGTTAATCCTTCCAAAATTAAAAAATCATAATCAAGGTCACTAAATTCCTAAAAATAAAATTTTCATTAATCTCCTATATTTCATAATTTATCTCATGATTTTATCATAGAAAAATCATTAATAAATCTATCATTTATACCTTTTAAACATAGTAATAGGGTTAATTACCATAAAACCTTATTGAAAACATAAATGATTCCTCATTACTTACATAAAACATATATTATTGGATATATTCCTTAAATATAGAAATCTTATAAACTCCATCAATGATAGCGTAAAAAAAATTTTCAAAACAATCATTAATCAGTTATCAGGTAATTAGTACTAACCTATTTAAATTATGCATATCAATCGTCTCTTTAACCAAATTAAACACTATTATTTCCAACATCAGGAACATATAAAGGGTTATATTTCCTTAATAAAATGTTTTCTATAATGTTTCAACTTTAAGTTAAATAAATTTTCTAGGTTATCAATACCATCCAACTATTATTGAAAATACTTAATGAAAAACTTCATCAAACAATCCTTATATATATTCATAATTTTGAAATTTCAATACAAAGACTCTTAACTTATTCTACCACGTCCTTAATCCATTAACTATGATTCATCATCTTATTCCTTAATACAAATTTCCTTTCATATTCCATACATGTTCTCTTCATCTTCAACAAAAAAACATTTACTCGTACAACCTTTATGATTCTATTAACAATATTTCCCAATAGGGCATAGATTTTCATAATGCCCATACTTTACACATTTAAAATATTTAACATTAAATGGTTCCTTAGAGAGACTAATATTCTCATCCATTTTATTAACCAAAATTTTAATTTATCCTTTTTAGTTACTTTACTTATGTCCTTTTCCACTCCCAAAACATCTTCTCACCCCACATAGACATTCCCTTGAGATCTCTTTCCCAAATTATCGACATATAGTAAACTGAATATTATTTCCCCCATGGTGTCCACTACCCTATGTCTCAGCAAACTCTATCCTTATCTTCTTTGGTGAGTCTAAGAGTTGGTTAATTTGCACATTTTTAGTCAAGTTTTGTGATAAAATTTTCAAATAATCACAGTATATTCACTCAAGTAAACATATTATTTAACATTTAATCTTAAAATCGTTCCTCACATTAAATGTTAACCTAGTTTCATATAGTTCCGAACATTAATAATAATCAAAAATAATTTTTTGAGAAAATATAATCATAATAGGAAACCTAATAATCCTGAAAAATCACTTGTAGGATTTCTAAGTCACGAATCCTTATTTTTAATATAAGACACCTTATGTTTATCCTAGGGAATTCATAGTCATCATCTATTTAAATCATTTATGATGGTTCACAACATGTTTGGGAATTTCCAAATCATAACACTTGGGAGTGTCCAAACAGGTGTGTAGTAGGTCCCATTGTCGTGAACCAAGTGATAATCGAGTTCATATCAATTCTCTCTTTTTAGAGTTATTACCCCTAGGTATATCTATGCCAGAGCCACAACCACTTTTTCTAGAAAAGGAAATAATTATTTTCAAACCAATTTGTTTATCCTTTACTAAAATTATATAACATTTTCCTATACTTTGACTCATCCTTAGATTTATTCTTAGTGACATCCCTATAAATATCCTTAAAATGTCCCAAGGTATTTCCCTAATGTTTTATAATAATTTTTTCCAAAGGATAACTAAAACATTCCACTGATACCAACTATTGATACCTCATATTTTCATATGAACATATTACATCATTTTAGATTAATATTCAATACATTACACAAAAACATGTCTCGGGACTGTAATAGTTTAGTTTCTTTAGAGACAAAGTACACAATCTTATAATTTGGTGAAATATATAGGAACCTAGCATTTTCTTACATTACTATTACATCATAATGAAGATAAAAAACAACATATTATTACACCATGAGGATACAAAGGTTTAGTGTCTTGGGAAAACTAGGACCATATATAAAATTTACAACATCAAAAGTAAATATTATTTAATTCATTCTTCTCCATCTTCTTATTATCCCTTGAAAACTCCTTAGTAGACATAATAACTTGAGGATATACATCAAAAAGGGGTGAGCTAAAATCCTAGTAAGATGATAGATATGAAAAATATAAAAATGGGTGATCACAATCATAACAAAGAAAAATCATCATGAACATGAGGAGAAGCCTTAATAAAAGACTTGAAATGTGGCAATGCATAAAAAATAAAACATCATGTCTTAATGGTCAACTACCACATATAGTTGTGAACAAAGATTTCATCATGTTCACATGACATTTCACTTTAAATAATTATATTCATCACTTTACTCAATTCACTAGAGCGCTATATAATTTCAGGTGCACCCTTCACATTCAAACATTCATGTTGCGCTATATAATCCTGGGTACACCTGTCACATCATAACATATTCATTATAATGTATTCCACATAGAACATATATCAAACCTAAACATAAAGTAACACATGTAAAGAAAGGGGTTTCACATCATAAATAATACATTCATAATCATTTGGCCCCCATATAAAGAGGGGATACCATTCTTTACCTAGAACAATCAATAATGAGTAAAGTAGAAATAATCATTGAAATGTAAAAATAGGGTGTTTATTTGTAAGAAGAGTTCATTTGGAAGAACATTGGGTTTTTCATAAATTCAATTATAAAACATTTATATCCAATAATAGATAATATGTGGATGAATAAATTATTCTTAAGTCATATCTATATTGAAAATGGATTGAAATATGGAAAACCCAAAGTAAGAGAGTTGGGTTCAAGAATTTCTTCTTAACTTGTATCTTAACGCTTTATTGACATTATTTTCCTATATAACCACATTAGATTCATTAATTAAAAATTATAGAACCTTATATACATTAATAATATTCATTTAGGATTTATTAACTTCATTTATGGGATTTTTTATGAGTTATAGGGTTTAAATTCATTGTTCGAGAATGTTCCTTTTTATAGTTTTCTTGCACGGTTCACTTGTATTCATGAATGGAAGATCATTTAAAACGTGGATAAACATAAATATTTGTAATTATATGTTATTGATAATGTTACAGAACTTAAAATGATCTTATAAATAATTTTTTATATACCATGAGATTGAATCATTAGAAATGAATTTATTGATGATCATTTGGGTTAATTCGAGCGGTTTTTGAACCACAACAAACTTATTTTTTTAATAATTTTGTAATATGTACATAAGTTAGTTCCATAACAATAAATATGATATAACACATATAACATAATCTTTTTCAATCATAAAAATGGTTTCAAGACCATATCTGAAGGTGATAAAGGAAAAAAGAAAACATGTCACTCTTGAACTTCCAAGCAGTTGAGATGAAGAGATTGTACACTAAGTAAAACATATGTTCTAACCATACCCCCACTATCATGTGCAAGAAAATGGACAGATCGAGGAATTCAAAAAAACCCTCTCTAAAATTCTGCAGAAAATTGTTTTTTAGAATAATAAGAGTTGGGCGGAAAAACTCCTCAATGCCCTCTAGGCTTATCAAATAAAAACTCGTAATTCCACCTAGGTGACCCCATATTCCATGGTGTATGGCACGAAGGCCATCCTGCTCATCGAGATTCAATTTCCCTAATTGTGCATAGTTTTCTATGATTATCAAGTGCCAAATAAAGTAGTCGAAATCCATCTCACGGAGTTGGAAGTGCTAGACGAGAATAGGCTTTGTTCCCTGCACAACCTAGAAAGGCATCGAAACATGATATCTAGAGCTTTCAACAAGAAATTTCACCTCTTCTCATTCTTTCAAGGAAACTTGGTGTTGGCCCTGAAGGCACCAATGATACCTGGAAGGAAACCACCAAAATTGGAGCTCAAATGGGAAGGACCTTACATCATTCACAATGTTTACTCCAATGGTGCATACTCACTAGTTACCATGGATAGTGAGCACATAACTCCTCCCACCAATTCCAAGTTCTTCAAGAAATACTTTTCTTGAGTCCAGAATGGTCTTGCATGACCCTAAACTATATTAGGGTCCTACATGACCTTAAACAATCTGGTCTTGCATGACCTTAAACTATGAAATGTCCTATATGACATTAAATTGTGTGTCATCCTACAAGATGTTAAAATTCATCTCAAGAAGTACATATGGATTTATTATCATCCTCATGGGATACATAGGAACGCTTGGATGCCTCGTCCTAATTCCAACCACATGCTCCTCTTGTTTGGTTATCCCTCCTTGGTGTAGTTCCCTTGGAGGATCTCATGTGACATAGCCCAAGCTTCTTTGGCCCCACTCAGGGAAATATTAAGAAGGTCACGCCATGTTCCCCTCCTCGTTCTTCTAATCCTCCTACATCCTTACCACATGACATTAAACTACACGACCCTTTCAGAACTACGTATGGCTTGATTCCCATTCTCATGGGATACATAGGACCACCAAGACATTTCATCTATAGGCCTAGCCCCAAACTTCAGGACCTCCCATTGGGTTGAATCACGTGGTGTGGTGTCGGATTTTCCCCTCATTCACGTCGAGTTCATCATGATCGTACCACGTATCCCTCTCCCATGAAGATCTTCACCTCTTCTGTTGTCAAGATTTATTTAAAATTGCACGGGCACATTTAGGCTCCACACACCCCATCATTTGGGTTTCTATTATCTTCCACATCCGAAAGGGCCCCCGAATGATAAGAATACTTAGCTTAAGGTATCTCCTATCGTTTCAGGCAAATTCCCTCGAGGATTTTGAACAAAAAATTGATACAAGTCTCGTGTTGCAAATATGGTCCGCAGTTGATGCTCATTTGTTGTTCCCCTTTCAGGTTACATGATATGGATGCTGTGTTTAGAACATGGTCAAAAACTATCCTTTATCGTTTTCACCACCCCCATATGTTCCAAACATGGAGTGTAGTGGTTCATTATACCCCTCCGTCTCTCCAAACATCAATTTGCCTTGAGCAGGAGTGTAATTCCAAATTTCGGAACCTTATGTGATGGGGAGAGCCAGGTCTTACTCCTTGTTTCCCACACCAACAATTACTCACATGGGATTAGGGGAAATGATGAGTCAATGCCTGCATGAGTGGTCATATGGCTAAAATTGGCTGGGATGCCCAGCCTTAGGTCCTTCGACCCCTTCGGCCCCCTGGCCTGAGTTCTCATTTGGGATTGTGTGGTGTGGTATAGACGCATGTCATTATTCATGTCAGGTTATTTCACCACACCACACAGATCCCCTTGAGACATCCCTCCCTTCATTTATCATCTGTCCTATGAGCACCGGCCCTGCCATACTTCACAAGCCCCATCATTTTTTGTTTCCATCACCTTCTATACCCAAAGGGACCCCGGAATGGCATGGATGCTCAATCCAAAGGCTCTCCTACCATTATGGGATAACGCCCTCGAGGATTGAGAACGAAATATTGATAAAAGTCCCATATGGAGAAAACGATCAACAGTTGGTGCTCAATCATTTACCCCCGACCATTGGTCACATAGATACAAATACTATGTTGCAAACATGGTCAACAGTTATCCTCTATCGTTATTTCGGTTTCATGGTCTTCCATAGGCTTTATGGTTCACCCTCTTCACTCACATGTCCCATGCATATGAAATTAAACTAGGCATCTACAGTCCGATCTCTATGACCTTAAACAAATATCACTGTCATCCTCACTACAAGACGTTAAGCTGCATGATGGTTGTGAAATTCTGTTTGTGGCCCATCCATAGGTCCCTCATCCTTCTTAGGCCCATGTCCCGTGTTCTCACAAAGGATTGTATGGTGTGGTATGGGATCATGTCCTCATTCACAATGGGTTACTCGTCGTTTCGTACATTTCCCTCATTGGGGTATCTTTCCTGTATTTATGTCCTTGCTACATGACGATAAATTGCACGTCATCCTTCTCTAGAACTACGTGTGGCTTGATTCTCATTCTTATGGGATACGTAGGACCACCGAAATGTCATGTCTTCGGGTCCAGTCCCATCTCTTAGAAACCTCTCTATCATCTTGGCTGCTTGGCCTGCGTTCTTCCAGGAGAGGGGTATATGGTGTGGTATGGACTCACATCCTTATTCACGTCAGGTTTATAACAACCACGCAACATACCTCTCTCTCCTGATCTCCCTTCGCTCCCTTTCCCTAAAATCATATCTTCGAGCCGGATGCCCTTATGTCGGGTCCCTCAACCCTCTTCGTGGATTCGACAATGTGCCCAGGAGTACATTGGTTTAGAGCTTGGAGTGTCGGATTCTACCTGGACATGATTTCACCCATTTTTCAGGCATCGTGTTCCCCTTAAATTGGGATTCCATTATCTTTCACATCTAAAGGGACCCCCAAATATCATGGACGTTTGGACTAAGGGATCTCATACCATTACGGGCTAATGTCCATGAGGGTTTTAGACAACAAATCGATACAATTCCCACATTGAAAATATGGTCAGCGGTCGACACTCATTTGTTGTTCCCATTTCAGGTTACACAATATGGATACTATGTTTTGAAGACGACCAACTGTTATCCTCTATCATCACGCCAACCCCTTCAAGCCTTAAATATCGGTTACTTGATTCACATCATTTTCCACCCCATTATGTCAAAGTGGAATTGCAACACTCCTAGTACTATCCCTTAGTGCGCATTTGAACATTAAGAGGACCAAGCCAGGGTAAGGTGTTATTCAGAGCTCTACACCGACATCCCCTTCACATGTATTCCATGCGTTGCAAAGACCTCTTCAACCCAGGTTTCCCACACCGAGTTTGACTCATGTGGGCTTAAGGATCGGTTCGAGGTCTGTGCTCGCTCGGAAAAGTTTCACTTCTCTAGTGGTCCAAGCTCTAAGACTTTAATCTATGACCCCCTTTTACCTCATCTTCTAGAACTATGTCTAGCTTGATTCCCATTCTCATGGGATACGTAGGAATGCCCAGACATCTTGTTTATGGGTCCAGCTCCACTGACAGCTATTCTCTCCTTCCACATATCCTCTACCCTTTTCTGGCCCCCTCAGCCCGATATTTCTTTGTTGGAATCGTGCGTGGTGTGATGTGGACCTTGTCCTCATTCAAATC
Source organism: Viscum album (assembly GCA_963277665.1). Classification (NCBI taxonomy): domain Eukaryota; kingdom Viridiplantae; phylum Streptophyta; class Magnoliopsida; order Santalales; family Viscaceae; genus Viscum; species Viscum album. The sequence continues at coordinate 1,014,191,008 of OY728120.1, read as the reverse complement.
GGGTATGCTTTATCACGTCGTGCACATCCCCTTTTGAACCTCATATTTTATGTATATATCCAATCCATATGACTTCCAACTATGATACCTTTTCCCGCATGACTTTAAACTATTATTTCTATACTGCATGATATTGGAGGGCATAGTGGGTCCCATCACATGACCCTAAAATGTGATATTATCATCCTGGCCGCACAACGAAAAAACGGCACTACATAGTGGTGTCCTCACTTGAGGGGAAATCATATTTGGTATTGGTCACAAACCATACCATTTTTAATGCCTTTATATGGCTTTAATCTTGAGGATATGAATGGACTTTCTATCCTAGGTCTGTCACTTCACCAAAAAAAATACACATTCATCTTAAAGGACAAACAATATCTATCAAATGCTGCTTCTTTTGGTGCAAGGGCCAGATCTGCATGACCCTATTATCTATGGCACTGTTACCGTACCATTCCACCTTCATAACTACATACGAAATGATTCCCATCCTCATGGGGTATGTAATAATACATGTGCACTTTGCCTTGGTCCTAGCCTAACTTTCATTTTCGGTCCCTCGACCTAAAACCTCCCCAAGGAACAAATGGTGATACATAATCCCAGTATCCTCCTTCACGTCGGGTTTAGTAATTACTTCCCCACGTGTCTCCCTCCGTAAATTCCATCTATGGTCCGATCTCTATGACCATAAACTAAGACCACTCTGTGTCCTTTCTAGAAGACGTTAAACTGCACAACATCTTCTAGAACTACGTACGGCTTGATTCCCATCCTCATGGGATATGTAGGAAAACCCAGACATATTGTCTCTGGGTCCAACCCTAGGAATCTAAAATCATGTCCCCTCTCTTTTGGCCCCTAGGCCCGAAACCTTTTGGAAAATTCTGGTGTGGTGAGTACCTCATGGTTCCTCATTCACATTGGGTTTTTCAACAGCTGTGCCATGAGCCTCCCTTATCGTTTCCTAATCTGGTCTGAGTTCTATGACCCTAAACTAAGATCTCTCTATGGGAACTGCATGTCATTTTTGGCCACTTCGCCACCCTACGCGCAGTCCATTAAATCAAGTCCCCCCTTAATGGTCCACCCTATGACCTTAAGCTGGAAGCGTGCGACCCTGAGACCCTTGTCCTTAGAAAGGGACTCGACTCCCTCTATTTGATACATCTTATTCTCATACTCATATGCTTTGTGGAAAAGAGTCCGAAATATGGAATTTTCACAAGGACATTCCCTCATTCCATGTACATGATTTTTGAGCCCGTTATTTGGATACTCATCTTCTTCCATGCTTGAAGGGACCCCCTTTACGGCCTGGTCTCTTGCCACATTGGCTTACCTACCATCTTGGGCCAACGTCCCTGAGGACCTCGGATGACCTTTGCGACAGGTCCCATATTTCAAACATGGTCAGCCGTCAACCCTCATTTGTCGGTCCCCATTCAAGGATAACACGGAGTGGATATTGTGTTTCAAACATGGTAAGAGGTTATCCTCTATCTTCATGCCACCATTATTGCGGTCCGGATCTCGAGCATCATTATTCACACATTTCTACTTCCTTATGTCCGATTGGAATTCCAACATACTCAGCTTTACCCCTTCGTGCATCTAGGTGTGTTAAGTAGGTGGGTTGGAGGTATTGGGATGTCATTCACCTAGCGTCATGTCACCCCAAATAGGTTCCTTCCTATGCTAGGAAAGTCCCATCACTAATCTGTGTTTCTCACATCGAGCATGACTGAGGTGGGCTTAGTAGTTCTGGTAGGACGTGTACTGGCGCAGCCATGCCACACAAGCCTTTAATCATCCCACATGATGTTAAAATACACTCTATAACTATGTGTGGCTTGATACTCATCCTCATGGGATATATAGAAACACCTGACCGCTTTTTTTTATCCCAGCATAACATTCAATTTTGGTCCCTTGACCTAAAGAACTTCCTCTGAGGATACATGGTGTGGTGAGGAATCCTTATGTCCTCACTCACGTCGGGGTTATGGCTACCGCATCATGTGACCCCTTCCTGGGATCTTCCCTTTTACTCCTTGTCCTATCATATGACATTAAACTTCACCAATCCATATGTCCTCAATGCATGACACTAAGCTGCAGTTCTACCCTGAACAAGTTTAGGATGCCCTATGTCAATAATGGGTTGTGTCAGTTTCCTCTCCAGAGAGGATTCTCTGTACCATTGTTGGTCTCTGACCACGCCGTGCTTCAAGAACTATTTTTGGCTTGATTCTCATCCTTATGGGATATGTAGCGACGCACAGGCTTTTCAACTTTTTCCTAGACCCAGGGTTATTATCTCTCCTGGACCCTCAGCCCCGATCACGGTCCAGTCTCTATGACCTTAAACTAGGATCCTACAGTCCATGTACCATGAATTTAAACTGTTAACCTTGGTCCAGGCAGTACAACCTTAAAACTATGTGAATCATCCACACCGTATGACGTTAAACTAAGTGTCTATCATCCTCATTTGTATGATGTAAAACTACAGGTCATTTCATGTCCTTTCCAGAGAGGTACTATTCATAAGTATGTTTGATTTCTGATGAGACAGATACACCCACCTAATGTTTCTCCACCATGGTGGCGTGATGTTATGAGTGTTGGACTCCATTCAATCAAACCATCACTCCACACTTCACGCTTGGAAAGCCCTTAATTTGTACCCTCATCCTCTTTCACGTCTAAAAGAACCCCAAAATAGTATGGATTCTTGGCCTATGGCTCACCTACTGTCCTGGGCCAACATTTTGAAAGAATAATGGACGACATTTCGAGTCAGGCCAAGTGTTTCGAACATGGTCAGCAGTCAGCCCTCATTTTTTATCACCATTTCATGCTAACGCAATAAGGATACTATTTTTAGAACACAGTCAACAGTTATTCTTCATTTTCATGACATCCCAATGGTGTTACCCCACTCGTGCACTTGAGAACACTAGGAAAGTGATTATTCAACTATTCTGAGAGCTCCATCCTTCATTCGGGCCTCTCCCTTTCTTCTCAGAAATATGGATTTGTTGTTCAAACCCTATATTTCTGGAGTTTGGTTTTCACTGTTATATTTTTTTGGAATGATAAGGTGGTCATCCCTAGTTCCTCGCTTCGGGCCTGACCCATGTGAGCTTAGGGACTGATCACGGGATGTTCCATGAATATAACGAAAATGAAATAGTCCAAAAATGAGTAGCAGAACTCATGCATGCATCTAGCACAAATAGTCAAAGCATGAAATTGTGTTCCAAAGTTACATGAGTCACATTACATGAGGATCAACCCCTCCCATGGATGGGTTGACCCCATCAAACGAGTGTTATAGATCCACCACCCATTGGCTTGTGGGGTACAGGACTCCCTGTAGCTTGTTCAGTTCATGCTCCTCTTTGGTAGCGAGGGGGTGCAGTTCGTCAACTAGGATCTAGGCCCACTCCTCGATGGTTTGGATAACAGTAATCTCCTCAGAGGCTTTCCTCATGTTCTCTTCGACCTCTGCCAGTTGTGCCTTCAGCAGTGATATAATCTACGACTACACATTGAGGGAAGAATAATGTTCATCTGCCCAGATGTGCAGCCACGGAATCTCATTTTCAGCCTCCTGGAGCCTCTTGATGTTCACCACTTTTCTCCACAACCAACCCATGCCAAGGCCATGGTCATACTCCCGAATCTGCTCCACCATGGGATCTTGAATGATCATGTGGGGACGTTGGACGTTCACCCCTCCCCCCTCCCCAGAACACATTTCACATAGTCATGAAGGAAGTCTCTCCATCTGGTCTATCCATTGTTCTTGAGGGGAGTCATCGATAAATCGCTTGACCAGCATCCATGACTGGTGATGAACAATCTTTTATCCTCATCATCAGAAGATTTTTCATCCCAGTCCACGGGGTTGGTAGGCTCATACATAGGGAATGCCCCCAAGAACTCTTCAGCATGATCCGCATCTAGTGTCTGATCGGGTATGGTAGCACATGTGCTATCTGATCAATCATCATTGTTGGATCCCACTTCAATAATTTCAGGCTCAACCCTGCTAATGGTCCCACTAGTGATCGGGAGCACCGCTGCTTGTTCATTCTAGATTTCTACCTCCACAACCACTGGCCTTCCCCTGAGAAAAGTGCCTCCATAAGTACCAATCAACCTCGCCATAGAAGCCCATGCCATTTGAAGAACTATGCATACAAAGAAGTGCACAAGATGTCATTTAACCTGATCGATGGGTGGCGGTCATGAATTTTGTAGAGGATACATACCGAGATCAAATGATTGGTCTCGTTCCTAGGTTTTTCAAAGTGGGACCCCGAGGCATGGCCCTCCGTATATCATCAGAAGTTCTGGAATCTCTGGAGGAGCCACCTCGGGTGTCCTGGCCCCGCTGAATTCACTAATCAACATAGCAGCAGGCGTGGATCCTGAGGGCCCTACATCTACATCTATTGTAGGGTGGGAACAGGTTCTGTGTTTGAGGTCCTCCTACACAGTTCAAATATTCATAAGGAGTTCAAAATGACCTGGAAGTAGAACTTGGGGAAGGGGATTGGGATGTTACATCAAGGGCCTCTACAAATTCTTCAAGATCTGATCCTTGATCACCGACTTCTCCCTCCTCTAGTGGGCTCCCTCTACTAGCCTCCTCCCCCAGGAGGACTCATCTGATTCTATCTGTAAAGGGAAGCACTCCCTCAATTCTATAGCTGACAACTGGAGAGGGGTCATTAGATCCAACAACACCTTCACCTGGTCTGTCAATGGATGTAGGGAACCTCGGGAGTGCATGAAGTCCACCAACCCAGCCTGGTATCACTCCACCTCCGCCTGGGATACTAAAATGCTAGCCCTGATGGGGCTGATTCCCAAAAAATTCTTCCCACGATGGTTCAAGTGTTTCCACATCTCGAATGGGCTGAGGAATTTCCTGTTGACATCCCAGATGTCGCATGCCTCCAAGAATACATCATTCTATCGCATGTTTATATGGCACAACCGCTTCCCGGGAGCCTGAGTGGATATCCTGCAGAATCCTATTAGTGGCATCCCCTCCAGATAACTCTACTCTTCTAGGATCGCCGGGTCTGCTGCCACTATTGCATTCGTTGCCACTGCCTCCCCTTCAACCGTCACGGGCCTCACCGTCACGGAAGCCCCGCCCCCATGTGAGGTCTTTACCACCTTCTGAACCCAGCCTCAAGGTTTGGGAGGCACACCATCACCGGCCCAAATGGTTGGATGCTTCAGCCTCTCCCCCATGTAGGCCACCTCCCAGCTTTTCCGCACTCCTCCACCAACCCGAAGATAGATATGGGTGAAGGCAGCTCGTTCTGCATCTTCCCATCATCCTGTGTAAACATTATCCACATTTGTCTCATCACGCATGGGTTCTCCTCCTGGAGAACCCCCAAATTGACCCATGGGGTTAGTCACTGCATGCGTCAAAATTGCCTTGCAAATCGATGTGGGGTGTACAACTCACAGAGGGGCTCACTGTTCACCTGTGCCACCAGGACTCCACCTCGAAAGGCCAGGAGGTAGAACTGATTCTCTTCTGTTCCCTGGCCATCATAAGTGAATACATCCATTGGAAATGGGAAAGGATGGAAGTTGAACTCCTCTACCTTACAGACCCGGTTCAGTACCAACTACACAATCAGCTTGGCCAGAAATCTCCCTTCGGCATTTAGAATGGATGGGCAGAAGTTCGATCATAGAGGGGAGATAGGGATCGGATATTCATATACCCCCACTGATGTGCACCGCTATCAACCAATACAAGAGGTGGAATGGCCCACATATTCTCTATGGATTCTTCCCCTCACTGATATGCTACAGCATATTGTATAGCATGGCGAGCATCAGGATCTCGAGGTTGAATTTCCCTTCTATCACCAGCATGGACTCCATGATAAATTGTATCAGTCACACGACCATGTTTTTGTCCCTCACCAGTAGGATCCAGCCGCAGATGACTGCTGCAATAAAAGAAGACAACCTGACTACTAGTTTCTACTCTGTACTAACATTGAATCCCCACGTATTCCCCAGGCTATCCTCCAAGATCCACCTGTATGAGTGCTCCTTACCTCGTTGAGATCCCTTTAGGAATGTTTTAGGCCTCATTGGAAAATTCCTATCATCTAGGAAGTTCAGTAACTGCTTGAACTATCGTCTGAAATGGATGTCCCGCACTGCTTCCTTGTCTTCTCCTGGCACTAGGTTCATTAACGTCATCACAAGCAGTGTCATCTGCTCTGGGTCTTCCCACACACTCATAATGGGGAGGAACACATCATACATTACCCCCAATATTGGGACCCCTGATATCTGATGCAGATCCCATAGACTGATGTTGGCCTCTCCATGGTGAAAATGGAAGGTATTGGTCCTCGACGACTATCTGCTCAGAAACTCTAACATCAGCTGCTTCGGCTGATAAATATGGAATTGGGAGGCCTAATATTCCTCATACATTCTCACTCTCCTCAACGCTTCCCCAAATTCTTCACATGAAGAACCTACCCAGTAGGACCAGGCCCAGTCATCTATGAAGTTTCCGCCCTGGCATAAATCCCACTCATCCGACCACCCCTTCCACGGGTTCCCTAGGGATGCCTTCAAGATAGTCCTGTATAGTGGGGGAGATGTCTCGGGCTACAGTTATTTCTTTTCAACGTTGTTAAAATGGTTTTACAGACAATCAATGTTGATGGGTGTGAAGTTCTCCCAGGCATGGCCATCAGCCGCCATAAACCTCTAGTGCTGACTTGGCGTGCTCTTGAACCAATAAGTTGGTTATTCCTTGTTCTCTTTAGGGATAAATATGTTATCCCTTAGTCCCAATCCATATAGAGGCAGCCTCTATCATAGAGAATAATTCTTTTGGATTTCTGACAGTAGAACCGTAAGAGAATTGTGGTCAGAATGGCTTTAAATGGACTCCCGTGGACCTAATCTTTTCGCCATCTTCTCCCTCCATGAAGCATCTAACAGGACCCCGTTGGCAGCCTCTTGGTCATCCATTTAGTTTTCAATATTTGGACATGTTTTTTTTCTGGAGCACGAAGCTCTTTCAGAATCTCCTTCACGGAGCTCGTTCGTGGAGGTAATTCGTGGAGCCCTACCCCGGCCTTCAGACACAAGACGTAGAGCACACCGACACAAAGTCAGAGACGCATTGTGCACCGAGAAGCAGAAGGCCGGATTCGGGAAGAGAAATCGCATAGTACGCGGAGCGTTGAGAATAGATAGCACTAAAGGCCAAAAATGTGAAGAAGTGAAAGTACTAAAGAGTGGTCATCTCCCCTATTTATAGGTGAGGACCCTTGGTGCTTCGCAGTGCATCCAATCATGGAGATCTTCACAGTGTACTCAGCCCACACATCCCATCTTCGCTTCATGAACCTTCTTCGCGAGTCATCTTCACAATTGACCGAGGGATTTTGGTGATTGACCCTCGGACATTGACCATCACTTTCTTCTCGGCTCCAAGTTTGAGGGGAGCATTTGTTGGCGCCAAAATTTGGGAAGAACAAGAAAAAATGGAAAGCATTAGGAGATGCCTCGTGAATCCCATTCATGGAGACCCATATCCCTGTGGCTAGAGAAAATCTCCCCCTTTGTGAAGCCACCGCGGAGAAAGGAGGCGGGATGCTCTACGAACCCATTTGATGTTTGCGAGGTTGCTGTAGAGAAAGGAGGTGGGATGCTCTGCGAACCCTTTTAACAATCACATCACCGCCACAGATCAAAGAGGTGGGATGCTCTGTGAACCCATTTGATGTTTGCAACGCCACCACGGATCAAGGAGGCAGGACGCTCCACGAACCAATTTGACATTCGAGAAGTTGTCGTGCAGTTCCGACAAAAGGCCTCGTGTCTTCGCAATAAGCAAGCTTTGCTTTGCGGCACCCCTTTGCATATAAATATCAGGCTCCCTTCAAGCCCAAAGGATGGATCCTCCGACCTTTCGCCTTATGGTATCCCTAATCACGAAGCATTTTCTACTCTGCAAACCATGATCTTTTCAAGGTACTTTTGCATCACGAAGTGCCTCCCCCATTGCATGAATTCATCACCTCTTTAAAGAGTGCTGCCCTTCGCGGAGCCCATGGGCCTCCACGAAGGAAGGCGATCCCCAAGGGGACTCAGGTCATCACAGAGCAGTTATGCTTCAAAAAATACCCCCCATGCACATGTGACCTACATGCTAAGGCAGGGTCATTGTTCTTCACGAAGCACATTTCTTCACACTACTACGCTCCGCAAGGCACCCTTGCTTCACAAATCACTGCTCTGTGAATGCCTTTCAGCTTCTCAAAGCACCGTCCATATGCACTTATTCATTATACATGGGCTACGACACTTCACTTTGCAAAGCACACCCCTTCATGAAGCCCCTCCACTTCATGGAGCACCAGAGCTTCTCGAGGCTTCTACCTATGAACCTCTTTGCTCCGCAACTCCTTTTCTCGTGCGACACTCTAGGTTTGCCTGAATTGATTTCAATGTTCCTTGGGAAGTGCTTCTTGTTGCATTTCTTCGCCTCATGATTCTTCGCATAGGCACGCTAACAGATTTTTCTTCTTCGTATAGTCATGCTAACGTAGACCCCTCAATGGATCACTCCATAACAACCCCTCACCATGGCATTGCTGATGCCTTCCCTTCCTCAAGGGTGGTCGGGTATCGGTTATGTATTTCATGGGGGTGCGGAGTGAACCCGCCTCATCTAAGCTATAGGACGTTAAACTTTCAAGTTCCCTCATCCTTAACCCATGATGTTAAACTATGACATCGCCATGTTCATCGTACGCGGGGTTCCCCACCTTGGACATTATACATGTCCACTAGTCTCTAAGGGAGTGAAATCATTCCACACATGGAATGTGATCCTCTTTATTTGAGCGGCGTTTGTCTGTGGGGAAAGGGAAACCACCTTGGTGTAAGCCCCTATCCTTTCTTGCAGGAGGCAGCACCCCTGGTCCTCCTATCTTCTTCCCGGCCGAAGACCAGAGGGGGATGGGCAACAGAGCCCTCCTTTCTTTGGTTCCAAATCCCTCTCCCTTTGGTCTTTGTCTCCACCAGGCCTCCCTCCTGGAGTAAGTCCCCATCTACACCTCCTTGGTTTGCTAACCATGAATAATCCCCTATTTCCTCCTTGGGTTGTTAACCATGCATAAGACCTTATTTCCTCATTGGGTTGTTATCCACGTGTAATCCCTAGTTTCCTCCTTGGGATTCTAACCACCCGTAAGCCCATGTTTCCTCCTTGGGTTGCTAACCATGCATAAGCACCTGTTTCCTCTTTGTTTCTCTAACCACGTGTAAGCCCCATTCCACTACTCACGGACTCACCTTCCACGACGTGATCGTCAGGCCTTTACTGCCTCTTATTTCTCACACCGAGCATGACTCACGTAGGCTTAGAGTAAGCATCGACCATGACATCCTCTCTGGGAAACCTAGATTGTATGCCCCAAAACCATCTCGAACTATAGGGAATTTTATCCTTGACAAGGCAAGGTACGTAGGAAGCCTCCCTGAGGTTCAAGCCCAACACCCATCGATCTCGACCATCTTCATGTCGGTGAACCAAAACTCATCCTGAACTACAGAGACTTTGATCCTAGAAAAGGTAAGATACATAGGAATCCACCCCGAGGTTCAATCCCAACAACCATTGGTTCCGAACCCCTTCGCGTCGGACCACCTTCGTCCCGCGTGACGTTAAACTGCATGCCCCCTTTTCATCCTGCATGACATTAAGCTACACCCACCATCCCGAATTATGTGGGATTTGATCCTTGTCTCCAAGACAGGGTATGTAGGAAGCCTCCATGAGGTTCAACCCCATCCAGTGTTAAGCCATTGTGATCCCATCCAGCAGTAAGCCTTTGTGACCCCATCCAGCGGTAAGCCGATGTGACCCTATCCTGCGGTAAGCCATTGTGACCCCATCCAGCGGTAAGTCGTTGGGCCCCCATCCAGTGGTAAGCCATTGCACCCTCAACCAGTGGTAAGCCATTTTCAACCCAAACCTAGCGATAATCCATTGTTGTCCCTTCTGTTGGGACCCATATCTCGAGTCCGTCCCAGTGGAATAAGGCCAACCTCGGGAAGCAAACCACACGTAAGCCCAACTATATCATTGGGTCGATGCCCTCTACACACAACTCGATTCTGTACCCCCATCCTGAACTGCATAAACATTGATTCTTTACTAGGGAGATACGTAGGAGGTCTCTTCGAGGCTCAAACCCAACATCATCATCGCCCTCGAGTCGAATCCATCTCATTCTCCATCCACTTCACTTGACCATCCATTATTCATCTTGATTATTACCCTGACCACAACATCCCGATGGGATCATGCCACCTCATTCCCCATTACCTTCAACAAAAATTGGGTAACTAACCATGCATTATCCCCAATATCAGTGTGTCCTCCTGGGATCACACCCATGTGATCCACTCTAGTCAGTGTTCCGATCAGTCTGATTCATCTCAGATAGACGTTAAACTTGTAGCATACCCTATGTTAAACATGGTAAGATGAGGAAAACCTTAGATACATGCCTATGTCATATAATTTCCCGCATTCGACGTAGGATAAATTTGGCTTATGCTCCCTCGAGATGCTCTAACATAAGGGGAAGAAACCGCAACATTCTAGTGTTCCAGCGTCCAGGCGCCCCAATGATGTCCAACGTGACTACTCCCCGGACCAAAGGTTGCTGCCTTGATCGGACCCCTTGGAATGTCCCAAAATAAGTAGTCTAATTAACCGGCATCCATAAAGACATGGAACTGGGAAGAGTTTCATGAAAAACTTCTTAGTCTATAAGGGAGACCTGGACTAGGTAATGAGTTATGAGGAGGAATCCACGAACGGAGGAACTGACAACCCATCATCCAATTTTGATCGAGGAGAAAACATCCCTGAATAAGCGACGGATGTTTCCCGCATTTAGAAAGTGTGAATACATTTCAATAGTTGTGCATCCTCCATAGACGGATGCACATGCCTTGATGAAAGCATCGGAAACAATATGTCTCCTACTCCGTGGATGAGATACATATTCCCTATGGTACACTTACCCAACATCACAACTAATCCATCTCATCCTTTAATTATGAAAATCCATTTTTTTAATTTTACCTTATACCCCATGCAATAAAATTTACATACACTGATTAAATAATGTCTAATAACATTAACCTACAAAACCTATATGTGCTTCAAATTTTTTACTCTAATATTGTATTTTCCAGAGATAATGATCATCCACACTTCATCATTTCCAAATCAGATGGTACCTTATTTTTATAGTTTATTCCGGTGATATGATTATGATTTCTCATCATATGGATAATAAAACTCTTTCTAAGAATCCATAATCCCACCAAATTCTTTTATTTTAAATAAATATCAATAGAATTTTCCATTTTAAATCTCCCCATGTTGATTCAAGTTCATTGTTTCCCTTCCTTCAACGGTAAACTAGATTGCTCCACCTCCAACTCTATTGGATCATCCTCATCTTGAAAATTTGAAAACTAATTATATTTTTCATCAAAATTAATGAATTTTTCTGCTACTGATATTTTCTCCATTGAGTATCCATAGGACTAATCCATAGTAACCTTGATGTGAAATCCATGGATTTATATCCATAGCCTTCACACTGAAAACAATATCCATTTTAATCATATCCAATGTGGGAAATTATGATCATATAATTTTGTTTCTCTGGAGCCCTAAAATGAAATTTTTCTATGGAACACTTATATTTTGTACTCCTCATAATTCCCCGACAATAACACCTAATTTTTTTTAATAATAGCATATATCTTCCATACATTGTTGGTGGAATTTTTTCCTTTCATGAGTCACCAAAATAAATATTTTTATAAGGTTTTAGTGCTTGTGGTTTTTCATCATCCACTAATAATTTATTGTTATTATATATACCATCAATAGATTTTACATTATCTTTGAATCCCTACACTTGAGGTAAATTATCCACATTTTCTATTTAAACCCATTGAACTTTCTTACCTTTTTCTACACCCCATACACTCTAACATCCTAATTATATATGAAGAATTAGAAGTCTTTATTTAATAAAACCCAAATATTTTATAAACATTATTTCATGATTTTTTACACTAAGATACACATAACACAATCCCAAAATATAGGTTGGAATAGTGTCTTTTGGTTATTAGATAAACATCACAATAACTTGAAATGAGAATACAATGACATAATTTAAAAACTCTCAAACATTCCCCTAAAATTAGACTGATCTTCTAAATCAATACAAGATAACCCAGAGATGTATGTAAGAAAGGGGTGATCTATAATTCCCATTAATGGAATAATAAAAGTATATCATAAAGTAAAGTAGTACATGTGAGAAAATAGGCATGACATGATGATGTGTGAATCATAATAATGTACATTGATTGTGGCATGATCATTAACAAGACGGTCAAATTAAAATTTTATTTTCCTACTCCTGACTAGATAGAATCAATTAGGTTAAATATATAGGTAATATTGGGGATATTTTCTTTGGGATTCATTAATTTTCCTAAACTATTTGAAAAAAGAATGAAATGGTGATTGAACTAAAGAATAGTGTGTGAAAAATAAATTTTTTACATGCATTGTTAATTTTTGTTAAGAACTAACTATGTTAAAGCGAATAAACTTGAAACAGGATTATGAAGAGGAAATTTATTAAAAAATCATAAGAAATTACTAATTCTCAAGAAATTAATAATTAACACAACAAAAAACTGAATTTCTGGAAGTATTGTAATCTCCCATGGAAATTATGACTACTTTCATGAAATTTGATGCAATTACTCAAGATACCTGAGTAGAGATGATGAGTTTTAGTTGAGAGGAAAATAAATCAAGAAAAGGAAAATATTAACAATATTAAAAAAATTAATAATTATCTAATCAATTAAGAAAAGGGAATCTTTTAAAAAATGGAAACCACAAACACATGAAACTGATATAAAATAGAAGTGAAAGGGAAACAGCGATGAAGTATCATCAGTTGAATTGAAGTCAATCTATCTTCACATAAGGTCTAGTTTTTACCGCTCATTGAAGCACTTTCTCATACTCCTGAAGATTATTTCCCTCTATTTCAATGGTGAATCAGTGTTCTCTGAATATCTAGGTTGTCTAAAAATTAGTGGCCTAAATTTTTTTGTGTCTACTACTTTTATTTTTCATCTGCACACTAGCTTAGTTTTTTTAAGGTCACTTTCCTTTCATTATTGGCAGTATATTTTTCCTATGGCTTTTTTCCATTGCTCAATCGCTTTAATAATCCCCTAAAATAAATTTTTACATATGGTTAGTCAAAAAAAAGTCCTATATATATCCTCATGCTTTAATTTATCAATAGAAGAAATATTACCTGTCTAGCTAAAAGCCCAATAATTTTATTAATTTCTAATTATTCTCTTATATAAATTATTGGTTGGAAAACTTTATCCACATGGATAGTTGTTAAAAATGATGAGATCCTTTCCTTTTGACTACCTTTAAAATATTCCAGCCTACACTTATATTCACTGGGGATGATCCACCCTCATCCAACTTATACATATACAATATTTGATATAATTTTCTCCTAGAAACTTAGAAGAAGAAATAGTCTCGTTCTATATATCCTAAAATGGAAATTAAATCAAGAATTTAATTTGAAACTTCCTTCTGTATTGGGATCATAAGGTTAGATAATGAAATAATACCCCATCTCCCTCCTTGGTTCATTCTCATAATTGAATAAAAGGTACAAAGCTTAACCTTTGGTTTGAAAACATCAAATAAATTGATCAACTGGACCTGAGGTAAATGATCTTACACAATATCATATTGGAATTCAGAATTTAGTTAGAATTTCCTTGATGGAAGAATTTCCCTGAGCATAAAACGTGCATTTTTAAAAAATTACATAACCAGAGAACTTGAAGACATGAAATCCTCTTCCTCTTCACCAAAGATCTAAAATAATTAAAACTCATTGTTTAAAATCATCGTCTTCAATGACTACTACCAACCTATATATTGGAAATGAATACCATGATTTGGTTTCTAGGAAATTTGAATTTATTCATCTTCATTAGAATCATTCAGATCTTGGTGATTAATTTGGTGTCAAAAAATTAAAACCAGTCAACCTAGTTATTCTTCAACAAATGAAGGATTGGACATATTTTCATTGTTGGATCTCATGAAATTTATGTCCTAAACAAAACCAATCCTACAACAACATAAAATTTGACCATCGATTATCTTCCAAAATTCAATCTCAAGTATTATTCATCTTTGGCTCTGGTAGCAGATATGCACAGAGTCTTCATTGTTGGAACAAACCAGTTTTCTGAACCCATATTCATTTCATCAATATCCCAGTTCATTTTCTTCAAACTTGGATGATTTCAAATCTTCCACTACTCTTATTTGATGCTCAGAAAATCTCATCCAATGAAGCCAAAAAAATTTAATCTTCATAAAATCATATTCAATGGAATCCTTGGATTGTTTGTTTCCTTTTTCATTCTACAATCCATTACTAGTTTATTCATCTAAACTAGGTTGGAATTCATCATTATTGGACTAGTATTGTCCCCTTACTTATCTCTATAATATTATTCATTCATAATTAAAGATTCTTAATGGGGGATTCATTAACCAGATTCAACCAAATCAGTGGGATCCTCAAAAGGATCTCAGTAGTGGCATTATCGACCCTCAATAAGCTAAATTGGATATACATTCTATATATATCAACCAGCACAAAGGGTTAATGTTAATTTTTAGAGGGTATTCCTCTTTAAATAATCTAAACTAGGGTTTGAGATTACATTTAATTTATTTAGAAAATTGCATTTGTGGTGCTTCCCAAATTATCTATATGGTTACTCTTGACAATTGTATATGTTAGAGAATTAGGTTACATGGTGCATTCTCTATGTAGTTGTAATTCAAAATTGGTTAGATACAAAAACATTAGAAATCCTCTACGTGGATCTATGCACCAATGGATTTCAATAAAGAATTACACACTGCCGAAAATATAAAACCAAATCTAGTTAGATTAATTTTATTCAGAGAAAATAAAGCATTTAAAATTAAAAAGATTAAAACTAATTAAAATATCATAAATAAAAAAAACATTATGAATTATGAATTATTAAATCAATAAAATCATATTATATAAATTTAAATTCAAAAGTTTAACAAAAAATATTAATAAATTAATAAATTAAAACAAAAAATAATAAGAAATTAAAAATATTAAATGAAAAATTATAATTATAATTAATAAAATCAACTAAAATATGAGATTAAAAATTGAATTGAACTTCATAAAATTAATTAATAGATAAATTGATAAAAAATAAGTAAATATTTAATTTAAAGAACACCATAATAAACCAATGACCCTAGAATTAAAATTTAAAAATAATAATTTAACCAAAATAAAGAAATATTACATAGTAAAAAAGGATAATTTAAACCTAAAACCCATTATAATATTCAAAATTATTGACAAATATTGATTTAAATATTAAATAACCATCGAACTAGAATTAATAAATAACAATCTAATTTAAGCTTAAAAATATAGAAAATACCTAAACATGATGTGGTAAACACAAAAATTAAAGACTAAAATAAACTAATTCACACACACTTAATCATTGATTTTCCTCAAGAAACCATTTTTTCAAATATAGTGGAAGAAAATTGTTCTTAGGTCAAAAAAGTGAATTGCCTCTAGGAAATTATTTTCAAACAAATATACATTTCCCAATGGACCCCAAAGTAGTAAAATGGATTTTCTCTTCTCAAAAAAAGGGTTTGATAAAAAGTATATTTTTTTAGAATTAATATTGAGATTGAAAAAATTTAAAACAAATTTACTTTTAATTTAATACTTCAAAACTTCTCTTAACCTCCAAGTGAGAAATCCCATGTAATTAAAAGTCATAATAATTTGACACTCTATTTGGATGAGCAAGATTAATAATTACCAATATAATAAATAACCCATCTAATATCATAAGGAATTAAATAATGAAAGGATGAATGAATAGAGACTCAACATAAATAAGGATTTTTTTCATATCTTATGTAAACACGTGGATGAAAAGATTAAAACCCAATCAAAATATTCAAAACCAGTTATGATGGCAAATAATACTCCAAAAATTTGACCAAAACAATTCAATAGAGTAAAAAACTAATGGACTTGATTAAATTAATGGGAAAGCACAAAAATATAACCTCTTTAAATATGAAATTAAAATCTCAAACTACAGAAAAAATTTGATCCACTTAATAATAAATTCAAATCATGAAAATCAAAAAATTAGAAAAAATGTAAGGGGTTATTCATGGATTATCATCAAAGAAAAGTTAAGATATATTGTGAATACCCCATCCCCCACACATAAAACTCAACTTTTTTAAAAAATTGAATTCAAAGGTGAAAGAAAAATAATTTTATTTTTTCATTCAAAATAGTTTTTTCAATTTATCAGTTCACATTTATTTTTTAAGGGTTAAAATGTAGTTCAAAATCCTGATCTATATAATTAAAACATTAAAATCATATTAAAAATGTACATGTTTTAATTTATAGTGTATAAAACATAATATATTAAATTAATCTCAAACATTAGTATGCCAATCAGTAATTACATAATAAACAAAAAATTTAATCCGAGGAATTATAGAAGGTGTAAAAAAGTTTGAAATTTTAATTGAGTTAGTATTTTAAATTACCTTGAATATAGCATGAAAAATACCCATAAAATATTATATATTAAATAAAAAAAGAAAACATAGTAAGGGGGTGTCACCCCCATAATAAATTCAAAACTATATGAAGAAATGAGTGGAAACAAATAAAGGGAAGACAAAGATCAAAAACACCCCTGATTTGAAGCTTAATTGGAATTAATTTCAATCGAAATAATCACCATTTATTTTAAAATTTTACGCCTATGGTTATTAAAATATCATCACCTAAAAATTGAACATCTAATTATTAGATTCTATAATTTAAGATCAAAGAAAAACATAACAAGAGAAATAGTTTAGGAAAGTATATCCAGTTAGCTCCATCATGAATATCCTTTTTAACAATTCAAGGAAATCATAGTCTCTAATAGTTAAGCATTAAAAAAGTAAGTACTAATAATATTTGTATTAAAACCCTCTAAAATCATAATATGAGACCAAGAAAAGAAATGGGGAAAGTGATAGTGATCACCAAACCAAGAAATTAGGGAAAAATTGTGATGTTGAACTAACTCGGTTGATGGGGAATTTTTATTTCTACAAGAAAAGAAGAAAATAGAGAGAGAAAAAATTGAATCAGGGGTTTCCTCCTATTCATCAAAAAAGTTATTATCCTTAAATAAAATTTCCTAGAAACAAACCATAGTCACTAGGTGGGTGTGTTATCTCATCCATGAACCACCACAAGTGTTTTGACCAACAATATTTCATTATAAAATGAGTATAATAGAATCCTAACCATATAGGGACAAAAAAATCCACTAATGTCTACTAAAATTCATTCTAATTACCTTTTAAAAAATATAGAAGGAAGGATATCCATAATTTCAGTAAAAAAATTCTCAATATACACTCTATAATTTTTGATATAATTGACCCAGTTCAAGTTATTTGGAAGTGGGAGTAGAACAAAAGTTTTGAAAAATATTATATAAGAACTCCATAATTTTTCCATAAAAATAACCCCCAAATTATAACTAAAAATATGCGACAATATTTGAGTTTTGAAATTATATTTAAGGATGTTCCTCTTAAATTCCAATTTCAAATTTTTTTGAGACATTTGAAACTAGTTGTAAAACTCTTTTAATATTTTCATTAACTTATACATAAGGTTAAACAACATCTATTTCTATCCTATAAAGTTATGGAGTGTTTAAATATAAAAATAATTAAATATTTTCATTTTAACCTCTATGAAAACAAGTTACATAGAGAATTACTTGGTAATTTCAATTTTAGGTTTAAGGAGTGTGAATTTTTCTTTAGAAACATGAGCATGTAATTCAATCTATCAAAATTCAATTTTGTAAAAAAATTGACATTTTAATTATTCAAAAATTTAATTTCATATTTATCTTTTGGAATAATTGAATCATTTAAGTCACAATAATATTTTGTCAGTTGATCTCATCATTCACACTTCAGTTTCACATAAAAAGTTATTTTTTAAATTTTGGATTTTCTAATTTGATAAATTCAGAGAATCTACTTCCTTCACTAATCACTATTTCTTAAATATTTCATTAAAAATACCAAATATTAATATTTATCATTCAAGGTTTAAGAGTTCTTCTTATCTTCAATAGCTAGTTTATCACAAAAATGCAATTATATTTCAACACTATGAAACACAAGAAATCCCCATATGAGTATTTTCAAAGTAGATTGATCTTCATCATTAAATATATTAAAGAAACACTCTAATAGAATTATTTTATGAAATATATGATCATGGAATTGAACCAGGAAGTCATTAAACTGATTCCAAGCATTACAAGATCATTCTTTATCATCTTTAATAAAGATGGTAATCAAGCACCTAAAGTGCATAAGTCTCTAGCTAGTTATTCTATGAATTTTTTAAAATTTAAAATATGTGATTTAAAAATAATAGTTCAATCATGAAAGATACTTCATGATAAATTGTAGTGAAAAATGAATTGAAATAAAAGGTTTTCTCAAGAAAATTTTTTTAAAAAAAATTAATTTTTTTGTTCAAATTTTTTGTATTTAATTTTTTTGTATTTTCTAACCATAAGAAACTCAACATATACCTTATCCAAAGAAATGGTACTAAGATATGATTATGAATTTTATATTTTCATACCGGTCAAATTATAATTTATATTCTCCTACTCACAACTATATAGAAACAACAAGGGTCAATCCATAGGGAATAAAGGAGGGATGTTCCTAGAGTTTTGTTAATTGTCCTAAAATATAGAAAATGGAGGATGAAATAATGATTAAAAAGGTTAAAAGTGTGTTAAAAATAAATACGTGACATGCAGTGTAAATTATTTTTAAGAACTATTTATTTTAAAGTGTATAAACATGCAACATGACTATCAGGAGGAAAATCATTAAAGAATATTATACAATTAGTAATATTAAATAAAAGAAGAATAAACTCAATACACAACTGAATTTATTGAAGTATCACAATATCCACCTAGGAATTATGACTACGTTCATAAAATCTCAGACACTTTGTCAATATATGTTACCAGAAATGATGAGTTATAGCTCATAAAAACTAAATCGAGGAAAATTAAATATTAAAAATCTTCAATAAAGTATTAATTCCCCAATAAATTAATCATTTTTAATTTTTTATAGATATAAAACATAATTACATGAAACTAGGATACAAGAAATGAAAAATAGAAAGAGAGAATAAATCCCATTTTTTTAATAGAATTATTTCTATATTCTCTCCAACTCTATTTTTTTCCTACCTAAGGAAGTTTCTATTCATGCTCCCAAAGAAGATAATATTATCTTTCTCTGGAGCATTAGTTTTCCTGGAATAACTTTGTTGTCTATAAATTAGTGGTATAAATTTTTTCATTTCTTCTCCTCTTAATTTTTAGGTACACATCAACTTAGTTTTTCTAAGGTCACTTCTCATTAATCATTGGTAGTATTTTTTTACTTTGTTCTTTTTTCACTGCTCTATCACTCTAATAATCCCATAAATCTTTTTGATACTTGAAAAGTCATATTAATTCCTCTTAAAGTCCTCATTCTTTAATTTCTCATCAACTGAATTATTACCTACCTAGCATGCAGCCCAAAAATTTATTTAATGTATAATTATTATCTCCTTTAAATTCATGGTTGTCCAACTTGATCCACATTTCTAGTTTCTATCAATAATGAGATACTTCCCTTTTCACAACCCCCAAAATATTTTATCCAACACTAAAATTATTTGGTATAGATACATCCCCAGAAAAGTTATGTAGATGAAATAGTGACTAAATGTTTTTCCATGAATTGCGGAGAAAGAAATGGACTTGGCCTGTATGCCCTGAAACAGAAATTAAATCAAACATTTAATGTGAAAAATCCTTCTACACTAGGATCACAATATTCGAAAATGAAATAAGCCCACATTTCCCTCCTCGATTTACTCTCATTATCAATAAAAAAGTACCAAGATCACACTATGGTTTCAAAACATCAAAGAACTCGAGTAACGAACCATGACTTAAATAATCTTCCATAATATCGATGAGAAATTTACTCTTTAGTTGGAAAGTCCTAATTGGATAATTTCCTCAAGCATAAAACATGCATCTTCAAAAAATTACACAGCCAGAGAACTGGAATACATGAATCTGTCTACCTCTTCATCAAAGATATTCAATAATTGATGATCATTATTTCAATGCATGTTCTTCAAAATGGACTCCTATCCTACACAACAGTTATGCATCCCAGTATTCAAATTCCTAAAAATTTTAAGTTCTTAATATTCATTAGAATCGGATAGATCTTAGTGATGGCTTCATTTGTAAACAACTAAAATCTATCACCCCAGTTTTTCTTCTATACGTTGAAGATCGGATGGATTTTCATTTTCATATCTCAGGAAAATTGACATCTTCAATAAACTCTAACTTATAACCAAAATATCATCCAGCCATCGATTCTATTCAAACATTCGATCTCATGTGTTCTTTATACATAAATTTGGAATTAGATATAAAAACCAACTTTGAGGTTGGAAAAAACCAATATGTTGAAATCATTATCATTGCATTAGTATCCTGGTTTATCTTCTGCTCTCTTGAATGATTTTAGATCTCCCACTATTCTTATTTGGAGCTTAGGAAACCTCATGTGATGAATCCTAAAATTGATCATCATCTCCAAATTAGATTCAAAGTAATCCCTAGATTATTTATTTCATTATTTATTATTAGATTTGTTATTAGATCATTCAATAGAACTCAATTAGAATTCAACACTAGTGGACCAGTGCCATGTCCTTCCCAAGCATCAGTATTCTCTCCATTCATAACTGAGGGATCTTGATTGTGGATTCGTTAGGAATATTCAACCATATTTATAGTATCTTTAGCCTTATTTTTATGAGTTGATTCTTTAACCTTCAACAATATCAATGGGATCTGAGTTCTATAGATCACTTCTAAAACAAAGGGTCGATACAGATTTTCATAGGGTCTTCCTCTTCAAATAAGATATACTAGGGTTCAAATTCCCATTTTCTTATGTATAAAATTGTCCAGATGGTTCTTAATAAATTTAATATTTGGTTAATCTAGAAAATTGGAAATGTTGTATTGTTTAGTTACATGGAATATTGACTATGTGTTGGGGCCATGTTGGTCGAAGGAGTTTCTATCGATGTTGGAAGTTGTTTTAAGAATATTTTGAAATTTCTCAACCTATGTTGTTTTCTAGAAGACTTTTATTTTGATGTATTTGTAAAAATCACCTCACTTTGTTTAAGTTCCCAAAAATGGTCACTGAAAATAGTTCAAATCTAACGAAGAGGATCGGATAATGTGTTTTTCACCAAGTCAATTTAATGTAAAAATATTTACAGATATATAGAAAGATTATATGAGGTGTTTATAACTAGTTCTATCAGTCATAGTTATTAGGTTATAAGTTTATCTTAAAATGGATTGAAAAACACATTTTGAAAATAAATTTTGGAAATTATTTTCTATTATGATACTTTATAAAATCATTAGTTACAAAGATTTTAGGATCCAAGAGTTTAGTAGGAGGGGGAGAATCTTGTTCAGATATAAAAAGTTTATTTTAGGGAGTTCTGAAGAATCTCATTGAACAGATCTCCTTGGAACAATGTTTTTATAGAATAAAGTGATTTTAGGAAATTTAAGATATCTTCAAATAATAAGAAGTTGTTAAGTAGAAGCATTACACAGTTCTATGGAGATCATCAGACAGAAAAAATTATAAAATTTTTTCGGTGTGTTGAAAAGAATGAGAAATATTTTAAGGTGAAAAGGAGGTGAAAAAAATTTGTGCAAATAATGTTTTTATATAATTTTTCTATAAGAAGAAAGTGATATTAGTGCATAAAGGGATATTGTGATTAAATATTATCAGATATACAAAATCCAATAGACAATATTTTTTACTGTCTTATTGGATCGGTTAAAGAAAATCATGGGAAATGTCAATCTGACAAAATTTTTTGTTGAAGTACATCATACGAACGTTTTCATATGAAATATTTGGAATGCATAAATATTATGACATTTAGAGAATATATGAATGATTATAAAAATGATAAAAGGGATGATGATGAATAATTTCATTGAAAAATTTATTCAGATGAATCCATCAAAGAAAAATCTTTGTATAATGGAATCAAAAAATCATGTACAATGTTATTAAGTTGAAGGTTCTAGGATATTGGATGAATATTGTGTATAAATTTAATTCATAAGTCGTTGTTGATGAAAGATATTGGATAGAGAGTTACGATGAATCTAATTGAAAATATTGAGTTTGTAAAGTCTTTGGAAAAGATACTTTGAACTCTATGACGGAATAATCAGATGGAAGCTTTCCAGATAGAACATTTTTTTCATCATTATTAATATATGAACTTTCAATGAAATATATTTTTTCTGGTTCGAGGTTCCTTATGATGTTCTCAAAAATATAACTATAAGTGATGATGTTGACCTGGTATTTTAATTTTCCATATATTGTGGACTAGAAATGTGATACTACTTGAGTTTTAAGGTAATTTTATAAAGGATCAAGTCACTAAATTTTCTCATTTACCTTTAAAAACATTGTATAATTATTTAGAATAATTTTGGTATTTTTTTAGGGTAAGTTTTGAATTTCAAATTTTCATTGATTAAGAAATTAAATTATAGTTCCTTAATTTTATTTTTCATGCACACCTATATAAATTGGTGTAAGTATGAGTATGGGTGAGTAATGTTCATGTGTGAAAAAAAGTGGAAGAGATGTAAAATTGATTTCGGATAGAGATACCCAATGAACATTTGTTATCAAAAGTTTTGAGCTAGATGTTTATAACCATGGAATATATTTGTTGAAGAAGAAGAAGAAGTTTATATCGATCAAACTTTGTTTGATCATAGAACAGATAGAGATTTTATTCACTGGAAAAACATTTCTATCAGGTGAAATCAGACATTCGTAGTGCTGTAAGAAATTTTATTTGATTACCAGAAAAAACCACATAGTCATTCAAAATGGACTTTCGAGATGAAAAAATACAACAGAAAAATCAAATAAATAGTGAAACAGGTGGAGGAAGTTCTTACCTGATGCTAGGTAACAAATTAAAGAACTATTTTTTAGGAAGAGAAAAAATTAAGTTTGTACATGAACCACAGTGATGGAATTCTGATCATATTGATGATTGTTTCTAGAAGTTGTTAAAAAATCATTTTTTTCATCTTTATCAATGAGAAAATCACAATCATTGTTTTTTGGATCATATTGAAATGCATGTGTATTGATATTTCCTAATTTTTGTAACCACCAAAAGTATGGTTTTTTAGTGGATTGTGTTGTATTTTATTATTTACCGACCATGCTGTGGACTAGGTATTTTTATTGAGTTGGGAAACTTAAAAATTATTATACTCTTATATTTGTTCTTGTGAGTATGTTTTAGAAAAGTTATATCTCTTTTACTAGTGGGAATTTTATTTCATAATGAAAGGAAAACATAAAATCAAAATAGATCACTAATTTACCCCTCCTTCTTTTAGTGATCACATAGATCCTTCTTCGGCCTTTCACTACGTTGCTACACTTAAAAATTGGCTATCTGATGCTCCTTTATAAATCCCTTATATGGATCTAGGCACCATTGGCATTTAAAAAAATGGACTGCAAAAAATATAAAACTTAAAAAAATTAAATTAATATTATTCTATACATTAAATCATTTAAAATTAAAATATCTAATACTAATTAAAAAATTATAAATAAAACAAAAATTAGGAATTAAGAATTATAAAACCTATAAACAGAACTATTATAAATTTAAATTTTAAAATATTAACAAAAAATACTAATAAACTAATTAATTAATCAAAAAAATAAGACTTGCAACATCATAAATTAAAAATTAAAATCACAATTAATTAAATAATTTAAAATATGAGGTTAAGAATTAATTTAAACGTCTTATAAATAATTAATAGATTAATTGTAAAAAATAGAGGTAAATATTTTATTCAAATAATACCATAATTAACCAATGAGGCTATAATTAAAATTTTACATGAAAAAAGAAACACTAAATAAATAAAAATTCCAAAGTAAGAAAGTAATAGTTTAAACTTAAAAACAAGTATGAGTTAAAATTTCCAATAATCATTTATTTTAATATAAAATAACTACTAAACATTAATTAATCATTAAATGTCTAATTTAATCCTAAAATATGTAGAAAATATATTGAAAATGATTTTGAAAAACCCAATAATTAAAGGTGGGATCAATCATCAATGTATAGTATAAGATGATAACATCAAGGTATCATAAGAATGTGGAAACAATATTAAACATGACATCATAAGAACAAGTCAAGGATATCTTCTGAGAAATCATAGAATTTTGTGATTAGGTTAACCACATGTTCACCATAAATGTTATCTCATGTGATAAAAATATTACCCAATACACAAGAGGGATTTATAATTTCAGGTCCGCACATCACATTCATATCATGTATATTAATTTTTTTGCCACAAAGATAACACAATAGAATAACATATTTCTCCAATTTTAATCCCCCTATTAAGGAGTTTAGGTTACATAAATGGATGTATCAAATCAATTAAATATATTTACATCGAGTTCAATACCATTTGGTGGAAATGGTAATGGGTATTCACAACACAAAATTTTTACATGGAAAAACATAGGATAATTTGGTAGCATAAAGTGTGTATATTAATGTTTATATAAGTGGTTGATGAGATTGAAAGGAAGTCTATCATTATATAGTTAAAATAAGTACAATAAATGAATGTGTAAAAACATATTCCAGTATGAAATGTTAAAGATTATTAAGATCTTGGGAACACATTTGAAGGGATTTGGGGAGGGATAGGGAGGGTAACTTCATTCTCATTGGGTTTTGATTGAATATAAATGGGATTTCGGGTTGGTATTTATAAAAAATAAGAGATTAATTCTTTATTAATTAATAAACATAGGTTTTGGACTCTATATAATAAGATAATCAAAATTTCAAACCATAAAATGGGTTTTTATTATGGTTTCTTCCAAAGTGGAGTGGTTGTTAACATTTTAAATGTTTAATAACCTAAACCATTAAAATAATATTGTTCATTAAATGGGATTAAGTCTTGTTCATAATGATTTTTTTTAAATCCTCAAAGTATAATAAAGGTTTTATAAAATTCATAATAGTTTTTTAAAATTAATTATATAGCTACAAAAGCACATTATTACAAATGGGAAATATATTTTTGGTTGTTCAAGCCTTTTATTATATCTATTACCTCACCTTTGGGATATTATGATGTCGTAATACATAATGTATCTTCATACCGCATTTATTTTTTACGTAAAAAATCGACTCCCTCAATAAAGTATGGAAATTAACCATTGGATAATTTTGATGTGATGAAGTAAAAAAATTATCTTTATTCTAAATATTTTGATTAAAACTTTTAAATTAGAGTATTTATATATTAAAATTTTTATTTTTCATGAACCAAACAACATTATGACGCATAAAATTTTTCTAGGGAATTCATTAAATTAAATTTTCTTTCATATTTAAATTAATATTATTTAATATGACTATTTCAAGAAAATAAAATTTATTTCAAAAAAGAATGTATTTTTCAAAAATAGTACTTTAACTGAAACTACATATTTCTGAAATATAAAATTTTTATTTCTTCGTATCAAGATCTATTTTTTTTATCAAAATAATTACATAAAAATGTGTATATATAAATTAATAAAGATAATATAATAATTATTTAATAAAGAAGAAAATAATTTCAAATTCATACTACTAGGTTATAGATGCATAACCCCTTATTAAACAAACAAACTCCCTTAGCGTAAGGTGTGCAATGGTGGTACTTTCTTGAGGTGGTTTCATGAACATAGTTTTGTTGGAGATATATATGAGCCTAAACTTCCCCCATAACTAGTTTCTATTTCTTTTTTGATGTTAAATCTCAGCTTGGTCTAGTTAAAGGGAATAGTACAGTTATTTCATCTCCCCTGGAAGCTCTGATAAATGGTCTTCATAGGGTATTATCCTACTGGTCTTGGTCATCGCTTCTTAGTTAGATTTTAATTATATCTTATCATACCCCTTAATATATACTAATATTAATGGTCACTATAAAATAGATATATAAATAATGGTTATGATACTTAATAGTGTTTTAATACCAATAGAAAAATTATGGTTGTGGTCAAAAATATCAATTGAAATATAGTTCATGTGTTTTCTATGACTACATTACATAATAAATCATTTATTCCTTCTGAAAGGAGTTTCATTTATAAAATTTTTTAGAATTAAATTTGCAATATTTGATAAATTGATGTATGGTCACAACATTATTTTTGAGCTCCATAATTATTTTAAAAAATTCTTTAGTATAATTAATCAAGAAATAAATGATCTTGGATTTCTTTTTAATATTTATCCAAATACTAACTTCATTTTTAGAGTTTCTAAAATTTCTTGACTTGAGTCATTAAATCTCAACATTCAACCAATATTTTTATTCCTCTTATTGATACCTATAGAGTATTCAATCACGAACCATTCCATTTTCTTTAAATATTTTATCCAACCAAATATTGATTTATTTAATAAAAGCATCTATCTCAACATTGAGGTCATCTATTAACTAAACTTTAGCAATTTAATCATTAGTTTCCACCAATTATGGTATACCTATGAAATCCAAAATAACATCTTCATTGGGGTCCTCACATTCATCAACTTTCTCCTCTTTCATTTCATATGAGATGACATCTACTTAGGAAATATATTTCTTATATTTGAAAATTTTGCGTTCTAAATTCCTCTTTCCCTTTAAACCTTTTTATTAATTCATCATGGATTATTCATCCTCCTAATTATCCCATGATTTAATTGCGAACTTTGATTTGAGATGACCAAATTTTAAAAAAAAAAAGCAGGTAATTGGAATCCTTTAATTGAATCTTCTTTTCCCATTTGAGGTTTGGGGAACGGAAATACATCAACTATAGTGACCCATGGTAGACCTAATGTTTTTTAAAATATTTTCAAAAGTTAAACATTACATCTCACAAATAATAGAACAATCCCAATAATGAAATTTTTAGTGTATTTGAGGACTAGATTCATAAGAAACTTATTTTATAATACTTTTGAAAACTTCACAATAATTAATCCACACTAAAATACAGATTATGCTTCTTATACGTTATACTCATCTTCATAACCTGGAGAAATGTAAACATAAGAAAGGGTTGATCTTAGACACTCAATAAGGGTGAAAATAGGTGGTAACAATCAAATATCATAAGTTAACATAATTTGAGAATATGGATATAATTAAGAAACATAAGAAAATTCATACCCAATAATACATAGATCAGAAATCATGGAATATGACATGGAATAACATAAGAACTTAATTGAAATAGTGTGTAAACATGAGTCAATAAACATAATCCATGAGAGTATGACATGGTAATTATAATAAGCATAAAACATTTAAATATATTTCAAATTTTTTATAAACATTAGTTTAGGTAATATTACTTTCATGTGCCACACCATCAAACCCCAAACTTAAGAGAAAATGAAAACCTAATTAGAAGACATATATTATGAGATATAAATTTTAAAATAATGAATCTTAGGGTTATATAGGACCTAACATATGATCATTTATAATTATGATTTCCATATGAAATAAATCACATATCACATCATAAAGATTATATAGAAATAAAATGCGCTTCATAAAACATTCCAATTGAAAATAATTCTATTTTATTGCATAAAGAACCCATTAAAATAAAATTTATTTTATTTTATATATCTTAAAGAACTCATGGAAATAAAATGGGTTTCATATGGATTAAAATTAGTAAATCATTAATAATTCCATCAATAATCATAACAAGATAAAACCATGGAAAGTAAATGGGTATCCAATGATATTAAGTAACTTTCTAGTTAAGTGTCATTAAATCAAGATAATAAAGAATATGGTATTTACACCATCTAGATAAAGGGTATATAGATAATTCAATATTTCCCTAAATCAATCTATGTATGTCATATAGGTGAAAACCATTCAAATAAATAAATAAATAAAAATAGGGTATTCATAAGGGAAAGGCATTGATATAAAATTTATGATTGAATATAATGTATGTTTAGGAAAGAAAAATGGAGTGGTGGATCATTCTTCTAAAATAAAAGTATATTAAAAAGTCCGTCTATATAAATAATGTGGATAGTTACATTATAATAATGTCCTTAATCAAGAATAATTTATTTATATGGATGTGAATATAGATAAAATCCATTTTTATGATCATTAATAAAAATCACTTTGGAAATATGAAACATCAATTTCCTTATTGAAATTATTTTTGATAGAAATAATTTCTAAATAAAGGAGAATAATATTTTAAAAGATAAAAACATTAAATATTATAAAATTAATATCATATAAAAGTAAAAGGATGGTGTGAAGGTGTGTACACGTGGATAAATTTAAAAATAGACTCACTTTGATGAAAATGCTACATACTGAATCATTAAAAATTTATTTAAAACATTTTGAATAATATAATGTAGTATAGAATGATATAAATAAATTATAGATGTTAAAATAATGAAATTTTGAAATTCATATGATGAATTAGGACAAGGAAAAAAGTAGTTTCCCAATTTAAAAACAAAGACAGGGTCATTTTCACTTACAAGAAGCACTTCATATAAAATATGAGTCCTATAGAAATGAAATATGAATGGAAAATGTAAAACCACATGAATATAAAATGGAAATTGTGATTTTTTTAATAAATAATAAAAATTACCAATATATATTATTTTTCAAAAAAAATATTTATTTGAAAATAATATTGGCAACTAAACCCTTAAGTTTGAGGAACATTTTTTTCAAAACCACATTAAAGATGATAATTATTTAAATTGATGAAAATTTAAAGAAATTGCATGATATGGATGTTAAAACCCCATTAATTTGGTAAAATAAAATCAATATTTAGTAACAAAACAATATTAAAGGTCTCATGGTGAATGTTAATAAATAAGTCACAAAACAAATTTGAGACAATGAAACCCTTATCTTGTTTCCCCACTTAATCAAATGCACTCTGAGATCTTGTTTAAAAAATATATATATTAATCAAGAATTTAAGAACATTTTTCATTTATATAACCTTTTATAAACTTCATATATAATTATTCTCTATATTTATATTTTTTAGTTATTACCTATATTTGATATTGGGTGCGGGTAATCTTAATCATTTTGAACGAGTTTCATAATAGATGTGTAGTTAATCATTATTACACTAAATTTCATCATTACTAGTACATTAAATTTTCTATAATTCATTAATTATAATTAATTATGTATTTAAATCTAATTTCATTAGTACTTTGGTCTTTATCCTTGATGATGGAATCTACAGTGAACATTTTTTAGTGATTTTTAACATATGAATGGTGTTTCCTAAATTAATAAGTTAAATATTGATGAATATTTTCTATAAAAAACTTTATATACCTATTTTATTAATATTATACCAATAATTAAGTTTCCAAAAACATCCATGAAAACATTTCATAGAATATTTCGGGTTGGTGGTCAAACTGACTCAAACGTGAACATACCATGATTTTTGATGATTATGATGTGATTTGTTTTAAATATTTTCACACCAATAGACTAATATATAATTTAGGGTTTTTTAGTATGATATATAATAATTAAAAATTATTTATAAGAATAATTAATGGATGTGAAAATATTAAATAATTTTTAATTAATATTTTCCTCTTAGTTTGCTTATTTTAAATGATTGAAGTACCGATAATTATTTTTTGATCATATCATTAATAGGTTCTCCAATATGTCATAAAAACCTTAATTATAACATAAACATATAATTTATCCAATAAACTCAATATAGCTACTATAAATCTTAGAAGGTGATGAAAAAAGAAATGCAGAAATCAATCATCCCATGGAGGCAGTAGATAAGACATATGAATGGTTGATCATTTTGTTTTCCATTAAACAAGAGAAAGGAATAATATATTTTATCATTTTATAATGTATAATATTTTATCAATATCATAATTATTTATTAAATTCAACATTATGACTAGTTGGGAAAGGTTCTTATGGGAAATAGAACATGGCATTTTGTGTAGGTGGTAGGTCGTGCACACATAATTGGCGATTTTTCTTTTATTACGGAAAAAGGGAAGGGTGGATAAAGCTTGTACCATTATCATAATAACATAAACTTATAATAAAAATAATGCTATAATTTTGAGATGGTGAAAATAAATTTGAGAAATTATAAATGAACAAAAGGAAAAAAGGAAAGTGAAAGAGAGGTTAGGAACATATACCTCACTTCCAAGATTATCTTTTTGAGAAGGAATTTAAAACTTTTCATGGTGTAATTTTGAGAATATCATAAATTCATTGTGGATTATATGAGTTTTTTGTGAGTTTTATAAATATTTTGGTCTGAAATTAATGCTTTTTAATGTTATTTGAAGTTAAGAGAGGAGATACCCTTTTATAAGTGAAAAGGAGTGGTGTTTTTATAAATACTAAAATATTTTCAATAATGTAAAATCAATTTCATGGGAAATGGAACAAAAAATTAAAAATAATAGAGATGATAATAACTAAGGTCTATACACACATAAATCACTAAACTATAACATTTTTTAACATGTTCTTCCCATTTCCTATTAAGTAAATCATTTTTATCATTTTCTTTTTCACCATGATAACCTTTTTTTACCTAAGTAATGTGTCCTTTATGACCATATATAAAATCACCCTTACTATATAATTTGATGCTAATGATTCGAAGTTTTAAATCCATTTTTTTAATTTTTAAAAGTGATAAAAATTAATTTTAAAATATTAAATGTATATTTCATTAAAAATAATGTTTCCTATAAAATATAATTTAAATTTTAAAATGTAAAATGAGGTTCAAAAAATAAAAAAATCAGTAAATATCTTTAAAAGAATAAAATAACATATAAAAACATATTTTTTCTTATAAAAAATATTTCCTGAATTTTCAATGCACACTTATATACTAATAATGTCATAAAATTCATGTTATTTAGAGAAATGGAATTTTTCATTATTCACCTAAAAATCCATAATTTTAGAAACAAAAATAAAAATTAATTATATTCTAATTTATACATTTTAAATCCCAAAATTATTTCAATTTTATATAATTTAGATTATAAAATTTATAAATTTAATTATTAAATTAATATAGAAAATATATATAAAACCAACTTTTATTGAAAAGAAACGCTTTTAAACATTAACATTTCTTAATATTATTTCAAATTAATTTCTAATTTAAAATATTTTAATATGTTAGTTCATATATGACAATAATTTAAATTTTTAAAATTTAATTTCTTATGATAAAATATACAATACTTAAAAATTGTTCTTTACAAAAATAAATATTACTTTTATGCTAAATACACTTAAAAAAATACCATTAAAATTAATTATTTATATAATAAAATGTAATTTTACTACTCCTTTGACTTAAAAAATTATTTGGATTTTATATATACATAATGTCATATTGTAATCATAATCATAATAATATTTATATATAACAAATAAATATACATATATGTCATATTTTACTATCTTATTATTATTCCATTTTAAATTATATTATTTTGAATTTTACTATTTAAAATATATGAATACAATATAGTAATTGGAAATATGAACAATGATCATATTTGGAATGACCTTATTATCAAATACTATATTTATAACTACCATATTCATTTCCGATATATATAATTAATAAATCATTTGCTCATTCAACTCTAACTTCACAAGGCACGATTATTATTTAGTATTATATATTTTTCATAATGATTTCTCCTTCTAGGGTTTTATTCCTCGTTATAGATTTTTTAGCAACTGGTGATCCTCAAGGTTGAAGATGATTCACTATATTTCTTAATCATGATGGTTTTATTATTTTCTATCTATTTCTCCATGTTGTTTCATGATCTTTTAATAGATTTAATTCATCCATAGTGATAAATAATCCATGGTGTATAGTACTTAGTTTTATATGATTTTGTAGTTATGAAATTCTTATGAATGAATACCATGTCACTAGTTAGGTTTGTAAAGACTCTTAAATTTAAAGGAAATTTTTTTTTCTTAAATACTTTGGAATTTTACGAGTCTAGGGTTTCTGACGGCACATGATTCCAAGACCCGGTGTGCCTGAAATCAATTTCTGAAAAAAAAAAAGTTGGGTACGTTCAGTAAACGTACGTGCGGGTATTTCTATCTTTTGAACCGCTTCTCCTAATTGAAATCTGATGGCACCGATGAACTCGCAACACCGGTATTCACTTAAGGGGACCTTTACCACAATTGCGTTTTCTCGGGAGGAGAAGTTTTTTTGAGTTTTATATTAAAATAAATAAAATTGTTGTACAAAATTTTATTGTTTTAAAGCTGGTTAATTCCTACAATGGGGAGTTAGAGGTGGGGCCCACACCCACATAACCTCTCATGAGAGGATTTAGTGTGGTGGAACCCACACGAGCCCTAAACCTTTTATCTCCCCTTAACTCCCTTAAACTCCCATTTAACACCCCCTAAATTAATTAACTCCTCCCCTCATTATGGTGGAGCCTCTCCACCTCCCAAACATTGATGGTGCCAACCCATTTAATTAATAACCTTATTAATTAATTGGAATATCTCTTTTGAGTTAATTTTAATTGCATGGAATTTCATTAAAATTTGGGGAAGTCTATTATAATATTTTCCATAGAAAATATTTTGGTGGGGAACCTTTGGAGAATTAGAGGAGCTTCATTCTTCTACGAAAACGTCATCCTCTCTCGGTGAAGAACGCTCCATGACTTCTCCTACCATCTTCTTCCTCCGTGTCAAGGGAGAAGTCATCGCTCACGAGAAGCATCACCTACGTCAATGACTCTTCCTCCAACGTTGATGGGATGACACCATTCTCAGCGACGCGATCTACCACAATGATCATCTTCCATGGCTTGTCGACGTGTGACGTCAATTACGAGGTAGGGGTTTCTACAATTTTTAGGTGAATATTTTGTACCCCGTTCTTCGTTGAATTTCCGATTTGTCATCAGCCAATTGATATCGCCTAACGCGGAGGGCGTGGGATGAACAAACACGGCCCGAAGACCCTCTGACGAAGCTTGATTTTTTTTTAAATTTTTGTCAGTGGTGATCAAATGTGGTGACCGTGCGCCGGTAGCGTGTTGAAGAACTGTGGCCCGCAACCGCGGCCCGATCGACCGAAGAAGAACCGGCCGGCCGTAGCGGGCTGGGCTGCAAGAGACTGTGGCGCCACAAGGGGCTCCGCACTGCGGAGGACCGCAGCCCGTGCTCTGTGGGTCGCTTCAGTGGAAAATCGGCCAGCTGCCTGCCCGCCGAGTTGAAGGAGCCACGTCACCCGCAGGTTCCGCATAGGAGGACAGCGACCCGACCATGCGGGTCGCTCATGTCGGGAATACCGACCGGCCGGATAGAAGGGCATCATTGCTTGGTGTCTCCGGTTCAAGTGCCCCCCCCCCCCCCCCCCCCTCGTGTAGTGCTCGGCCAGCCGGGCCAAGCCGCGGCCAGTCGGGCCAGGCCGCACCATGTCGGGCCACGCCGCAATGTGCCGGGCCTGGCCGCACCCTGTCGGGCCGCGTCGCGCCGCGTCGGGTGGCCCCCCGCCGGGCCGGGCTGGGCCACGCACTTTACCGAGCCGAGCCAACCCCCCTTCCGGGTCAGACCCACTGAACCAAGTCGGGCCGACCCGCCAGCCCAGTGGGCTTGATGGGCCGGGCCCGTTTCACTTAAACGTGAATAACTTTAGGACCGCGCATCTGATCAATGTGCCTTCTATGGAAATGGGACCCTTGTGATTAGGAGATCCTTTTGCGATACTCTAAGTGATTTTTGGATTACTTTGGGAAATGGTCGGGTTTGGAACGAGCGTAATTCTAAAAGGGCCCCTGGAACGGGAAAGCCAATAACTCTCAGACCGAGTGTCCGATTGACGCGTCGTCTATCACGTTGGGTTTCTTTTGATGAGATAGAACTTCGGGATACATAAAATTTGGACTTAGTGATAGTTAATGTATCTACCCCTTGGCTCAAAGAGCGAACGCTTCCGGAATCTAGCGTATTGTGTGCAGGAACCCTAGAGCGGGTTACTACTAAAATGATTATCGTACTGGAATCCTCTGTGGGTTCGACGACTTTGACTACCATACTGGAATCCTACATGGGTTCAATGATGATGACTACAGTACTGGAATCCTCCGTGGGTTCGACGACGATGTCTACTGTACTAGAATCCTCAGTGGGTTCGACAGCAATGAGACTCGACTGAATCCTCGGTGGGTTCGACAGCAACGAGACTAGACTGAATCCTCCATGGGTTCGACAGCAATGAGACTGGACTGAATCCTCCGTGGGTTTGACAGCAACGATACTGGACTGAATCCTCTGTGGGTTCGATAGGAACGATAGAGGACCAAATCCTCTGTGGGTTCGACAGCAACAACTTACTGCTATATTAGGTTTCTATGGGTATCTGTTTTTCAACGGTGAAAGATGATTCAGTGGATATAACTAATCAAATCTAACTCTCTTCAAGTTGTGTATACCTAGTGTGAGTTGAGTCATTACCTTCATCTTACCTCTTCTATGAGGTGTGTACACTTGAAGACTTAGTTTTATTTATGGGAATATACCTAAGTAATGATGGATGTTTCTTCATGGATGTTACTTCGTGGATGGGTTGTGGTAAAATCCCACATGGATTTCTTCTGTGAGTTGTACCTTTGGGATACACCTTTTGTTCTTATTTCCTTGTGTAGTGTTTCTACACTTGTGGAACAGAATGTGTTTGGCTCAAGAGTTGGAGTCGGACTGTGATTGATGACTTAGGTATAGGTATGGGAATATACCTAAGTAGAGATGGTTGATACTATGTGATCGTATCTTTCTTATCTGGTTTATCCTACGTGGATTCTGGGAGACCTTCGGGGGTCTCGGGGTCCCTAATAACAATCGTATACTCACCCCTACATGGGCTATGCCCACACTATGTTGTGTTGGATACAGAAGATAGACAGTACTGATCAAGGTAGAGACTTATTGAGCTGGACGGTACCCAGAGGTGGACCACTTGGTGAGACGTACCCGGAGCAGATGAGCAGACCCGAGGTGCTAAGGAGACCATCTGTACCCACCCTTCAGGTGGAAATCTTGGAGGATGACTCAGTAGCTGTTTTCTTACTTTACTGTAGTTGTACTAGCTTTTCAGTTGTACTGTACTTACTTTTGGGCTTGTATTTCCGACCCTATTCCTTTCAGTACTTACTTTGTGTATACAGTTTTACTTAGTTCTTACTTCAGTTTCATTCTCTGTTGTGTTTGTTTTCTTTTATAAATTCAATGCCTTCCCAGTATAGGGATTTACGCCTTTTGTGCTAGTCGCCAGCCCCTGGCCTGTGGAAGGCGGGCTTGGGGTAGTCACGGCACATGCCCTGATGATGGATCATGACAAATTGGTATCAGAGGAGTCGGTTCTACTGGAGAACTTAGGACTTTGATCTGTCTTACTATGAAGCAACAGTGTTAAGAGTATTCAGTGTTGTTTTCAGTCCATGGAGTCCAGTGTTGGTGCGGAGGCCGATGTATCCATACACTAAGACCCTGACCTCTGATTTCCGACTCAGTGCACGAAAAAACTGATTACATATGTTTTTCAAAAGTTTTCTTTGTGATTAATTTGAGTCATCTCATCAGGTATACTGTTTTGACCGTGGCACACCTGTTTATTTTTAGGATGGACCCACAAAGGAATCCATCTAGGTTTCTGAGTTACATACGAGATTGTAGCCCACCGAGCGACGAGGCCTCGGTGTAGGGCCCCATCATAGTGGAGGTACCAGCGGTACCACTACCCGCTGGGCCACCGATACCCCCATTCCCATCAATAGAGAGTTCACGCCGCCTGAGTGCATTGCACAAGTTCTAGTGACAGAGGCCTTCGAGGTTTCGAGGTGAGTTAGATTTTCAGACAGTCGGGTACTGGCTGGAGGTTGTAGCATGAGTTTTCTACACATTTGGTACACCCGTTTACTTGATGGTGTTCCTTGGTGTTAGTATCTTTCAGGGATCAGCTGAGAGGTGGTGGAGCCTGATGCTCTAGTTTTACGATGAGGCGACTCTCACCTGGGGAGACTTCGAGGGTCTTTTCTGGGTGGAGTTTGTACCAGCAACTCTACGCTATGTGCGGGCTCAGAAGCTATTGCTCTTTCCATAGGGCATTCTGACCGTAGCGGAGTCTTCTGCTGCCGGCAGTAGAAAGATGACACAAAATTCCAAGCGGACTACGCCAACAGGTGGGCGACCCCAAGATACAAGAATGGTTGTGCGGGGCACACGAGTTAGAGCCATCCATACGAGGATCAGGCGGTGTTATGCATGCAGCGAGCGGGGTCACATGGCTCAGGACTGCCCGAACCATCCTGCAGATGAGCAGCAGGTAGTAGAGGGACCTTCCAGGCAGAGGCAAAGGTTTGACCGTGGGGGTTCACCGGAAGCAGGTGGATATGGAATAGGAGCTAGTCGAGTATCTAGTGTTCAGGAGCAAGGCTAGCTCTAGACCTAAAGGCCTTTGTTTATGATTCTGGTAGCTTCTTTGTTGTCTTTGTTTGTGGATGATTTGTGTCTTTGTACTTTGAGTTGAGGTAATAAAAGACACTTGTCCTTGTGACGTTTGCTTTCCTGCCCTTTTTTCTGGTTGATACTGAGAGGTTCCAGTTAAAACCGTTGACTTGACCCTCACTTTCGAGATTTATACTGGAGGAGATCTAGTGACCACACACTGATGCCCACAGTGTGACTCAACCCTTGGAGGCGAGAGTGACGGTTGGATCTCTTGGTTGTAGCGTTGAGGCCTTATGATGTCGTCCATGGCATGAAATGGTATCATTCATGTCAGGATTGACTGTATTAGGTAAAGAATGTGGATCATCCAGGGGATGAGACCAGATTTCTCTTCTCAGAAAAGGAGAAATCTTAGCAGCTCTTGTAGGACGTAGGTAAAGAAGGGTGTAGACTAGTTCTTTTAAATTGTCTAGTCTCACCCATAGTTCATTGAGTGAATGCTTTAAAATCTACTCTGACCACCAGAGTATCAGGTATATCTTCTCACAGAAGGACCTGAACCTGAGACAACGACGATGGCTCGAGTTCCTCCAGGATAATGATTTTAAGAAAGTCTATACTCCTGGGAAGGGGAAATATTATGGCAGATGCTCTCAGCAGGAGGATTTTGGGACGCAGCTACGTTTGAGCACCGCCTTCCATCCTCAGACGGAAGGTCAGACTGAGAGAACCATTCAGACTCTCAAGGACATGCTCTATGCATGTGTCCTTAACTTTGATCGCAACTAGTGGATCACTTACCCTTGGTGGAGTTAGCGTACAACAACAGCTAACACTCCACCATTGGGATGGCACCATATGAGGCACTGTACGACCGACCTTACTGATCACCTATGTGCTGGACTGACCCAGTGGAGTTAGCACTTGTACGACCAAAGATGGTTCAGGCTATGATGAAGAAGGTTCAGATCATCCAGGAGTGGATGAATACTCCACAGAGCAGACATAAGTCCTATGCTGATAGGAGACGGAGACCACTAGAGTTCGAGGGTGGTGACCACGTCTTCCTACGGGTCTCACCTTAATGGGGTATATGGAGATTTGGCTGGGGCGGTAAGATATCTCCAAGATTCACCGGACCTTTCTAGGTCCTCAGAAGGGTAGACAAGGTGGCTTACCACCCGGCCCTTCCACCTCAGCTGCACCGCGTGCATGACTTATTCCATGTATCTCAGCCGAGGAGATAAGTGCATGACCCGTCCCATATCATCGACCACGGGGAGCTGAACATCGATGACGGGGAGACATTTATAGAGGTCCCGGTGGAGATCAAGGATCGACAGGATCAAGTCCTATGTGGATGGTTGATACCTCTGGTGCACATTCGCTGGTAGCATGGGAATCTCCAAGAGAGCACTTGGGAGTGGGAGGCTCAGATGCGAGCTCAGTACCGCCATTTGTTTCCCTAGTGTGTGTTGTAGCTTTACGGGGATGTAAATCCCTAAGGTGGGAGTAATGTAAAGACCCAGAAATTTCAAAGAAACTTTATTTTCATAAATACTTTGAATTTTACGAGTCTGTGGTTTCTGACGGCACTTGATTCCGAGGCCCGGTGTGCCCGGAATCAATTTCTGAAGTTTTGTTTGGGTACGTTCAGTAAACGTACATGTGGGTATTTCTATCTTTTGAACCTGTGCTCGGAATTGAAACTTGAGGGCACCGATGAACTCGCAGCACCGATATTCGTTTAAGGGGACCTTTACCATAGTTGTGTTTTCTCTGAAGGAGAAGTTATTTTTTTGGAGTTTTTTTTTAAAATAAATAAAATTTTTGTACACAATTTTATTGTTTTAAAGTTGGTTAATTCCTACAATGGGGAGTTAGAGGTGTGTCCCACATACACATAACCTCCCTTGAGAGCATTTAGTGTGGTGGGACCCACATGAGCCCTAAACCTTTCATATCCCCTTAACTCCCTTAAAATCCCATTTAACACTCCCAAAATTAATTAACACCTCCCCTCATTATGGGGGAGCCTCTCCACCTCCCAAACATTGATGATGCCAACCCATTTAATTAAGGACCTTATTAATTAAATGGCATCTCTATTTTGTGTTAATTTGAATTGCATGGCATTTCATTAAAATTTGGGGAAGTCTATTATAATATTTTCCTTAGCAAATATTTTGGTGGGGAACCTTTGGA
This sequence comes from Viscum album, assembly GCA_963277665.1. NCBI lineage: Eukaryota > Viridiplantae > Streptophyta > Magnoliopsida > Santalales > Viscaceae > Viscum > Viscum album. Next base: position 1,014,151,636 of record OY728120.1, on the reverse strand, counting down.
GAATTAGAGGAGCTTCATTCTTCCATGAAGAACATCATCCTCTCTTGGCAAAGAACACTCCATGACTTCTCCTACCTTCTTCTTCCTCCGCGTCAAGGGAGAAGACACCGCTCGTGAGAAGCATCACCTACGTCAACGACTCTTCCTCCAATGTTGATGGAACGACACCATTCTCCGGGATGCCATCTTCTGCGATGCCATCTACCACAACGCTCGTCTTCCGCGGCTGGTCAATGTGCGACGTCAATTATGAGGTAGGGGTTTATACAATTTTTAAGTGAATATTTTCTACCTCGTTATTCATTGAATTTCTGTTTTTTCTTCGGCCAATTGATATTGCCTAAGGCGGAGGGTGCGGGTCGAATGAACACAGCCCGACGACCTTCCGATGATGCTTGATTTTTTTTATTGGCGGTGATCAAAGGCAGCAGCCACGTGCGGAAGAACTACGGCCTGCAACCGTTGGCTGCTCGGCCGAAGAAGAACCAGCCAGTCGTAGCTGGTCAGGCTGGAAGAGATTGCAGTGACACAATGGGCACCGCGTTGCGGAGGACCGCATGTCACTTTGGTGGTGAACCAGTTGGCCGCCTACCGGCCAGGTTGAAGGAGTTGCGGCACCCTCAAGTGCCGCACAAGAGGACTGCGGCCCGCCCATGTGGGCCTCTCACCCCAGGAAGACCGGCCGGCTTTGGTCGGCCGGACAGGAGGGCGGTGTCGCTGGTTCGGGAGACCCCCCCCCCCACAGCACTCGACCAGTCGGGCCAAGCCGCTCGTCCAGCCGGGTCGTGCCTCATTGGGTCAGGCCTCGTGCTTTACCAGGTGGGGTCGACCCCCCTACTAGGTCGAACCCGATGAACCAAGTCGACGGGTCGGGCCGTGCCTCATTGGGTCGGGTCACGCCTCATCAGGTCGGGCCGCACGCTTTACCATTCCGGGATGACACCCCCCCCCCCCCCCCCCCGCAGTGCTCGGCATGCTGGGCCGAGCTGCTCAGCTAGCCAGGCCAGGCCGTGCCGGGCCACACCGAGCCACGTCGTGCCGCGTCGGGCCGCGCCGCGCCGCGCCGCGCCCCGCCTGGCCGGGCCATGCCTTGCCGGGTCGGGCCGCACCTCATCGGGTTGAGTCACGCGCTTTACCGGGCCGGGTCGACCCCCCTTCCAGGTCGGACCCGCTGAACCAAGTCGGGCCGACCCGCCAGCCCATTGGGCTTGATGGGCCGGACCCGTTTCACTTAAACGTGAATAACATTAAGACCGCGCGTCCGATCGACGCGCCGTCTGTGGCACTGGGACCCTTGAGATGAGGCGATACTTTTACGATACTCTAAGTGAGTTTTTAAAAACTTTGGAAAATGTCCGGGTTTAGAATGAGCATAATTCCAACCGGGCCCCTGGAATAGAAAAACCAATAAATCTTAGACCGGGCATACGATTGATGCGCCGTCTATCGAGTTGGGTTTCTTTTGATGATACGGATCTTCAGGAAACATTAAATAAGGACTTCGTGATAGCTGATGTATCGACCCCTTGGCTCGAGGAGCATACCCTTCCGGAACCGAGCCTGTTGTGTGCAGGAACCCTAGAGCTGGCTGCGACTGCAACGATTACCATACTGGAATCCTTCGTGGGTTCGACGGCATTGACTACCGTACTGGAATCCTTTGTGGGTTCGACGACAATGAATACCGTACTGGAATCCTCCAGGGGTTCGACGACGATGGCTACAATACTCGAATCCTCCATGGGTTCGACAACAATGAGACTGGACTGAATCCTCTGTGGGTTCGACAACAATGAGACTGGACTGAATCCTCCATGGTTTCGACAGCAACGAGACTGGACTGAATACTCTGTGGGTTCAACAACAATGATATTGGACTGAATCCTCTGTGGGTTCGATAGCAACGAGACTGGACTGAATCCTCCATGGGTTCGACACCAATGAAATAGGACTGAATCCTCTGTGGGTTCGACAACAACAACTTACGGTTATATTAGGTTTCTACGGATATCTATCGTTCGACAGTGAAAGATGATTCAGTGGCTACAACTAATCATCTCTTACTCTCTTTAAGTTGTGTATACTTGGTGTGAGATGAGTCATTGACTTCTTGTTACCTCTTGTATGAGGTGTGTACTCTTGACGACTTTGGTATATGTATGGGCATATACCTAAGTAAGGATGGATGTTTCTTCATGGATGTTACTTCGTGGATGTGTTGTGGTAAAATCCCACGTGGATCTCTTCTGTGATTTGTACCTTTGGGATACACCTTGTGTTGTACATTCCTTGTGGAGTGTTTCTACACTTGTGGAACAGAATGTGTTGGGCTCAAGAGTTGGAGCCGGAGTGTGATTGATGACTTAGGTATATGTATGGGAATATACCTAAGTAGAGATGGTTGATACTTCGTGATCATATATTTCTTCTCTGGTTTATCCTACGTGGATTCTGGGAGACCATCGGGGATCTCGGGGTCCCTACTGAGTATTGTATACTCACCCCTGTATGGGCTATGGCCACACTACATTGTCTTGGATGCAGACAACGGACAACACTGACCGAGGTAGAGACTTGTTGAGTTAGACGGTACCCGGAGGTGGACCACTTGGTGAGACATACTCGGAGTAGACGGATAGACCCGAGGTGCTGAGGAGACTATCTATACCCACCCTTTAGGTGGGAATCCCAAAGGATGACTCAGTAGCTTCTGTCTTACTTTACTGCATTTGTACTAGCTTTTCAGTTGCACTGTACTTACTTTTGGGCTTGTATTTCCGGCCCCTTTCCTTTCAGCACATACTTTTTGTATACAGTTTTACTTAGTGCTTACTTCAGTTGCATACTCTGTTGTGTTTGTTTACTTTTATAAAGGAAATTCCTTCCCAGTATAGGGATTTACGCCTTTGGTTCTAGTCGCCATCCCCTGGCCTATGGAAGGCCGGCTTGGGGTAGTCACGGCATGGGCCCCGAGGATGGGTCGTGACAAGGTTCGTATCTTGTAGGGAACATTTTCTAATATTATTTAAATACTATTGAAATAGTAGAGAAACATTCTACAAAATTATAGAGATAAATAATAATATTAACAACAATAACAATAATAATAATAATATAATAATAATAATAATGGATCTTAAACCTAGGGTGTTACATCACCTCTTAAATTTATGCATCTTTTAGATAATATTTTAATGGTTATTTCTTCATATCATTGAATGTTACTTCCTGATAACTATTCAATTTCAAGGACTCATTGTCATTTTTTTGCATCCTGAATGCCATAAGAGTGTTGTGATCATTATCCATTGTAACCTCGTTTTTTTCCTTATATTTATGTACTGGGATCTTAATATTGAAACAAGGATGTTATTTTATTAGTATTCCCCCAATGGTTTTTATATCATCAGGATTTTATCCATGTCCATACATATCCTCCACAGTAATGTTCACCCAATCAATGAATATATTTATTGTCTCATTAAGGTGAATCTTTAGATCCGTATACTTTTTCTAGAGTACCTATAATTATTCTTCACATACCATCGAAAAAATTTATAGATGTTTACAAGTTTTTACCACATGACATGTAAAGATTTACATGACATCATATTCATATATATCACATTGGATAAAGATACTACGAAGGAATTGACTCCTTTTGAATCAACAATATGTTCTCTTCAGTCTTTCATTGAAAATTCACCATTCTCTACGGTGGTCTAAATCCCATGTATGGTAGTCATGTAAACATACATTCAAAATGATCTACTGTAGTAATGTATATAATTATTCAAAAGTTAAAAATTACTTTCATTAAATATCATATTTCCCATCTGTTTTAAGAACACTATCATCACATTAGATGGATAATACACTAGAAATAAATTTTAGATCTGATACCACATGTTAGTCCCATGATATGAAAGTACCCTAAATGGGGTGGTGGTTCAGGGTATGTCAATAATTTTCAAATGAACCCTCGCTAATGATATTATTCCATCATCATTAAGAACACTCCTCTCCCTCATGATTAATATGAAGAATTAAATAAATAAAATATTTAAGCAAGAAATATTTACTTGGTTCATCCAAATTGGGATAATCTAATAAGCATATAACTATGATGTGTTGTGTACCAACAACACTAAATACATTTATTATTGATTAAAATTCATTACATCCTCACTCACCCTATAGGTTTCGAACCCAAAAAAATATATAAATCACTACTCTCATGCACTTGATTGTATCCCTAGATCCATGAGTGTTTTTTACATGATATTCATTAACATTGAGTGTGTTTACACTAGAGTTTTATATAAATTCCACTCCATTTCATCAAATTATGAATTCAATGAAATTTTAATGAAAAAATATCCCGGATTACCATCCTTAATTTCCAACAGTATCCAAGAATTCCCTTTACTACCTGAGTTTCTTATTTTTTATAAACCTTCCTCCTACTCAAATAAAGAGAAATATATCTCTTGTATCATCAATGAATCTCCAATTTTCACTCTATATAGATCATAAATACACCTTCAATAAGTGGGTAAATTTATTCAGAATTACCACTTCAAAATGAATTCAAAATATCCTATATAATTCAATTAAATCCCTACTAAATGATAAGATATTTAATTTTTGAATTCTACAAACTATATATCATCACGTTGTAAGAATCACTACTATGATGTGACCTAATGTTACCTCTGAAACCTTGAACCCATTATATATCATATCTAATGCATGAAACTCCTAAATGAGGCGTGTAACATGTTTCTTCAAAACTTTTAAGATTATTTCCTATAAAATGTGTCATTTTTTGTAAATCTTGGATTCTACATTTAATCTCACACCATGGAGAGGCTTAACCCTTCATGGAGTGGTCACCTATAATCTAGAAATAATGGTTCTTTCACATTTGTTCCTTGAAGAGTGTTACTTTTTTCACAACAAAACTATTTCAAACTAGTAAACCCATCAACATATTCAGTACCCCATCACAGTGTACCCAAACCATACATTGTTTGATTTATTTTGTTCCTAAAAATTTTAATGGATAAAGCCTTATAAAATAATTTAAAAACCTTAAAAAACACCCCAAAAAACTTACTCAAGTAAAAAATATCTAATGTACTTAATGAAATTTCTTTTTATAGTAAATTGTATTTTCCCTTTTTGGTGGGAAGCGGATTTCCATGGTGTGACCGTCAATCTCACCCAAATCCAAAATCTCACAGCTTCCTATCACAACAAGATCATCCCCAAAAAATACTTCATCAAAATATATCTATTTTACCTTATCTAATTTGAATTTTAACAAGATATGTCACAACGTGATAGATACTTCTCTATTTAGTGAAAAATTATATTGGAAAATGATTTTACCTATGATTATTATGATTTATAGAATGATTCATATCATGTTTCCAAAGACCCTTATTATGATAGGGTTGTCTATAACACTTTAATTTCTTCAAAAACCAAGTTTGTGGTGTGATATAGAATGTCACAGTTTGAATTCTATTCTACATACAATACTATGAAATCTCCTTCAAATGCTCCTTTAAGACATCCCATCAACTTTTATAATTTTTTGGAGGACACTACACATAAACATTTCAAAATAAAACATACCAAAAATCAATAAAGAAATAATTTTCTATAACTAATTAATTTCTTTGAATTATTATAATTAAATTGTTTCATAAGTTTTATAGAAGCCAAAAATATTGGTAAATCATAGTAATCACATAAATAAAAATTCATACTATCTGATAAATAACATGAGGCAATCGATGTGTAAATAGAGTAACTCCATGTGATACTACATTATCACTTTAAATTATTAAATGAAATATTATAAGCTTAATTGGGTTAATATCATACATTAACATATGGAAAATATTATAATGATAATCTCATGCACAAAAAATAAGTATGATTATAAATTTTCCTACATTGGTATGAATTTTTATCAATTCGTTATGTTGGAACATGGGGAGGTAAAACAAAAAACCAAGAACCCTTGAGGTAAGATTTAACTTTTGATCAGAGTGCTTTATCTCATTAAGACATGGTCTAAAAAATGAAGATCAAACACAAGTATCAAATATCATATGTCTAGTCATATATATTTGAGATAAATTTATAGTATTGAACCAAAGAAGGGGAATATTGAATTTAAGAATTAAAATTCATGAATCCAATAACAATTATTCCATACATTTACCCATTTTCAATGAGGGACAAGTAAATTTATTTTTCTATATAAATATTCATGTAATTTATCATCACTTCATAACAATAAAATTCCTTAAAATAATGGAATAGATCTTATATAGATGAATGGGTTTTAATAAGTAAAAGAATTGCCCATTTTATAAAATTTTCTATTGAAATTTTCGTTATTAAACATAAAATATCATTCATCCCAACTGTAAAGTACCCAAATTATTAAACTTAAAAATGAGTAAATTAAATTTTACTTATCAAATAAATAAATATTACATATTAACAAATGAATCATTTTTTTCAAGATATTAGTTTAATGTATTGTGGAATTGAATATTATGCTTAGCTAAATGTACCTTGTGTATCAAATTATTACTTTTACATATTATAATGAAACAACACAATATATTGATAATTCAAAAATCTATGGGGATGAACTGTGAAATGCTAATATCATTTCATAGAAAATGGAGATATGTAAGGGTCTTTTCAGAATAAGGGGTGATATATATATGGATTTTTTTTGAAAAAGGAAATACATAAGTGTATTTCATAATATAAAGGAAATTGGTAAGGGTATTTCCAGAGATAAATGTATAATGTAAGGGTATTTATAGAGATAAAGGAAATACCTAAAATTAAATTATAGGAACAAGGTAGTATATATTCGTTATTCCAAACATTTTCAAATTTATAAAAAAATCATTATTACACCACTAACACCACTGTATACATCCCTGAACTCTAAAAAAACCTAAGAAATGAAAATGTAAGTGTGTAAAAAATATGGGGCCTTACATATTTTCCATTTTTATTTACCATTGTCACATTGTTATATTTTTGGGACTGTTAACTATTTTCTCATGTATTTCTATTATTGATGTATATATTTGGATTAAATTATTACATATATATATTTCTAGGGGGACATTTATTGTTACATTTTTAATATGATAAATGACTCCAGTGTGAGATATATTCCTTCTTGGTGATAGTTGGAAGCCCATGTCTTATTAATGGTAGAATTTTAGTGGCAAATTAAGTTTATTTCTGGCCCATGTGGAATCCCAATGGGTATACACAAGTACAATGTAGTCCATAATTTACAAAAATAACCCCATATCATCATTAAATACTAAATCTATAGTTTATAGGGTTTCATGTGGTAGCACCCTATTGCGTAGAAGGTCACGGGTTCATGAGTGAGTGGCCCCTAGAAACAATTATTGAAAAAATAGAATATTTACATGAAACGTATAATTGATAATATATATTCTATATAAAAAATATATTCAAATTATTTAGTATCACATAGAGTTAATAAGAATATATTGAAACAATATTTTCACTTTGGATGTACATGAAGAGGTGGAATGTAACCTTTTTAATAATGTATATGTGTAGGATTTGAAAATTTCTTTATAACCGAAATATTATTCAAGTTCGAAATTCAATTCTCTTTAATATTTAAATCATTAAACATATAAATGATCAATGGAATAATTTTTTGATCTATTTAACCTAAAATCCATGTGGAACTCTATATAAATATTGAACCATTTCTACCCTTTGTGGATGTAGGTTATTATTCATGAACTTAATATATAATTGTGGTCATTTTTTATTTTTAATATCATTTTTTATTCTATAATTTCTGAAATAACATATACTTATTCAACTCCTCGAAAGGTATTTCCCTTTTAGGATAATAATAACCACAATGAATTGGTGTGTTTAAAGCGTGGAATTGTTTCTTATTGTATATTTAATAATAAATAATGATTTTTTATAACCATTATATTTTATTCATGGATTATTCTCTAAAAATACTATTTATACACATAACTATATTATATCTAATACAACTCAAAACAAACATATAACATGTAATGACAAACATTCTAATTTTTTATGAGGATTTTGGAATGGAAAAAATACAAAAATTTCAAACATCCAAAAATAATAGCTCTTGATCTAAAAAAATATTTTTTTTATACCAAAGGTACATTTAGTATTCAATATAACACAATATTTTTGTGCCTTAAAATGATTTATTCAATGATAAATAATATATAATTAGTCTAAATTATAGGTTAAAACTCAATGTTGGTAAATTTATTTCCCATAAAACATAAAATGTTAATTTGATAATGGATAAAACCTTTTTACAAGAACTTTTGAAAACAAAATTAATGGATGTTACTCAAAAACCATGAATATTTGGTATGATTCATAAAATTTTGAGAGATAAATACTTATTTAGAAAATAATATTGTATTTTGATTTATAAATAATAATAATAACTTCCTTCAAATATTCTATTGTGAGTTTTACTTTTATAAATAGTTATAAGATATGAAATATAAGATAAATTCATTATACGATAATCATTTTTGGAACATAGTTGATTCACTTTAACTGATAGGACCATAGCCTAAAAATAGGTTTTCAAAAAATATAACTACTGAATTTATTATATTCAAAGAACTTGATGAAGAAAACCATTTAATCTCTAAGATATGATCATTCATATTAAACTTTTAATTAATTTAAAAAACTTCCAGAATTCAGAATTCCATTGATCAAAAAGCTTTTCAACTATATTTTTACAATTTTATGCATTGAGAATCCAAATGCGGACTCTTTTAATTGTGTACACATGTGTTACAAGGATCTCTAAATTATGTTCTATAATTTTTAAGTGTTTTTGTGATAGATTCAATCAATTTTTTCTATTATTCATTAATCATAATAATGTTATCTTGTTCTCTCTATGTTCTTAAGATAGAGGGTGAGTGGAGTTTCTCTCTAGGATCGATAGAATTCTTGAGATCTTTTCTAGTGTGAAAAAAAGTCTAATGATTAGAAAAATGACATTTTTATTTACATAATTAGTCTTAAACATATATAATTGTACACATTACCTTATCGATATATTTAATCTATGTAATACCCTATGTAAAATAAAAATTATATTATTATTATATCCCATAAATGAAACAATTAGGCCCTTATTTCTCAATAGTGAGTGGGATTACTTTATCTGGTATTTTGTGGGGTTTGTATGGGAATCACTCCAACTTTCAGTTTTTTTAATTCATCTTAATATTTTGATTTTGAGGTGCATAAATCAATAAATATATTAAACAGGATCATAAGGGGTTCTTGGAAGCTAGTTCTTTTTCTATCTATGAATCGTGGATTGACTATATATTCATTAAAAATTTACTTAATATACTATGAAAAAAGATGAAGGTGTTAAATAGTATATTTGATATTTGGATTCGAATTAGTGTTTCTAAACAGAGGGAAAATGTATTGAGTTTTTATAAAGAATTACTAGACACAAACATTCATTCTGGACACTCGGTATACTAAACACTTCCTATATCTAGGATGAACTAAATTTGGAAGTCTCTTTTTGTAATGAAATCATGATTTTCAGAGGCAACATTCATTATTAATATAGTTCATTAGATCTGGTATTCATTTCTTTATATGGTGAAGGGAATATGTTTCTATTTGAATAAATGGTTCTATATAATGGTATCTCAATTTATAGTGAAAGGAATATATATTTTTCAATGTTTGAATGAGATTATTCTTTAATTTGAAAATTGAATCATATTTTTATTTAATTTACAAATTCATGCAAGGCCACAAGCCTACACACTGGTTTTTGTATTATACTATCCAAGAATGTAGAAACCTTTTACTTCTTAGTATAAGGATTTCTCATACCTTACATAAGGTAAACAAAGTAGTGGATGTTTTTTCTTTCTATGGAGATGAATCTAACCAACTCAATATTATTTCTTCCTTAGCCTCTCTGTATCATGATTGTAATAATGTAGAATCCAACGACATGTTGGTCCTACCTCATTTTAGGCCTCGTTTACTTATCATTGATTTCCCTATATATTATCTTAATAACAATAAATCTTCCAGTCATAGCTAAACAAATATTTCAGTTAATCTATTCAAAAATTGGTGAATTGATATTTATTAATTTATTACCATGTGAAAAATAAGCATGATCTAAAATTCAACTCATATTTTTTAAACACAAATATATTATCATTGAATTTATCTAATCAACATTCTTGGAATTATTATTATTCCTGAAACTAATAATTATAAGTACCCACCCATAAACATTACATAATCTTGTGTATTTATACTATAAATTGGATTCTAAAATTTCAAGAATCTTTATGGTTTATAGTTTTAGATAATTTTTCCATGACTCATATATAACAAACCCATATATTGAAAAGTGTAAACTTCTACTAAGAGTTAATTTTTACCACCAAATAAAAAATTTAAAAAGAAACTTATTTTATTTTCCTAAAAAATCTTCCTTACGTTAAAATTTACTTATTATTTTTCCTTAATCATCATTCATCCTTTTGAAAAACATTTAAAAACTTGGGTTCATCACAAAAAGATCAGGAAGGGAAAGAAAAGGAAAGAAATTTATTACTACAGTAAAAAACATAAAAACCCATAAAATTTTTACCCTTCTTAAAATATTCATTGATTGTATGAAAAAAACATATACACATGAAAAAAAACTTTTTGGTCAAGAACCATTAAAACCAATAACAAGAAAAATAGAAACCCTTTTATACAACTTAGAGTATCATATTTAAAACCTCTGTTCACTCCCGTCAAAAATAACTAGATCGTAGTTAAATATATAGGATAGAAAACACTGGTTAACTACATCCTTTTTGAATATGAAGATAGGGAACATTGCCTAATGAATTATAGATCTATATCAGTCTCACCGGTTATATAGGTTGTATCAAGCTCACACATCATATAAGTTATATTGGTCTCACACATCATATAAGTTATATCGAGATTACACAAAATATAATTCATATCAGTATCACTCATCATCATATATAATTATCATGTACCATATCATAAAAAAATACATTTTAATCTTACAAGTTTTCATCATAAAACCATTGAAAACTCATTTTAACCCTTATGAAAATCATTTTTAGATATCCAAATACTCTTTTTCATTTCAAAAACACATTTTCAAAATTAAAATACCCATAAAAAGGGCAGAATAGTTTTTATATAAAGAAACATGTAATGCTTTAAAGGAATAAAAACATCAAATAATAATTATAGAGGTAGGAAAATGATGAAATCACATATTTTAAAACAGAAAATTCCTTTTACCTTTAGTAAATATAGAGAAAATATTCCATATAAAATAAGTAAAAAAATTCATTTATAAACCCTTTTAATGTCACGAACCAACCCGGGTCGACCCTGAACCGGTCACTCGAGCCGATCCATGACATAACCTCGAGCACATCTCCCCATATGATAGACGTTTCCAACTAGCGGCGAGGGTGTAAGGTAAGTCATGGGGAAACTATACCTTCTTATTAGAGTGAAAATAGGGGACAAAACGCAATGACAGTGGAAGCGGTTTAAATAAAAGAAAGCAGCGGAAAACATTTTCATATATAAATTTTGGACAAAATTACTCAATGTTAGTTTATATAGCAGATGCATGCATGACATTCTAATGATACAATGAAAACACTAAACAGAACAACATGCTTACACATCAATGCAGAAGTAAATAAACAAATGTATCAAGCCCCAAGGGCGATCTCCATGAGCATCCCGAGCCTCAAATCGTTCCTTTGATCCTAACTCCAAGTACAAGAAACAACAACGACGAGGTCCTGCAACCAAATAGAATCTACTCGGGTGCCCCAGGGAAATGGCGGCCCGAGTAAGGTGTGAGATATAAATCTCAGTAGGCCGGAACCACCGGTGTCTAGCTCAATCTAGAAAATGAAATATAATTAAACAGTGTGTAGGTATTTCCAAACAATAACAATACAATATTAACAATCAACACTCATCCAGGTTCCAAAAAGGACACCTGATGGTAATACCTACTTCAGCCCATAGCCGGAGTAAGAACCTGTTCAAAACAACACAGGTACATTTTTTCAAATAATAAAAATACGTTTTATCATTTTTCTCATTTATACTCTATTTATTTACTTATCATTTCCAATGTTTCCATGTTCCTTAGGTCATCACATAACCTAGTACAAGTTTTCAACTCATTTTGGAAAGCCATTCATTCTTACCCTTCTTTATTTTATCACATTTCAATCAGGTTTTAATCACATCTCTTGATCCTTTCATAAATCATTATTATCATTCGTTTGGTGTTCAACGCCATGTCAAGTACCCCAAATTCTCATTTAGTGTAGATCCCCATGTCTAACACCCCAAATCATGTTTGGTGTAGATCGTCAGGTCTAACACCTAGATAATTATTCAGTGTAGATCACCATGTCTAATACCCAATATCACAAGATTTGATAACCATTGGGGAGGAACGCGATGTCCAAACCCAACTTTTAAATCGGTCTAGAACACCATGTCTAGGACCCAAAATCTCATTCATTTATTATCATTTATCAATTAATTAATCAATCGACAGAATTCTCATTCCATAATTAATTCTTCACATTTAATTATCCAAATGAGTTCTAAACTTTTCACAATTAATTCTCATGATTAATTATCTTTGATAAACATTTTGGAACACAATTAATTCATATAATTAAATACCATTAAAATCCAACATCAGTTCAAGATTAATTTCCCCAATCTATTATCTTATCAAAACAAAACAAAAACTCAATTATAATACCTCAACCCATAACCAATCCCCAAAATAATTATCACAAATAATTTTTTTAATTAATACTCAATTTAAAGGGGGTCATGCAACAATTTAAATTAATTTAAATACTTGACTAATTTAATTAAAAAACAATTAATTTAAAGACTTAACATCATTAATTAAAGAGCAGTTAATGTAATGATTTAACTGCACAATTTAAATAGAAATTAATTTAAAAACTAATAATGGTGCATCAAAGAATTACTAAATTGTGTAAATAAATTAAGGAGGCAAGGAAAGGGTCCCTACCTCAAGTCATCCCAGATCAATCCACAACGCTCTACTTTAGCGGCTTTTAGTTCACCAGTCACGCAGTTGCGCGTGTGTGACTTTTATGTGCATATATATATATATATATATAACTATACACCTATATACCATAGGTGTGTGTCCTGCAACGCAAATAGAAAAACATTGCTAAAATTAACCACTCAGGTAAACTGACTCTGGACCAGATGAAGACCTCAAGGGTCCACATACTCACTTTAATATTTAAATTGGCACAAGATATAAAACAATTATGTATATATACATTTTAAAGAAACATTGATGATAAACGTAGTTGCGCTCACCTGCAGTTGTCAGAGCATGGTCCAACGGTCCCGACACGTTGCCCACACAACCTTGAAATAGATAACACAAGAATTTTTCAAACCCTAATCTTGGGTTTTGGCCAAAACCAAACTGGTTTCGAATCAAAATCCAAATAGTACATGTGATGATTAGCATCATCAAGGGAATTCATACCATGAAAAATCAAATCAAACCAAGAAGGAAATGGGAGGAAGAACTCGCATAATGAATAACCCATATTAGAGGGATTCTCCACAGATCTGCCCAAGGAAATCCACACAAGTTTGCACACTGCAAGGAGGGGAGCTTGCTCAGCCGTCGCGTAGCTGGGGGGTGCGCTGCAAGGAATTCCTGGATCGGGTTGCAGCTGTGCGAGGAGCACCGCAAGGAGGCCACGCCTCAAGAGGATTCAGGGTCACTCCATCCTGAATCACTCAGCAAGAGGAGGTAAGACCATGGGATGTCCGATCGCGGAGCTTGGTCGTGCAGTAAGGAGAGCTGGAGTAGGAAACCACGCCGCTTGCGACTTAGGGTTTGGAGGAGGAAAGATACGTGATTCAGAAAAGAGGGAAAGGAGAAGGAATAAAAGAGAAGGAAATATAAAAATAAATAAGGATGAAAGTGAAAAAAAAGGCATACATGGGGGGTCATGCCCTACCCAGCACCCCAATTAAGAGAAAAAATAAATTTTTTCTCTTTTTTTTATGACATATATATATGCTTAAATATATATATATATATATATCCCAAACTAAATATATATCTATATATATATAGTCAACAAAAATTATTAAACCCTCTTTAGTTTTAAAATAAATTAACCCATAAGAATAATAATAATTTCATTATTATTATTTAACCATGATTAAGATCCAAAACCGCCAATTAAAATGCTCTATCAAAATAACGCTCTTTTAATTAAATTCCTACATCAAATTAAATCCTCTAATACGCGATATTAATTTTGACGCACTTATGGTCAAACTGCAACTCCACAATTAATAGCTTTTGACCGCCACTTAATTAAATGTGTTTTCACTGCATTAAATAATAATAATAATCTCTCACTATTATTATTATTATTAAAATATCCATTAATTTAAATTAATTAAAATAACGTGTTTTGACAACCGTCCAATCGCGCGACTTGACTCACGCGGTGTAACCGCTCGTGCTCAGTCTGATGTCACCTCTTGAACGGGTTTTCATACTCAGAACCTCATTACGAAGTGTGTTTTTAAAAACCGACACGCCGGTAAAAGAAAAATTTTAAAAAAAAATCTCATATTTTATCCGGTCTAAGAATGTTTTTTCTTACAAACTACCCACCTTAAGAACTTCACATCCCTGAGAAGCCTTCGAGAACCAAGGATAACATCACCTGACCTATGAGGGTCGTGAAGTTTCATTAAACAAGATCGCATCGTGTTTCCAACGCCCAATGCATCTTTAGCATTTCCAAAGAAAATCTCACTTAAGCCTATACAACCTGAGAAAACATTCACCTTAATGCATAAACACCCAAACAGAGCATTACATCTAAGTCCATTATCAAAACCTTATTAACTAAAATGGTCGATATCGATCAACCAACAGAAAGAGCTTACACATGATTTCATCAGAATACATCGTGGACCCAAAACCCACACACGTCCTTTAACTGACGACGTGTCTTTAAAACCATTATATTACCAACTGCACGTACACCAAAGTCCTAACCCTCCCTTCAGTGACATCCTGAAATAAAACCTTAATAATGTTATTGAAAACAACTGTGCCTCTGCACGAATAAAGTCAAAGACCAAGAAATCACACATCCTCTGTACACTGCGGAGGAGATTTCTAGAACAGCCTACAACTTTTAAACTTCATCGTGGCGTATAACTGACGCTATCTCAGTGAATCTAGCACGAGTTCAAGATAGGGGACATGATGGTCGCATTCGAGAGAGCGCACTAAGAGAAAATGAAGATCATCAAGAACATCAGTCGTGCTGCCATGCAAGCACTGACACATTACGGAAAAGATGTGACACTACCCACCTTAGGGTTTTCCATGTCTTCGTAAGAAGAGATCATCCACTAACCAGCACGCTTTTTCAGAATATTTTAACCCACGTGTGATGTTCCAAGAACCTCGATCACCACTTCAACATCTCACTGAAAGATGATAATTAAACCGATCATCATATCAAAACACCCGAGTCAAAATTTCTCCTGAGAAGTGGGATGAAACTTATTCCTTAACACTCAGGTCACTCTACCCCAGAGGAAACCTGAAACTGTACTCAACAGTACAAGAAGGTTTACATCAGATTCGTGTCATGTCACCTGACGATCATCCCGGATGACATCATAACGAGTAATCCATTTAATAAGAAGAAAAGGGGTCAATAACCACCCATCCGAATGAGGATTTATTTCTAAACTGAAAAAGTCTTACTAGGGACAACATCACAAAAGACACCAACCTTAAAAGTTCACAGTGGAAACAAGGAATAGCAGGCACTAAGGGTGCTACCGACTACCATGGGCTAGCCCCATTATGAAGCACACTCGTTGATCCTATCTCTAGGTCACGCAAAGTAGGTAAACCACTAGGCTCAAAGATCCCCTTAATTCATTTCATCCATTAACATTTGAAAGAATTATAAAAAACACACAAGAACTTTGTCATAACAAGTAACTTGGTTTCCAATCAACGCCCTCGGGAAATCCTGCAAGTTATAACAACTTCCTCTTAAACATTTAACATTCAATTTTATTCAAACATTATCTGGAAATTAAGCATCTAAATCCCTTTTACCAGAAAGGTAAACTCCAAGGTTCCCATTCTTTCAAACCAGATTCTTGAAAAAGCAACCCTATTACAGTTCATTTCATTTAAAACTCAACAGTTTTATACTTATAACCATTTTCGAACACACATGGTTATACAAGTCTTAATCACATGGGTGGATACCTGCCAATTGTTAAAGCTCCCATACACCTTACCACTAGCATTTGTCTCCCATTCAAGATTAATTCACTTTATGATTTACTTTAGCATCCATTTTCATAGGTCTGAATACACGGGTTACCCTTTTTCCCAATTATAAGATTCCCATACACCTTACAACTGAAAACGGGTTCCCTCATAATCGCAACAAACAAGATTTATCCAAAACAACCTATCATTTATTAGCCAGATACTATGTCACTACAAGTAGCTATCACATCACAACATGTTGAAATCACCCAAACATGTTATAACACGGAAACATGGAATATAAACAAGATATGTAGTATGTAATATTATCACACAAGCATGTTAATTGTATCACTAAAACATGCTATCTATTCAAGGCTTACTAAGGAAATACAATGCATGTCACATATTCAAGGAACACAATCAATATTAGCAGGCATCCTACTAATGCAACTACATGGCAAGGCATATATGCATGTCATGTGAATCTCTAAGTGTCTAATATGATGCATGTAATGTAATTTCATTTCCATATCAGGACAATGAATTTTTTTTTCAAAACTTTTTATAATCAATAAGCAGCGGAAAGCACAACATTCACCCTAGGTGAAATCATATCAATTATAACAACAAACAGTATGAACAACAATCCCAATCCCGGTCACTTGGTCATTTCCCATACATGGGGTGATCAGTCCCAAGCACGGCTATTAACCCAAGCGCTGACACATTCCTAGTCTCCGGTCTACCATCCCCAAAATAGTAAGATAAAGGAAAAGAAAGAACATTGGTCCTCTGATACCATTTTGTCACAAACCAACCCGGTTCGACCCTGAACCAGTCACCCGATCTGATCCCTGACATAACCTCAAGTGCATCTCCCCATACGCCAGAGGTTGAGGACTTGCGGCGAGGGTGTAAGGTAAGTCAGGGGAGACTATACCCTCTTTTCAGAGTGAAAATAGTGGACAAAACACAATGAAAGTGGAAGCAGTTTAAATAATAGAAAGCAGAAGAAAACATTTTCATTTATAACGTTTGGAAAAAATTACTGAGTGTTAGTTTAGGTAGCAGATGCATGAATGACATGATAATGATACAATGAAAACACTAAACCACACAATATGCTTACACATCAATGCAGAAGTAAATAAATAAAACTCTCAAGCCTTGAGGGTGATCTCCATGAGCATCCTGATCCTCAACTCGGTCCTTTGCTCCTAAATCCACGTACAAGTAACTACAACGACGAGGTCCTCCAACCAAATAGAAACTATTCGGGTACCCCAGTGCAATGGCGGCCTGAGTAGTGTGTGAAATCTAAGTCTCAGTAGGCCGGAACCACCAGTGTCTAGCCCACTCTAGACAATGAAATATAATTAAACAGTGTGCAGGTATTTCCAAACAATAATAGTATAATATTAACAATCAACACATGTCCAGGTTCCAAAAAGGACACCTGACGGTAATACCTACTTCGGCCTATAGCCGGAGTAAGAACCTGTTCAAAACAACACAGGTACATTTGTCCAGGCATAAAAATACTTTTTATAATTTTTCTCATTTATACTACATTTATTCACTTATCATTTCCAATTTTTCCATGATCCTTAGGTGATCACATAACCTAGTACAAGGTTTCAACTCATGTTGGAAATCCATTCATTCTTACCATTCTTTATTTGATCACATTTCACTCAGGTTTTAATCACATATCTCGATCCTTTCATAAATCATTATTATCATTCGTTTGGTGTTGAACGCCGTTTCAAGCACCCCAAATTCTCATTTGGTGTAGATCGCCATGTCTAACACCCCAAATCACATTTGGTGTAGATCGTCACATCTAACACCTAGATAATTATTCGGTGTAGATCACCATGTCTAATACCCAATATCAAAAGCTTGGATAACCATTGGGGATTAACGCCATGTCCAAACCCAACTTTTAAATCGATCTAGAACTCTATGTCTAGAACACAAAATCTCATTCATTTATTATCATTTATCAATTAATTAATCAATCAACAGAGTTCTCATTCCATAATTAATTATTCAAATTTAATTATCCAAATGAGTTCTCAACTTTTCATAGTTAATTATCACAATTAATTATCTTTGATCTACATTTTGGCACATAATTAATTCATATAAATAAATACCTTTAAAATCCAACATCAGTGCATGATTATTTTCCCCCGATCAATTATCTTATCAAAACAAAACAAAAACTAAACAACAATACCTCAACCCATAACCAATCCCAAAAATAATTATCTTAAATAATTTATTTAATTAAACCTCAGTTTAAAGGGTCCATGCAACACATGCAATTAATTTAAATACTTGACTGCATTAATTAAACAACAATTAATTTAAATACTTAACAGCATTAATTAAACATCACTTAATGTAATGATTTAACTGCAAAATTTAAATAGAAATTAATTTAAAAACTAATAATGGTGCATCAAAGAATTAATTAATTGTGTAAATAAATTAAAGAGGCAAGGAAAGGGTCCCTACCTAGAGTCATCCTAGATCATTCTGCAACACTCTACTTCAGCGGCTTTCAGTTCACCGGTCACGCAGTTGCACATGCGTGACTTTTATATGCGTATATATATATATATATACAACTATACACCTATATACCATACGTGTGTGTCCTGCAACACAAATAGCAAAACATTGCTAAAATTAACCACTCAGTTAAACTAACTCTGGACTAGATAAAGACCTCAAGGGTCCACATACTCACTTTAATATTTAAATGGGCGCAAGATATAAAACAATTATGTATATATATATTCTTACCCAAGCATCGGTGATAAATGTAGTCTCGCTCACCTGTGATTGTCAGAGCGTGGTCCAATGGTCCCGACACGCTGCCCACACGACCTTGAAATAGATAACACAAGAATTTTTCAAACCTTAATCGCGGGTTTTGGCCAAAACCAAACCGGTTTCGAATCAAAATCCAAATATCACATGCGATGATTAGAAACATCAAGGGAATTCACGCCTCGAAAAATCAAATCAAACCAAGAAGGAAATGGGAGGAAGCACTCGCGGAATGAAGAACCCATATCAGGGGGGTTCGCCGCAGATCTGCCCAAGGAAATCCACACGAGTTCGCACACTTCAAGGAGGGGAGCTCGCTCGGTCGTCGTGCAGCACGGGGGTGCGCTGCATGGGCTGCCCGGATCGGGTTGCAGCTGTGCGAGGCGCACCGCAAGGAGGCCGCGCCGAAAGAGTATCTGGGGTCACGCCGTCCTGAATGACGCAGCAAGAGGAGGTCCGACCATGGGATGTCTGATCGCGGAGCTCGGTCGCGCAGTAAGGAGATTCGGAGGAGGAACCCACGCCGCTTGCGACTTAGGGTTTAGAGGAGGAAAGCTATGTGATTCAGAAAAGAGGGAAAGGAGAAGGAATAAAAGATAAGGAAAAATAAAAATAAAAAAGGAAGAAAATGAAAAAAAAAAAGGCATGTGTGGGGGGGTCATGCCCTGCCCAGCGCCCCAATTAAGAGAAAAAATAAATATTTTTTTTCTCTTTTTTGTATAACATATATATATGCTTAAAAATATATATATATATATATATCCCAAACTAGAAATATATCTACATATATATATATAGCAACAAAAATTATTAAACCCTATTTAGTTTTAAAAAATATTAACCCATATGAATAATAATAATTTCATTATTATTATTTAACAATGATTAAGATCCAAAACCGCCAATTAAAACGCGTCATCAAAAAATGCTCTCTTAATTAAATTCCGACGTCAAATTAAATCCTCTAATACACGATATTAATTTTGACGCACTTCTGGACAAACCGCAACTCCACAATTAATGGCATTTGACCGCCACTTAATTAAATGCGTTTGCACCACATTAAATAATAATAATCTCTCACTATTATTATTATTAAAACATCCATTAATTTAAATTAATTAAAATAACATGTTTTGAAAACCGTTCAATCACCCAACTTGACTCGCACGGTCTAACCGCTCGTTCGCAGTCCGATGTCACCGCTTGAATCGGTTTTCGTACTTAGGACCTCGTTACGAAGCATGGTTTTAAAAACCGACATGCCTATAGAAGAAATTTTTTTAAAAAAAATCTCATATTTTATCCGGTCTAAGAATGAGGTTTCCTACAAACTACCCACCTTAAAAACTTCTCATCCTTGAGAAGCCTTCAGGAACCAATGAAAACATAATCCGACCTACGAGGGTCGTGATGTTTCATTAAACAAGATCACATCGCATTTCCAACGCCCAATGCATCTTTAGCATTTCCAAAGAAAACCACACTTAATCCTTTACAACCTGAGCAAACATTCTCCTTAAAGCATAAACACCCAAACAGAGCATTACATCTAAGGCCATTATCGAAACCTTATTAAATAAAATGGTCAATATCGATCAACCAACAGAAAGAGCTTACACATGCTTTCATCGGAATACATCGTGGTCCCAAAACCCACACTCATCCTTTAACTGATGACGTGTCTTTAAAACCATTAGATTACTAACTACACGTACACCGAAGTCCTGACCCTCCCTTTGGTGACGTTTTGAAATCAAACCTTCACAAGGTTATTGAAAACAACCGTGACTCTGCACGAATAATGTCATAGACCAAGAAATCCCACATCCTGTGTACACTTCGGAGGAGATCTCTAGACAAGCCTACAACTTTTAAACTTTAACGTGGAGTATAACCGACGCTATCTCAGTGAATCTAGCACGAGTTCAAGATGGGGGACATGCTTGTCGCATTCGAGGTAGTGTACTTAGAGAAAACAAAGATCATAAAGAAGATCTGTCATGTTGCCACGCAAGCACCGACACATTACGAAAACAATGTTACACTACCCACCTTAGGGTTTTCCATGTCATCGTAAGAAGAGATCACCCGCTAACCAGCGCGCTTTTTCAGAATATTTTAACCCACGTGTGATGTTCCAAGAACCGCGATCACCACTTAAACATATCACTAAAAGATGATAATTAAACCGATCGGCATGTCAAAACACCCGAGTCAAAAGTTCTCCCGAGAAGTAGGATGAAAGTGATTCCTTAACGCTCAGGTCACTCTACCACAAAGGAAACCTGAAACTGTACTCAACATTACAAGAAGGTATACATCAGGTTCGTGTCATGTCACATGACGATCATCCCGGATGATTTCATAACAAGTCATCCATTTAATAAGAAGAAAAGGGGTCAATGACTAACCATCCAATTGAGGATTTATTTCTAAACTGAAAAAGTCCTACTAGGGACAATGTCACAAAAGGCAAAAACCTTAAAAGTTCAAAATGGAAATAAGGAATATCATGCACTAAAGGTGCTACCTACTACCACGGGCTAGCCCCCTTACGAGGCACACGCATTGATCCTATCTCTATGTCACGCAAAGCAAGTAAACCACTAGGCTCAAAGAGCCCCTTAATTCATTTCAACCATTAACATTTGAAATAATTCTAACAAACACACAAGCACTCTGTCTCAACAAGTCACTGGGTTTCCAATCAACGCCCTCAGGCAATCCGGAAAGTTATAACAACTTCCTCTTAAACATTTAACATTGAATGTTATTCAAATATTATCTGGAAATTTAGAATCTAAATCCCTTTTACCAAAAAGGTGACCTCCAAGGGTCCCATTCTTTCAAACCAAATTCTTAAAAAAGCAACCCTATTACAGTTCATTTCATTTAAAACTCAATAGTTTTATACTTATACCCATTTTCAAACACACATGGTTATATGAGTCTTAATCACATGGGTGGCTACCTTCCAATTATTAAGGCGCCCAAAAACATTACCGCTGGAATTTATCTCCCATTCAAGATTAATTCACTTTATGATTTACTTTAGCTTCCATTTTCATAGGTCCGAATACACGAGTTACCCTTTTTCCCAGTTATAAAGTGCTCATACACCTTAAAACAAAAAATTGGTTCCCTCATAATCACAACCAATAAGATTTATCCAAAACAACCAATCATTTATTAGCAAGATACTATGTCACTACAAGTAGCTATCACATCACAACATGTTGAAATCACCGAAACATGTTATTACACAGAAACGTGGTATATAAATAAGATATGCAGTATAGCATATTATCACACAAGCAAGTTAATTGTATCACTGAAACATGTTATCTATTCAATGCTTACTAAGGAAATACAATGCATGTCACATATTCAAGGAACACAATCAATATTAGCAGGTATCCTACTAATGCAACTACATGGCATGGCATATATGCATGGCATGTGAAAATCTAAGTGTCTAATATGATGCATGTAATGAAATTTCATTGCCATATCAGGCCAATGAATTTTTTTTTCAAAACTTTTTATAATCAATAAGCAGCAGAAAGCACAACATTCACCCAAGGTGAAATCATATCAATTGTAACAAAAAATAGTATGAACATCAATCCCAATCCTGGTCACTTGGTCATTTCCCGTACATGGGGTGATCAGTCCCAAGCACGGCTATTAAACTAAGCGCCAACACGTTCCTAGTCTCCTGTCTACCATCCCCGAAATAGTAAGATAAAGGAAAAGAAAGAACATTGGTCCTCTGATACCATTTTGTCACAAACCAACCCGGGTCGACCCTAACCGATCACCTGAGCCGATCTGCGACATAACCTCAAGCGCATCTCCCCATACACTAGAGGTTGCTGACTAGCGGTGAGGGTATAAGGTAAGTCAGGGGAGACTGTACCCTCATATCAGAGTGAAAACAGTGGACAAAACACAATGACAATGGAAGCGGTTTAAATAAAAGAAAGTAATAGAAAACATTTTCATTTATAAAGTTTGGACAAAATTACTGAATGTTAGTTTATGTAGCAGATGCATGCATGACATGATAATGATACAATGAAAACACTAAATAGCACTATATGCTTACACATTAATGCAGAAGTAAATAAACAAAAGTATGAAGCCCCGAGGGTGATCTCCATGAGCATCCTGAGCCTCAACTCGGTCCTTTACTCCTAACTCCAAGTACACGTAACAGCAACGATGAGGTCCTCCAACCAAATAGAATCTACTCGGGTACCCCAGTGCAATGGCGGCCTGAGTAGGGTGTGAAATATAAATCTCTGTAGGATGGAACCACCGGTGTCTAGCCCACTCTAGAAAATGAAATATAATTAAATAGTGTGCAGGTATTTCCAAACAATAATAATACAATATTAACAATCAATACCCGTCCAGGTTCCAAAAACGACACCTGACGGTAATACCTACTTCGTCCAATAGTCGGAGTAAGAACCTGTTCAAAACAACACAGGTACATTTGTTCAAGAATAAAAATACTTTTTATAATTTTTCTCATTTATACTCTATTTATTCACTTATCATTTCCAAGGTTTCCATGTTCCTTAGGTGATCACATAACCTTGTACAAGGTTTCAACTCATGTAGGAAATCCATTCATTCTTACCATTCTTTATTTGATCACATTTCACTCTGGTTTTAATCACATCTCTTGATCCATTCATAAATCATTATTAACATTCGTTTGGTTTTGAACGCCATGTCAAGATCCCCAAATTTTCATTCGGTGTAGATCGCCATTTCTAACACCCCAAATCACATTTGGTGTAGATCACCATTTCTAACACCTAGATAATTATTCGGTGTAGATCACCATGTCTAACACCCAATATCACAAGCTTGGATAACCATTGGGAAGGAATGCCATGTCCAAACCCAACTTTTAAATCGATCTAGAACGCCATGTCTAGGACCCAAAATATCATTCATTTATTATCATTTATCAATTAATAAATCAATCGGCAGAGTTCTCATTCCATAATTAATTCTTCACATTTAATTATCCAAATGAGTTCTAAACTTTTCATAGTTAATTCTCATAATTAATTATCTTTGATAAAAATTTTGGCACATAATTAATTCATATAATTAAATACCTTTCAAAGCCAATATCAGTTCATGATTAATTTCCCCCAATCAATTATCTTATCAAAATAAAACAAAAACTCAATTACAATACCTCAACCCATAACCAATCCCCAAAATTATTATCTTAAATAATTTATTTAATTAAAACTCAGTTTAAAGGGGTCATGCAACACATGAAATTAATTTAAATACTTGACTGCATTACTTCAACTACAATTAATTTAAAGACTTAACAGTATTAATTAAACATAAGTTAATGTAATTATTTAACTGCAAAATTTAAATAGAAATTAATTTAAAAACAAATAATGGTGCATCAAAGAATTAATTAATTGTGTAAATAAATTAAAGAGGCAAGGAAAGGGTCCCTACCTCAAGTCATCCCAGATCATTCTGCAACACTCTACTTCAGCGGCTTTCAGTTCACCAGTCACGCAGTTGCGCATGTGTGACTTTTATGTGCGTATATATATATATACGCATATATATGTCTATATATATATATATACACTTATATACCATAGGTGTGTGTCCTGCAACGAAAATAGCAAAACATTGCTAAAATTAACCACTCAGGTAAACTGACTCTGGACTAGATAAAGACCTTAAGGGTCTGCAAACTCACTTTAATATTTAAATTGGCTCAAGATATACCACAATTATGTGTATATATATTCTTACCCAAATGTTGGTGATAAATGTAGTCACGCTCACCTGCAGTTTTCGGAGAGTGGTCCAACGGTCCCGACATGCTACCCACACAACCATGAAACATATAACACAAGAATTTTTCAAACCCTAATCGCGGGTTTTGGCCAAAACCAAACCAGTTTTGAATCAAAATCTAAATCTCACATGCGATGATTAGCGACCTCAAGGGAATTCATACCTCGACATATCAAATCAAACTGAGAAGGAAATAGGAGGAAGCACTCGAGGAATGAAAAAAACCCATATCAGGGGGTTCGCCGCAGATCTGCCCAAGGAAATCCACACGAGTTCACACACTACAGGGAGGGGAGCTCGCTCAGCCATCGCGCAGTAGGGGGTGTGCTACAAGGGATTCCCCGATCAGGTTGCAGCTGTGCAAGGCATGCCGCAAGGAGGCCGTGCCGCAAGAGGATCTGAGGTCGCGCCGTCCTGAATCACACAGCAAGAGGAGGTCAGTCCATGGGATGTCTGATCGCGGAGCTTGGTCGCACAATAAGGAGAGCCGGAGGGGGAACCCATGCCGCCTGCGACTTAGGTTTTGGAGGAGGAAAGCTACGTGATTCGGAAAAGAGGGAAAGTAGAAGGAGTAAAAGAGAAGGAAAAATAAAAATAAAAAAGGAAGAAAATGAAAAAAGGCATGTGGGGGGGGCACGCCCATCCCAGCACCCCAATTAAGAGAAAAAATATCTTTTTTTATTCTTTTTTATAACATATATATGTGCGTAAATATATATATATATATATCCCAAACTACAAATATATCTACATATATATATATATATAGTCAAAAAAAATTATCAAACCCTCTTTTGTTTTAAAATAAATTAACCCATAAGAATAATAATAATTTCATTATTATTATTTAACCATGATTAAGATCCAAAACCACCAATTAAAATGCGTCATCAAAATAATGCTCTCTTAATTAAATTCCTACGTCAAATTATATCCGCTAATACGCGATATTAATTTTGACGCACTTCTGGTCAAACCACAACTCCAAAATTAATGGAGTTTGACCACCACTTAATTAAATGCATTTGCACCACATTAAATGATAATAATCTCTCACTTTTATTATTATTAAAACATCAATTAATTTAAATTAATTAAAATAACATGTTTTGACAACTGTTCAATTGCATGACTTGACTCGCGCGGTCTAATCGCCCGTGTGCAGTTCGATGTCACTGCTTGAACCAGTTTGCGTACTCGGAACCTTGTTATGAAGAGTGGTTTTAAAAACTGACATGCCGATAAAAGAAAAATTTAAAAAAAAATCTCATATTTTATCCGGTCTCAGAATGCGGTTTCTTACATTTTTAAGAAATCAAAAAGAGACATAAAATTTTCTTTATAATTAATTCATTTATATATAAATACATCCATAAAATAATTTTAAGAATATGGAAATCGAAGGAAAAATGATTTTAAATTAAATATTTAAATCATTTAAGAAGTGGTTTTAAGGTACTGTGTCCCTAACCTTAAGTGTGAAACATCACGTACATTTTGTATTTTCCTGAATAATAAAAATATGTTAATTATTTTACTTATTAATATTATTTTTATATTTTATTATTCATTTTATTTTATTTATTACCATGAAATATATAATTAGTTAATTAGTAATGTCGACATCGAATGTTTTGATGGTATTCAGATCATATGTCCAAAATATCTTTGGTATATAGTATATGGTCAATGAGGTCATTTTTACATCATCTATAGAGTAATAATCAGGGAAAAATTATCTGTTTTATATATTGTTTATACTTTTAAAACCAACCGTGAAATATTGTTTTGAAAAATGAACAATGTTACAATCATCGAGATGATAATCTATATGTAAGCATGAGTAACATTTCTGTTTATCAATGATCATAATTAAAAGAAGATAAGTATTACGTCAAAAATATAAAATTATTATTATATCATAAATATCATGTTATTAATTTCAATAAATATATATATATATATATATATATCATCCATGTGATGTATACATGAAAAATGAATCACATAGCTTTATGGAGGTGGTAATTCAAACGTATGCACTAAAGATGTTAACATTTTTCAATGGATGAAAATGTAAGAAAATAGATAATATCATATATTTACTTAAAATAAAAATTTAATTAATATAGTATATATATATATATATATATCAAATAAATCATTATTACTAATCATTAGAGGTGATTATGGAAAAATATTACATCGGTTCGTGAGGCGGTAGTCCGCCATACACATGAATGACTGTTTCACTTCCACTTTGATGGAAGAGGACATAAAAATAATATATAAATTAACATAATAAAATATAATTATATTAAATATAATTATTTTAATTATTTAATCATGGTTTAAGTATACTTGAAAGATGTAGAAAAATAAATATAATGCAAATGCTTGGTTAAGGATAGTACCTCTTTTTCAGCCAACCTCTTTATGTTTATAATTAAAGACATCATGTGTTGGTTTTAAGATAAAACTAGGGCTTATAAAATGTGGTTTTAGATATAGGGAATTGATTCTGATATTTATTTTAAAAAATAAAAGGCTTTGGTTTGTAAAGAAAACAAGCGAAGAGGTCCACTTTAATAAGTGAGGGGAGGGGCTCTCTTGGAATTAATTAAAGTACTAAATTAATATAAATTAATTTTTTGTGAAATTGCCTCCAAATTTATATAATTTGAATATAATATGACTAAAGATATAAATAGACTCATATAATAAAATTTAGACAAATTTATATTATGTTTTTACCCTTATCACTTTTCTTTAACCTCATGTTATCCTTTTGATAAATACACTGATATCACTTTATTTTATTCTTTACGGGTCAATACAGTTATAATAAAAGAACAATTTTCCAAAAAATAGGCACGGATTGATATTTTTGACCACATCCCATTCACTTGGATAAATATAGGAATTTTTTGAATTTTAAATCATTTAATAAAATATTATTTACTATAAAAAATCATCAATGTAATTTTTTGGAACTATTTGTTTAATTATAATTTTAAAACATCCTAAAAACAATATAATTTGAATATAATTAATAAAAATATCCCTAATTTTTTATTTGTATCAATAAATTTTTTGGGTAACTATTAAACACCAAAATAATATTACATTTAATGTTTTTAAAATCATTAATATGATTTTTCTGCTATTTGCACATGTATTGTGATGGTGTTGTGTAAGAAATCAAAGTAATTATATCATCACTAATAATTAAAAATAAATTACCATATTAAAATAAAATTAATTCATTTTTAAAATAACCATTTCTAACCAAATATAAGTTAATTTCATCCCTACTAAAAAAGTTATATATATTAAAATCACGAGAGTGTCATTTTTACTTTATGTTTACTTAAAATAATATTTAAGTAATTTTCAATTAAAAATGAAGAAAAAATTACATAAATTCTAATTTTGGATGATTATAGTCTAAAGGAACTCATATAATAGATTAAAGGCAAGTCATTGTCTTTTTTTAGTCCTTATAATATTATTTTTAACTTTTATTACCTAATTTACCCTTACTGAATGAAAAATATTTACCATAGTTATTATTCATAATGACAAAAAATAAATGGAAAATATTTAACAAATTTGTACCTCATGATTCTAAATATAGAATAATTTTTTCTAGATTTAATTTCTAGAAGTTGTGTAATTAAATTTGAAATTAATATCTAAAAACATGAAGAAATATAGTTTTTCAGAAAAAAAATATCTTTTAAAATATAAGAATGTTTTTATACCAATTTCAAGTATAAAGTTCATTATAAATGACATAATTATATTTCATAAAAATATAATTAATAAATTTTTTAAACCAATAAAAAATAGAATTTTACTTCATAAATACTTTTAAAAAATACCGTTTCCAATAAAAAATCAATATTTTTCACTATTAACTGAAAAACCAATATTTTAAAAAAAATTATCAAATATTCACTACAATAAAATATTGATATTTTGATTTTAAGAATGAATTTTATTTTTCAAAATTAAAATTATAAAAGTTATGAATTAAACATTACACTGATATCATATGATATAAGAAAATTATTCTAATATGAATAAAATTTTTTCATTTTTTATAGGAAAGTTAATTAATATTTTTATAATATATATAGATATGTAAAATCTAATTCATTAATACTTATCAGGAATAAAATTTATTATTAAAATTAGTAAGGTTGTTATATTCTTCTGTCTTTTGAAAATTGTATCCTTGAAATTTTACTCGTCACCTAAACGAGTGGGTATATTTTTCCTTTATAACTTTTTCTAATTCCCATGTAGCTTCTTCAATCATTTGGTTATTGGAAAAAACCTTAACTAGTTAATTCAATTTATTCTAAAACTCTGTCTCTCTATTATAAAGAATATGTACTGGTTTTTCCTCATAAGAAAGGTTTTCTTCCAACTGAACTACATTAGAGCTTAGAAAATAGTATGCATCTTCTACATATTTTATTAATAATGAAGCATGAAATACATCATGTTATTAGGATAAACATAGAGTAAAGGAAACTTGATAAGAAACTGATACAAGCATCTCTAGGATTTAATATGTTCCAATGAACCATTGACTTAACTTTCCATTTTTACCAAAGGGTATAACACTTTTTCATAGAGATTATTTTAGAAATAAATGATCACCTACCTCAAAAAAAGATATTTCTTTTAGTATTATGAATAACTGTTTTCCTACTCTAAACCACCCTCATATACTTCTGAATCCTATTTACCTTTTCAACTATTTCATCTACCAACTCTGGTCCCAACAAAATCCTTTCTCCAACTTCATCCTAATAAGCTGGTGTCTTACACCACTTTCCATAATATACCTCAAATAGTTTTATATATACTGGAATGGAAACTATTACTACAAGAAAACACAATTAATAAAAGGTTTTAATCCCCACATCCCAGGTAATCCATTAAAAAACATAAAGAATTTCTTCCAAGGCCTGAATCATTCTCTCTAACTATCCATCAAATTATGGATGAATATTTATACTGAAATTTAATAATGACTTCTGAAGGACTTTCCATAAATTAAAAGTAATACTAGGATCACATTCAGATATAATAGAAATAAGAACTCTATATAAAATTAATATCTCCTTGTGATATAGTCAAGAAAAGTGATATAAATACAAGGTATCTCTAATTGGAAGGAAATTTTTAGATTTAGTTATTTGATGGAATAATCAATAAAATTTAATTATTACCTCTATATTTCTTTGGTAATCTCACCATGAAGTTCATGGATATATTTTCCCATTTCCACTCCAACACCAGAAAAGTTTAAAAATACATTTCGGTAATTGTCATATTTCTTTAGCCTATTGAAAAGTCAAACATTTCATGGTAAACTCAGCAATATATTTCTTCATTACTGCCAACAAGCAATACTATTGTAGTTTTATAGACATTTTAGTACTATGGGGATGAACATAAAAGAGATAATTGTGAGATTCCCTCAATAATTCCATTTTCATCCAGAAGATATCCAGCACACACAACCTTCTTCCAAAACTCTAAACAACTTCCTTTTCAATATTCAATTTAGGTAACTTACTTTTACTTATCAATTCCACCTTTCATTATAGATGATGGTCCACCTTTTGAGCTTTATTAATTATATTCAGTAGAGATAATTTTACTAAAACCTGGAAACAAAAATAGAGTATGTTTTTGAATGAATAATTTCAAGGAAAAAATTCATAAAATCATTATCTTAAGGGTCATGTTCAAAATGAAACTTGGTTAATGTAGTATTATATTTTAAACTCAAATAATTGTCTACTTTTTTTTCTTTTTTAGGATTAAAATGAATCATGTAGTCATAATGCATAATTATTTACATCCATTTCAATGCCTCGTATTCAACTCTTTCTAAGTGTATTTATATTTCAAACCTTAGTAATATGTATATATTTCCCAATTTTATCTGCATAAATTATACCACTGAATTTTTAAATAAAAAAACGTAGCAGTTAATTCTAGATCATGTGTAAGATAATTTAACTCATGAGGTTTAATTTGATATGAAGCATAAGTAATTACCTAGTCATTCTATATTAGAACAAAACCAAGTCCCATAAAAAAAGAATCATTGTGTGTGAAAAATATCCATTTCTAGAAGGTAGGTCCAAAATAGGGTAATTAGTAAATCTTCATTTTAGTTATTAGAAAAAATCATCACACTCTTTAATTAAGATAAATTTAACTTCCTTTCAATTTAACTTAGTCAGTGGGATAGATAACTGAGAAATTGTTTTCAATAAACCAATGTTAGTAACTTATTAATCCAACAAAAATATGAATCCCCATGAATTTTTTAGGTCTTTTCCATTCTTTAAAAACTTTAGTTCTAGAATAATCAATATTTATTCAATATTTAGAAAAAATATTTATGATAAAAGAAATTTTTTGTATCACAAATTCTCACTTACTAAATTTTATATATATATTATTTTCATTTAGGTTTTGAAAAAAAATAATTTGGGATATTTCATGATCCTAATAAATTCTATAACATACCAATATATTATCAATAAACAATACCAAAAACATATCTAAATAGTCATTGAAAACTATATTAATAATATCTATGAATACATCCAGTGCATTAGACAACCGAAGTGGTATAACTACAAACTCATAATGCATGTATCTAGTCTAAAATGTTGTCTTAGGAATATATTCCTCATTCATATTCAACTAATGGTACCCTAAACCTGAGATAAATCTTTGAAAAATATTGTAATCCCTAGAGATAATCAAACAAATTATAGAAGTGAGGAATAGGATTCTAATTCTTAATATTGATTTTATTTAAGGCTCCATAATTAATGAAAATTTTCATTAAACTGTATTTATTTTTAACAAATAAAATAGGATCACCCTAAGGTGAAGTGATTGGATGAATTAAAACTTTATCTAGAAACTCATACAAATACATTTTAAATTATAAAATTTCTTATTGATCCATTCGATACATAGTTTTTGAAATAGGATTAGCTTCAGGAAAAATGTAAATAGTAAACTCAACCTCCCATTTAGGAATAACACAAGGTAATTCATTAGAAAAAACATCCATATATTCTTTAACTAATATCACGTCACTTATTTAAAAAATTTATTTATTTTCAAAAACATGATCTTGGTAACTTTAACTATTACATCTAGTCAATTTCTCAACTTCTTTATATGTTATCAAAGGTATGAAATCATTTAAGATAACTTTATTAGCTTTGAAATCTATCATATCATGATAAATTGAAATTCAATCTATACTGATAATAATATCAAAATCTACTATGGGAATTTTAATAACAATTTTAGCTAAACCCATCCCACTAAAAACAATAGTATAATTCTTATAAATCTAAGTTTCTTCAATATTTAAACATGGAGTTCATAGAAAAATCTTTATCTTCTTTTACATATTTGATATTTCCATTTTACATGAAAATATGTCCAAAATTAAGTAACATGAAGATCTGTAGTCAAATAGGGCATGGGAATAATTCAAATAAACATGTAATGTGCATGCATCCCCTTGGATAGTCCAACATAAACCGTAGTGGTAGTAATTGATTTTTCCTCACTATTTTTCTTTCTATGTTGATTTTTTCCACCCAATATTAATAAATATGAACAAAAATTATCATAATTTATCAAATCATTACATTTAAAATATCTCATTGTTCGTTGGCTACCATCTACCCCATTCATGGATTTTTTATGACACTTTTCTTTACAATCATGATCCCAATTAAAAAACTCACCACACCGATTACACTTTCCAGATCCCATTAAACATTATCTAAAAGGTTTTTTTACTAAAATTGGAACATGTAGAGGGTTTACCTCTAAACTTATTTGTTTTTTGTTTCTCCATTATTTCCACCTTGACTGCATTTTACTCTTATCATCTCGAGGCACATAACTATTTATAAACTCCATATCAACTTTCTCAGCACAATGAATAACATTATGATAAATTTTAAATTCAAATGTGGCCAAATCCAATTGTAAACTATATTTTAATCAAGACTAAAATCTATTAGTTTACTATCAATTCCCTAAATAAAATCTGGGGCATATCGGAAAAAATCTAGTAAAATTTTAATCATACACAGCTTCTGAATCATCATCTTTTTGCCATAATTCCATGAATTCTTTATCTATTTTGAGTTGACTAACCTTATGAAAATATTTATCTATAAATATATCCTTAAATTTATTTTATTCCATGAAATAAATATCATTTATCTCTCTGTTATTCTTAACTAATGACCACCACTAATCAACTTTACCATAAAATGACAAATAGAAAGAGTTTCCTTTTAATTTTATGGATATACAATGACTATAAATGTATTTTCCATAGTATTGATCTGTCCATTAGATACAAATCCTTTTTTTAGTGGAAAAATTTCATTTCCAATATATTTAATAAATGAAAAAAATAACATGGTAAAAAATATTTTTCCTATCCCCAACAACAACATTTATTTTATTGAAGGGGTGGTAGAGGAAAATGATTAAGGGGGCCTAAAATGATGCAGACCAAGGGAGTCCCCAATTAAATAATAAGCACATCTTGAGGGGAGGGAAGTAGTTCTGGTGTATACCATTAGAGAAGAGTTGGAGGGAACCTTTGATGCGAGGAAGTCAGCAACACTATTCCCTTTGTGAAAAGTGTGAGTAATAACCATCCTACTACTGATGACATTCTTTAAATTACTGATCACAAAATAAGTCTTCCATAGAGTGGGAGAGATACCCTCGAGAGAGTCGCAAATATTTTTGGAATCTGATTCAACCGATGTTAAGGTGATTCCTTTAGAATGACATAGGGAAAGACCAGTGAGGATGGCATTAGCCTCTATACCCAACAAATTGACTTGGCCATAGGAAAAGTGAAAGAAATATGCACAGAGCCATTGTGATCATGGACAACACCCCCACCTCACATGATTCCACCACAGCATGAGCCATCTGTATTGATTTTAAGGTCGTAGCGTGGGGGAATCCAACGAATACAGTGGACATGGGGACTGTCCAAGGGAATTAAATTCTTATTCAACACAATATTATTCTGAGAAGGAGCCTCATACCATCATTTCAATAAGATCGAGAGCTTTGAAGAAAGTCATATGGCCCTAAAGATCAAGGTCAAACCTGAGGAATGGAAGTTATTGTGATGAACCTAGTTGTGTGCATCCCAGATACACGAGCAACCCACCGTAAGAAGGATAGAACGTGCCTTACATTTAGTTGGGTTGGAACCGTCTCCGTTGAACCATGGGTGCATAATCTCATTGATGTTGCTTGTAGGTGAGGTGAATCCAGTGAATTCCACTAACGTCTTCCAGAGTCTGATCTCCCAATCGCTTTGAAATAACAAATGCATGGTGGATTCTTCCTTGTGAAGCTAAAAGCACGAGAACCTGGAGAGGAGACAAATCCCTTTACCTGTCACAGTTGTATCATTAGATATGGCCTGGTTGCGGATGTTCCAGATCCGGAAGCGATTTTTTGTAGAGAGTTCTTTTCCCCAAATAATATCGCCCCTTGGATCATTGTTGGAGGAAGCATATTGTGAGAACCGGAAAGCCTCTATAGAAATTTTTCCTTGATAGGAGCCCGAGAAAATGCATAAGTCATCTGTGTCCTCCATTGTAATGCTATCAAAAATTGTTTTTCAGTTGTAGTCCAACACAGCCTGAATGAAGGATAGGTAGCATCTAGATTTCTAGAAGGAGATCTCTAGAGTAGGACATCCTGAATATCCCAACTTGAACCCACCTAGTTTTAGCTCCATAAGGTGATATCCCCCCTCCCAACAATCCAGCAAGAAAGATTCTTAAGAGTTGGTAAGTTCCTTTGAAGGTTCTTACAAAGAGGGGAGAGTTTTTCTTTAGTATAATCCAGGTCTTTTCCATACTTTTTAATGATAAATTTAGCCCAAAGGGAGCATCCATATATCACTTCCCACAACATTTTACCTTGTAAACATGTCATTATTTCCACAAAATTCCTTACATTAATTCCACCATTGGAGGAGGACTTATCAAGATTGTTCTAAGAATCACAATGAAATCTACTATCATCATGGGCATCCCAAATTAAGGAGTTAAAGAGATTCTCAATACCATAGAGAACCTACTTGGGGACTTTTATAATGGAGAGAATGTGCATCAGAATGGAGGTCAAGACAAAATTAACTAAGGTGATTCTTCCTCCAAAGGAAATGAAATGATTCTTCCAATTAAAAATTCTATTATAAATCTTTCCAACCACACCTTCAAAGTAAAGAATTTGGATATATCCAGGAGCAAGAGGGTCTCCTAGGTAGCCCATAGAAAAAAATCCTTCTACGAATACTGAGAAAATATTCAATGTGATTATCACGCCGCTCTGAGCAGTAGGAGGAAAAGTAGACACATCTCTTGCCAAGATTGATGACTTTCCCGCTCCATTTAGAATAACCCTCCCTGATATTGATGAAGCCTTTAATGGAATCTTTACATCCATTAATAAAAAAACACAATGTCCTTGGAAAAGAAGAGATGAGAGACCTCGTGGAATTGGGGTCTGCATTGAAAGGTCTTGATGTAAACAAGAAGCATGTAGTGATCAAGGTATTTGCTGAGGGCATCCTGTACCATTATGAAAATGCTGGGAGAAAGGGGATCTCCTTACCTTATCCCCCAGACCAACATAAAGAAGAAATAAGATTTTCCCATGAAGGTAATTGAGAACCATAGTGAATTATAGAAATGAAATAGAAGGTCAACTACCTAGACTGAGAGGCCCACATTCCTCATCACATGGATAATGAAATTCCACTCGATTATATCATAGTTCATGTCCATATCCACTTTAATAATGATATTGGAACCCATCATTTTCTTATTAATGTCTCCAATCATTTCCTGAGTGATTCCAACAGCACCTTGAATGGATCTTCCCTTGAAGAAACCATGTTGCTCAATTGACACCCATCTGTGAATGTGGAGATAGAGTTGTTTGTTGATGATATAATCCAAGACATTATAAGGGAATTTTCACATGCTCATGGGTCTGAACTGCCTTATGGAAGTGGGATTTTTACTTTCAGAATGAGAACCATTGTTTTGGAACTTGTAACCCGAGGGTGATGACCACCTTGAAATAAGTCATGAATGTATTGAATGAGTTCAGATTTAATGATCTCCTAGGATTTCATATAGAGGGAACCTGGGAAGCCATCTGGCCTAGGGGAGATTTCTAGATTGATAGATCTAATTGCCTCCCAAATTTCTTTCTCATCTAGAAGGCTCTTTAGAGTGTAGTTGGTTTCAAGAGAGATCATATTCAGGATAGAATTGAAGATGTCACCTTACCCATCTGGATAGCCATTTTGCATACAAGTGTTATAATAACCAAGAAGAGACTTGAAGTAAGACTCGACCATACTTCCCATAACCACTGGTTCACTGGAGAAGGAACCGTCATCTAGATGAATGTGTGGAGTGTAGCCACGATGCTTTTCCTTTAAGAAATCATGCAAGTACATAGTTTTTTTATCTTCTTCCTTGAGCCAAGTGTCTTTGGAGAAGTCTCGATCCAGCCTCTCCTATTCCATCAATATATCATTAAGTTGTTTCTTATTAAGAGAAAGATAAGAAAATGTATCTGCATCCCACACTTCTTCCATATTGGATTCTCCAAAGGCTATATCATCTTTGAGAGCATCTAGATCTTGAGAGTTTGTAGGCCAGGAGCTATTCCAAGAAGATAGATCTTTTTTAAGAAATGGAGATTATTGTGAAATCCAATCCATAGTCTACCCTAGAAGGGTTTTTTCCATGAATCTTGCAAATTATGGTGATAATTGTGATAGTGTGGCCAGTGGTTGGAGAAGAAGAAATTTTCACCACCATCTTACCTTTCTTTTAGAGTGAGGAGTAAGGGGGAGTGATCAAAAATGGCATGAACAAAATGGAGAACTGAAGCATTTGGGAAGGATGAGATAAAATGTACATTGGTGAGGCATCAGTCCAACCGGCACAAAGTGTGGTGATTTATTTATTGATTGTTTCACCAAGTGTAACTATCTTCAGCGAATCCAAGGTCGGGAAGACCCGAACGAGCATCAAAGGAGTAAAACAAAATCTTTTCTCTCTAGGGGTAGGGACCACCTCCTTTATTTTTCAATGTATCTATGATAGTACTAATGACACATTATACCATCAAAGCCAATCCTCTTGTGTCGGTGGATTCCATATTTCTCCATAATTTATCTCTTGATCTTACCTTGCACTTTGCATAAAGAAAAGAAAAAATCCATTCTAAATATCATAAAAATACCTTCACAGTGATGTTTAGCTCTGATGAGAACAATTTTACCACAGATATTGAATACTTCCAGAAGAGACACACATCTTGGTTGATAGGCTCTATGTGCGTGGAGTTTTTCATGCCCATTATTTTGGAAAAAACCTCTAACTTGGAGGAATCTTGTTTCGGGTCAAGCACTACAAAAAGGAAAAAATTGTGCCTAGAGATCTCACTGGAGAGAAAGTCGGTCTTCACTCAAGCACCTAAGCCCTGAGAATTCCAAATAATGCATGAAATAATTGAAGCAAGGAACGCCTGGAATTATCCCCTGGCACTTGATGGCTCGTGGAAATAGAAGGAGAGCATGAATATAGCAACCTGGAATGTGACCTAGTGTATACGCCATTCGAGAGGGAAGATGGACTAGTAGGAGACTGAGGGTCCCCATCCATAAAACAAGGTGGGGTTTGGGTAGGAGGAGCGGTTGAGGTTACAGGAGAGGGAGGGGGGATTATGAGCACCTGGGATAAAGCCCTAAATATATTATAAACGGGGATTGAGGAGAGAAAAGATTCCCCAGGAAGATATGGGGAGTAAGACGGTTGAGGGGGCCAAGGGAGGATCCTAGAAAGAAAAACTGCTGGGGTGGGAGGGGATTGGAGGCAACCATCCATCCTGAGGTGGTGAGGAGAACTATGGTTGAAATGGAACCAACACCATGTAGGAAAACGATGAGGGAACAACCTCTTGAGACATCCATTCAGGGGAAGAGGGAGAATGATCCTTTGGGTGAGAGGGACAAAGTGGGTTAGAGATGGCCCCAATTAAAGCTATCAACGACCCCGTGGCTCCAACCACTAGGAACAAGGAGCTATCAACCGATGCCATATCTATGTGAGGTGAGGTGCTAGGATATGACTTATTTTTCTACATACATACATGGAATGGTTGTGGATGTGACAAGACACACAATACTGAAGAAGAAATGGATAAAAGAGGGGCTACCACCATTCTATTGACCCTTCTACTCAGAGAATCATACGTGAAGGGGGAGATACTACTAGGTCCATGGAGATGCAGATTCGAGCCACCAACGCCACCTGAAGCTGAAGCATGCGTCCATCCACTCACATAAATTCTCCAAGAGAGTATCCAATTCCCCTGAGAAAGGAGGTGTTATGAAAGGGAAGAGGGAGACCTAGAAGGTTGACCCAAACCACCGCTTAAGAGGACTCCCTTCCTTGGTGGACTGCCATCGACCACTGAAAAAGATGGAAATTCTTGTGATTGAAATATCGAGGGCTCTGAAACCAGGCAACCACAAAATATTCTCTAGAAGAGAGGGCTATGGAGAACGATTTCTTACTCAGGTTAGAAATTCTGGCCGAACCAGATAAACCCCAAGAATCCATGAAGGATTGGAAAATACCAAGAGGTGGATTATCTGCTCCAAAATGAGCAAAGAGTCTAGGAGAGGAGGTCAGAAGTTACTATAAAACAAGAAAACGGAAAATCCAGGACTGGATAACCATCCACTAATCTGGGCCAAAGAGGATCCAAGGGGACCACCGGGATCTAGGTAGGAAGTGGGTTATGGGAAGAGGATGGTTCGAGGAGGACATCTTTGATAGGCAGTCACAGAGGGGGAACATGATCAGGAGGCCGAACCTCATGAGGTTGAGGGGATTCTAGAGGAACGGCGGGTGATAGGGGAGAAAGAGGGGGAGGGGGAACATCTAACGGCAACTAGGGTGGTTCCACCCCCACATATCCACCGGGAAGCATCATAACTATCAGAAAATTTTGAAATAATGGAGGTGCGTTCAGCCCATTCTTTAGCACAGGAGAGCTCATTTTTTCCATGTCCATTAGATACTACTATAACTGATGTTCCAACAAAATACAAAGGGTTTTTTTTATATAATTCTCAACTATAGACATGTTCCTCTATGGTAAATTTGGTTCCTCTCTAACTTAGGTCCCACCACAATTTATGGAATGTGTTAACTGATCCATCACAATAACAAATTAATTAGTTCCAATTACTACCATTCCAGGATGCATATTTGAAGGACATTATCCTATTGATATCTTCATACTTCATATTACCAATTTCATTTGTATAAACCCATTCTAAATAGACAAATATTAGATAAAGAAACAATGAAATATTCAAATACAATATCTTTTCAACACAACCAAAAATTAGGATCTTTCAAGGTTATCTTATTAACATTGTATTAACCTCTTAATTTATATAGAAAACCTATGATACCATTTATAAGTAACCATCATTAAACCTTACATAATCTAGTGTCTTTATATTATAATTCATTTCTTACATTTCAATGATATTTATGGTTTAGATATTTAGATAATTAGGTCGTAAATCTTACATAACAAACCCATATATTTTAAAGTGGACACTTCTACTCAGTATCCATTTTTACTACAATATAAAACTTTTAAAATTAAACCTTTATTATTTTCATAAAAAATCATCATGACATTAAACTTGACTTCTTCATTATTCTTACTCATCCTTAAACCCTAGGAAAAAAAATTAAAATTCTGGGATGTGTACAAAAATCTCTATAAGGGATATAAAATAAAAAATCCCATTAGTAGGGTGAAAAAAAATAAAATCCAATAATTTTTTTTAACTTTATCACAATATTCATTGATTGTTTGATCAAGATCATATCTACAGAAAAAAAACACACTTTGGGGTCAAATAAAAACCTTAAAACTAATAATAAGAAAATAGACACTAATTTCAGAAATATAGAGCATCATATTCAAAACACATGTTCACTTTTGTAAGAAATAATTGGAGCCCAGTTAAATCCATTGCATAAACCACCGTAGTTTACTCCCTCTTTATTCCCTTTGAATACAATTTATATTACTCAATGCATTTCAGAGCTATATCATTCTCACCCATTGTATAAGTTGTATCAGGATCACCCATCGTATAAACTGTATCGGGTTCACCTATCATATAACCTATATCAAGCTCATCCATCATCATCTATAATACTCAAGACCCATATCAAAAAAAAACTTTTTAAACTTTACACCTTTTAATCTTAAAACCCTTGAAAAACTATTTTGGGCCCTTATGTAAAACATTTTTGAATATTTCAATACCCTTACACTTTAACAACCCATTTTCAAAACAAAAATACCCAAATCACAGCAAAAATGGTTTATTATTTAAAGAAATAATTTAATATTTTAAATGAATAAAAACATCAAATAATAGTTCTGGTGGTGGGGAAAAAATTATGTATTGTATATTAAAATATAACATTCATTTTTCCTTTTTTAAATAATTTCAAAACATTTAGTACAAAATATGTAGGAGAATTAATTTTGAAAACTTTAAAAAAATTCAAAAAAAGTAAAATTTACATTATAATTCAGGTATATACATATAAATTCATCCATAAAATGGTTTTAATAATATTTACATGGAAGAAAATGATTAATAAAATAAATCATTAAAATAGATACAACATGGTTTTATGTTAAAGGGTCTCTTACCTTGAGTTTGAATCATCATATACATTAATTATCATAATAAGTAATTAATTTATGTTAATTATTTACTTTATTTAGAAAAAAATTCAATTTTATTATTCCTTTTATATTATTTATTACCATGCTATATATAATTA
Source organism: Viscum album (assembly GCA_963277665.1). Classification (NCBI taxonomy): domain Eukaryota; kingdom Viridiplantae; phylum Streptophyta; class Magnoliopsida; order Santalales; family Viscaceae; genus Viscum; species Viscum album. Next base: position 1,014,110,380 of record OY728120.1, on the reverse strand, counting down.
CTTAATCAATAAAATTCATGTTGGATGTTTTGATGATATTCAGCTCATATGTCCAAAATAACTTGGGTAGGTTGATTATGGTCAATGAGGTAAACATTAAATAATAACTAGAATAATAATAGTAAAATAATTATCACTTTTATACATTAATTATCCTTTTAAAACCAACCATTAAATATGGTTTTGAAAAATGAACTATGTTACCATCATAGAGACAGTAGATCATACTTATGTATGAGTAACGTTTCGATTTTTCAATGATCGTGATGGAAAGAAGTTAATCATTATTTTTTCTTTATAGAATTATGATTATATCATAAAGATAATATTATTTTTTTTAAATACACTTATATACGGAATCCATGTGATGTGGTCATGAAAAATGAATTGGATCGCTTCGTGAAGGTTGTAATCCACATGTACGCTTGAATGACATCATCATATTACAATGGATGGAAAGTTAAGAAATTATAAGATAACATATAATTAAATAAATGATATTATGTCATAAATAAAATATATATACATTAAATATATCATTATAACCATCCATGATAGGTAGTGATTGAAACTAAATTACATTGATTTGTGAGATGATAGTTTTCCATACAAACAAATGATGGTTTTATTTCCAATTTGATTGAAGTGGAGACAGATATAGGTTAGGAAATTAAATTGATATCACATAATTATATTGAAGATACTTATTTTATTATTTCATCATGGTTTAATATGATTTTAATGATGTAGTAAAATAAATACAATAAAATTTCTTGGTTAAAGACTATACCTCTTCTTCAGACAACCTCTTTAGTTATATACATAGATCCTTCCTAGGATAGTTTTCTGATCAAACCAAGGATTATAGGATATGTGTAGGGATGTAATTAAGGAGTTATTTGAGGTATTTTATGAACCAAAATTCTTTTTGTGTGTGAAGAAAAGTGGAGAGTAGGTTCCCTTTTATAAGTGAAGGGAGGGGAAATCTTCGAATTATCTAAAGAATTAAATTAATAAAATTAACTCTCAGTAAAAAAAGACTTCAAATTGTTTGAAGATAATATTTTTATGGGTATAAATCATATAATCCAAAAAAAATTGAACATGTTTAGATAATTTTTTAAACATTATCCCTTTGTTTTAAACCCTTGTTAATACAATTGATAATTACGGTAATATAACTATTTTTTATTCTTTAGGTTTTAATAAAGTAGCCATAAAAGGACAATTGACCCATAAATATACCATGGATGATATTTTAAACCATATCCCATTAACATAGAATAATATAGGGGTTTATTAATTTTAAATCATTTAATTAAGTATTATTAATGATAAAATACCATTAATGTCATTTTTGGAACTATTCATTTAATTTGACTTTAAACGGAACATGAAAAATATATAATTATCATATATATTTTGAAACATTCCAAATATTTTACTTTTATCTATAAAATTAATTGGAAATTATAGCTCACCCAAAAATACTAGTGTTAGTGTTTTTAAAATCATTTATAGGATTTTCCTACTACTTGCACAAGCACAGTGTTGGTGTTGTGTAAGAATTTTAGGTAATTATATCATCTCTAAAATTTCAAGATAAATTACCTTGATAAAAAATAATTCATATTTAAAATAAATATTTTGAACCAAACATATGTTTTTTATCCCTTTTTCAAAATATTATAGATATTAAAAAACTATAGTGTCATTTTTGATGTTATATTTACTTAAAATAATATATAATTCATTTTAAAATAAAAATTGAAAAAAATTGTCATAAATTAGAATATTTGATGAGGATGGTCAAACCATACTCATATAATAGATTAAAGGCACGCTTTATGTTTTTTTAATTCCTTATCAAATTATTTTTAACATTAATTGTCCAATTTATCCTTACCTAAGGGAAAAATATTTACCACAGTTATTATTCATAATGAAAAAAAATAAATTGGACCTATTTAAAAAATCTAGACCCTCTAATTCCAAATATGTATTCTATTTTTCAAGATTCAATTTTTAAATGTTCTAGAATTTAATTTATAATTAAACCGGTAAAACATAACGAAATATGATTTTTTAGAAAAATGTCTTTTAAGTACAAAAATTATTTTATACCTATTTAAAGTATAAAATTAATTCCAAATACCATAATTTGATTTAATAAAAAGGAAATTGTGACATTTTGAAACTAGTCCTAAATATAATTTTATTTTGTAAATACTTGAAAATAAAATCTGTTTTCTAATAAAATTCAGTATTTTCGTTATTCATTTAAAAATCAAGACTTTTATAAAATTCATAAAAATTCACCCTAAGATAATATTCATATTATAATTTCAAAAATTAAGTGCATTTTATAAAATTAAAAATCTAAAATTTAGAAATGTATATTTTTAATGAAACCTTAAAATATAAGAAAATTATTTTAATAAAAATAATACAATTTCATTTTTATTGAAAAGTTAATTAATATTATTATAATGACTATAACTATATAAAAAATAATTCATGAATACCAATATGTAATGAAAATAATTATTAACTTTACCATGGTTGATACCTCATTAATATTTAATCTTGATATTGGATTCAATAGAATTTAAAAACATTTTAGAAACACTTTTTCTGTTACACTCTAAGAATCCTTCTCATTGGAAATGGGTGAACAAACAAAAATTCTAATATTTTCATCTAGAAACATGCCATAAATCCCATAGAAAAAATAATTTTATTTTATAATTAAAAAAAAAATTAATGTGAATGATACTATGTCACATATTCCTTTTTTTAGTTAATATCTCATAAAGAATTATTATAATGACCCATAATTATATCAATGATATTTATCCTCTTATAGTTATTTTATATAGTATAAATCACATAATAACACTTATATAATACAATAAAAACTTTATAAATGAATAATGAATGAAATAAGAGGTGTTTCTAGAAGTTGTGGAACCTATACCAATAGAGTAGTAACTTGACCTTTGGAATAGTAATTTTTCCATTAGGAATAGTAATATGAACAATAGAATAGTGACTTCACCTATTAAATTATAAATTATATTTTGGTATCTTATAAATGAAAATATGATATATTTATATCTTAATATAACTAAATGTTTTCATAATAATAAATTAAGTGTTTGTATTTTTATAAATCATAAATAATTGATTACAATTTTATAATTAATATAATGATTTAAAAGAAATTTATTTTCCTAAAATATATTCATTAGTTAATATTTTTTGTTTGATGATAATTTTATGAGACCCATATTAATTTTTCAAAGTGTTATAAAATTAATTATAATTTTAAAATTTGTATTTTTTAAATAAATGATTATTTTATAAAAAAATCAATTTATAATATTTATAAAATTATTTTCTTAATATTATGTTCATTTTTTAATTCTACACCTCAAAAAATGGTCAAGGTTAATTTTTTGAATTTTTCTAAAATTCTTGAATTTTTGTGAATAGTGAAATACGGTATTTTACTGTATTTAATATGAACATAAAATATTTATTCATAGATGATGTATGTATAATTTAATACCATAATATTGACATTTAAATCATTGTTTCAATGTATTTTGTAATAATTCTCAAACTATTCATAGTCTTGAGCCAAAATAATAAAAAATTGAATAAAATATTCAAAAAACATCCTTCTCCTCCTCTATAAATACTATCCCTCACCACCAATTCTCCTCACACATATTAAGCCTTTATGTTTGTCCAATTTCTACCCAATACAATTCCCTATAATATCCCTCATGTTTATGATCCCTTGATCTCATAAAAAAACCAAATCCATTGACCTAAAGAAGTTCTCAAGGAAGAGAAATTCAATAGGTAAAATCCACTTTATTTTCTTTTCTTTTCATTTCAATTTCATTTATTTTCCTACCTTATCCTCACATACACCAATCCAAGAGGAATTATAACTCTAGTATCTTTTATATACTATAATTTTATTTTGTTAGTGCAATAATTAATCTTCTAATCTCTTCCCTCTCCCTTTTATTCTAAAAATGAAAATATCATCTATGGTGTGTCGATTTACCGCCACTATGGATGTTGATTTGTAATTTTTCACTAAATCCTTCAAGGATGGTTATAAATCCATAATTATGGTTAAATAATATTGTATTATAAATATTATAATTTATTATTTTCTAATGGCATCTGTTATTAGTAATTCACCATGAATTATTGTTTATATTATCTTATACTGTATTATTTTCCTTTAATTATAATTTTATCTCATCCCTTTATTATGTTTTATTTTTCCCCATGATACAAATATGAATATTATGAAGGATATGAAAGGATAATGTAGGAGTGGGAGATGATTCCTATGGAGTTTCGATGGTTTTTTTTCTTTTCAAGTTATAATATAAAACATATTTTTTGTATCTAATTTTCAAAAATTACTAGACTATTTAATCCATCGGGATGTGACTTCATTCTTTATTATACCAATGTAATGAAGTAAGGCACCAACTCTAGGTAGATGGGGTTGGGGTCTTTACAATGATGCATATATGTTTCATCACCATATACGCTTGATTTATCTTTATTTGGATTTTAGAAATGACATATCAGTGAACTACCATATCTTTGGATTTAATGTGATAGTTCCCTTTCAATCAAAGTGAAATAGAAATATTTTCTCTTTATCTTAGAAGATACAAATCCTTTATTGGATAATTTAATTAATGTTATATTTGTTATAGTGCACCCAATATATGCTACATCACTGTGAGGATATGTCATCATAATTTTCAAACATACATAAAAGTACAAAATTTATGATGCACATTAATAATAATATCATTTATAAGGAATAAAAAAAATTAGATATAAATATACAATTAAAAATAAACATATTAAATTTCTATTTTTTGTTCTATCCTCATAACATACCTTCTTTTCGATCACCAAATGTGAACTTATTGAGAATAAGTCTCAATAACTTATGAGCCTCCCACATTTAATTGTAAAATATCATATTTATCCCATAAAAAAATTATATATTCAAAATATACTAAAATAGGGATATCATATTTTATGATATACTTGAATAATTTTAAGTGATATGGGTAGGTAAATACTGCTATCATAGTATAAAATTAGTTTACATCATGGTATGCGATATACATGAAATGTGTGATATCACATGCATTCATTTTTTCATATCTTACTTGTCAATTTACTTCAGTTATGAATCATTATGATATTCCATTTAGGGATAAACAAACATATCATTATCAATCATAACCTAAGGTAAATACATTGTTATAATGTATGATGGAAATCAAGAGTTAGTAGTCGTTGCTTGACTCTCTTCATTTAATAAAGTGTGACATTATATGTTATGGAATCCAGCCTATTAGGGGTTACATGATACATACATTCCATATCCAAATATATCATCCTCTCTGATCACCATTTTTATGTGGAAAGGAGAAACTGGAACTCCTTTGGTGTTTGAGGGTTTTTTTCTACGAACCATGATCTTATTGATCGGTGTACCACCTACGGACATTAGATTCGTTCGATTTTTAGTCAGTGAACCCAATAATGTATACTCCATAGTGTTTAACAGATATCAAGCCTATAGAAATTAAGCTACACCAATATATTTTTGTTCTTAATTTTACATGTTTATTCTATCAATGATAGATCAGGTATCATAATGAGTTTCTTCTATTTATATGGTCATCCGATGATCTTAAAAAACTACATAACTTATATCAAAGTCTCATTAATCAGTTAATAAATATGTCCATTTCCCTTTTTTAAAAAACTTTTATATCAGGATCGACATGATATGGTGTGGTTTAATGTCAACCGCTAAATCAAAGGGCATTATAATATAAGATATTGTTATTTTTTTTCTAAGTCATAATATATGATTGGTGTATATTGTAAGGTATAATATATTAAACACCCATGGTTTTCTTCTATGTTGTGACATAAGATATATGAGATATTATATTCTATGGAAGAATCTAGGGTTGTGAAAAAATAGAGCATCGATTCATAGTTATGATATATCATATATCATAAAATATTATTGGCACATATGTAAGAGTCACCTTATAAAATATGTAAGGGTTGAACCCTTTATCACATAAAAGGTTCTCAATATGTAATGGTCTTATTATACATTTTTTACTTTTATTTATGGATTATGATATTTCATATATCATAAAATAAAAATCATATGTTCCGGTTATTTCCTTTTCTACTTAAACAAATCTTTGTTATAGTTAACTTCACATATCAATTAGAGTTTATAGTTGATAATAACTCATTATCAATTATAAAATATGATATATCCAAAAATTATTAAATTTTGTATTTTTGATATAGTTTTTTATAGTTCAAAAAAAAATCTAAATCATAAGTTTTAAACCATATAAATAATAAATTATCATCCCTAAATAAAATTTGAATTATTCATATTTATCACTCCTATTTGGAAAATAAATAAAAAATGTCTATTTATTTTTTATTACTATTGAATATTTATATTTATATTTTTTTGAAATGTGTATATTTTGTTGGATTTAATTTATTTGATAAATTTATTTATATAGATTTAAATTATATTAATTATTTTAGTTATAGCATCATAATATTTATATTTTATCTATAATTACCCCAGTTTATAATTAATTTTATTAGCTTGAATTTAGTTGTTTCATATATTTCATACATATTAGGTGATTGAGTTATAATGAATTGGATTATCTCTCAAATAATATATCATATGGTATAAGGACTTTAGGTTAGACTTCCCAATGTCTTGGAGGCTTATTCCTTAATCTAGGAAGGTGGGGGTTGACCGTCTGTGGCTTCAGACTTACTATTGAGAAGATTATCAGCCTCATATAATTTTAAACATTCGGATGAAACATTCAAATAAATTATACATAGGATATATTTTTATATTTTCGAATATGTTCAATTTTTATTTTTGGGTCACTAACACAAACTACATGTTTTGTAAAGAGTTGCACATTAATATAGTGTGAAAATAATAATTTGGTTTTTTGAATATGGATTCCAAAACTAAATTGTTAAATAAAGTATATATGAAGTGATAAAATATGAGATAATAATATCTTTATATAATGAAATAATTAAAAATATTAAATACATGTGATTTATTTTAAGTTGGTGAGACTTTAAAAAAACTCAATAAATATTAAGTGTGAGATTCCTTCCAAATTAAACTTATAATAAAATCCTAAGAATCAAACATGGTAGGTTCTTCCATAAATAAGTGTCCATTAATTATCTTTTGTAAAGAATGGTGGAAATGGATAACCCTAATAGTCACATAAAAATATCTTGTAGTGACCTTTGGGTGACACAAAACTTCAAAAACATTAAGGGATAAGATACCAAAGGAAAAGAGTTGAGTTTTTATCTATAGGATGGACTTTGGATAAGTGTTTTCCACTAAATTATTCAAGACTCATATGTGATATGATTATAATTATTTTCTACCTAAATAACAAAATTAGTAAGAAGAATGTCTATATAAACTCATTATTTAGCGAAAAATAAATCATGGATCACTAAATGGATATGGTGTAACGTGTCATCATTTTTAGTGGGGTGCTTTCACTAAAAGTCCATTATGAATAGATATAAAACATAATACTCACCCAAAGATATATCTTTGTTGTATATTATAGAATTAATCATGATATTCATTTTTTGAACTCTTATACATAAGACCTAATATATATCTATATTTCTATTCGTGGTTGATAATGAGAGGATCGCTTTGGGTTATATTCAACACTAATATGGGTGAATATGTATTAGGGACCTCTTTAACCAACTATAAATTTTTATCCCTTTACCTATAAAAATATTTATTCTCTTATTCTTCTTTTCTTATCACATGAAACTATATGAATTAAATTATGAGATAGAACATGGTTTTTTTACAAGGTTCACCACACAATAAGATTAGATAGTCCTTACCTCTTATGGCAATGATTAGTACAAGGATTATCCACTATAATGTGATACATGTTTATAATGGTTTGGTTAGAAAACAATCATAATACTAAGTGTGATACCATACACTTTATGAGGGGATCTTAATAATTATATATCCCTGAACTAGTGATGAACTCATCCAAATTGTATCTCCTCATTAGTTATTTAAACTAACTATGTAGATTGTCTCTATCTTATTTGTTAGATACATTAAAACACAAATAAATTATTCCACCTGTTGAGAATTTTATTGGATTTCATGGTGTTTCTTTCATTTTCACTTCCTTCTTCTTCACTTTTTACTTACATAAAAACTAAAAAGTAACTCTCCTTCCTCATCCATGTATTCATCCTTGCACTGTAACATTTCCATTTGATCTTTTAATCCAATAAAAATTCATTTGGTGATAGTTTTACTAATCCTTTTTCCCCTTATTCTTGTAACACATGTTCATCTAATATTATCCATTTTATGTGTATTTTAATGCTGTAATTTTATCTATTTCCTTATTTTCTTTATTTTACATTAATTATCGATTGATAGGAAAACACTGTCTAGTATCTAGATAATCCCTTCTTCATCTAGTGTACTATTTTTCCTTTCTGTACTTCCACACTATCCAGTATCTCCTACTACATATGGTACCTCTTCAATTTAAACTTCCTCCCAAGGGATAATTTCTCCTGCTCTTTTTGGTTGGAACTTTATTATGAAACTTTAGGCCTTGAGTATAACACATATCCATAATAGATACTACAGAATATAAATCTACATTTTTAATACCTCTATCCCCTTTATATAGGCATAGTTTTTCCACAAACTACGGGAAATACATTCACTCATATTTTAAAAAAAAAAATTAAATTAGAATCTCACACTCAAATATTTTTTTATTTGATCACCTTCAAACTTCCAAAAATATAGGATTCGACCGATCTTTATAGGAAACATACTTAGATCTTGATGTAAAAATTCTTATTATATCCTCCTAAAATCTCATCTATAATCATGATCAACCCTTTCAGATTATTGGAACATTAATCATTCATATCAGCATCACCACAACTATTATCTTTTTAAATACATCATAAAAGCATCCAAACCTTCCATCTAGTTTACTTCATTGCTCTTATTTCTTTTAATGAAACTTTATCTGGTGTTCCTTTAAAACATCATAATAAAATCATGGGATTATTTATTAAGACTCTTCATTATTAGAATTTCTTATTTGTATAAGGACTTTATTCGATCATCCCTTGAAATTCTTTCCATTATGCTTTCATAAGTCTCTTCCTCCGTCTAATGAGTTCTCATATGTTTTTATTTTTACTCCATTTGATGATCCCTTACAAGTATTATCCACTCCTTTTATCTGATAACTTCTTATAACTCTATTAGATGGATTTTTATTACTCAATATGATATATTTTTAACACGTTGTCTAATGACATCGATTGGAAACTAGTATTTGATGCAATAGTTTGGAAACATCAGTAACCTCTATATGGTTATCTTGTTTAGATACATCCATCAGATGAACACCGCTCAAAAAGCTCTATATGATAAATTCATTTAGAGATCTATTTTTTGGATGATATTCACATGTTTCATCTAACTATTTAATTCATTAGGAAACATGTGCTTAATCAATTAATATATTATATCTGATGATGTCTGCATCCTTCCTCTAACTAGTGTTTGGAAACTTTTTTTTGATCATTTAGAAACCTTTATTGGATACAATTGTATTTTTCATTGAAAAATAATTATTCTCTTTAAATATTTATCTTCATAAAAGTATTTATAATGAACTCAATACATAAGAAAACATTAATCTGACTGATGAATTATTCTAAATGACTAACTAAGTTAAAATGATAGACTTCATACATCCTTTCAACAGCTACAACCTCATTAGTAGCTTCCAAATGACTTCCCAACATGATATTTTTTCAAGTTCATCTAATAGAATTTGTAAATATATTATTTCAACAATAATTCAATAGAACTCCACTTGATTTGGAAACCATCTAGTTCCTCCAATATCTCAAAACTTCCTCTAATTGGAAGACTTCATACATGTCCATCTGATGACACTTTCTCGTGACTGAGAGGCTTTTCTCTTCTTCAAAACATTATATTTGAATCATATACTAAAGTAATTATGATAAACAATAAGAAAAAAAATTACCATGAATAAATTTATATTGTTTTCTTATCATAACCTGTCTAATGTAACCATGAATGTAATTTGTAAAACATTTGTTTCCACCAGTCGGTTAATCAACATAGTCCATTCACATCATTCTGATGTCACTATGAACATTCTTTCAATGGGATCAAAATATTTCCTCTCACAAATGGACTTCCAAAAATTGTTCTTGTAATGGGATATATTATATTACTTAGGAATGATTCATCTGATAGACATTATAATTACTTTATAAAAGTACATCTATTAGACACTCCAAATAGAACAATTCAAAAACCTTCATTCGATAATACTAATTGGAAAACCTCATTTGATTACCTCAACCTGATCAAATTCACCTGATCAATGTCATATGTTGGCCTCCATATTATGTTATTCTATGTCTCTATGTATACGTATTCGAAAACTCCGTAAGAAAAATACATAATTTTGATAACAAACATGATTTTCCATTTTTCAAGCACATGTTTGAGACTTTAGGAATGGCTTATAAATCATCATAAGTAATATCAAAGTATTAAAAGAGATTTCTCCTTTCATGTAATGAATAATCTATATATACAATAAAAGTAAGAACACCATTTATATGTTTCTTAAGAAAATTATACTTTTTCACTTCCACTTGTATTCATCAATTCATCCAAGATAAATCAACTTTATTATAAATCATGGATCCTTCAACTAAACATTTTAGAAACTTCTTCTTCATAACTTCTTAAACACATTTAAATCAATGAAATATTTCAATTTCATTAACAACCATTTACACCAATGAAAACCATTAAAACTAAATACTACTCACACACAAATTTGTCTCTTTAATATCCCCCTTTGTATTTATTGTCAATAACTTCAAACTAATTTCCAAATGAATAGGTCAATATATGAATATTTCCCTCCATTTCTTATCAAATTGGATCTTCAATTTCCTTTTAAAAAAATCCATTTATTTCACTTTCTATCACCCTTATTGAAAATAAATAAAATGATCATAGGAAAATGGAATCTGTTCATTCTAAAGCAATATGTCATCCATCATTCCACTCTATGTTTATGCGATCCATGCTTAGTGTAGAAAATACAAATATTTTATTTTGACAACAATGTAGTCCTTTAATAATTGATCTTGATATATGATGGAATGTGAACACATAAACATGTATTCAATTGTTATCCATCTTAATTATAGACTGAAGATACTAATTGATATATGAAATACTTGTAAGATAGATCAACCTAAAACTCATACACTCACTTTAACAAATAGATTAAAAAAATTCAAGTACAAATGGCTGGATAAGTGGCCTAGGGACACTTTTATTACTTACACATTTTTTATTTCATTGATTAATAAAATAAATCTCCCTTTGTATTAAGATTTTTATCTTTAGTAACTAAAAATGATAGATTAATTAAAAAATACATTTTCAACTTAAAATAATTCAGGAACATTCCAAAATAATTATATTTTCATAATATAATGATTCTTTAAAAAAATTATCATACTCCATTTGTATACCCCTTAAGGATATATTTCATACTATCTTTATAGTGATTAATATCTTCAATAGATTTGATTTAGAAACTTTATATTGATAAATAACCAAAATGGATCTTTCTTATGTGATTGTATAGACTTTGAATTCTTTTAAATCTTCACCATAAAAGTTCTTTCTTCAATATCTTCCTTTGAAATGTCAAAAGTAAGATAAAATCTAGATGGAATCTTCCTTCACAATTCTATTATGTGTTGAATTCCAAAAATTTTGTTTCATCATGTATTTTCCTTTTATAATTTTCCTAGGAAATGATCTTAGGAAACACTCCATGATGAAAACTTTCTTAATGAATGCTATCAAAGGTTGAACTAAATTTCATTAGGTTCTCCCTCAGAGATTATTCCTTTACTTTAATTCTATATTAAAAAACAGAAATATTTTGGAAATAATGTGTCAATTACATTCTTATAACTGTTAATATCAAGGTTAAGAAAGATTTATCGACCAAATCACTACATTTCCTCCACTCTTCACACCTTCAAATGTGAACATACATTATAATTTGGGATGTTTCCATCTTATTACCTCTTTAATATCTTTATGTTTGACCTTTATTTTCTCAGGATATTTTAAAGAACTTATATCACCTAGTGTAACTTTCATCCTCAATAAGAATATTTATTTTTTGTAAATTGTTGTTGAAAAATATATAGGAGTGATCCATCTATGTTACACCTCACACGTAGAACTTATTTACCTTCATATGGAATATTTTCTTTTCCTTTTTCACAAGACTTTACTTTTTCTTCATTAATTTTCATCATTCTTAATAATTATTCAAGAAAAATAACTAAAATATCATTAGCAACATTAGAAGTATGTTTTGGTTATTCACATGGCTTATTCTAAGTTTTAACCTTTTTATTAGTTCTTTTGGATGACTTGCTTTTCTTAAAATTTTTGGATTTGGAATCCAATACTTCCCATCTTTCCTACTTGAAATCTTCTTCAGATAATTTTTGTTTACAATATTCTCTTTATTACATCCCAAGTTTTACTCTTCTTTATTAACCAAATTTTGGGGCATTATTTTCTTAATATCTTTAGATACATGTCGAAATGATCATGAACCATTCTTGTAACGACCATCTTTTCCAACATCATAGATATTAAAAAATTTTTTAATCCATTAATATTGTTTCTTTATCTCTAGAATTCTCTCAGTGTATTTTCCATTTAGAGTACTATACTAACAATACATTTAATAATGCCTGAATCTGTTATATCACCAATATTTACCCACAAAACATTGTCTTGTTTAATCAACTATATGTCTTCGTTATAAATTTTTGGGCCCTTTGTGGGGAATTTTCTTTCACAATATATTTCTTATCCACCTTAGTTATGGTGGTAGGATTATTATCACCTTTCTTAATCCATACTTTTGAAGATTGTTTTACAAACTAAACTATTCCTCAAAACAATATTATAAACATCATTACAATATGGTATGGATGGTACCTCTTTCTTAATAGCTTCCTGATATAGATTATTTAATAAATTCTCGATCTTCTTATCAAATGTTGGAGATATTTTCACAATATAATCCTCTAATGATAATTTGTTAGTATCAAAAATATTATATTTATTTTTTTAAGACTAAATATATGTGTTCTCAAGATTTATAATATTGAATTTCAATTATATACATCTCTTATTAAGGGTGTTTTTAAGATCTTCAATCATGGTCACTTTATCTTCACATACCATATTCATTATTTTAACTTCCTCTTTATGAAACATAACTTTTTTGAAATAAAGTTTAAAGTTCCTTAATGGTCTTATATTTAACTTAAAATTGAAACTTCTTGACCTCAATGCTATTTTTTCATATTTTCTTTATGTGTATGGATCTTTTTTTCCAATTGACTCTGTATTTATATTCATATTTTTTATCCATTTGTATTAAAAGTTTGATAAACATATGTCATACTCCATTATTATTTATTAAAATTATCTAACATATTTTGATAGCTTTATACATTCTATAACTTATTATTGTAAATGTTTATTTATATTATCAGTTTCTTCTTTTGGTTGGGTGATCCCTTCTTGTATACTTTTAAATATACCAAAAACAAGAGAGACTGTTTATTTGGGATTACAGTGTAGAATATATTCTAATTTACTAAATGAAATATATTGATAGGTTGTATATATATCCCCACCACCAATTATTCTAGGTTATACTTCTTAAGGACAATTTATAAAATAATTTTCACATACCCCATGATCACTTAACATTATTGATTCACTTGATGAGGGAGTGTTTTCCTTCTCTTAGATGGTAAGTAAAACCACCTATTAATTACCTTCCAATAAAGATATATATTTTTTATTATCAAGGAATGGATAATTTTAAACATAATCTTCCTTAGGAAAGAGATATATCTTCTTCAGTATTGTCTTTCTTCTTTTCTCCATTTCATCACCCTCTTGGTAGAAATATAAATATGTCCACAGATAAATGAATCTTTCCAAAAACATAACAAAATTTTTAATACAAGAATGAAACTCAAGAATTCAGAAGATAATAAATTCAACATATAGATTCAAATAGTGTTTAAACTCCCTCTAAAACCAATTCAAAGAACCACATCAGGATATACTCAACACGGAGAGGGGTTTAATTGATGTTGGGGAACTTTTTAACCAACTATAACTTTTATCCATTTACCTATTAGACCTATTAGGATATTGGTTCACTTATTATTTATTCTATATCATGTTCAAGTAGATGAAATCAATTAAAATATAGCACATGATATTTTTATAAGGTTAATTACTCAATAAGAATAACTAGTCCGTATTGCATATGGTGATGGATAGTGCACAGATTCTTTACTATAATGAGATACCTATTTATAATGGATTGGATAGAAATAAATACTTAACCTAAGTGTGGTTCCCTATACTATAGTATGGGGATGGAAATAATCATGAATCCCTTAACTAGTGATGACCTCATCGAACAAGCATCTCCTTGATGGTTCATTATATCACTCATATAGATAATATCTGGCTTCTTCATTAGATAATTTGTAACACTAAGAAATTATTCCACTTTTTGATACTTTTGTTGGATATAACAATGTTGATTTGTTATTCACATCATTATTATTCAATTGTTACTTCTATAGTAGTGGGAAAAAACTCTCCTTCATCTTCTTGTCTTCTCCTTTCTTCTAGAACTTATCTCACGGATCCTTCTATTTCATATTATCAATCAGATGTAGATTTATCTAGTTAAAGTTACACTAATCCTTCTACTCTTTCTATTGAATACTATTCATCCATTAATATCTTTACAATGTGCAATTTTTGGGTGTAAGTTCATCAATTTCATTCTTTTTCAACCTATTCATCTAATTACCAATTGATAGGATAACTATGTCTTGTATATTCCTGATCCCTTATACATATGGTGCACTATTTCTTTATCTAGTGATTATACTCTCTTTGGTTCCCCCTAATATGTTTGATATCTTTTCTATTGAGACTTCATTCCAAATGATAATGGGTCTCGTGCTATGTGTCCATTAATTACATATGGTACTTCAATTATTCATCAAAACTCATGGTTGTAATATTTTCTCACAATATAGCATTAACATATCAACTCTACTTCACCTCTTTTTATAGGAATAGTTTTTCCAAAAAAATTAGATAAATTTATACACTCAAAATAGAAAATCCTTTTTCCATATTTGAATCTCTCACTCATGTATTTCTTCATTTTTCCATCTTAAAAATTCTTAAAATATAGGCATCAAAAAATCTTCATATGAAACTTCTTTAGATCTCGGAATCAATGTTCTTTTTCTATCCTCTTGAAATCTCAACTAGAATAACAATCATCCCTTCTAGATTATTGAAATTTTGATCATCCATATCAATATTTCCATAATTAAGATATTTATGAAAACATATTAAGGGCCTTCGAACTTACAATCTGGTATGATTTGTTTCACTTATTCTATCTAGTGAAAAATCATTTGGTATTCCTTCACAATTTCATAGGAACATCATGGAATAATTTTCGAATAATATTATTTTGTATCATGACTTCTTTGTCTAATGAATCTATTAAATCTTCCATTAAATATATTTTTAGAAAAATTTCACAAGGCTCTTCCCCCAACTGATGAGTTCTTGGATGTTTGTTATCTTTCCTCCATCTGATGAACCCTTAGAGATTTTATCTTCTCCTTCTATCAAATTATTACTTAGAACTTTTTTAGAGGAGTTTATAATATTTAGCCCAATTTATTTATAAGGCTTAGTATAATTACATCTCTCATAAAATTATATCAAATGAAACTATTCAGAAACCTTAGTAACCTCTATCTAATGTTCATGAATGGAAACTTCAATCTGATGAACTTCACTTAAAACCCTCTATCTGATGAATTAATATATAGACTACACTATTTGATAATCTTAAAATGTTTCCTATAACTATTTTCTTTGTTAGGAAACCTGTGCTCAGTCATTCAAGAGATTTTATTTAATAAACTCCATAACTTTTCTTTAACTGTTGTTAGGAAACTTCTATATTTTCATTTTGAAACCTTAATCAACTACACTTTCTTCATCCATTCACCATAGTTTCTTCAAATTTCATATTATTATTTATAAAAGTATGTATAATGGAATTCATATAGAAGAAAAAAAAATTTTACTGATTAAGTTTGTTCAGTGACTAAACAAGTTCATATGAAAGTCTTCATACCTTCTTTCATCACCTCAACCACATCCATAGCTTCAACATAACTTCTCAACATAATCTTTGTATAATTCCATCTGATGGAATTTTTATTTCATTTCCTCTAAAATAAATTCAATATCTCTTCACTTTGGTCAAGAACCATCAAGTTCCTGCAACATCTTTAAACTTCCACTAATTGGTATCCTGCATTCATGTTGGTCTAATGATACTTCATAGTGACACAGAGGATTTTATTTTATTCTAAATATTATCTTTGAATAACATAAATATAGAGTTGATATTTTTAAATAATAATAAATACATCACCAAGAATAAACTGACATAGTTTTTCTGATCATAACTCATCTGATGTAACAATGAATTTAATTGGTCATAAATTAATTTTCACCAGTTAGCTTATCAACTCAGTCGGTTCACATCAGTCTCATATCATTGTCAATGTTCTTTCGGTGGTCTCCCAAACATTCCTCAAACCAAAAAAAATCCCAACTTGGCCTATCAAATGGACTATATTAAATGGATTAGTAAATATTCATATGATGTAATTCATAATGACTCTATAAAATTTTGTCCATTGGACACTCCGTCTAATGGAACAATTCAAAAAACTTCTGCTGATGGTACTACTTAGAAACCCATATCTGATTACCTTAGTCTGATTGAATTCATCTGATCATCTTGGTATTATGGCCTCTACCAAATCATCATCATTTTCCCTATCTATTCAGTTTCACAAACTTCATAGGGAAACTTCAAAATGTTGAAAACAAACATACTTCTCTAAATATCACACATCTTTGAGAATTTAATAACTGATCATCAATCATCATAAGTAAATTAAAAGTATTTAAATGATTTTCACCTTTTATGTAAGGAATAATCTCTATCTCTACTACAGGTAATAACACCAATTATATGTTATAAAATATAATAATACTTAAACACTTCCTTTATTCTTCATCTATTTATCTAAGATACATCAATTTTACTACCAAGATTGGATACTTCAACTAAATTTTCAGCAACTTCTTCTTTATAACTTCTTTAATATATTGAAATAAATGAAATATTTCTATTTCATTGAAAATCATTGAAACCCAATTAAAAAAATTGACAATAAATACCAATCAAAAAAAATTGACCACTTCATAGAAGTTCTCTCAAAGAGAAGTATTTTGAGAATTTGAATGATAATGTTATATAGATAAATTTCTATAGCTCTAGATCTTGGGGTATAGATACTAAATGTGGATAAAAAAATTAAATTGAAAATAGACACAAAGATATGAGAAAATTAAATAGAGGTGAAGTATTTATATGTATTGGAAATGGAGAAAGAGTTTTTTATTGGATGTCAGCACATATGAACTCAGTCTACCTTCTAAATTAGTTTTGGAATTTGGGAACTGTAATTATATTATATACATAAATAATAATTTTTTTAGTGTTTGGATAAAATAGTATTTTCATTCATTGTTATGAACTATATTTTTTATTTATATAGTAATGAAAATTTTATATCCTCATGTATATGGTCGATGGTTTATGTATTCTGTGTATGGATGACCTTATCTACTATATTTAGAATAAGAATTCCATGTCAAATTCTAAACCCACCTACCCTTGGAATTACCCCCTTATAAAATTATATTAGAAATTATTATAAATAATCCTTATAGATTTATTTTTAAAATTAATTTATTATGCTTTTTTTCAACTGTGAACCATGTTTATTTGGAAAAATGACTAAAGTGTCATTTATTTCAAAGGGTAAAAGTGTTGGAGGACAATTGAATCTCATTCATTTTTTTATATGTGGACTGATGATTACTAAAACAAGTTATGAGTTTAGGTAATTCCTAAATTTTACCAATGAATCAAGTAGGTATGGTTATGTGTCTATGAAGAGACACAAGTATGACACTTTTTAAAATTTTAAAGAGTTCTAAAACAAAGTTCACAATTAACTGTGAAAAACATATTAAGATTCTTGAATCAAAATAAAATGATGAATACTTTAGAAAGGAATTCACTGATCATCTAAGAGACATTGGAATTATTCCTAAAATCACTACTCTTATAACACCACAGTGGAATGTTATGTCTTAGAGGAATAATTATACCCTATTAGAAATGGTTTGATCGATTACAAGAATGTTTGGCCTTCTTATTAAATTAATGGGATGTTCTTAGCATACTAATATATTCATTATTACTCATGTTCCATCTATAGTGACCATGAATACACCATATGATATATGGTATGGAAAATATTATACAATTTACTTTATTAAGATCTAGGGTTGTGAATAAATTTTAAGATGATTGTGTTGTTATAAACATGACCCTAAGTCTGAAAAGTGTTTACTCATTGGTTATACTAAGAAAATTAAGGGACATTATTTCTATAATCCTACTAGGAATAAGGTTTTTGTGGATTTATTTTCTATATTACTTGAGAAGGAATATATTACTTGATATTTTAGTGGAAAAGATTCAAATCTTAGCGAAGTTTAATATGGAAAAATAAATAGTGATCCTCAGAAGGAAGTTGAGTGGGTTCCAAAAGAGTTGTGGAAAAAACCGAATTGAGTTAAGAACAAACCTCAAAGGTGTGAACTAATTTTTCATGGGATTGAGATACATATATTTATTATTTAAAACTATTATAAAGTGATATTAATAGGTAATAAAACAACCACTTATCAATAAACCATTTTGAGTTAGGATTCTGAGAAATGGTTAAAATTCATGGAATCTTAAATGGATTTCATAGAAACTAACCATGATTATAACATGGTTGATACACATAAATGGGTGAAACCCATAGGGTGTAAGTAGGTTTTTTATATTAAAACTAAAATGAATAGTAGATTTTTTACCAACAATGTTTTCATGGTGGAAAATGGTTACAAACAAACTCATCCTATTAAATATGAATAAAACTCTTCACCAGTTGTGATGATAAAGTCAATTCAGATATTAATTTCCAAAATCACTCATCATGATTATAAGATATAAAAAATTCTTTACTTAAAAAAAATTTGATAAATAAATATAAATAATACATTCCAAAGGATTTTAAGTACTAAATCATTCTTCTTAGGTTTGTAAGATGCAATGGTCCATCAATGAAGGCTTATCTGATTTGGAATAACTAGTTTGATGATGCAATAGAAGTGTTTTCTTCTCTATAATGGGGTATATTATTTTTCATATAAGATAATTAGTTATATTATGGTGGTATTTTTGATATTTCATGTGTTTACATACTTATTATCCAAAATAATGTCCCAACTTTACACTCTATAAAGACATAGTTGGGTAATTTCTTCTAAATGAAATTCATGGGAGAAGAAACCTATATACTATGTATGAAGATATATAGAGATAGATCTAGAAGGATTCTTATAATGAGTTAGAGTATATATATTTGTAATGTGATAATGATATTTATCATGGAGAAATAAAAAATGTGGTACTTACCAATGTTTTATGGCATGAATCTTTGGAAGATATAGGATTCATCTAAAGAGTTTAAATGGATTCATGTAACTTCATATGTTTATCATATTGTATTTTTTTATAATTAATATTATTCACTCTATATGATGTTTCTTATTCTTTGAGAATAATTAGTGTATAAAAATACTATCCCAGTGAGATTCATTTTGTTTCTATAAAAACATCCTTAATTACTTGAGAAGAACTAATGATATATTCCTGGTATTTAGAGAAAATGATGATCTATGTGTAAGGGGTTACACTGATACAAGTTTCTTGTCTAGAAATTGTTACCTTATATCTTAATCTAGTTTCAAGTTTTTCTTAAATGGTGGAGATATTATTTGGAAGATTTCCAAACAACCCATAATAGCTGACTTGAAAATAGAGGCAGAGTACATCATTTCATCAGATGTTCTGAATAATTTTATTCTATTAATATTTAAACACTAAAATTAGGGTGGTTCCTATAATTTAGGGATAAATCAAGATTTACTAGGACAATAATTTAGATATTTGTAAGGCCTAGGATTTATATACTCTCCAAAGTACCAAACACAACCTTAGAAAGTTTCATTATTAAATATCCATTAGGAAATTTTTATTGTGTGTTTTTTATTTTCTAAAAACATCTTTTTTTTGAATGTTTGTGTGTTATAGTTATGAAATAGTTGTTGAATATATTTAATAAAAAATCCTTATGAAGGTTAACCAATGTTCCTTATAAATTTTAAGAAAATTTTCTTATGATTTACTAAAGGTGGATAAGGAAGTTTCCTTAAAAATTTAGATGATGATTTTCTATTATTCGAGTTTTTAAAATCATTAAGATACTCATTATTCTAACTGATTTTTTATGAGTTTAAATAAATGGTTAGAATTCATGTTTTTATGTTCAATTTTTTTTATATTTATACAGTTCATGTTTTGATATGATGAAGTCGAAACTAATGTTTAGATGAAAAAATATAAAGAACAATGGAAGAAGTTCACTAGAAAATTATTTTTCCAAGCTTATAAAGTTTCTCGATAGATAGATAGTCTATAAAAAATTGATCACACAAAGGGGAGAAGATAGTTTTCGGACAAAATTTATGTTGTATCTATATGAAGTAATGAAGTATCATGTTGTCTAAATTTTGATGTTATGAAGTCATTGGGGATGAAATTAAATGATGGACATCAGATTGGGTCCATTGGAAAAGCATTCATCAAACTATGTGTTATGTGATATGGTTGATGTCATTCCATCATAAGCCAAGTTTTACAAATCATTAGTTAGTTTTTAGAAATATCATTAGAAAAATAGGTGAAATGTCAATCGGATAGAGATATCAGGTGTTTAGAAAGGTTTTAACATAAATATATTTGATATTTCCATCAAAAAATCTTTTTTCAAAGTGGTATAGGTAGATAAGTATAAGAAGTCTATCACATGTACAATATATTAATTCTAGTTTGCTGAATAAAGGGTTATGAATATAGATGAGACTTCACCAATTATACTAGTATGAGATGTATAAAGTGATGGATGATGAGTAAATCATGTTTCACTAAATAGTGAAGAGTGAATAATCAATCAAGTTATCAGGATGAGTTTTTAAAGTCATGTGGATCAATTAATGATCTATCTGGAATATGAGAATCGGATAAATAAATATGGTATTGTAATGTCCAGAAATTTCTGTACAATTTTTTTTAATTATATGGAATTATTTTGAGACCGCAAAATCTAATGGCGTGTGATTCTGAGGCCTGGAGTGCCCGGAATGATCCGTTGAAGTTTTGTTAAGCTTTAATTAGCGCGGGTAAGTAGTTTTCCTGAAAGAGTGGAATAACTATTAAACTGTTTCCCAGATCAAAAATCCGAGGGTACTGTTACACTCAGGATGGTGGGTTTACCCTAGGTGCGACTTAAGTTTAGTCGGCGCAGGCCTCTTGTGAGAAAACCCAAAAATTGAATAACCATAAATAAAATATTTAAATAAAGTTATTTTATTTTTCAAATGCTTATAACTCACGAATGGTGACTCGGACTAAAAATATAAGACCACCACTGAACTCATGAGGGTATTCTCTCTTTAGGAAGATACTAACATTGGTCGGCACGGGCCACCCAAGAAAGTTAATTTTTTTCCGTAAATAAAATAATTAAGTGACAATTATTTTATTGTAAAATCCATAACTTCTAAACAGTAACTCATATTGAAAATATGAGAGTATCATTGAGTTCGTTGGGGAATTTTC
This sequence comes from Viscum album, assembly GCA_963277665.1. Lineage (NCBI taxonomy): Eukaryota > Viridiplantae > Streptophyta > Magnoliopsida > Santalales > Viscaceae > Viscum > Viscum album. Next base: position 1,014,088,085 of record OY728120.1, on the reverse strand, counting down.
TCCTTAGGCAGAGCCTAACCTTGACCAGCGCGGGTCGAGGGTGAATTTTAATAATTTATTAAACTTTTTTTCGAGTACATAAAATAAATGTGTGAGCGATGTTTTATAACTTTTGAACTAGTGCTCGGATTAAAAATATGAGGACACCGTTGAATCTGCAGCATCAGGATTCTCTTAAAGGAGACTTTACATTGACCGTAGTAGGTCTGAGAAAAAATATTATGTTTTGGGACTTTTTTAAAGAAGTAAAATAAAATTACTTTATTATTTTATTTTATTTTCTTTTATATCCTTCAACGGAAGAGCAGAGTGTGGTACCAAGCGATATATCAAGCCATTAAAAGGCTTGACCATTGAATCTAAGTAACAGAAACAATGGGGAAATTATGAAGCTTCCTAATTAATGAGCCCCATTAATTCCCAATGTCGTTACTTACCCATCCCCTCTCCTATTTATATGGAGCTTGGGGAGAGGTGTCGGCATAGCTTCACCAAGAAACGAAGTGATGAAGGAGTTCTGAGACATCAAACCCTTAGAGGATGGATCCAGTTCGGGCGAGCGGTGATAAGAGACACCGTAACCCGTAACCGAAGATCGATGTTCGAACGGCGTCATGGGCAGCCTATTCTGGGGATGATGAACTATGAGACTTCCTAAATTGCGAGATATCTCCAACGATTCGAGGTAGGGGTTTTGATTCTTGTTATTTCAAGTGAATTTATTGAACCCTTTATCCTCCCTCCTGTTATGAGCTAACACAGAGGGCGCAGGCCTAACGAACCAGGCTCGGACCCTCTACTACTTTGTTACACCCTTGTGTTCTCCTTGAAATACCTCTAGAGCTGCTCCCCCTTTTTGATGGACAGGCTCGACCTTGGCCCAACCCAGACTGAGTCGGTCTGGGTTGGTCCAACTAGGTCGGACCGGACCGAGGCTCCACCGGGCCAAAAACACTTAAAGGGCCTTATCTCGAGAACCAGATGTTCATTTGACGAACCATCTACGACGTTGGGATCCCTAGATTGCGACGGTCCTTTTGACTTACTCCATTAGAGTTTTGGAGAAACTTGAAGTATGGCCGGGTTGGATCTCACCTGAATCCAACTGGGCCCTCAGCACTAAAATGCCAATAACGCACAGACTGGGCATCCGGTCGACGCGTCTTCTATTGCATTGGAACCCATGTGACACGATGGATCATCATATTACTTCTTTTTAAGACTTTTTTCTAGTTGAAATATGACCGATGGATTTGGGAGAGGTTCTCCCAAGAACGCTAAGTACGGAACCCTGCGACTGGCTGAGACCTGATGACTGCTGACTTTTCACCTCAGAGTGACTCGACAGCCACGATACGCAGTGGGGAGGACTACCTCTACTGGCCACGGTGGGGAGCGGTCATGGTATGCAATGGGGAGGAGTGCCTCAGTAGTTCAAGGTTAGTGGGAAGCACCTCTGTGTGATGTGGCAGGCCCACTGTACTCGATAGAGGGGGTGTCCTCCAACAGTTGAGTTGTTTGACGTTGTGACTAAGAATGTTACTTGTTCATAGTCCTAGAGAATCCATGGCTGGCTATCAACATTCATAGCGATCATGTGGGGGTCAACATAATATCTTGTTTCTCTGAGTTGTATACATGGTTTGAGATGAGAGTCTAATTGATCTTGGTATATTTCTTTGTTCTTTGTGATTGAGATCTTGCCTTGTGGTTTTCTATGTGGAAATATGAGAGACCTTCGGGGGTCTCGATATCCCTAATGAATATCGTTATACTCACCCCTGAATAGGATTCTCCCGCACCTTGTTGTGTCTTGTGCAGATGACGAGTAGCTAGGATGAGGTTTGAGGGATCCAGGACTAGGCGGTACACAGAGGGAACATGCAGATGAGGAGTGCTGAGGAGGCGATCTGTACCTACCCTTCAGGTAGTATCCTCAAAGGATGAATCAGTAGCTATTTTCATTTTTTATTTGTATTTTTCTTTTCAATTGTATTTTTAGTTTCAGTTGGGCTTGTATTCCAGCCCCTTTTACTTTCAGCACTACTTTTTACTACAAAAGTTTACTTCATAGTAGCTTCTTACCGTGTTCTTGGACCGTGTGTTTGTATATGTTTAAAGGAAAATCCTTCCCATTTTAGGGAATATGCCTTTCGGTTCTAGTCTCCAACCCCTGGCCTTTGGAAGGTGGGCTTGGGGTAGTCACAGCACAGGCCCCGGGGGATGGGTCATGACAAAGTGGTATCATAGGAGTTTGATTCTACTGAAGAACTAGTACTCTGATCTTTTCTATGTGGCAATAGTTTTAACTATTATGAGTGTGGTTTTTAGTTTGGGGAGTCCAGTGTTGGAGTGGCGGCCGATGTATCCATACACCAGAACCCTGAATTCTGATTTCTGACTCAACACACGTAAGCATTGATTGCATGTGTTTTTGAAAACGTTTTCTTGTGATTTCTTGGAGTCAGCTCACCAGGTATAACTTAATGACCATGGTGCACCTATTCTTTATTAGGATGATGCAGCGTAGACAGCCATCCAGGATTCCCGAGAGAGTATACAATAACGACCCATTGAGTGATAAGGCCTTGGTGGAGGTCCCTCTTACGGTGTTAGCACCCTCGGGTGGTGTACCAGCAGCACCATTGTCTGTTGGGTAGTCGTTACCACTATCTCCACCAGTAGAGGATGCACGCCGATTGAGCACGTTGCATGAGTTCCAACAGTAGAGGACTCCAATTTTTCGAGGCGAGACAGATTCCCAAGAAGCTTAGGACTCGTTGGAGGTTGTGTCTAGTGTGTTCTGCCTAGTTGAGACACTAGTAGAGCAGATGATGATCTTAGATGTTAGTCTTTTTTAGTGAGTGACCATGAAGATGGTCCTCATAGTGATGAGGCTTCAGTACATGGACCACTGCCTGAGATAGTACCTTTGGGTAGTGTGTCAGCTATATTATTGCATGTTGGTTCGCAGTTACAATCGGCAGCACAAGTAGAGGGTACATATAGGCGTAGTTCCTTACGTATGTTTCAGCATCAGATACCCCTCAGGTTCTGAGGCGAGCCCAAATCACAGGTGTCTAAGGACCATCTTGAGGTGGTGGTCGAGTTTCCATCTAGCCAGGGCACCATTCGATCAGATGGTGGTCCTGGTAGAGAGCCTTCTATATGGCTCAGTAGGACAATGATAGGGTTTATGTTACCCTGATCTTGAGAAGAGGGGAATTTTTTCTATGGAAAATCTTGAGAACCTTCCTCAGAGAATGGGTCTATTGCCATAATGAGCTAATGGGTGATTTTTACCAAGAGATTCTACAGCTTCGGTAGGACGACATTTTGGTAACTGAGTATTCCTCGAGGCATACTGATCATTCCTAGTACTCAATGAATACGATACGATTAGTGCTTCGGGGATCGGACTTCCGAGCGAAGTGTGTTTAAAGACATCTGAGCCAACACTATTCCTATATGCATTACAACCTTATGTTAGGGTGCTATAGAGAACCTTTGTGGTTCAATGTTCTTTCGCTGAGCGGATATAGCCAGTGAATGTTAACAGTGGGAAAGCAGGAAACTGGCACCAGTCTTAGAGACTTGGGCGTGTAAAATGTTTCAGGACGAGGATGTGATAGGGACAGAATAATCTACAGGACTATAGAAGTGGAAGTAGAGCTAGGATAATATCATGAGGTGGTGTACATTTCGACATGTTACAAACCACCTCCTATGTGGACCCACCAATCTCAGGGAGCTTGTAACACCCAAGATTTTTTTATGAGAAATATTTTGTTTTTATGTTATATAAATCATCAAATGAATCTTTCACTCACTAGTGGAAATACGGGTTTTAACGTCATCGTAATAACATCAGTTTTTTAAAAACCAACGTGAATAGTATGTGTGGGAAATTTATGGCATCAGTTTTACAAAAAACCAACGCCAAAAACAATTATCCGATGATATTTCGCGTCGATTTTCAAGAAACTGACGCCGAAAGTTTTTAAAAAAAAAATTGGCATCAGTTTTGAAGAAAACTGATGCCGATAATAATAATAAACATATTTACTGCGTCGAGTTTGAGGAAAACCGACGTGGAAAATAATTAAAAAAAAATTTCATCGGTTTTGAGGAAAACCGACGCGGAAAATATTTTTAAAAAAAATTTGGCGTCGATTTTCAGGAAAACAGATGCCGAAAATAAAAAAAATAAAAAATTTGCATCGGTTTTTTGGAAAACCGACGCCATAAGGTATATTTTTGGCACCGGTTTTCTCTAAAACTAATGCGAAAAGTCTTTTAAAATTATTCTGGGACCGAAACCCTCATTTTGTTCGATCGTCGAAATCGAGTTCCGCTGCGGCGGTTTGGACTCCTGACGACCTTCGAACCTGATTTGTGATCTTGGACAGCCATTGATGAAGGTTTTGTGCCGTTTGCACGATTTCGGGTATGTGTTCTTCCTCTTTATCTCTTGTTTCATCTCCCATTTTTTATTTCTTCTTCAAGAACCCTATTTTGCGTGATTTTCATTATTGGTTCGATTTTAGTTGTAGTTTATCATTATTTTTGGCTTGTATTATCATTGTTGGTATAGATTTTATAGTGTTTGTTTTTCGAAGTCATTATACTAGTCTCAATTTGGATTTAACATCTCCATTCGGGTTGAACTTCAAATTTTTTGTTTGTATTATCATTATTTTAGTTTAAAATGATGTTTCATTACATTATGAAGTACTATATTTTTCATTCCATTTCCATTTTAATTAATTCTTCTTCAAAAAAAATAATTTTATTGTGTTATTTATTGATGAACATAGTGTGGTTTGGTTGTAGTTTTTTCTATTTTTTTGTATCTATATTTATCATTTAGTTCATGTGGTGTTATCTAATATTAACATGTGAATATTTTATTTCATCAATGACTTTGAATTAAATGTGATTGAAGTTATAAAATTACATTACACCCATTTTTATTGATTTTTTACGTTTTAAAACAACCAATTATATTTTTTACTTTCAATAAAGAATTGGGATTTATTAATAATTAACTACCCATGTCTGTGGCTTTCATTTCACACCAACATTTATTAATTCTTTGTTGGTTTATTTTTTTCTATACATTGTATGAATGTATTGTTTAGCTAATGGTGTTTTGTCTTCCAACATTGTTGACATTATAAGGACTCAAATTAAAGAAACATTGATTCCTTTGACTACATATCTAGCACATTAAAATTGATATTTAATTAATCATGTAATTAAATATGAAAATGATAACAAGAGTAAATTTTTAATTATTGTAAGAGATATTTCAATAGATTTAGTAGAATCTATTATGTATTCTATAGGATGTGCATTCTCTATAATAGTGTAACCACTATATTGATTATCTGCTACATGGTTGCCTCTATGGTATCCATAGTTATTAATGGCGCGGGCCATGGTGCGCCATCACGCCATGGCATGTTCCAGGAAGCCGAGCGCCACGCAATGGGTTCGCAATGGCACATCTGAAAAGGCGCTCAGTGGAGTGCGCTATTGTGCGCAATGGTGCGCAGTGTCGTGGCGCGCGCAACTACGCCAACTTGTTCGCGATTAAAAAATACCTCAAAAAAACCTCAAACCGTGACCCCCACCGCCGCGCAACACTATCCTCTTCCTACGATAGCCGCAACCCCACCCCTGCCAGACCAAGTCGGGCGGTGCGACCTAGTCACCTCCCTCGACAGCTGCTTCCATACTGACCAACGATGACGACCCAACCGTCCTCATCCAGGGCAGACGTACTCCCACATTTCACTTATTTCATCCTTTAAATTAATGTACTCTTCAATATTTTTGACACATGCCACATCGAAATATTGCAACTATGTAAAATGAACTTATAAATTTTAAAAGAATGATATTATAATTAAATTATAATATCAATATAACACACATGTATATAATATGAAAATAAACTGTTTACTCTATTTGTAAACGTGTTTTATATCTTATGTCTTTTATCTGATTATCAATAGTTTTTATTAAATATGTTTTCCTTTACAATTTATCTGAAAGATATTTAAATGTTTATATGTTTTAATATATTCATCAATTATATTGTGATATCAGGTATTAATGGATCGTAATTGGATTTATTTATGAAGAACCACTAATGAATATGAAAAAGGAGTTTATAAGTTTTTGGAATTTTCTAAACGTCATCATCAAAATATTGATTTGATTTTATGTCCATGTGTGAAGTGTGTAAATATGAGAAAGTTAAACTCCATAGAAATCAAGGATCATCTCATTTGTTATGGTTTTAGCTTTAATTATACACGTTGGATCTTTCATGGTGAAAGAACTGAAAATTAAACATCCAATGTGGATGACGATATTCATAATGAGGCATAGGATCGTATTGAAGAATTAATTCATGATTTAGGTGTTGAAACCATCGAAAAAATACCAACTGTTGAACGATTGTATGGAGATTCTGAGAAACCATTATTCCTAGGTTGCAGAAAATATATAGTGATATCAGCAGTTTGGAGATTAGTTAACTTAAAAGCAAAAAATGGGTGGAGTGATAAAAGTTTCTCCAGTTTACTTGTGCTTTTAAAAGAGATATTTCCAGAAGGCAATGGGCTTCCAGATTGTAATTATGCGTTGAACAAAATATTATTCCCAATGGGATTGGGGCATAAAAAGATACATGTTTGCCCCAATGATTGTGTATTGTATAGGAAAGAAAATGAACATATATCATGTTGTTCTAAATGTGGGACATCGCGCTATAAGATGTATGAGAAAGTCAACTCGGATTCATTCTCAGGTGATGTCATGTAACGTTATGAAAAATCAATTTTTTACTTTCCAATGATATCATCCAATATTTTTTGCATACAATTATGATAATTCAATTCTGATTTATTTTTAGGTACCAGAATCAAAACTACAGCTAAAGCAATTTGGTACCTTCCAAAAATTCCTCATTTAAAGCATCTATTTGCAAATTCAATTGATGCAAAAAGGTTAAGATGGCATTCAGATGAGCGCATCTCTAATGGTAACTTACGTCACCCTGCTGATTCACCATAGTGGAAGAGTTTTGATATAAAAATTCATGATTTTGGAAGTGAAGTTAGAAATATCAGAATGGGATTGTGTACTGATGGAATGAATCCATATCAAAGCCTCAGTAGCCAACATAGTTCATGGCCTGTTTTCCAGGTACTTTACAACTTGTCCCCACATCTATGTATGAAGAAAAAATATGTTATGATGAGCTTGATGATTTCTAGACCAAAACAACCAAGAAATGATATTGATGTGTATCTTACACCATTGATTGATGATTTGAAACTGCTATGGGAGGAAGGTGTTAAAGTTTTCGATGCATACAAGAAAGAGTATTTTCTTTTGCGTGCTATGATAATGTTCACTATAAATGACTTTCCTGCATATGGAAACTTATCTGGATATAGTGTTAAGGGACGTAAATCATGTCCAATTTGTGAAGAACAAACTTCATATTATCAATTGCAGAATGGAAGAAAGACAGTGTACATGGGACATCGAAGATTTTTGTGAATTGATCATCCTTATCATAGATTGAAAAAATCATTTAACGGTTTACAAGAATACAACCTCCCCCCTCGACCATTGTGAACTGAAGAATATTATGACAGAGTGAAAGATATTGATTCAACATTTGGAAAGAGAAAAAGTTCTAGTTTACAAAAACATATCTGGAAGAAGCAGTCTATTTTTTTCGAACTACCTTATTGGAGATTTTTAGAGATAAAACATAACATTGATGTTATGCATGTTGAGAAAAACATATGAGATAGTTTGATTGGAACTTTGTTAGACATAAAAGGAAAGACAAAATATGGATTACATGCTATATTGGACTTTATATTAATGAGAATACGTTTGTAGTTAGCTCCCGCTGTGAAAGGAAACAGAACATTTTTACCTCCGGCTTGTCACACATTAAGCAAGATTGAAAAGATAAATTTTTTTCAGTGTATTCATGGTATTAAAGTACTGAGCAGTTTTTCTTCAAATGTGAATAATTTTGTGTCATTGAAGGATTGTAAATTAATAGTTATGAAATCACATGATTGCCATGTGTTGATTCAAAAAATTCTACCAGTAGCAGTGCATGGTATATTACCGAAAGCTGTCAGAAAGACAAGCATCTGGTTATATAATTTCATTAAATCCATTTGTATCAAATTCATTGATCCAAATTTGTTAGATGTGTTGGATAATGAAACAACTCTTATTCTTTGTCAACTAGAAATGTATTTCCCACCCACATTTTTTGATATAATGGTTCATCTATTGATTCATTTGGTGTGTGAGATAAGAATATGTGGGCCTGTTTATTTAAGATGGATGTATCCTTTTGAAATATATATGAAAATTTTGAAAGGATATGTTAAAAATCCTTATCGACAAGAGGCCTCTATTGTTAAAAAATATGTATCAGAAGAGGTGATTGAGTTCTGTACTGATTATTTGAATGAGGTGGAGCATATTTGTCTCCCTGTATCTCGATATATGACAGTTGATAGAGAAGGTAGAGGGGTTCGAGGCTAAAAGGTAAAGTTCATTCCACGTGATGAAGTGATGCAAGAACATTTATACATTTTGAACAACACAGATGAGGTTCAACAATATATATCCTCACATATTGCTGAATTAAAGTTACGATATCAGAAAAGAAATGAAAAGTGGTTGATGATTGAGCATAAGAAGACATTTGTTTCATGGTTTAAAGAGAAAGTCACCCCAAATATATATGTATCAGAAACATTGAAGTGGTTAGCAGGGGGACCATCTCTTAATGTGATCACTTGGTCTAGTTTTGATATCAATGGCTACACATTTTACACGAAAAACCTGGATGACAAGAGTACCGTTCAGAATAGTGGTGTGATGGTATTCGCTGAAGCAGTGCATTTTTCTAGTGCCAAAGATAAAAACCCAATTTCTACATCAACATCATATTGTGGAGTTATTTAAGACATATGGGAAATTGATTATATTAAATTTCGAGTCACTATTTTTAAGTGTAATTGGTTTGATAGTAAGAGTGGCGTGAAACATGATGAATATGGGTTTAAACTGGTTGATTTGAAAAGATTTAATCACAATGAGGAACCATTTATCATGGTGACACATGAAAAACAAGTATTTTATGTCATTGATCCGTCGAATGATCATTGGTCAGTTGTTTTGAAAGGGAAAAGATACCATTTGGGTGATGAGGATGATTCTGATGATGCTAGTGATTTACATGAGCCTTATTCATCTATTATGCAATTTCCAGATGATTACAATGAATATAAGACAGACATAGTGCATGCAGTATGTACCGGTCATGATGAAGGCATGTGGAAAAACACTAAATTAGTCTTCTATTTTTTCTGGTCAATATTTATATTTTGTGTCTATTTTTAAAACATACAAATGCATGCCTCTATTTTTACATATTTATTTTTGTCTTCCTTGTTTCTAATTATTCAATTTTCTAATGATATGCAGGTACACAAAATTTCATTACACTTTCTAGTAGAAATGTCAGATACAGATAGAGAGGAGCAGTTACCGAGGTATATCTATTTTGACATATTATTAAATATTCAGTAATATACTTATTTAATGAAATAAAACTGTTAATTTACAAAAAAATTGCAGGACTACTGATGCGTCCTCGGTGGAGGAGACTTCTCCAGTTACTACTCAAAAATCAAGTTCTCAAGTTGGTAAACGTGGTATTACACATTTACCAAAACTATCACTTTCTCGTGATGATCACAAAGTACACATCCGTTTTGATGATAATAATAATGCAGTTGGCCCAAATGCAGTTCAGTTTGTCAGTTATATAGGGATGCAAAGTCGTTACAGGATTAGTATTTATCCTGATTGGAAGTCAGTGGACAGGACGTCGAAGTAACAACTTTGGGAGGCCATGATGGTAAAATATATTACTTTATTTCTTTTATCTCATTTTCTGAATATTATATATTTTAAATGAAATATTTAATTTATTCAATTACAGATGACATTCAATTTTGAGGAAACCAAAAAAATTAAGAAAAGACATATCTCTTTAGCGGCGGTTTCGATGGAGAGATTTTAAAAACAAACTGACAAAAAATTATGTTTTTGGAAAGAGAAGGTTTGAAAGCCCATGTCTTAAGTATCCATATATAGATGAAGAAACATGGAAGCGATTTGTTGACAGTCGTCAGGAAGACAAATTTCAAGTATGGTAATTGTTTTATATTTTAAAATTTATGCTATATTTTTCTTATTACTTAGTAGTTTATTTTTATATAACAGGCCTCCAGGAGATCTCATCAGGAGATCCAGTTGAAAAACATATATCCTCATACTTTAACACGTGGAGGGTATTCGTATTTGGAGCAGAAAATGATTGAAGAAAAATTTGAAGCATTAAGAGCTCGATCAAGTAGTGGTTCAGAAGAGGTCCAGTTTGGTCCTCTATCTCCTCCCACTCACCATGAGAAATGGAAACGAGAAAGAAGAAGAAAAAATGAACAATATCTTATAGAGGAAGCTCATCAAGTGGTTAATAAAATTGTAAGTAAATATTATTTATTTGTTAACAATTTTTCTATTTTATAATTTATAAACACTAATATATCCTTTTTATTTTTCATTTCAGGATGAACTTCAGGAGCAAGAGACACATAGCTCTTTTATCCCTGAGGGTAGGATGGAAATCCAAGCCACTGCTTTGGGAAAAAAAGAACACCCTAGTCATGTTAGAGGATATTAGGTGGGTTTTAGTATTCGGAAGATTTTTGGTAATAGTAAGCAATCAAAAGACCCCGAAATAGAATCCTTAAAAGAAAAGTTGAAAGATATGAAACAGTCTATGGGTGATCGAATTAAAGCAGTAGTGCAGAAGGCTTTATTAGAACACTTGGCAAGACAATCACAGTCTGCGCAGCCTTCCCAGGTATATTATTTATTTGTCGTCAATTTTTCTATTTTATAAATTATAATCACTAATATAATTTTTTCATTTTTCAGCCTTCCCATTCTGCTCACCCGGACTACCCTGCCTCATTTGCTTACCCTACCCCATCTACGCAGCCTTCCGAGGTATATTATTTATTTGTCATCAATTTTTCTATTTTATAAATTATAAACACTAATATAAGTTTTCCATTTTTCAACATTATCAGCCTACTCACCCAGACTACCCTTCCCCATCTGCTTACCCTACCCCATCTGCGCAACCTTTCGAGGTATATTATTTTATTTTAATCAATTTTTCTATTTTATAAATTTTAAACACTAATATTACTTTTTCATTTTTCTTCCTTCTCAGCCTCCTCACCTGGACTACCCTGCCCCATCTGCTTACCATTCCCCACCTGCTTACTTTGAGCCTCCACCTCCTCCCTCGGATCAAGACTTATATTTTGAGTTGTTTGCGGGAGATCCTTATGTACATATTGTTGTGTTAGGACAGGAGCATTTGTTGGGGGACTCGGTACATCATCAGCCAATCCAGATGGGTCAGGTTAGAGTATCAGTACTTGTTATTATAGATCCTACTTCTCTACTACCATTTCCTACTGTGGAGATCACTAGTTTTGGGGAATGTACGGGCCATTTTTTACTTTGGCCAACTGCCCTTCTTCATTATATTTCACTTGAGGTATGCGTTTTTTTTAATATTAATTACAAAAGATTCAAAATTATTTATAATGTTTTCTAACATTTGACTTATATATGAATATTTGAAAGCAAAAGAAACTGCACAAATGAAACAAAATTTTCAGGAACAGTTGTTTATAGATACTTCTGATATTTCTTATGGGTTAAAAAGATTATCTGAGTCCTCTTCTTCCTTGAATTTTATCTATGAGATTAGGATGACGCTCGATATATATGGAAGAAATTATGGATTGAAATTAATGAAAGAAGATATCATGAATTTGGTGAATTTTGAAGAGATATCATAGAGTTTGGTGCAGTTGTTTATCATGTAAGTAAATTGATGTTTGAATTTCTATTTCTTTAATAAAAGATTGTTATTTCACTGACTAACTATATTTTCTTTTTAAATTAGTTATCTACACAGGCTTCTTTTAATGAAGGAAACAACAGGAATTTACAGCTTTATAGATCCAGAGTATATTTCCTTGGAAGCCAAACTTGTGAAGAATCATGAAAGGGTTCAATATATATTCGAGAGATTAACACAGAAAGAGATTCAGTGCTGGTTTTTTCCATTTGTTGACAAGTAAGAACATCAACATTTTTATGAACTAATTATCATTATAATGTCATTAATTGTGAACTTTTTTTTTGTAGGTGCATTGGATGTTAGGCGTATTTTCCCATGTGAATGCACCTTATATTGGTTTTTCTCTTTATTAGGAGGAGTGCGTAAACCATTTCTCACCTTATTAAATAGGTAATTTTTTTTCTTTTTTATAAGCTCATTATGTTTAATTTTCATTGTTTACACAATTATTATTAGTTCATATATAAAAAAAATCCAAATCATGGATACATTTTAACAAGGAATACATGTCAGAAAAGAAACCAACGGAAATAAAATATGTGGAGGTATAGGTAATTAGTTTTTATATTTTTGTTATATATTGTTTTTTTTAATTAAATGTTTTATAACTGCAGTGTCATAGTCAAAATGGAAATGTTGAATGTGGTTATTATATTCTACGATTCATGTACGAGATAATCACAACTGGGAAAACTATTGATTTTCATAAGGTTAGTTGTATTAATTTTTTATATATTTTCTCCCATATTATTCTATTTTTTAATTTCTTATCCTTCAATATTATTGTAGGCATTCAATGATTCACAGCCTTATTCCGAATCTGATATGACCCATATTCAATCTACTTTTGTGAACTATTTGTTAAGTCTGATTAATATTTGAGGTATGTATATTCTAATAATTATAAATAATAATACATATGGGTACAAAAACCTAAATCTTTTAATATATTAGGTGTTTGAACCTACTAATAATCAAATGAATGCTTCAATAATAACCAACAATGAGCATGTCGTAATTGTTGGAGTCGTGGGACTTGCAAATGTCACAAAATTTCTTGAAGTCATTGATTGCAGGTACCTGTATTTTAATTTTACTTTAGATAATTTTTTTTATTAACTAGATATAAGCATTGAAGTTATACGAGGCATTGGATGATATATACTGTTTAATTGTTTTTTTTATATTGTGTTATTTTTATAGGAGTTCTGAATTTTTTGGGAAGTGTAATTGGAAACATTTTATAAAAATAATAATTTTATTTATTGCGTACGTTATTTAAATAACCGAAGCTAAAAAAAATTATATATGGCGTCAGTTATTTAAGTAACTGACACTGAAGGATAGGTTCACACGGATTTTGGTGTCAGTTTTTTCTAAAACCGACTCCTAATATTCTGTCGAATATTAGTTTCGGTGTCGGTTTTATATAAAACCGATGCCAAAACACTTACCAAAAACCATATTTTTTACGTCGCCTTTATAGAAGTCGGTTTAAAACCAATGTTAAAATATGTTTTTACACTAGTGACTACACACAACACTAGCTTAGTATGCTTTACACACAATCGCGACCTTCCTCGATAGCTTGCGTCGTACGCAATACCGAGTTTCACTAAACAGCGATATGCTATTAAAATATTATTAAAACTAGTCGTTATGAATAGTAATACCCACTTTTTAAAATTTTGTAAATTTTATTTTTCAAAATGGACTTCATTTTTGGATTCGGAATATCGAAATTTTCCTAGTGTGAAATTTTGGTATTTTTCTGAAAACTTTCAATTTTTGATGAATAGTGAAAACACTGGGTTACTATTTAAAAACAAACTTTTTATTTAAATAATTATTTATTTTATTTAAATTTATTGATACATAATACCTATATAAGTTCAATTCAATTCATTTGAGTCATTTTATAATAATTTTAGATATATAAAAATTTTATAGAACTTTTCACCGTCTTTTACCCACCTCCTATGAGAATTTGCAAATTTACATAAAACATAATTTTACCGCTTCTATGAGTGGAATTTCGAAAATCCGATAGATATGGTTAATTTCAAGGATTAAATGTGGTTTAATGAGATTAAAATAATTTTTGGTGAATAATAAATTTTTAGTTTTTTTTACCACGGTTAAAAGTAAATAGGGTAATTAAGGGTAAAAATGTTAATATTACTACCCTAACACATGTCCTTATTATATTGGATAAGTGTAATTCGACCAAAAACAACCTTAGGAATAAAATATGACCATTTAGTCCCACTTGGATTAGATTAGGACATTTATTATTAATTTATTTAAAGAAGGGTTAAAATAGTTAAAATCAAAGTCTAATAACTAAATCATTTTTTTAATATAGGGTTATACATAAGATAAATTCGACTATAAATATTAATTACAAATATAAAAAGATTTTCTACATAATGGTTTTTTATTTGTAATTTTTACACATTAAATAATTTAATTTAATTATGACACAGTGATGATGCAATAATTATCTTATTAATGAAATATTGACATAATTGATTTTATAAATACCCAAATAAATGTAATTTGAGACTTTTTATGAATTACAATAATTTTATTGGTTAATATGACATGTTAGTATTGATTTATTTATCTTCTTTCGAACTAATATTTCTCTTATGATTTTCACAAAAATCAATTACCAAATAGTATCAAAATTGACATAAAATAGTTTTTAAAACAAATATTATATTATTAATTGTTATTTTATTCCTAAAAATATACAATTCGTCCAAATGACTTAGATAAGGTTATATATATTAATAATAAACAACTTGGGGTTCTTTTGTCTTGTTATAGTAAGTTTATTAACCTTATAGTGTAAGAAAACAAGAAGACACAGTAAAAGTTAAATTATCTAACTTAAAGTTAAATCTAAATGATAAGGTTAAAATATAAACCTAAACTTGTCTAAATTATATTTTATGAGAGGATTTCGACCCATACCCACCTTATCTTTGAAATAAATCAATTTGGAGCTATTAAAAACCGAATATGACTTTATAATAAAATAATATTTTCAGTTTTTCCTAAGGTGCCCCTCTCCTCCCTTATAAAAGGGCACCTCCTCCCTCTCTTCCTTACACCACTTTGAGCCTTCAATCTCAGTCAACCCCTGGAAATTTCTTCTCTCCACTTCCCTAGAAACATCCTATAGGTCCTGGTCTTCTTCAAAGATCATCGTTAGTACCCTAAGAGGAGGTTAAGAAGAGGCGCTTCAAAGAAGAGGTAATGTCTGTTACCGATTCTTTCAACTTTATTTCTTATTCTACTTCTTCTTCTTTAGTTGATTAATTATGAAGTAATAACATTATTATCACTCACTTACTTATATGTTATTATAAGTCTGAAACAACAATATTTCACCATCTATCCATCCTACGGAAAACGAAATCACCGCGCGTGCGTACGTACGGAATACCGTCTCCACGTCGTGGTGTAATCTATTTTCCACCACCACCTTACTTTTATGGGTATAATGGTGTAAAGAATAACTATATATGATTATTGTAAAGTGATATTTATTCTGAAATAGTATACATACACTCCAATACAATTCCACGATCATGGGAACGATATCATCGCTCATGCGTACGTACAGAATACCGTCTCCACGATGTGACGTGACTCATTCTACATTATCTTCATTGAATAATTATTATATAAATGAATTTAATGAATTAATATGATATATATTACACTAATACCATTATGTAAATGAGGTATCTATAACCTAAAAATAATAATAAGAATTTATTCGAAAAAACATGCATAAGAACAAAAAGTAATAAACACCCGAATAACAAGTTTCAATGAAATATAACTAATAAGAAGCTAAAAATATGACCATATATGATATAATAACAGTGATTAAGATTATGTAATAAGTCAATAACATTATTTAAATCATTATACAGGAGTTTCATACACGTGCAAATCAAATCGGACCTAAGTTAAGGGAAAATCTCGCAATCTCAATTTTATCCGAGATTGTTTATACTTCAGAATTTACTGGGGAATATTTATCATCCACATCCATGTTTCTTCAATATGTAATATTATTTCTATCCTCCTACAATTGTTTAAATCCAATTTTTCCCTTAGGTGGGTTTTTAGTAAAAGATATGAAAGGAATCTTTTGTCGTTTTTCGTACAAGGTTCTTTTTTACTTTTCTGACCAAAGTACGCGAAGAATGTTTTTTTAACTTATACGGAATGATTGGATTCATAGAACATTATTTCCATGAATATTCCTTTACAAGTCTTCAAATTTATTTTTAATAAACTTATTTTAGTTTAAAATTGTATGACATGTTAAGAAAGGAAAAATGTTTTTGATGTAGAAAGGATATTTTCCTCAATAATGGAGTTCAAGTGTTTTATCAAAATTATTTTCCATCTAAGATAATATAGGGTTCTATTTCTATCCCTATTTTTAAATGGATTTGATTATGTTATGATGGAATTATTTTTATGATGTCCTTTTATCTTATATGGATTATGTTATGATGGCATGATGTTTAAGATTCCCATTTTTATTACATGGGTTATGCTATGATGTATGATTTATGATTTTGTGGCACACATAAGAATGGTTTCATTATGAGATGGGTGGGACCTATATATCCCTACAATGCATTGGGTAAAGATTTATATCTCATGATATAGACATGGCTAGAATGGCAGGTTAAACCGGTTCAGTGAAACAGGACTGAAACGAGGAGTGAACTCAGTTCAGAAATGGACTTTGTCCGCTGAGATAGTCTTGGCTATGAGTCTTCACTACTAATTAATTATTCTATATGATTATGTGTGTATGCCACAATGTTTCATGTTTTAAGTTATGATTATTGGTATTACATTTCACTACAATGATTTATCCCATGTTATGAAATTATGATCTATTTTGCAGGTTAAGATTTCCAAAATAATATGTTCTTATGAATATGATGTGATTGATATTTCTTTTGTTCACCCTTACTGAGCATTTGAGCTCACCCTTTTGTATGTTATCTTTTCCCCGGGTCAGGAAGAAGGATACACTACTGGAAAATGGACCTATCCCCTTGGTTCTTCAAAAAACTATGGGTATAGGGTACCCTATACCCACGGTTTTTGAAAACCGTAGGCATAAAGATTATATAGGAACCTATACCCACTGTTTTTGAAAACTGTGGGTATAGGTCATCTATACCCACGGTTTTTCCCAAACCGTGGGTATAGGTATTTCTCCTAAGGCCTATACCCATGGTTTTTTCCAAATCGTGGGTATAGGGTTTTCTCAATAGGCCTATACCCACGGTTTTGAAGAATCGTGGGTATTGGTGTACTTTTTCGGAAGACCTATACCCACGGTTTAGCCAAACCGTGGGTATAGCTCCTGTAATATGGCGGGAAAAAAATTCCGTGGGGGAAGAAAAATATTTGGTGAAAATATGGTTTTGATTAATATAATCAAAAACATACAAAACTAAATACCAAAAGTATTCACAGCTTGGTTGGTCAGGTATATTGTTGTTTGAGTCGATCCGCTGTTCGAATCTTGCCACGTTTTTTATTTCTAATAAATTACTTTTAATTAATATAAGTAAAGAGATGTCTAAGTAAATCAACAATATTCCCGTAGCTTAGTTGGTTAGGCGACTTATATCCTATAGCCGGTGTGGTGTTCGAATCGCGCCATTCTCCTTTTTATATATGTGGTTATATAATTATATTAATATAGATATATACATATATATCAAACGCGTTGATAGCTCAGTTGGTCCGAGAGGGGTGCGTCCAGTTGAGGCGTGCCGTGTTCGAATCCCGTGAAGTCCATTTTTGGATTATAAATACCCACGGTTTTCAAATCGTGGGAGCAGTGGTGTGCCACGCTGGTACATCAAGGTGCCGCATGGTGACATTGCTATACCCACGGTTTGGGAAAACCGTGGGTATAGCCTCAGACCCCTATTACAACGCCTCTCTGCCCCACGGTTCCCAAAACCGTGGGTATAGGTTATACCCATGGTTTTGGGGGCTATACCCATGGTTTTGAACCGTGGGTATAGGTCGTATTTCCAGTAGTGATATTAAGTAAGATATTCCAAAAGGGACTCTAGATATGATAAAATAAAAGGGAGACAGTGTAGATGATTTATGAACCAGTTGTTTATGTATCCTAGTTTCTAAAGACACTATACATATACGGTCCTTTCCTGGTTTTGTTATATGTTGTAATAAGTGTGCTTCAATTCTAAAGAAATAAAAATGTTTGTAAATTATGGGTCGTTATAGTTGGTATCAGAGGCAAAGGAGGTAGTAATGTATCTGATCCTTGGGAACTCTCACATGTGAGCGTTGGACAAAGTATGGCTCTCCGCCCAAGGGATTCATGAGGAAATGGTTGCCACTGGGGATGGTGGTGTGTCCTGACCAGGGGGTGTAGCCACCCATGGAGTGTCTGGATTGGTATCAATTATAGTCCACTGGAAGTAATTCCAGACTATTATAGTTGGTATCAGAAGAAAGGTATAGTCAACCTTTGGAAACTAGGATGTGAAAGCCTTAGTAAGAACCCTAATGATAAGTTTAAGCATAGAACACAATCTTAGTGTTTTGGAAGTGGCCATTAGTAACCTATTATAAGACCTTAAGTGTGAAATTTTATTCTTGATTATGTGGTTTTCCTATTATAATTAGTGTTGCTCACACTATTGTTCTTGGTTTTAGTCAATGGATGTAATGCGAAGGAACCGTGTTAGTGCGGAATGCGATGGGCAATGAAATGATTGTCCCCCTGAGCATCCAAACGTTATGGGAGCTAGAATGAAAAATCTTGTAACCATGCTCACCCAAATTTCTCAAGCTATGAATCATGCAGGACTTCCAAACAAGAAAAGGAAGGAGCAACATTCTGTTGAATCCTTCATGAGGCAGCGTCCACCCTCATTCAGCGGGTCTACTGATCCATTAGTGGCTGAACAATGGATCAGTACCACTGAAAAGATATTTTCAGTTCTTCAATGTTCTGAACATGATAAAGTCATCTTAGTAGTGTATATTTTGGAAGGAGATGCTGATCAACGGTGGAATCTTATCAAGAATACGAGGCAAAGAGATGAAATTGAGTCCATGGAATGGGACGAGTTCAAGAACTTATTTTTCAATAATTACTTCCCACGTATTCTTTGAACAAAGATGGAGAAGGAGTTTCTTGAACTGAAGCAAAAAAAAATTATGAATCTGTTGGTACCTATGAAGAAAATTTTACAAGACTTGCAAGGTACGCTTATGGTATTATTATCCAACCTTAGAGTAAGATCAATCGATTCTTTAGTGTCTTAAAACCAAGTCTTCGAAGGGCGTTAGCCATAAGGGACTTCAATAGTAACGTGGAAATCGTTCGATGTGCTCTTAAGGTTGAGATGGAGATTGGATTAACCCATCAGTCATATGGGTTTGATAAGAAGAGGAAAATGGAATTCAAAGGAAAATCTAAAGAGAACACTGAAAAGAAGATTGAGTTTTCCCCTATGCTCAAAGTGTGGAAAGAAACATGGAGGGAGTTGTCTTAAAGGGACAAGTAAATGTTTCAAATGTGGAAAGGAAGTTCATCGGGCATTTAAATGCCGCAATTATGGGAAGAATATGTCTAGTGATGCGAATAAAGAAAAGGCTACACAGAGTTCACCTCCTACACTTCAATGTTACAAGTGCAAGGAAATGGGGCATTATGCTAATCAATTCCCTAATCCAAGGGTTTTTGATGATGATCGACGTCAACAAACTCTTAAGTCTAAAGACAAAGTAAAGCTGCATTCAATTTCTATCAGTGATGTGGACTATGATAACGAAGTGGTGAAAGGTACACTTACCATCCACTCTAAAGTAGTAAATGTTTTATTTGATTCTGGATCCACCCACTCTTTTATTTCTGAAGAATTTTCTAAGGGTATCGTTGTATTACCTCAACAATTAGATGTTGAGTTTTCTGTGACAACCCCTAATGGCACAACAATCGCATCAAAAGTTTATAATTCTTCTCCGATTGAAGTTTGTGGGAAAGTGCTTCCTGTAAATCTTGTGATCCTTCCTATAGTGGAATTTGATGTGATTCTTGGCATGGATTGGATTTCATTATATGGAGCTCATATCAATTTCCAAATAAGGGAAGTCAAATTTCATATTCCAGATCAATCTATGATCGTCTATCGATGTAAATATGAACATAACCTTCCAGTGGAAATTTCTTCCATCTTGTGGGTCTTGATTCCACTAAATGAAGGTTATTTATCTTAAATGGTCGGTGAGAAACTCATGATTAATAATATTATCATTGTACGGGAGTTTGACGATGTCTTTCCAGAGGAATTTCTGGGTCTTCCACCAAACCATGAAGTTGAGATTTTAATAGAACTCGTAACGTGTGCTTTGCCTATTTCAAAGACACCATATAGAATGGCCCCAATTGAGTTGCAGGAATTGAAGAAGAAACTCCAAGAGAATCCTGATAAGGGATTCATACGCCCAAGTGCGTCACCTTGGGGAGAACATGTTCTGTTTGTTAAGAAGAAATATGGATCAATGAGACTCTCCATTGATTATTGAGAACTTAACAAGATCACTATCAAGAACAAATATCCTCTCCCACGCATTGATGACTTATTTGACCAACTACGCGGAGCTCAATACTTTTCCAAGATTGATCTTCGTTTAGGGTATCATCAATTAAGGTTCAAAAGGGAGGATATACCAAAGACGTCTTTCTATACAAGGTATGGACACTATGAATTTATAGTGATGCCATTTGGTCTGACTAATGCCCCCACTATCTTCATGGATCTGATGAATAAATTCTTTAGAGACTATCTTGATCAGTTTGTGGTAGTCTTTATAGAAGATATTCTTGTCTTTTCAAAGATCAAGGAAGAACATGAAGATCACTTGAGAATTATATTGAAGACCCTCAGAAAGGATAATATTTATGAAAATTTTACCAAGTGTGAATTTTGGCTTCAAAAAGTTGCATTTTTTGGTCACATAATATCAAAAGAGGGGATATCTGTGGATCCAGCAAAAATAGAGGTTATCAAAAGATGGGCGAGACCAAAAACAGTAACCAAGATCCGAATTTTTCTTGGTTTGGCTGGATATTATCCACGTTTTGTGAAATATTTTTCACAATTATCTAATCCATTCACCAGGTTGACTTGAAAAGGAGTTAAGTTTGTGTTGACGGAGGAATGTGAATTGAATTTCAAGGAGTTGAAAAGAAGGTTATCTAGTGCACCTGTACTCACACTTCCTTGTAGTGGAGAAAGGTTTGTGATCTACAGTGATGCATCCAAGAAGGGGTTGGGGTGTGTTCTTATGCAAAGATATGGTGATATCTTATTCCACATGACAGTTGAAAATCCATGAGCAAAATTACCCAACTCATGATTTGGTGTTAGCTGCGGTAATATTTGCATTAAAAATTTGGAGGCATTATCTTTATGGAGAAAGGTGTGATATTTATACTGATCATAAAAGTTTAAAGTATATTTTCACACAAAGGAGCTGAATATGTGCCAAAGAATATGGTTGGAGCTAATTAAGGATTACGACTGCTCAATTCATTACCACCCTGGGAAATAAAACAAGGTGGAAGATGCATTAAGTCGACAAGACCATGCTAGCTTATCGATGATGAGGATCACAAAAGATCCAATATTTATGGATTTACAAAGGATGGATCTTGGAATTATAATGGAAGGGTAAAAATATTATCTTTCTCAAATGAATGTTCAACCATATATACATGTGAAGATTAAAGAGGCACAGAAGTAAGATGTAGAGTTACAAAAGAAGGTGAGAAATTTTCCTGAATTCAACCTTGATTGTGATGGGATAATAAAGCTTAGGAATTCGGTTTGTATTCCTCCCATCCCAGAATTAAAGAAGGAGCTGCTGAATGAGGCTCATAGTTCATCATTATCTATTCATACTAGAATCACGAAGATGTATAGGGACCTGAAAGAGTACTTCTGGTGGGATAGCATGAAAAGAGATGTTGCTGAATATGTTTCTTGATGCTTGGTTTGTCAGCAAACTAAAGATGAGAGACAGAAGTCTAAGGGGGTGTTACAACCATTACCCATACCTGAATGGAAATGGGAAAACATCACTATGGACTTTTTTGATTGACTTCATAAAACATCCAAAGGCAATAAATCTATCTAGGTCATAGTTGATCGTCTTACAAAGTCTGCATACTTCATTTCTATTAGAGAATATTTCTCTCTGGATCAGCTTGTGAGGATAAATGTGAAGGAAGTGGTAAGATTGCATGGAGTACCACTTTCCATTATATCTTATCGGGATCGGAGGTTTACCTCAAAGTTCTTGTGAAGTCTTCAGCATACTCTGGATACAGAGTAGAGTTTCATCACTTATTATCATCCTCAGACAGACGCTCAGTCTGAGAGAACAATTCAAACTCAAGAAGATATGTTAAGAGCTTACTCTATGGATTTAAAAGGTGGTTGGGATCAACACTTGACTTTGGTGGAATTTTCTTATAATAATAGCTTTCACTCCATTATTTAGATGGCTCCTTATGAAGCTCTCTATGGAAGGAAATGCAGGACTCCAACTTGATGGGATGAAGTTGGGGAAAGAAATCTATTAGGACCTGATCTTGTTGACGAGATGGTAAAAAAGGTCTGATCTATTCAACAACCCATAAGAGCAGCTCAGAGTCGACAAAAAAGTTATGCTGACAACAGAAGAAAAGACCTAGAGTTTAAAGTGGGTGATAAAGTGTTCTTGCGAATATCTCCTTGGAAGAGAGTAATGAGATTTGGAATGAAGAGAAAGTTGTGCCCTAGGTATATCAGTCCTTTTGAAATACTGGATCGTGTTGGGAAGGTAGCTTACCGATTGGCACTTCCACCGAATCTCTCTCAAGTTCACGATGTTTTCCATGTATCTCTCCTGAGAAATTCATACCTGATCCTTCACACGTACTCAGCTCAGAAGTTGTACAGCTGGAGCAAGATCTTTCTTATGAAGAACTGCTGATAGAGATTCTGGATCATAGTGAAAAAGTCCTATGGAATAAGACCACTCTCTTTGTGAAAGTATTATAGAGGAACCACCAATTAGAAGAAGCTACATGAGAGCTTGAGGATATGATGAGGGAGAGGTATCCTCATCTGTTTGTTACAATGTGACGAATTTCGAGGGTGAAATTCATTTTAAGGGGGGTAGAATGTAACACCCGAGATTCTTTTATGAGAAATATTTTGTTTTTATGTTATATAAATCATCAAAGTAATCTTTCACTACACACAACACTAGCTTGGCTTGCTTTACACGCAATCGCGACCTTCCTCAATAGCTTGCGTCGTACACAATACCGAGTTTCACTAAACAATGATATGCTGTTAAAATATTATTAAAACTGTCCGTTATGAATAGTAATACCCAATTTTTGAAATTTTTTAAATTTTATTTTTCAAAATGGACTTCATTTTTGGATTCGGAATATCGAAATTATCCTATGGTGAAATTTTGGTATTTTTCTAAAAACATTCAATTTTTAATGAATAGTGAAAACACTGGGTTACTATTTAAAAACCGACTTTTTACTTAAATAATTAATTATTTTATTTAAATTTATTGATACATAATACCTATATAAGTTCAATGCAATTCATTGGAGTCATTTTATAATAATTTTATATATATATAAATTTTATTGAACTTTTCACTGTCTTTTACCCACCTCCTATGAGAATTTGCAAATTTAGATAAAACTTAATTTTACCGCTTCTGTGAGTGGAATTTAGAAAATCTGAGAGACATGGTTAATATCAAGGACTAAAATTTGGTTCAATGAGATGAAAATATTTTTTGGTAAATAGTTACTTTTTACTTTTTTTTACCATGGTTAAAAGTAAATAGGGTAATTAAGGGTAAAAATGTTATTATTACTACCCTAACACATGTCCTAATTCTATTGGATAAGTTTAATTAGACCATAAACAACCTTAGGAATAAAATATGAACATTTAGGCCCACCTGGATTAGATTAGGACATTTATTATTAATTTATTTAAAGAAGGGTTAAAATAGTTAAAATCAAAGTTTAATAACTAAATAATTTTTTATATAGGGTTATACATAAGATAAATTCGACTATAAATATTAATTAGAAATATAAAAATATTTCCTACATAATGGTATTTTATTTGTAATTTTTATACATTAAATAATTTAATTTATTTATGACACAGTGATGATACAGTAATTATCTTATTAATGAAATATTGACATAATTGATCTTATAAATACCCAAATAAATGTAATTTGAGACTTTTTATGAATTCAAATAATTTTCTAGGTTAATATGACATGTTAGTATTTATTTAATTAAATATTTTAGAAATAATCATTCTGTTATGATTTTCAAAAAAATCAATAACCAAATAGTGTCAAAATTGACATAAAATAGTTTTTAAAACAAATATTATATTATAAATTGTTATTTTATTCCTAAAAATTTAAGGTTATGAAAAATGACTTAGATAAGGTTATATATATTAATAATAAACAACTTGGGGTTCTTTTGGATTTTTATTGTAAGTTTATTAACCTTATAGTGTGAGAAAATAATAAGACACAGTAAAAGTTAAATTATCTAACATAAAGTTAAATCTAAATGATAAGGTTAAAATATAAACCTAAACTTGTCTAAATTCTATTTTATGAGATTATTTCGACCCATCCCCAACTTAGCTTCGAAATAAATCAATTTGGAGCTATTAAAAACCGAATATGACTTTATAATAAAATAATATTTTTAGTTTTTTATAAGGTGACCCTCTCCTCCCTTATAAAAGGGCACCTCCTACCTCTATTCCTCACACCACTTTGTGCCTTCAAGCTCGGCCAACCCCTTAAAATTGCTCCTATACACTTCCCTATAAACAACCTAGAGGTCCTGGTCTTCTTCAAAGACCATCTTTAGTTCCCTAAGAGGAGGTTAAGAAGAGGCACTTCAAAGAAGAAGTAATGTCTGTTACTGATTCTTTCAACTTTATTTCTTCTTCTACTTCTTCTTATTTAGTTGTTTCATTATTATGTAATGACATCAGTATCACTTACATACTTATATGTTATTATAAGTATGAAACAACCCTATTTCACCATCTATCCATCCTACGGAAAATGAAATCACCGCACGTGCGTACGTACGGAATACCGTCTCCATGCCATGGTGTAATCTATTTTACACCACCACCTTACTTGGATGGGTATAATGGTGTAAAGAATATCTATATATGATTATTTAAAATTTATATTGATTCTGAAATAGTATACATACACTCCAATACAATTCCACGATCATGGGAACGATATCATCGCTCGTGCGTACGTACGGAATACCGTCTCCACGATGTGATGCGACTCGTTCTACATGATCTTCATTGCATAATTATTATATAAAATTCTTGAATGAATGAATATGATATATTTTACACTAATAACATTCTATAAATGAGGTAT
The DNA here is from genome assembly GCA_963277665.1 of Viscum album. NCBI lineage: Eukaryota > Viridiplantae > Streptophyta > Magnoliopsida > Santalales > Viscaceae > Viscum > Viscum album. Next base: position 1,014,062,446 of record OY728120.1, on the reverse strand, counting down.
CTATAACCTAAAAATAAGAATAAGAATTTATTCGACAAAGCATGCATAAGAACAAAAAGTAATAAACACCTGAATAACAAGTAGCAATTAAATATTTCTCATAAGAAGCTAATAATATGACCATATATGATATCATAACAATGAGTATGATTCTGGAATAATTCAATAACATTATTTAAATCATTATAAAGGAGGTTCGGACACGTACGAAGCAAATCGGACCTAAGGTAAGAGAAAATCTCGCAATCTCATTTTTATCTGAGATTGTTTATACTTCAGAATTTACTGGGGAATATTTATCATCCACATCCATGTTTCCTCAATATGTAATATTATTTCTATCCTCCTGAAATTGTTTAAATCCAATTTTACCCTTCGGTGAGTTTTTATTAAAAGATATGAAAGGAATCTTTTGTCGTTTTTCATACAAGGTACTTTTTGACTTTTCTTACCAAAGTACAAGAAGAATGTTTTTTTAACTTATACGACATGAATGGATTCATATAAAATTATTTCCATGAAGATTCCTTTACACATTTTCAAGTTTATTTTTAATCAACTTCTTTTAGTTTAAAATTGTATGACATGTTAAGAAAGGAAAAATGTTTTTGAAGTAGAAAGGATATTTTCCTCAAGAATGGAGTTCAAGTGTTTTATCAAAATTATTTTCCATATAAGATAATATAGGGTTCTATTTCTATCCCTATTTTTACATTGATTTGATTATATTATGATGGAATTATTTTTATGATGTCCTTTTATCTTATATGGATTATGTTATGATAGCATGATGTTTAAGATTCTCATTTTTATTACATGGGTTATGCTATGATGTATGATTTATGATTTTGTGGCACACATAAGAATGGTTTCATTATGAGATGGGTGGGACCTATATCTCCCTCCAATGCATTGGGTAAAGATTTATATCTCATGAGATAGACATGGCTGGAACGGCAGGTTAAACCGGTTCAGTGAAACAGTACTGAAACGAGGAGTGAACTCGGTTCAGAAATGGGCTTTGTCCGCTAAGATAGTCTTGGCTATGAGTCTTGACTACTAAGAAATGATTCTCTATGATTATGTGTGTATGCCACAATGTTTCATGTTTTAAATTATGATTATTGGGATTACATTTCACTACTATGATTTATCCCATGTTATGAAATTATAATCTCTTTTGCAGGTTAAGATTTCCAAAATGATATGTTCTTATGAATATTATGTGATTGATATTTAAATTGTTCACCCTTACTGAGAATTTGAGCTCACCCTTTCATATGTTTTCTTTTCCCCATGTCAGGAAGAAGGATATTAAGTAAGATATTCCAAAAGATACTCTAGATATGATAAAATAAAAGGGAGACAATGTAGATGATTTATGAACCAGCTGTTTATGTTTCCCAGTTTCTAAAGACACTATACCTATATGGTCCTTTCCTGGTTTTATTATATTTTGTAATAAGTGTACTTCAATTCTGAAGAAATAACAATGTATGTAAATTATGGGTCGTTATAGAGCTGGAGGACAGGGTAAGGGAGTAGTTGGATGCGGTTAAGGAGTGCGACCCAAGGGCTCTATAAATGATTCGAGGTATGGTCTATGTCTACTATTAGCTTTCGTATTAATAGACATAGGTACCAATCATTCCTTCCTTCCATGAATCTTGACCAAGACCTAGAGTTTCTGGTTAAACTGTTGAATTGACCCACACGTCTCGAGATTCCTTTGGGAGGAGAGTCAATAATCACACTTGCGCTGAGGGTGTGATCTGACCTTGAGGTGAGAGTTTTGGTTGGAACCTCTTAGTGGCAGCATAGAGGCCTTACGATGTTAGTTTGTGTGTGGACTAGGCATCCACAGTTCATACTCAGATTGACTCTATTAAAAAAAGGTTGTGGTTTATCTACAATGTTGGAATGGGGTTTTCCTTGGTCGACAAAAAAGGAAACCCAAGAAGCATAGGATAAAATCATGTGTGGGAGGGTTCAGCCGATCACTCTTGAGTCAGCCAAACATACCCTTGTGGCAGTAGGAGTTTTTAGTTTTTAGTTCCCAATAGGAGTGGAAGAGTGTGGGGACATATTTTCAAAAGATGTTTCTAGGATTACCTCCCTGAAGGGAGAGGTACTTCTTCTTTGGTTGGGTACTACCAGAGATTCATTTCTGACTTTTCCAGAGTTTTGGAACCCTTTTCATAATTGTAGAAGAAGGGAAAACACTTTTTATGGACGGAGATATGCTAGTATAGTTTCCAGGATTTGAGGTAGAGACTAAATTGTGCTGCCATCTTGAGTCTACTAGAAGTGGGAATTGAGTATTTAGTCTACTACGACGCATCAAGGACCGTAATTGGGTGTGTCTTGATGTAGGAGCGAGCAATGATCGTTTATGGCTCCCGACAGCTAAGACAACATGAGCAATACTACGCTACCCCTGACCTGGAGTTAGCTACATTGGTCTTTGCACTGAAGATTTGGTGGCATTACTTTATGGGTGAACATTTTATAGTCTACTCTGATCACAAGAGTCTTAGGTATATCTTCTTTCATAAGGACCTGAACCTGATATAGCAGCCATGGATAGAGTTCATCCAAGACTATGACCTTAAGATAGTATATACCATTGAGAAGGGGAACATGGTAACAAACACACTCAGCAGGAAGTCTGTTCTACAACTGCTGAGTGAGGAATCAGAGAAGTTATACACGCTACGGATACCCCTCGTGGATAATGATGGAGGATCTTACCTCCAGTCTATGACTGTCACTCCCCCAATTCTTCATCAAATTCAGGGGGGCACATCTTGAGATGTGAACTGGGAGACCTAACGTGCTCAGATAACCTCAGGATGGTCCCTAGAAGGATTATCTAAAGGTGGTGATAATGTCATCTTATTTAGAGGATGAACCATGTAACTAGTGACACTTCGGGATGAGGTGTTGATGGATATCCATACATCCCCATTAACGGTACATCCTAGAGTGGTAAGGATGTACTAGAACCTCCGGTGTCAGTACTGGTGGCCAGGGATGAAGGAATCCATGGGAGAGTTTGTTTCACGATGCCTTTCTTATCAGCAAGTGAAGACCGCACAGAGTCGATAGAAGTCTTATGCCGACAGGAGGAGGGAGACCATGTCTTCCTATGGGTCTCACCTCAACGAGGTTTGTGGAGATTTGTCCAGGGCCGCAAGTTATCTGTCAATTTCATCAGACCTTTCAAGATTCTCAGCAAAGTGGGTGATGTGGCATACCATCTATCTCTTTCCCCTTAGATTCACCAGGTGCATAATGTTTTCCATGTGTCATAGCTGAGGAGATGTGTGCATGATCCATCGCATGTTATCAACTACGGCGAGTTGAACTTTGAGGACGGGGTGACTTTTACGGATTTCCCAGTGGAGTTTGAGGATCGATGGGATCAAGTCCTTCATGGATGTTTGATCCCTATAGTGTGAGTTCGGTGGCAGCATGGGGACCTCCAGGAGAGTACATGGGAGCGGGAGGATTAGATTCAAGCTTAGTACCCTCATTTGTTTGATTTTCCTTTGTTTTAGCTTTCGAGGATGTAAATCCCTAGGGTGGGGAGAATGTAATGTATTGGAATTTCTGTATAATTTTTTTTAATTATATGGAATTATTTCGAGATCATGAAATCTAACGGTGCATGATTATGAGGCCCGGAGTGCCTGTAATGATCTGTCAAAGTTTTTTAAGCTTTAATTAGCGAGTGTAAGCAGTTTTCTTGAAAAAGTGGAATAACTCTTAAATGGTTGCCTAGATCAGAAATATGAGGGCACTGTTGTGCTCAGGATGGTGGGTTTACCCTAGGCGTGGCTTATGCTTAGTCAATGTAGGCCTCCTTCTATAGAAAACCCGAAAATGGCATGACCATAAATAAAATATTTAAATAATGTTATTTTATTTTTCAAATGCTTATAACTCACAAACGATGACTCAGATTAAAAATATGAGACAAACATTGAACTCGTGAGAGTATTCTCTCTTTAGGAAGATACTAACATTGAAAGGCATGGGCCACCAGTGAAAGTTAGTTTTTAGTCGTAAATAAAATAATTAAGTGACAATTATTTTGTTGTAAAATACATATCTTTTAAATAGTAACTCGGAGTGAAAATATGATAGTAATGTTGAGTTCGTTGGGTCATTTTCTCCTTAGGCGGAGCTTAACCTCAACCAGCGCGGGTTGAGGGTGAACGTTAGTAATTTATTGAACTTTTTTCAGGTACATTCAATAAAATTGTGGGCGGCATTTTCTAACTTTTGAATCTGTGCTCAGATTAAAAATATGAGGGCATCCTTGAATCTGCAGTGTTGGGATTTGCTTAAGGGAGACTTTACATTGACTATAGTAAGTCCGGAGAAGAAGTTAGGTTTTTTGACTTTTTAAAAGAAATTACATAAAATAATTTTACTATTTTATATCATATCCTCCAACGGACAATCAAAGGGTGAGGCCAGTGATGTGTTAAGCCAATAAATGGCTTGACCTTCCAACCCTAAGTAATGATGTTGTTGGGGAATTATGAGGCTTCCTAATTGATGAGCCCCAATAAATTACAATGTCGTTACTTACCCTCCCCCTCTTCTATATATACAGATCTTGAGGAAGTGTATTAACATAGCTTCACCAAGCAATGAAATGTTGAAAGAGAACCGTGATGCCGAACCCTTTGAGGACGGAGTGGATCCTAGTGGGAGGTGACGAGTGACACCGAACTACGAACTGAAGGAGGACGTGAGAGTGATGTCGTTGGGAACCGGTTGCGGAAATGAAAACCACAATACACCTTCAATATGTGGATGCTCTCCAACGTGCTACAAGGTAGGGTTTATTTCTTTTGTGAATTTTTGATTCCCTCTTCCCTGTTCTTGAAATTATAAAAATAATGCGGGTAAACCAACTAACAGGTTGATCCACGAATCATTCGTTTTGCAGGAGGTTGTTATGAGGTATCCTTGTGGGGTTTTGTCGGTTGTTTAATACAAGAAATTTCTAAAACAATTTTATCCTCCCTTTGATCATGAACTAGTGTGGAGGTCGTGGACCAAACGAACCTGGCCCGAACCCTCCACCACATTGTTTCCCGTGCGTGTTCCGTCGAAGACCGCCGACTTGGCGACACCAACCGGCTACAAAGGAGGTGACACGCCAATGCACACCTCTAGAGGAGGTCACGAGAAGAAGCCATAGAGAAAATTAGAGAGGCTGGGTGCGGAGGAGGTGTGGCGCATCGTCTCACACCACTAGTGTGTGAAGGGTTCGTGACTCGTTATCCACGGCAGACGAAGAAGGGGGTCGGCTCATCGGTCGGCTGCAAAAGGGAAGGGCGGCATGCCGTCGCGTGCTGCCGGTGAGCAAGATATTGATGTCAAAGCTGTAGCGGATGAGGTGGAACCCACACCTCCGGCAGGTTCTACGGTAACCGGGTGGCGCCCATGTGGCATCGCCGCTTTAAAGGTCGAACGGACTTTGTCCATTCGTAATCTCGGGGGAGCGGCTCTCCTGAGCTGCCTGGCAGAAGCACCGTAGGTCGTGCCCTTCGTAGCCAAACTGCCCTCAAGTGGGTCGGGCCGCCTACCCAGTGGGCAGGTCCGCGCCCCATCAGTTGGGCCGCACCCCGCATTGGGCTGCGCCGCTCCCCTCCACGGTCCGAGCCTCCCCTTTTTGGGCCCCGCCCTACACAGGCTAGGTCACCACTTTTTACAGGCCCAGATGGACCTCTGCCCAGCAGGCTGAGTCTTCCACGGCCCAGCCCAGACCGGGTCAGGTTGGGTTGGTCCAACCAGGTCGGACCGGACCTGGGCCCAACTGGGCCCAGAAACACTTAAAGGGTCATATCTCGAGAACCAGACGTCCGTTTGACGAACCGTCTACGGCATTGGGATCATTGGAGAAAGATGGACCTTTTGACTTACCTCATGAGAGTATTGGAGAAACTTGTAGTATGGATGGGTTGGATCGTACCCAAATCCAACAGGGCCCTTGGCACTGAAATGCCAATAACGCACAGACTAGGCGTCTAGTCGACGCGTCGTCTATTGCATTGGAACCATTGTGACAAGACGGATCATCAGATTACTTCTTTGTAAGACTTCGTGCTGGTTGAAATATGAATGATTGCTTGGGGAGTGGTTCTCCCAAACGCACCACGTACAAAACCCTGTGACTAGTTGAGATTGAACGACTACTGTTTTTTCGACTTTGAGTGACTCGACGAACATGGTATGCGATTGGGAGGATTACCTCAGCAGAACACAGTGGGGAGAGGCCACGGTACATGATGGACAGAAGTACCTCAGTAGGCCAGGTGGGGGAGAGACTCTGTGTGACCCGAAAGACCCTTGGTACGCAATGGGGAGGAGTACCTCAGCAGTATAAGGTTAGTGGGAAGTTCCTATGTGTGACTCGGTAGGCCCACTGTACTCGATAGAGGAGGAGTTCTCCAGTACCTGAGGTGTTCGAGGTTGTGAATCATAATGATACTTCTTCCTAGGCCTTAAGAATTTTTGGCTGGTTATCAGTATTCATAGGGATCCTATGTGGGTCAGCATCATATCCTGTTTCTCTAAGTTTTATACCTGGTTTGAGCTGAGACTCTAATTGAGCTGTGTCTATTTCTTTGTACTTTATGATTGAGATCATGCCTTATCGTTTTACTTGTGGAAATTAGAGAGACCTTCGAGGGTCTCGGGGTCCCTACTGAGTATCATTATACTCACCCATTCATGGGCTCCGCCCGTACCTTGTTGTGTCCTATGCAGACGATGAGTAGCTGAGACGAGGATTGAGGGAGCCAGGACTAGGCGGTACGCAGAGGAGACAGGTGGATGTGGAGTGTTGAGGAGTCGATCTGTACCTACCCTTTAGGTAGGATCCTCGGAGGATGAATCAGTAGTTTTTTTTTCATTTTTCAGTTGTATTGTTCCTTTCAGTTGTATTTTTACTTTCATTTGGGCTTGTATTCAGGCCCCTTTTACTTTCAGCACTTCTTTTTACTACAGTAGTTTACTTCACAGTTGCTTCTTGTCATGTTCTCAGACTGTGTGTTTGTACAGGTTTAAAGGCAACGCCTTCCCATTTTAGGGAATATACATTTCAGTTCTAGTCGTCAGCCCCTGGCCTATGGAAGGCGTGCTTGGTGTAGTCACGACACGGGCCCCGGGGGACGAGTCGTGATTAGTATCTTCATATAAATGATCCTAGGAAAATGTATTGGAAATAATTTTAAGAAACAAGAACTGTACAACGATTAGTTTTAGTAGTTGGGAAAAAGATTGAAAATAATCTAGATAAGCCTATTTGAATCAATTTGGTAGAGGAATCATGTGAAGGGATCCAAAAAAATATTGTCAAATTTTTTTGGACTGAATTAGTCAGTCAAAGCAGTTCATGTGGAGGTGAAGAGTAGTTCAGAGTAGGTGAGTTCTTATGAAGGAACTAAATAGATATACACCAAAAATTGGAATATTCACTATATAAAGATGTTTTTAAAAAATTATTTGGAAATAAATTTATAATATATAGTTCTAAGCGTGACACCCATAAAATATAAAGTAAGAACCTTATGTTCGATAGTGTACATTACACACGACACCAAGCGCATAAGGTTATATAATATCTAGATTATTTATAATATATTTAATATTTTAAAATAAATTCAATAACATTTATAGCTAAAAATCCATGTGACACTGATTTAGCATGCGAAAACACAACAATGAGTTTCTTCAATATCTTGCATTACACAAAAGACCTAGTTTTACCAAAAAACAATATATTATTAAATATTATTATTTAATATAATATCATATAACCTAGATATTATGTTATTGGTTATGAATATTATTAACTAACTTAGTAAAACTTATGTTTTATATAAATATAAAATTAATTCATTAGTTACCAATTAATAAGAACTAATTGGATATGTAAAGAAATGTTTTTATTTTTATTATTCTAAAGGGGTTTTATATAAATAAAAATATTTATTTAAAAATATTTAGTTATTTGAATGAAATATAATTGTTATATATTAAATAAAATATTTTTGATATTCATCAATTTAGTATGATAGGTATAAGATAAGAGAAAACCCTGTTTAACACATAAAAACCTATATTTTTATAAAGGCAATTTTACTGCCTTTTAATGGTGGATCCATTTTAAAAATGAATTTTGAAACATTAATTGATTTAATATTTAAAAATAAACTACATATTTTAAATATAAATATAAAAATTAGGTTAGGATTAATTTTTTATCTTTTTCAGAAACATATCATTTTTAATGAATAGTGAAAAATACTGAATTTTAGTTCAAAACTACTTTTTCTTATAATTTAATTATAAGGATAATTTATATTTTAGAATAGTTTTAAAGTTTAATTACATAATAATTTTTTAAATTAATCCAATTTAGGTCATTGGGATCAATTTAACTTTTAAATTGACTATAAAAATATAGCATACCTTTTGATGTTTTTACCTTAAAACCCTATACTGTCGTCCCGACTGTGGGATTAAATATAAATTAATTTCTACCACTTCTATGATTATAATTGGGAAAATTTGATTTCATATTTGTAATAAGAATAATATATAATCTCAAATAAGTTAAAAATATTTTTTGACCAAAAATATTAGTGAAATTGGTTAAAATTAATTACAATGATTAAGAAGAAATTAAGTTTAATAAAAGACTAAACCTTAAACTTAATGCCTAAAACGGACTATAAAATTTCCCTAAATACATTGGATGGCCATATTTATACCCTATACTCCCTTTTCCATAATTTTTTCCATTATTGGAGACACTTGAAATGTGAAAAATGTGAATGGAATTCCTTTGTGAAAATATTATAAGAGTGTCACTCCCTTAATATAAAAGGGCCTCCACTCCTTCCACTCCCTCACACCTCTCAAGACACTTTTGATCAAGAAATATCTACCAAAATATTTTCTAAACAAACCTCCCCTAATCTTAGAATCCTCCCCTTGGGTATAAAATAATCTAAGGAAGCATTTGATTCAAACCAAAAGGAGTTACCTAATTAAGAGGTAACATCATTCCTTAATATTTTTATTTTTATTTCCATTATACTCCAATGAAAATATCTTTATTATATGATTATATAACAAAACAGTGTACTAAATAAAATAGGATGTTTTTTTATAATTTTTCTACCTACACTTACACACTCTTCCATCTAATGTGTAACAAAATTATTGTTTCTGTGTACAGTAATCTACTGCCTCACGAAATGATGATTGTTCATATTTCCTTTACCACCTCTAATGGTGTCCATTCTGATGGAAATTATATTTATATATGATATATTTATAATTTTAATTTATTTATTTTTCAATATTTTTTATTTAAAACATACATTTATGTTTTCCGTCTTCTGTAAATACGATAATTTCAATTGAGGAAGTGTGGACTGCCGACCCTTCCAAGCGATATGTCTCATTCATGTCATACATGGAATGTATTAAGGATGATTTTAATAAACTTGTGTAACATATATTAAATTTTTATGATACTAAAATTATAATATACATAATTATCATTTACTTTTCAATCTTTTAATACAACAAATAAAAGAGATTAGTGTTCATGTGTATGTACGACATACCATCTTCATGAACGATGCATTTCATTTATTATCTCTAAAATTTATAGATTATTATAAAAACATATTTACTGAATAAATAATATAATTAAGTCATGTTTTAACTTTTTATATTATGAAATTAGTATCTATTCAATAGGATAATCAAATAACAAGTCAAAACATACTTGAGTAAACTAAGAAATTAACACCTGAAATAGTTAAAATAATGAAAAAGTGTTAACAAATAGGTAATAAAATATATTAATAAGTTTATATATTATATTTTAAACATCATTATGGTTTTTAAATAAGTTATTAAAATATTCTAAACCACTATACATGAGGATAAATACCACAAAAAAAAGTTCAAGGTAAGGCATTTCATCTCAATTTACATTCCATTATGACTTCTTTGTAGTTATGAACATAATTTCTTTTATATGGTGTACATAATTCCCTTGAAATTTATATCATGAATATATTTATTCTCATGATATTATAATCTTTTTTTAATGTTATTTATTCATGGGGATTATGATTCAAATGTTTCAAAGTGGTATGGAACACTTTTGAAGTTTAAATATTATACTTCTCAAGAATGTTATTAATTATTATATTTCCAATCTCACTTCCTTAGTGATACTAAACTATCTAATGAAACAATAAATTTATGGAATATCATTTTTTCTTGGAAATTTCCTTTAATATCCATATTTTCATAAAATGTATATTACTATTTTCCTAAACTATGTATCATTTTTTATACGATGTTTACTTTGAAAATTATTTGATTAATTGGAAAATAATTGAAAAATTTATATCCTTCTTGATAAGGAAAATTGTTTATTATTTAAATTGATTATTTTATATGATTAATTATTTGGATAGGTAGGACATGCATGGGGACCATTTATAGATATCCCCTCGATGCATCAGTAGTCTCATGAGATGAAATAGTTGTCCAAAAAGGTGGGTTTTTACCATTCCATGTTAATTTATTACTATTGATTCATTATTTCTTCTATTTTACTTACCATTACTGAGTATTTGAGATAAACCTTATTATGCCTCCTTTCCCCATGTTATGAAGAAGATATCTTTGAATAAGCATTAAAGGATGTAGTTTATTCCATTTTATTATATATCATGTTTGTATTTACCAATACCCAATATATTATGGGTTTCATGTATGTAATATGAATTTCCAAGACTGATAAATATAATGGTCCTTTAGGATTTGTTTCCTTGTAAACATTCCAATGTAATAAAGTAATGCATCTGATCTGGTCTTCTTGGTTCAGGGCATTACATTTGGTATCATAGAAAGTTTAGCATCAACCTTGACAACTAGATTTATAAAAATTAGACTAGGGAGAAAACCCTAAGATAGAAATTAAGGATAATTATATAAGAACATCCTATAGTTTTGGTAATTTAGGGATTATGTGTGTATTCCTAACAGTATAACCCTGTCTGGATACTACAAGTGGATGTGGTTCTAGCACAGATGCACCTAGGAGTAACAAATCCAACAAGGTGTTTTTGGCCTGACTTGGTGCAACATGGTACATGAAAATAGGTCTTATTATGTACCTGGTTTGACACTCCCATGGGATATGTTTTGGATAATTTAAATTCTCTTTACCTACCATTATAAAGGATTTAAATGTAAATATTCCCTAAATGTAACCAAATTTATGATTTAAAATGAATTTATGTTATGTGACATACCATATCTAGATTTATACAATGTTCATAATTTTAGTATCTAATCCAGTATATGCCATTGTTTATAATTGTAACATTGAAAAAAGAATAGTAGAAAATGTAGAGATTTACCCTATGAGGAAACCAATACAAATATTATTAGAATTGATAAAATCACGACCATATTAAGGAAACATAATTAGGTTATAACAAATAACCTTTCCCAAATGGATCAACTTATTCCATGGAGAGAATATCTTATACTAGATCGCTTTATGTGGTATAATCTCTCATCATTTAGTAGGACTACTAATCCAATCTTAGTAGAGTAATGGATTAAGTATTTGGAGAAGATATTTATGGCCTTGGAATGTACTGAAAATGAAAATGTTACACTTGAATTCTATTGTCTCCAAGGTGATTTTTATCAGTGGTGGTATCTAATCTGGAATACAAAGGAGGAATAAGAAACTGAACTCATGGAATGGTGTAATTTTAAGGATACATTCTTTGATAAATACTTTCCTCGTGATCAAAAAATTGGGATTAAGAGGAAGTTCCTTAGTTTAAAGAAAAAAGAGTAAGAAAGTATTATGGGGTATGAAGAAACCTTTACCAGGTTATCAAGGTATGCTATGGATTTCATACAAAACTTATAATTTAAGATTGATCATTTTGTGAAGGACTTAAGCCAAATATTTAAGGGGAATTGGTTTATCAGAATTTATCATCATATGAAGATGTAATTTTAGGTTCTCTCAAGACAGAAAAAGAAATCTCAAAATTCTATACATTCAAAGGAAATGAAGATAAGAATAACTCTGCTAAGCACTGAGGAAAATGGAATGCATAAAATAAGAAAAATAAGTTTGATAAATTTCCATTATGTTATAACTATGGAAAGAATTACCCTTGGAAATTCATGAATGGAATGGGAGTTTGTTATAAGTGTGGGAAAAAGGGTCACTGGGAAAAGAATGTAAAGGGAAGAATAAAAATGATATAATTTAGTGTTACAACTGCAAGGATATGGTTGAATATACAAATTAATTCATTAAACATCAAGATAATATACCACCAAATAACTTAAGGGATCAAGTTCAAGCATATGTTATTAACACAACTAAAGTGGAATGATTAGTGTACTTCTTCATTTGGATTTATGAAATATATTGTAAAATTATTTTTTATGATTTTCTCATCATATGATTTATGAAATATATAAGGATTGTATTACAGTACATTTTCATTAAGTATTTTTTAATACATGTTGAATGGTACCAAGAAAAATTATTAAGTATAAAGTTAAACATTTTGGAAAACACGTGATTGGAATGTGAAAATTTAGAGAAGATTCATGTTGATCAAAGAATAATGATATGATCAGTTTAGAAATTCAATGACCATATTTATAAAGTGTTGAATCATAATATTTTGGAAATTTTGACCATTTACTAAATGGTTTAAGTTGAAATTTTGATGTGGTTTTAGAGATTGATATATTACATCACTATACGATTAATCTTTTTCTATGAGATGAAGTAGAAATAGTTTAACACACAACTAAAGGATAATTATGTGTATATAGAAACATACCAAGTATGTATATTTACTTATATTCTTAGAGAGTGAAATAATACCTCAACTCTAGGAAAAAAGGATCTTGGAACCAAAAATATTTTCCTAGTACCTTCATTTATGATGAATCAAATGGCCCCTTAGATCATCATAGGTTTCGGGATCTTTTATTGTTAACGTTATCCTAACAATGTTCTCTAGAACTCTCCATAATAATATGGTTGTTATATTTTTCCTTGGTATACATGTTTCCATTTCTTGCATATGTTCACCTACTAGGGAACCTAGTTACGTGACCATTGTACTTTCATTTCTCTCTTATTAAGAATATGTGATATTAACCCTTTTTATAATGTGAAACTTTAAAAAATAGTCTATTTTAAATCCATATATCACTGAGATCAATTTTAAGTTTCAAGGATAAAATTTATTTGAGGTAGGGAGAATGTAACACCCTAAAATTCCAAAGTAAGAACCATATCTTCAATAGAATGCAAGACATGTGACACCAAGCGTGTAAGCAAATATAATATCCTAATTATTTATAATATATTTAATATTTTAAAATAAATTCAATATAATTTATAGCTATAAATACATGTGATACTATGTTATAGTGAAAAACACGTAACAAAGAGTTTCTTCAATGGCTTACGTTACACGCAAGACTATGTTTTAGCAAAAAACAATATATTATTAAATATTATTATATAATATAATATGACATAACCTAGACCGTCTGATTTTTGTTATGAATAGTAATAATTAACTTATGAAAACATATGTTTTATATAAATATAAAATTTATCAATGGGTTACCAATTAATGGGAAATGAAAATAAGAACCAATTTGATATAAAAAGAAATATTATTATTTTTATGCTTTAAAATGGGTTTTGTTTTAATAAACATAATTAATTAAAATTGTTGAATTATTTTAATGAAATATATATTTTATATTTTCAATAAAATATTTTTGATATTAATCCAATAGGTTTTATTGGCATAATATAAGATCAACCCCTATTTTACACATAAAAACCTATATTTTTATAAAGGCAATTTTACTGCATTATAATGGAGAACCCATTTCAAAACTGAATTTTGACAACTTGATTGATTTAATATGTCATAATAAACTTCATATGTGAAATATAAGTTTAAAAATGTTGTTAGGGTGAATTTTTTATCTTTTTTGGAAACATATCATTTTTTAAATGAATGGTGAAAAATACTGAATTTTAGTTCAAAATTTATTTTTCATCTAATTTAATTATAAAGATAAATTATTATTTTTTTGAGTAGTTTTAAAGTTTATTTACATCATATTTGTTTCAATTAATCCAATTTAGGTCATTTTGAATAATTTCAATTTGAAATTTACAATAAAAACATTTCAAACTTTTGGACATTTTTACCTTCAAAACCTACATCGTCGTCCCGACTATGGGATTAAATTTAAATTATCTTTTTTAACTTTTGTAGTCATAATTTGGAAAAAAGGATTATATATTTTTAATAATTATTATTTATAATTTATAATAATTTTAAATTAGTTTTTTACTAAAGAAATATTGAAAGTGATTAAATTTAATTAAAACGATTATGAGGAAATTCATCTAAATAAAGGACTAAACCTTAAACTTAAGGCCTAAAACAGCCTATAAACTTGTCCAGTATCTCTTTTATGGACATATTTAGACCCTATCCTCACTTTTCTCAAATTGGGTCCACTATTGGATCAAAGTTTAATGTGAAAAATGTGTAAGGAATTCCTTTGTGAAAATATTACAAGAGTTCCACTCCTCCTCCACCATAAAAGGGAATCCTCTCCTTCCACTTCATCACACCTATAAAGCCAATTTGGCTCGACCAAGATCTGAAAAAATAGTTTCTAAACATCCCTACCCTCATCCTATAATCCTCACCTTTGGAATAAATCAATCCAATTAATCCTTTGGTTCTAACCAAAAGTAATTACCTGATTATGAGGTAATATCTTTCCTTATTCTTTTTAGTTTTATTTCCCTTATTCACCCACTCAAATGTCCTTATTATATTTTTATATAACAAAACCGTTATCCTAAATATAATATTATGTTTTTATGTTAATTTTTATACCTACATTTACACACACTTCCATCTAATGGATAACGAACATATTGTTTCTGTGTATGGAGAACTACTACCTCACGAAATGATGATTGTTCATTTTTCATTTACCACCTATCATGGTGGCCATTTGATGGAAAATGTGTTTATATATGTTATATATGATATTAATAATTACTTTAGTCTTCTTTAATTATTATTTAAAACTTACCTTTAACCATACCATCTTTTATAAATTTGATAATTTCGTTTGAGGAAGTGTGGACTATCGCCCCCTCAAAGCGATATGACTCGTGCATTACATACATGGATTGTATTAAGGATGGTTTTAATAAAACTAATATATATATAATAGATATAATAATATAATTATATTATATATATATATCATTTACATTTCATTATTTTAATGCAATAAAGAAATGAATGTAGCGTTCATGCGTACGTACAACCTACCATCTCTATGAAGATACATTTTATTTATTATATCCAAAATTTATAGATTATTATAAATATATATGTACTAAATAATTAATATAATTAATTCATGGTTTAAATTTTTTATATGATTAAATCACAATATAATTAATATTAGAATAAAATAATAAGTCAAAACACACTTGAGTAAACAAGTCAATTAACACCCAAAATAGTTGAAATAATGAAAAATTGGTGACAAACAGGTAATAAAATATTTTAAGAAGTTAATATATGATATTATAGAAATTATTATGGTTTTAGTATAAATTATTAACATATTTTAATCCACTATAAAAGAATATAAATATATCACAACAAAAAATGAAGGTAAAGGTAATGTATTTCGTCTCAATTTATATTCCATTAGGTCTTATTTTTAGTTATGCACATAGTTTCTTTTTTATGGTGTATATAATACCCTTGAAATTTTATATAATGAATCTATTTATTATCATGATATTATAAGATTTTTCTAATGTTGTTTATTCATGGGTATTATGATTTAAATGTTTCAAAGTGGTATGGGTCAATTTGGGATGCTTAAAGATTATTCTCCTTAAGAATGTTCTTAATGATTATCTTTTTAATCTCACTTAATTGGTGATTGTCAACTCTCTCTTGAAAAAAAAACTTAATGTTAAATCATTTTTCCTTATATAAATCCTTTAATATCCATATTTTCATATAATGGATGTTATTATTTTCCTAAACAGTATATCATTTTTCATACGGTGTTTACTTTTCAATTATTTGATTAACTTGGGAATAATTGATAAACTTGTTTCCTTCATTCAACATGTATATTTCATAAAGAATGATTTTTATTATATAAATTGATTATTAGATATTATTAATAATTTTTTAAAGTATTAAATGGGTGGGTCCTGGTTATATATAGACCCTTGATGCATCAGTAGTCTCATGAGATGAAATATTAGGCCAAATAAATGGTTTTTTACCTGATAGTTAAACTGTCTTGTGAAAGGTCTTGACTGTACTACTTCCATGTACCTAGGAAACATATAATTCAATAATTAATCATTTCCCACATTTTTTATATTCATCTAGTATTCATCCATGAGATTTTTTATTTATAAATCTATGGATACAATTCATTCTCATTTTATTGAAATAGATGGAATGAGTTTCAGTTTCTTATGTTGCCATATTGATATTTCCATATCTAGTTTTTTAACAGCATGTGGTATCAGTTATTTACCCTTACATGTTAATTTATTAATATTGATATATTATTTCTTCCACTTTACAAACCCTTACTGATCATTTTATCTCATCCTTATTATGTTTACTTTCCCCAGGTTATGAAGAATAAATATTTAAATAAGCATTTAAGAATGTAGTTTATTCCATTTTATTATGTATTATGTTTTCATTTATTAATACCTAATGTATTATGGGTATCATATATGTAATATTTCATTCCAAGACTACTAAACTGAATGGTCCTTCGTGATTTTTTTCCATGTAAACATGCCAATATAATAAAGTAATGCACCAACTCTGGGATTCTGGGGTCGAGGTGTTAAAATAAGGATCTTTATATAAAAAATTTAAATCCTTTAACAATGATGATTCTGAAATTTTTCTTTAATATTTTTTTAATATCTTAATTTTAAGGAAGTGTGAAGAAAGAGTGAGATTTTAATTAAAATCAAGAAATTTGTAGAAGGTTTGATAAATTCCCTACTGAACTTGAATTGAGAATGATGCATTGAAATTATAATTTTAGTTAAGATGGAAAAACATTGGGTTGTCATGATTTTTTATATAGAATATCCTATATAAAGGGGTGAAAGTATAATATGAGCATTCAATATTCATGAAATTGAGACATCCAAAGTGATTAATCTTTATAAGAAGATATTTGTGATTTTACAATCAAGGTTTCCCATGTTGAAGTATCAGAATCAGGAAAAGGTACCAAAAAGAAGTTATACCATAAAAAGGTATTGAACATAAAATTTGAATGATAAAGGTATTAGAAAAATTTGAATGGGGTAGAGCTATTAGATACATTATGAGGCATACCTAATATATTTTTAGATTCACTGAATAGATTCATATGAGATGAAGGTAGAGGGGAACTAAACAGAGTCACTCTGAATAAAGTATATCATATGAATATTTTTTAGAAAAATGTAGTGTGATTTGTTTTGAAAGTTTCTCATTCACATTTTAGCTTAAAAGATAAGAAAAAATTTTAATTAACATGAGTCATTATATTTGCATGTTGGGAGATAAAAGGAGTGTAATTGGAACTATCTCAACTGTATTTACTTTATACTGCTGTGAATTTTCATGGAACTATGGGTGTATCTATTGTAAGGAAATAGGCATCCACACTAGGGTTTAACCTTGTAAATCTTGTGTTATCTTATTTACTTTCATATAATTCCATAAAAAGTGTGTTTGGGATATATAAAGTTAGAAATCATAAAAAAAAATTAACAAGTTATAGGTTTTAATGTCAAGTAAAAATAAATTGTAAAGGATAACTAATAATTCCCCCCCCCCAACTTTTCAATGGTTCTCATATTACTGGGAACATCGTTTAGTATCAAGGAAACCAAGTTCCCTCTCCATGATCCATACATTTTGTATCATGGATAATTTCAACGCAATTAATAGTTTTGGTACTCCTACCTTAGATGGAATAAAATTTGATGGATGGAAAAATAGAGTAACACCCAATCTTTGTCTCTTGACCTGGAAATGAAAAATGTAATGACAGTTGGGCTTCCACCCACTGAGAAAGATGATCCTACGAAATTTTTTAATGAAATAAATCATGAAACTGATGGGAAATATCAAAATTAAATAATTATATCCTTTTAAAAAATGTTTATCTAAATGTGATATGCCTCAATAAAACTAAGGAAACTTCCAAAAAAACTTAAATAAATCTTTGAGTGAAATGTAAATTTAAAGGAATCAAATATAATAATATAGAGAATCTAGTTCAAAGATATAAATATATTATATGATGTAAATATTGATGACTAGTTCATGAGATTTAATTAATTTGTTGGTGACATCAAAGGATTAAAATATGTTCAATAAGATTCTAACATTATTGAAAAATTGATGAGAAACGTTCTAGATAGGTTTGATCCGAAAATATCATTTTTAGAAGATAAATATAATTATCCCTTGATGAATTGTATAACATTATTATTTTTTATAATATGAGAAAGTATTCAGCATTCAAAATAAATATTAATGATGAAATGGATTTTGAATCTATGAAAAGTTTGAAATTTGTTAACTTGAATATGAGAAAGTAGATCTTAGTGAATCATAACATAATGAAGTTGATGATGAATAAAATGATATTATTATGTATCTTGTATCTAAAAACTACTAATGAAGTATAGGAATTTACAATGAGAAACCAACACTTAAATTTTTTGAGAGTGGATGGATTGGAAATTTATCTTTTAATTATTTAAATAAAAAAGTTGAAGAATTTATGTGGATTTTAATGAAAATTCATAGTGGAATAAGTAGAAAAAAACTTCCAAGAAATATATAAAATACACTATAAGTAAAACAAAATTCACTAGAAAAAATAAAAGAAATTTTTTTATTAAGAAAGTTTAGTATGACTCTACCAAAAATAGTTCCTAAAAAGATAAAAAAAATTAGAATCTTATAACCGTATTTTATAATGTTGAAATAAAGGAAGATACTTCAGATGGTGAATAAGAAGGAGACTATAATCAAACATATAGATAATATCATCTAAAATCATAAGTTGTCACGTGTATTTAGACAAAAAAAACTCAAGAAATAAGTTATGATGTTGAATAAATATTATGAGAAGAATAATTTATGAAAGGAATAATTCATTAAAAAGGAATCTGAGTACATTTAGGAGACAAAAAACCTGAATATGAATATAGTTGGACAATGGAATATGTTTTAAATTTTTTTAATAAAATCTATGCTAAGTAATATGAGATTTAAATAGAAAAATTTAGATTTATTGATGTTGAAATTAAATTAAATTAGATGAGTGAAAAATTGAAGAAAACATCAGAGGTAAAGGATGAAACATCTAAATTTACTAGAAGAACTAATTCTAAGAATAAGTTGGCATCTACACCTAGTAAACATAAAAGTTCACATGACTATACTAACTATGTTTCTGTAAGAATTAACACTGGGAAATTTTGGGTTGAGAATATATGTGAGAAACAAGTCACAATAAAAAAAGTTAAATATAACCTATAAAAGAATTTTTTCCTATTATTGGAGGAATAATATATAAAAATATGTGTTGAACCTCTACAAACTCATCTGGGGGAAATAAAATATTTCTATAGAAGATAAAGGTTTAGTGTATATTATTGGTGTGTTGGTATATATAAGAACAAATAATATAATTTTTTCACAACATGTCTCTCCTTGGGAATAGGATTGAACTAATGGGGGGAAATAGTGGATGAAAAGAAAGTATCATTATAAGTTGTAGGAATAAAGAAAATTAAAGTCATCTGAAGTAAAAAAAACTATCAACGAAACAATTATTTGACTACCTTGATGATGTATATAGAATATGTGACCAACTAGGTCACTATTATGATGAATGTATGAAAACACTTGGAACATGTTTCTTATGTCAGACTATAAAAGGGGGATATAAATAAAAAATTGAAGGTAGATATTTTTTTGTTGAGATGGTTCTAAAATATAGAAAAAAGAATAAACCATGTATTCTTGATAGTGTTTGTTCCTCACATATGATAGTTTATATGAAAATATTAAAAAATAATGAATTTAAAGGAGGAAAATTAACCTTTAGAAATGATATTTCCTTAAAATTTATAGGAATTGGTATGGAATATATTGATACTTAGGAACTAGAGTTAAAGGAAGTTTTTTATGTTGATCGGCTAAATAACAAAATACTGAGTAATAGACACTGTTATGATGATGATAAGGAATTCGTATTCAGAATAAAAAAATTGTATCATTAGATCTTTAAAAGATGGAAAAAATTTACAAATGGAGAAACAACCACTGGAAATTTATTCCAGATTAGAGATTCTGGTAATTCATGTTACATAAGTACTGATTATTAAAATGGGTTATGTAAATGAAGACTTTATAATCATAGATATAAAAGTATAAGAATAATTTATAATAAATATTTTATAAGAAACATACCACTACTGAAAAGGGAAGACAACATTTTTTATACAACTTTCCTAAAAGGAATTATAGTTAGTATTAGAGATAACAAAGTTGAAATCTAATCAACTAGATCACTTTATCATATACATTATGATCTTTGAATCCCTATTAGACATCAATCAAAAAACGGTGATTTTATACTTTATTACTTTAATTGATGAAATCACTCAGATGAAAAGCATAATGTTCATGATAAATAAGCTAGAGGATGTGGAGAGGTTCAAAAGCTTCAGAAGGGATATTGAGAAATAATTGGGTATTTATATATTGAATCAAAGGATTGACAATGTAAATGAGTCCTATCAGTAGAATCATAGTATCAAACACCAATATAATTCTCCATACACTCCTCAAAAAAATATTAGTTGAAATGGGAAGAATCATGCTCATTGAATAAAAAATATTCTAAATTATTATGGATAGATTATGTAATTACATTTGTTCATGTTCAAAAATGATGTTAATTATGGTAAGAATCTAAAATTACACCCTATGATATATGGTTTAAGAAAAATCAAATATTAAAATAATTTAATGCTTTTTAGATTCCTTTCTTACTAAATATAAAAAGTCATGATTTATGAATGTTTGATGAAAAATATAAAGAGTAAATTATCTTGGTATACTCATCTAAATAGAATTTATAAATGATCGAATAAATGTATACAAAAGTTGGTTGATTCCTCTAATATGAAGGTTATTGAACATCATAATACTTTAAAAAAATTCAAGGTGATAAGGAAGATGTTATGAAAGATAGGATGCTAACTTCTAAATAAGATAATGAAAAGGAATATGACTACAAGCCTAATATTATATGAGTTGATTCAGATTAGTTCATTAGTGAGGAATGTCAGTTTGGAATAACATGAATAATGTTTTGAATATTAAAAAAATATGTTAAATATGATAACATCATCAAAAATATGAAATATCTAGATTAGACTACATAGAAATTGAGATTTGGGAATTATAAATTACTTATTACACAAGGGGAACCGAAATTAATTTTAGAATCAATTGAAAATAAAGAGTGGTAAAATTATAGGAATGAAGAGATATATCAAATTGAAAATAATGAAATGTGGGATCGTATTATATGATCTTCATGAAATAATGTAATATTAACAAAATGGGTATTCAAAAATAAGCTCAATTAACATGGAAAATATCCAAGAATAAATAATTGATAATTTGAAAGGGTTACACATAGGTGGAAGTTGTTGATTTTGAAGAAGAGTTTACCCTAGTTGCGAGAATTGAGACTATAAGAATGTTCTTAGTTGTCCCTTCTCATAGAAATTTTAAATTATATCATATATACGTTAAGTCACCTTTCATAAATATAGAAATTTAAAATTATGTTTATATAGATAAATCTATTGTGTTCATACACGATAAAGTTGGAAACATGGTTTTTAAATAGAAGAAATATTTTTAAAAGTTCATACAGACCCCTCAAACCTAGTACTCAAAACTTTACAATTTCCTAAATAAGTTTAACTTTTCTAAATGAAATGATGATAGTAACTTATATGAAGATTAAATTAAAAAGGTACCATAATTTTAATTATTTATGTTGATCAAATAATTTTTTCAATAGATAGGGATAAAACATATGAATAATTTTTTGAGAAAATGAAAAAAAAAATGTCATATAAATTCATAGAAATTTGACTTTATTTTTGGGATTAAAAGTACAACAAAAGGTCAAATATATATTCCTCACTCATGAAAATTATGCTAAGTAGTTACTATAAAATATTGGTATGAAATATTTGAATTAATTTTATACACCTAACTATGTCGGTGTAAAGTTTAGTAAAGACGAATCTGAGAAACATGTGAGTCATAAAGACTTCTAGAATTTGATAGGAAGCTTACTCTATCTTACTTCTTCAAGACCATACATTGTGTATGTTATTAATTTATGTATAATATATCAGAGTGATAAAAAGGAATCACACGTGTTGATAGCTAAAAGAATACTCAAATATGTTAAAGTAATATCAAATTATGGAATAACTTATAGAGGAAGTAATGATATGAACATTATTTGGTGCATCATTGCTGATTAGTCTAGATATTGTAATGATATAAAATAAGCATCATGAGTAAATTTCTTCTTGGGAGAATGTTATGTGAGCTAGAATAGTAAGAAAAAAAGTTTTATTACTTTGATCACAATATAGGAATAATATATTATCTCCACCTAATCTTGTACATAAATGATTTGGATGAAAGTTAAGATGGAATATTTGAGGGTGAATATTGTTAAACTATTGGAGATACTTTGTGATAATAAAAGTATCATTAATCATTCTAAAAATACTATTCAAAATTCTAGATCAAAGAACATTGATATTAATTATCATTTCATAAAATATAGAATTACTTTTGGATAATTTATTATTAGTATATTTCAACATAATATTGAATTGATGATGTGTTCACCAAATCTATGAAAAGGGATAATATTTGATTAATTAATGATGCAAATACATGTTTATCTTCTAATAGTGACTTTATAAAGTTCATAAGTAAATTAGACCCTGTATCCATTAGATTATATTGTCAAAGGGGGAGAAAGTATATATTTTTCAGAATAAGTACAAACTCTTATATCTATATTTTTTGAATCTTAAATTAATATTACCATAACAGAGGGGGGGAATAAAACATTGGTGGTAATTTTAAATTATCATGAAAGAAAAATTTATTATCACTAAGGGATTGAATTCCATTAAAAATTTACTCTATTTATCAATGTGGTGTCCTAGAATTATCTATGACAAAGGTTTTGGTTTGGTAATAATTTTAGAAAATATTTATTAAATATTATTTTGAATTTTTCCTAAAAATCCATATGGGGTGATTGAACATCCTTTGGGATGTTTTTTATGAGTTTTTTGTAAAATGAATATTATTTGGGAATTTTTTAGTCTACATGTAAGAAAAATTTACTGAAGCTACTTAAGAAACATTCTTTTTGAAGGTTTAGAAACTTTCTTTATGAAGGTTAAGAAACTTTCTTTTTGAAGGTTAAGAAATTTTCCTTATGAGTTTATGAAGGTGGATAATAAAGTTTCCTTATAAACTAATATGATTCCTTGATTATCATCAAATTCCTAACATCATAAAGATATTCATGATTCTAGCTAAGTTATTATGAGTTTAAATAAAGGGGAAGAAATCAAGGTTAAATATTTCCAGTTTTTATTACATCCAAACAAATCTAATGTTATGATGTGATGAAGTTATAGTTGATGATCGAACAAATAATTATGAATAAAAATGGAATTATATTAATTGATAGAGACATTTACAAGCTTATAATGTTTCATGATAGATAATTTTTTCAAAGTTGAGGTCACAAAGGGAGAGGAGATTGTATTCAGAAAATGGTTACATTATGGATATACAAATCGATGAAGTATCATGTTGTAAAAAGTTTAAAGTTATAAATACATGGAGGATGTTATTGCATCAATTCCATATGATTAAGTCAATCAGAACAAGATCCACTAAATTTCATTTTATGCGTCAAATTTGATGTCATTCCCCTAGAAGGAAAGTTTGAAAAATCATCAGAAAATATTTTAAGAAGATCATCATATGAATAGGTGCAATATTGATCAGATAAAGAGAACTAGTGTTCAAAAAAGTTCTAATATATATATTTACAATGTGTATAAAGATATCTACTTTATATGTAGTATAGGTGGATAAGTTTATGATATATACTAGACACATAATGTAAAAAGTCCATTGGGATAAATAAATTATTTTGAATATAGATGAGAGTTTTCTGGTCTCACTAATTTTAGAAGTATAATGAGAGGGTTAATGAGAAAATCATTTTTCGTTAAATATAAAAGAGATAATTATTAATGATTTTGTTAGGATAAGTTTTCAAATTCATGGTAATCAATCAAAGATCCATTGTACGGTCAAGCATTGGATAAATAAATACAATGTCGTCATATGGATGATCCTATAAATATTTACCAAACTGAGTTTTTGTAACCAAAAAATATATAAAAGTTATTTGTATCATATGGGGATAATAATACAAAGTTAGTTGGACGAACCTATGTGAATCCATTGGATAGAGGCTTTTTATGAAGGGCAATGGACAAAAGAGTTATAGTTTTCCAGGTAGAATTAATTGGTTGAAGTACTTTATATATTGGTAAAGATTAGTTCTGAGCATATAAGTTATTGTGAAGGAACTGAAAATATATTCACTAGAAATGGTAATAATCACTAGATAGAGAAGTTAATAATAATTTATTTGAATAAAAATATATTGGGAAGACTTCTATGGAGATTTACTTAAACTTTTTGAATCCCTTAACAATGATAATTCTGAATTTGTTATTTCAAATTTCATCAATCTATTGATTTTAATGAAGTTTATAGAGAGTGATAGATTTCAAGTAACATAAATAAAGTTATAAAAGTTTTTGATTAATGTACTAGAAAAGTTTAATTGAGGTTGAATTTTGGAAATTTGAGTTTTATTTGATTGGTAATTACTCTTGAGTTCCCACATTTTCTCATGTTAGTGCACCTATATAAAGGCGGACATGTACAATATGAACCCACATTGTTCATGTGAGCGAGAGAGGTGATTTTTTGAAATTTTATAACAAGATAAGTGTGATTTTACAACTAATTTTTTCCCTAGTAAAAGAAGAGGTGTTAGATAGAGGTATAAAATAGAAGGTGTGTCTGATAGAGGTATCAGACAAAGGTATCAAACAAATTTACTACAAATATGTATTGGGTAGAATTTTAGGTGTACCAAATAGAGGTATACCAAAATAATTGTGAGGTGCACTAAAAAAAGTCATATTGGATAATGAGAGAGGCGCACTAGATGGTGTTACATAGTATTGAGTATATTAGAAAGTGAATTTTTGGATGCAGTTGGTGTGAGTGGTTTCCAAATTTTCTTATTCTTATTTTGGCTCAAAAGATAAGAAAACTTTGTAATTGATATGAGTCAATATAATCACCTGTCTGTATAAATATGGAGTCTAATATGACTTGGATCAATTGTATTCACTTTATATCATAGTGAATTTCCATGGACCAAAGATAGTCTCCATGAAAAGGGCATAGTCACCCACACAAGGGGTAAACCTTGGAAGTCTTTTTTCTCCTATTTACATTACTATAATTGCATAAAAAGTGTGGTTGATATATGTAAAGATAACAAGGACATAAACTATAAGAAGTTTTAGGGTCTAATTTCAAGTGAAAAGAAATTGTAAAATATCCCCACTGATTTAACCTTTACCCCCCTTCTTAGTGGTTCTCATATTCCTGGGAACTTCAATCTCATTTGAGAGATCATTAAGAAGGGAAACATAAATATTTTTTCGTTGGATACTGAGGAAAATGTACTAGATACTTTGATAAATACATTACCATATAAAAATATTGAGGGTCATGTTGAATCTCTTTGTATGAGATACATGAGAAAATGGATATGTATAAAATCTTATAGTATAATATCCATTGATGAATCCATATCTTCTTTTCAAGAAAATTGTTATGAAAATCGATGAAACATAAACCATATGTATATAATTAATCATATCTCATTATTCATAACAACTCT
Source organism: Viscum album (assembly GCA_963277665.1). Classification (NCBI taxonomy): domain Eukaryota; kingdom Viridiplantae; phylum Streptophyta; class Magnoliopsida; order Santalales; family Viscaceae; genus Viscum; species Viscum album. Next base: position 1,014,036,082 of record OY728120.1, on the reverse strand, counting down.
TTGTTAATAAAAAACTTTTCTTATCACAAAAGAGAAATGAGGTTATGATACACATCCATATAAGATCCATATATGCATAATATATTCCACTACACTTAAATCATTGACGTAGTAACTATTTTCATCATTGTTTGAATTAAAAATACAAGTTTGATTAGTTTTACTTTTTTCTCAAACCATTATATCTTCAAAACACATGTAAAGTGTAAATTTAGAATCTTGTACTTTTCAAAAATAAATAATGGATTTCTATATCACTGATACATGAAATATATATTCCAATATGTTTTAAAAACCCCTTAAAGAATTTTAAACAATTACATGTCATAGAAACATTAATCTACATTCGTGTTAAGTATTGGTTACCCTGACCTTGGCTATTTTAATAATCATTATTGTACACCTCAACTATATTTTCTCTTTCTGGTGTTAACTTTAACCCACTTATATTATCTATACAGCAGTAGAACCAAGATATCCTATTTCTAGTTCATCTATTATAAACACTTGAGAACATCAAGTAAGCTTTTCTTTAATTCACTCATATTGCAGGAATATTTCCATAGATAAAATAAGGATGAATTCAGTAAATAGAACAATCCTTAAGATTGACTCTAGTATCACCCAGTCATTAACATATCCAAACATTTTGAGTATATGAGTGATGACTAAAATTAATTTTCTTATATTACATCAGTGAATTTTAAACACTGAAGGGAATAATTATATACTTCACATAAGTATCTAGATTCACCTATTGAACAACTTAAATAGCTTGCACTGCTACAACATGGCCTTTTATCAGCACTAAAAACTGACATTAACAGTGCTAGAAAATTTCTATTAAAGCCGATGTAGATAACGGGGGGTGCCCTTTATTAGTGCTCCGAAAAGTGCTGATAAAGGCCACCTTTATCAGCACTATCTTGAGCGCTGATAATGGGGCCCTTTATCAGTTCTCTTTTGGCATTGTTAAAGGAATCCTTTATCAGTGCTCAAAAAAGAGTTGATAAAGGCACCTGCCTCTACACCTGCACAACCAGCACCTACACACCTGCACACCTGCACAAAATATCACTTGCACACGAACCAAGAACCAAGATATGGCATAGCGCACACAATATTTTGACAAACAATGCTATATACATTTACTTAACATCATAAATTCAAATAAACACACTGGTATATACATTTCAAACAATGTTTTACATGGTTACAATTACAATTATCCAATAGCAGTTATAAACATTAATGTTTCATCCTTTGATATCCGTGATCTCCTCTCAAAAACTTTCGTCCATAGTATTTTTTGTTGAACAAAGCATCCGAACTCAAGGAAAAAACTCACCTATATAAGAAAACAAATATTATGTTAGTAATATAATAATGAAATAAATTAAAACATTAATATGAAATAATACATTAATATGGAAATTTTAAACTAAAATATGGAAATGATAAACTCAAATGTTTTCATTCTGATAACAATGAAAGGGAATAATGTAAATTCAATATGTTTTTGGATGATTTATCTCATTTAATAAATACTGATTCTTTATCTAATGAAAAGCTTAGCCGGTCACACTATGCGTCATATTAAGGTACGGGGGACTTGTAAACGTCAAAAAATGACACATGGATCGTTGTCCTAAAGTATGAAAATAATCCGAATGTGTTTTCTTGGTTTGATGTATGTCACTTGTGTTGTTTTCTAAAGATAATATCAATTTGAAAGTGATATCAGACACTTTTAGCCATACCGGTCACACCGTACATTAGATTGAGGTGCGGTTGATTCTTACATATCACAAATGACTCATGGATCTTTTTCCTAAAATATCAAAACAATCCAAACACATTTGCTCAATTTACCGTATGTCACTTGTGTTGTTTTCTAAAGTTAATGTCAATTTGAAACTAATATCATACACTTTTATCCATACCGGTCAAATCGTGCATTGGATTGAGGTGAAGTTGATTCGTACATGTCACAAATGACTCTTGTATCGTTGTCCTAAACTATCAAAACAATCTGAATGTGTTTTCTCAGTTTTCTGTATGTCACTTGTGTTTTTTTCTAAAGTTAATGTCAATTTGAAACTGATATGAGACACTTTTAGCCATACCGGTCACACCATCCATTGGATTGAGGTGCGGTTGATTTGTACACATAAAAAATGGCCCATGTATAGTTTTCATAAAGTATCAAAATAGTATGAATGCATTTTCTCAATTTTCTATATGTCACTTGTATTGTTTTATAAAGTTAATGTCAATTTGAAACTGATATCAGACACTTTTAGCCATACCAGTTACACCATGCATCGGATTGAGGTGTGGTTGATCCATACACATCACAAATGACTCATGGATCGTTTTCCTAAAGTATCAAAACAATCTGAACATTTTTACTCGGTTTTTTGTATGTCACTTATGTTGTCTTCTAAAGTTAATGTCAATTTGAAACTGATATCAGACACTTTTAACCATACCAGTCACACCGTGAATCGGATTGAGGTGTGATTGATTCTTACACGTCACAAATGACTCATGGATCATTTTCCTAAAGTATAAAAACAATCCGAATGTGTTTTCTCAGTTTTTCGTATGTCACTTGTGTTGTTTTCTAAAGTTAATGTCTATTTGAAACTGATATCAGACACTTTTAGCCATACCGGTCACACTGTACATTGGATTGAGGTGCGGTTTATTTGTACACATCACAAATGACTCATGGATCTTTTTACTGAACTATAAAAACAATCCGAACACATTTTATCGGTTTGTTGTATGTCACTTGTGTTGTTTTCTAAAGTTAATGTCAATTTCAAACTGATATCAGACACTTTTATCCATACCGGTCACACCGTGCTTCGGATTAAGGTGTGGTTGATTCATACACGTCAAAAATGACTCATGAATTGTTTTCCTAAAGTATCAAAACAATCCGAATGCATTTTCTTTGTTTGTCATATGTCACTTGTGTTGTTTTCTAAAGTTAATGTCAATTTCAAACTGATATCAGACACTTTTATCCATAATGGTCACACCGTGCGTTGGATTGAGGTGCGGTTTATTTTTACACATCACAAATGACTCATGGATCGTTGTCCTAAAGTATGAAAACAATCCGAATGCATTTTCTCAGTTTGTTGTATGTCACTTGTGTTGTTTTCTAAAGTTAATGTCAATTTGAAACTGATATCACACACTTTTAGCCATACCAGTCACATCGTGCGTCGGATTGAGGTGTGGTTTATTTTTACACATCAACAATGACTCATGGATCGTTTTCCTAAATTATCAAAACAATCCAAACATGTTTTCTCAGTTTGTCGTATGTCACTTGTGTTGTTTTCTAAAGTTAATGTCAATTTCAAACTAATATCAGACACTTTTAGCTATACCGGTTACATCGTGCATCGGATTGAGGTGAGGTTGATTCGTACACATCACAAGTGACTCATGGATCGTTTTCCTAAATTATCAAAATAATCCGAACGTGTTTTCGTGGTTTTTCGTATGTCACTTGTGTTGTTTTCTAAAGTTAATGTCAATTTGAAACTGATATCAGACACTTTTAGCCATACCGGTCACACCATGCATCTTATTGAGGTGCAGTTGATTCGTGCATGTCATAAATGACTCATGTATTGTTTCCTAAAGTATCAAAACAATCCGAACACATTTTCTCTATTTGTCATATGTCACTTGTGTTGTTTTCTAAAGTTAATGCCAATTTCAAACTGATATCAGACACTTTTAGTCATACCGGTAACACCGTATGTCGGATTGAAGTGCGGTTGATTCTTACACATCACAAATGACTCATGGGTCATTTTCCTAAGGTATCAAAACAATCTGAACGTGTTTGATTGGTTTGTCGTATGTCACTTGTGTTTTTTTTCTAATTTTAATGTCAATTTCAAACTGATATCAGACACTTTTAGCCATACCGGTCACACTGTGCGTCAGATTGAGGTTTGGTTGATTTGTACACGTCAAAAATGACTCATGGATCATTTTTTAAAAGTATAAAAACAATCCGAACACATTTTTTCAGTTTTCCGTAAGTTACTTTTGTTGTTTTCTAAAGTTAATGTCAATTTAAAACTGATATCAGACACTTTTAGCCATACCGGTCACACCGTGCTTCAGATTGAGGTGCGGTTGATTCGTACACATCACAAATGACTCATGGATCGTTTTCCCAAAGTATCAAAACAATCTGAATGCATTTTATTGGTATTACGTATGTCAGTAGTTCATAAGAGTCTCTAATTAAGTTATTCTTTACTAGAAACTCAAATCATTTCAAAAACCATTCTTCATAATCTAAGGATATGAAACGTAAGAAAGGGTGATCATAGATTCTCAATAAGTGTACACAAGGGAGATATCAATGATCATATAAAGATAACATAAGTATTAGGAATTCACCTTCATTGTCCTATTTTTTTATATTCTTCCATCAAGTACGTTGCCCATTCATTTCTAAACACATCTATATCATCTTGTGAATAGTAGTTTTTGCGAAAGTCATAGTAGTACTAAAAAATATAAATACACAAAGGATTAATAATTATTTTAAATGAACTAGTAATTATTTTCAAAAATACCTCTTCAGGTATGCTAGTTTGTTCATGAAATATGATCTCTTTCATAAATTTAAAAACATAATAACCGCAGTCCTTTCCGTTTGTTTGTTTCGGACACTGTATAAACATCAAGAAAAATAAGTAATATATTTTGATATGTATTTGTATAGTGCAATATAATTATGTATACCCTGATACTTGTCCATTTGTAGATCTCGTGCGCCTTGTCGTCCTCAGGCCCTGGATTCATTCCAGCCTTTAGATGATATTCATACACTGCCCTATCATATCAGAATCCTCATTAAAAGATAATATAAATTATATAACTAGATAATTAGTTCTAAAATGTTAGATCTAGTGTATTAAAAATTGACAATTTCCATCATGTGTGGTTGGTTTGTTGTATTTCCATGTAGGGAATCAAGAAAATAAATCTTTGGAGTATCCAAATTGACTGCAATGAGCATCCAATGCTGCCTAAGAACATAAAAAGGAATAAGTAATGATAGAAATGAAAATATAATTGATATGATTAAAATGTAGAGTTTTACCCCTACAACGTTGGTATTAAAAAGAGCCTGTTAGTCGTAATTTTGCATTGAAACATTCTGTGCAGGTTTGACATTAATTCAGCCTGAAAATTGGAATCTATTTCTTTTTATTCTGTAGACATTGTGTGAGGACTAACGATTCCAAATTTGTTTTCATGGGAAAATCCCTTCAATTTTTTTTATATATACGCCTGTAAAAAATATGAAATGTATTTAGCCATAATTATCATAGTATATCAGCTTTTGTAAAATCAAATCATGGAAACATACCTCAGGTATACATTTATAACTGAGGCACCTAGCCATTTGTATGTGATGATTTCAGCTACAGCATCAGCACTAATGAAATCTAATGTTTCCTCTCCATACATATCTTTTTCACAAAAAATTGTATGATTATTGTCACCTTTCATTTTCTTATCCACATGAGCTTCCTATGATATTAAATGTGGATATATAATGGGCGGGGTGAAGGTGCTCTCAGTAGATCGTTTTGATCTGTTGGTTGATCCTTTTGAGCAGCTCTTTTATTTTAGCTCCTTCCTTTTGTCCTTCTATAATAACATTCATCGGTTCAGCCGTTTTCTAATTAAGTGTTAAAGGTTATTCTTCAAAAATGAATTGGAAATGAATACCTCATGGTCGACATGTTTTTTTACAAGATTCAACAGCCATGAAATGAATGTTCCAACATCTTTTTCCACCATATGAATGTCATCATCGTCATTTGGAACAGGTAGCTCAGTGCTCAGATCATGAGCTACGTTAATCGACACTTTGAAATGAAAGGTTGGAAGTGGTCTGGAGTGTAGCGTGTCATTCTGCATATTGAACCCCGTAGCCCTCGCTGCAAGGCAATGGGTGGGAGTTGACAGATATAAATCACAGTCATTTTAACCCTGTAGAATATCATTACAAGAAAGGTATCAGTGTATATGTGATTCACATTTCACATAAACAAATATTAGAATATTTATTACATCGGTTAAGTCTGGTATTTGAGGGGAATGGCTCACCTCAAAGCTGGTGGGGGTGGGGTGGGATCTTCTCACGTGGTTTGTTCTTGTGTTTTTTCTTCTCTTTGCATCTCCCCAATCAAAGTTGCTAGCAACTCTCCCTGAATTTGGAATTTTTCTTCAAGGGTAGCTAGTCTATCTCTCATAATTTGCATTTATTTGGTTTGTTCCTCCTCTTGTTTTTTTTCTGAAAATATGTCCAGGGTGTCACCCCAAAACCCACACCTCTGACACATCTATACTGTTCTGGCTATTTCAAGGCCGCTGAAAGTATGTTCACATCCAGTGCGGGTGTTTTTGATTCCTCTGACTATGTAAAATAGAAAATATGGGAAAATAAGTAATCATTGTTATGTAATAGGGATTTAAAGCAAAAAATATATATATTATGTCATACTTACACATGTTTCCCGCACTTTTTTGTGTTTTCATCTACCAGTTTCCCCTCTTTATTAACACGAGCCTCCTTCCATAGCACGTGGGGTGGGATGGAAGTGGCTTGTGATTTTTATTAATAAATCTTCATATAAATAGATAAACATGGTTATAGTGTTGTTTTATGTCACATAAAAGTATTAAAGTACTTTTAAAATACGTACCAATTGTTTTTCAATTGAAGTGTACCCCATCCTTGCTTTACGGTAGGGGTACGCCAGTTTTGGTGTCCGTTCTTTATTTTCAGCACTCAGTTGTTGTTTCATAAATAATAAACTGTCAATCAAAGTGATGAATACAATCAATGTTAAACAATGTGTTACCAAACACAATGTACCTGAAAATTCTGATCCGCACAATGGTTGCAAAATGCATCCCATGATCCTTGGGATATCAAGTGTGCATAAAGTGGAGGTGGGTGCGACTTGATTTTCCCTTCAACATATTTCAGATGACATTTCATTAAAATGGTGTGAAAGCCTCTATGAACCCTTCCTGCCAGTCTTAATACATATTATTTTTGTGAGACATCTACTATAAATGCACTCTTCAAGAGATAAAGAAGAGTTAGTCAATATTTGAGTATTTTATTTTATTTTATTTTAATAAATTAAATAAATGATATCATAATGTTACCGTAATCTCTTCCCACATTAATGTTGTCAGCCCACTGACAACATGGTTCCATGACTCTACAACAATCTACACGCGTTGTCGAGTCACGATTCCAATGTAGCTACTAAACATGGCTTTGTTGGGGTTTACATGTTGGCCTCGCTTATTCCATCCCACCTCATATTTGGTGCCTTTTTCTTTTGCCTTAAGGATTTTGGCTAAAACTGCCAAACTACGGTGCACCTGTTTTTTTTATGCCATTGGGGTTTCATTTCCTACAATTTCCTCTATTTCTGCATTATAATTTTGTTCTTATAAAGCGCTAGCATCGGCACTAGGACCAGCAACAACAGGTTGAGAAACCTATTGTACCTTAGAAGTGGGACCAGTAGCAACAGGTTGAGAAACCTGTTGTACCTAAGCAGTAGGACCAACTGCAACTGGTTGAGAAACCTATTGTGTCTTGGGATTGGGTGCATCAGCAGGTGCAGAAGTCATTATCTGCAGAAGTGGTTTAGCATTTAGTTTAGATCACATAAAAGCAGCAGCGAATAGATAATAACATAATTTAACACAATCTATATTACTATAAAAAATAACTTGATTATTGAACTCTCTTTTTTTAAGGTTTAAGGGATTTTACCCATCTATCGACTATCCATGTCCCTTCATTGTGGTCTCCTCTGACATACAAAATGTCATCTACATTGGGACCACTGCGAAATTATTGTGAAGTCCTAATGAAAGGTTCATCCTCTATTGAATTTTCATCTGACACTTCAGTTGTTTTGGTCGATAACAAAACAATTGACCAGTTTCAGTTTACGGGATTTGGAACATAAAATACTTGCACTGCCTGTGATGCCATTATAAATGGTTCGTCTTTCTCCCCTTCCTTACTGAAATCAACTTTCATGAATCCAAATTCATCTATTTTAATAGCACTCGTGTTATCAACCCACTTGCATTGAAAAATCAGAACTTAGAATTCCATATAATCCAACTCCCATATTTGTTTGATGATGCCAAAGTATGACATATTCGCATAAATTAAATTTCTGTCCTTAGCACCGAAAACATGCATCGCTTCGGCCACAAGTGTAACCCCACTATTCTGTATGGTATTTTCTTCATCATGCCCATTAGTATAAAATGTATAACCATTAACTACATAAGCATTGTAAGATAATACATACACACTTGGTCCTCCGGCTAGCCATCGAAGTCGTTCTGAAATTGACTCTGGATTTTCATCTTAATTCTTAAAAATATGGTCCCAAAACCATCCTATATATTGTCGATTATGTGTATCTGATATCCATTTTTCAGCCCTAGATGGATTCAAATTCCTAATAATTTCTTTTTGGGTTTCAACATATGGGACAACGTCGAAACTGTTATGCAAAACATAAAGGTGGGCCTACTCCCGATCTGTAATATTGATTGTGACAACCTGTCTTCTAGATATTCTTTCACCCTCAAGCCACCCATTGTGACAATATTTTGATAGGCCAATGCTTTCCACACCAGATAGGTATTCAGTATAGAATTAAACGGCTTCCTTAACAATATATCGATCCACAATACAACCCTATGGCCGACTTTGATGTTTGACATACCCTTTCAAAATCTTCATATATCGTTCAATGGGGTACATCCATCTGTAATGTAAAGGACCACATAGTTGAATCTCTCTCACCAAGTTGACCATCAAATGAACCATCATATCAAAAAATGAAGGTGAGAAGAACATTTCTATTTCACATAATATGATGGCAATTTCTCTTTCCATAGTTGGAAATTTTGTTGTGTCTATAACTTTGTTGCATATAGCTTTGAAGAAGAAACACAGTTCCATTAATGTATGGTGGACATTTTTGGGAAAAATAAACGTAAATCAATATGAATGAGATCTTGCATCAAAACATGGCAGTATTGTGATTTCAGACCTTTTAACTTCAAATCGCTCATTGACACGAGGTTCCTGATATTTCACGAATACCCCTCTGGAACCTTTACATCATTTAAGAAGTTGAAAAACTGATATCTCTCCTGCTTGGAAAGAGTGTAAGCAGTAGGAGGAAGAAATGTTCATTTTTCACCCTTCACTGGGGCCAACTATTCTTATATTCCCATCTCAACCATGTCCAACCTAGCCTTAATTCCATCTTTTGTTTTGCCAAGTGTATTTAGCAACATGCCGATGACACTATCAAATAAATTTTTTCCAGATGCATAACATCCAGAAAATGTCTGAAAGATAGACAATTCCAGTATTGTAATTCAAAAAAAACTGATCTCTTTTTCTAACTGATTTTCTTAAGGTTTTTCGAAGCCGGTTTACCAAAAGTAGTGTCCACAATTTTAACTTTCTCAAACAATTGATTGTCTGTTAGTAGAGATGGTGTTGTACGTTCTTCTAAACTACCATAGAATGTTGTCGTCCAAGATCAGTACTTATGACATCTAGGTAGAAATCTGTGATGTCTTAAAAACACAGTTTTCGATGAATGTTTCAACCTAATTGATTGTGTACCTTGTTCGCAAACGGGACACCCTTGAGTTCCTTTAATTCTATATCCTGACAAATTTACATAAGCAGGGAAGTCATTTATCATTCCGTACAAGATGGATCTCAACATGGAATCTTCCTTTTTGTAAGCATCATACAATGTAACACCTAAATCCCACAATAATTTCAAATCTTCGATCAATGGAGATAAATAAATATCAATATCACTACCCAGTTGTTTTGGTCCTGATATAAGCATAGATAACATGATGTATTTTATTTTCATGCATAACCATGGTGGTATGTTAAAATTTACCAACATAACTGACCATGTACTGTGACTGTTTCTTTGAAAACCAAAAGGATTCACTCCATCTGTAGATAACGCAAGACGAAGGTTTCTCAACTCATCTCCAAATTCAGGATACCCATGATCAATTCTCTTCCACTGAGGAGAGTCTTTCGGGTGACGCAGTATCCCGTATTTAATTTTTGTATCTTCATGCCATGTAAATTGTCTTGCAGTCTCCTCACTTCTATATAGGTTCCTAAACCTTGGAATGATTGGAAAGTACCATACAACTTTAGTAGGACTGGATTCATCATTCTTGTATCGAGAAGCACCACACTTTGGGAATTCATTAAGTGATTTTTGGTCCTTGTGAAATAGTATAAAGTCATTCAGAAAGGTGTGTGTTCTTTCAGAGATCATACCCATCGAGCGTAGCATTCGTTTGGCATCGTATGTTCGGCTCGGGAACTCATTATATTCTGGGAGCATGTCATTCAGGAGAGCAAGTAGTTCCCTAAAACCGGCATCACTCCACCCATTGTCTTCTTTCAAATTATACAGCTTCAGTATGGTTGACAATGCTTTATATTTAGTGCAACCAGCATACAATGGCATCTTTGCACAACTTTTTAACTTCTCAAACAATTTTGGGCAGTCACGAAGTTCATCTTCGACGGTCCTTTTCATTTCATCAATACGATCTTCATCACCATTCACATCTTTAATCACATCCCCCATACAGTCATCTTCATTTTTCATGCTTGTAATCATATCAGATGATCCATAAAATGCAGTGTTATCCCAGCCACTACCTATATTCGTTGTTTCCCCGTATTTATTCTAACAGGTATAAATCTGATCTATTCTATGACAGATCAAGTGTTCTTCCAACTCCTCTAGACTAATTTGTTTTGAATAAAAATAGTGTAAACATGGACAAAGGATTTGATAAGGGTCATATGCATGATCTTTTGCAAACTTGATAAACTCTTTCATGCCTTCTTCATACACTTTTTTCAACTGATTGGCATTCATCCATTCTTTATTTCTATTCATCCTATTTGAAATCCAAAGGATGGGTATATAGGTTAGGGGAGAAGGAATATGAGTATAATTTAGATAAAAAACTAGATATTTCAAAAATGGTGGGGGCGTACTCATTAATAGAAAATCTTGGGAGGTTATTGGGATTCATCCATTCTCTTCCTCTCTTCGATCCCCCCTGATGAGGGGTGGTTCTTGGGAGTTTTTTATAGTGTGTTAGTGATTTCTTCCCTCATACTTCCTATATTACTATTATTCTTTATTTCCATGTGATTTGGGATGATTTTAAATAGGATTTGTGTGATGATTTCACTATATCATATTCAAATCAATTCAGATGATGTATATTTTGTCTGTATTGGCTAGAGGTTATCCTCGTATGATGAACGCACCATGTTTTGTGTTGTTTGGGTGGTGTTGTGTTTCCCAGTGAGTTTTTAAAAGATTATTCCTAATTATATTAAGTTGAATAATTAATTATAAGTTTCTATTATTAATTATTTGGGAATTGTGCTTTGAGATTGGGTCTCAGTCATTGGTTCAAGATTAGATAAGGCATGTATAGTCTTGGTTGAGGATGAGTTGATCTTGGTGAGGGGGTTACTCCATTTTTTTAGGTAGGTGGACCCTATAATACAAAACCATGTTCCAATTTATGCATGATTGTGCATTCATTCTTGAGTATATGTGTTCCCATGAAAAGGATAGAAATCAAGAGCAACCTAGGTAAATAAATAGGGTGTTTTTGATCCACCAAGAGATAGAGTGAGGGTTATATTGAATGTTTATGATTTTTTGATCATCCAAAGATTATGTCTCCACATAGGTGAGGTTTCTATTTGTGTTTATGAGAGGATCAGGTTTTTTATGGGATTTGTATATCCTAGTTAGGTTTTCTAAGTCTATTTGAGTAGTTATTAGAGTCTTAGGCCTAAAGAAGATGTATAATATAGTTTTATATCTCATGTATGATGGGGAACACCCTCTTAAGGATATATAAGAGTCATGGGGTGTGTGATGAGTAGGATATTCCATATAGGGATTGGTGAAGTGTGACATAAAGGATTTCCTCCTTATAATTGGATTAAGAGATCTCCAAGGGGAGATATGATATCGTACCTAAGTGAGGGTCATGGTAATAGTCTGGACGACTTAGCGTAGGGTATCCAAGGCTATTAGTGTGAGTTTCTTAGGATGGTCATTATTTATTTTTAATGAGTTTTAATGTGGGAATTAGAAGATGATATAGAATAAACTATTGAGGCCTAGATCAAGTATAGCATGTGGGTTTTGACATTACCATGTAGAAATGAGTGTGTGTGTGTGTGTAGGTATCAATGAGTAGAGATGTGTTAGGTTTGTAGAGCCCAGTAGATTCCCTTATAGACGGAATTAGAATGTTGATAGGTTGCGAATAATTTTCATGTATAACCAAGATGATTTTAAGGAGATTATTATGAAAGGATAAATAGATGGTGACTTTTATCATTTATGGTCAGACTGGCTAAGAGATTGTGACTTCATATGACTTTCACTAAGTTGAAGTATGATCATCCATGGGGCCCACCTATTGATGATGTGGTTTAACTAGTACGATAGGTTGGATATCTAGATACCCTCCTTAGATTACTATTTATATGTTTTGTGGAATGAGACAAGATGGATGTCCTTTATTTAAGTGATAAGGTGTTGGTAGGACCCTACTTTGAGTGAAAAGGCATTGGTCAAAGGGGATTGGTGTGTGAATTCCATGGGATCCACCTATTGATGGTGCATTTTGACTTGTGATAAAGGTTGTATAATTTGATTCCCTCCTTAGATCATTTTTTTATGATAATATGATGTGAGATATAGAAATGGGGATCACTTAGTATTGATTTGGTGTAGTTCGGTGAGAGGTTGTCTATAGAGATTCCCTCCTCAATTTTTTTTTTAATGTGATGTGATGGTGAGACCCACCGTAAGTGAGAGGGGAGTAGCTACTATGTTGTGTAATTATAGGATATGTGATTCACACCCAATGTGAGAGGTTGGTGGCACTATTTTGTTATAAGAAAGTATGTGATATTTAAATTGGTATATGACCCAACCCAGAGAGAGTGGGTAGTGGGTAGGAATTGTTAGAAACCCTATTATGGTTCGTTTTTTTCGAACCCAAGGATAATAGTGTACAATATAGTGTACAATATAGTGTACAATATAGAACATACTAAACATATGTCTCATCCTGGTGGCATGCCTCACTTGATGACATGAATTCACCAACACAGACGGTTCAAACCCAACCTGGCCTAACTATGGGGTAGTATCCAAAAATCAAAAAAAAGATCCATACAAAGGGCCACTAGACGGAGTGAAATCCAAATCTAGTGTAACAACCTTTCACAAAAAATACTCTCTCTATTCAGTTTTCTATCACAAGGCTATAGTGGGGAGAGCTAATCAAGATCAAACAAGTAACCAACCACATATACATGTGTCACACACACAAGCATCACACACAAGAATCATGCCAAATCATAATTAATCTCAATATTGACAATAAATGCAAACATAATTAATTCATGAAAATTCAATTTTACTCACCTTAAGGAGGAGGACCTGGTGGCGGAGGAGGAGGAGGCATCGACAGCGGAGGCAGCACTAAGGTAGCAAAGGTAGCGGAGTAGGCGGAGGAGGAGGAGGCCGCTGTGGAAGAGGAGGAGTCGCGGCAGAGGAGGAGGAGGAAGAGGAGCTGCGATGGAGGAGGAGGAGGAGGAGGAGGAGAAGCTATGGAAAGAGGAGGAGGAGAAGTATGCGCTGGAGGAGGAGAATGAGGTGGCGGTCACGGCAGGGGAGGAGGAGAATGAGGCAGCGGCGGAGGCACAGGGTAGGGCTTCCATGAGAGATTGACAGGGTGCGGGGAGTAGGATCTGCGGCAAGAGGAGGAGGAGGAGAAGTAGGCACCGGAGGAGGAGGATGAGGCGGTGGCCACGGTAGAGGAGGAGGAGAAGGAGGCAGCAATGGAGAGGAGGCAGTGGCGGAGACGCAGGGTAGGGCTTCCGCGAGAGCTTGACAAGGTGCAGGGAGGAGGAGGAGGACCCGGTGGCATTTATAAATCCCACGGGGACCTTTATTAGGGCTGATAAATGGGGTCTTTATCAGTGTTAAAATGAAAAGCACTGATAAAGACCCTATTTATCAGTGCTTTTTTAGCGTTGATAAAGGTATGACTTTATCAATGCTTTTGTAGTGGTGATAAAGGGTGTCTTTATCAGCGCTTTTCATTTTAGCGCGGATAAAGACCCACTTTATCAGCGCTTTTGTAGCACAGATAAATCCATACTTTATCAGCATTAATAAAAGCGCTGATAAATGTATAAATTTAATAAATTTTTTATATTATTATATATTTATTTAAAATGATATTGATGATAAATATATATATATATATATATTTATAATTATAACTCTAAATAAATATATCTTTACTTATACTTATAAAATTTTATGAAATATAGTTATTATATTTATAATCATATAAATTTATATAATAAATATATTAATTATATATATTTAAAATATTATAAATATATTAATTATATATATTAATTATAATTATAATTACAAATGTATTTGAAAGGTATATTTATATATATATCATTGAAAATATAATAAAATATATATTTATTTTTTAAATATAATGTAATTTTAATTATAAGTGTACATTTTTTAGAACATATATATTATATGAGTAACATAATGAATTATAAATCAATAACACGTCAACATGATATGTAATTATAATCTATAAATGAACATTATTCATGCACATATATGATCACATAACTTATACGCATGATATATTCATTGACCCCAATTCATTGGAAAACACATATATATTCAATAATTTTAATTATACATATATATTAAAAAGTATTATATATTTATAAATAAAACAAATACATTAAATATAAACAAATATAATAAATATATATATTAAATATAATGAATTAATAAATCTAATAAATATAATTAATTAATAAATCTAATAAATCTTATAAATCTAATAAATATATTATTATTAATCATATAATTATTTAATTATATATATATATATAGTTATAACATGTGTTTTTTATTTAATTTATACAATAAAAATTATTTTTGAATATAAATATAATAATTTCATATAAAGTAAAGCACTGATAAATGTAACCTTTATTAGCGCTAAGAAAAGTGCTGATAAAGGGATAATTAAAGTGCTGATAAATATATCATTTATCAGTGCTTTTATCTAGCGCTGATAAATTTCTACCCCTTTATCAGCACTTTTTCATTAGCGCTGATAAAGGCAGGCGCCTGCCTTGCCCGGTTTCATGGTAGTGTTGGTTACATGGAAAAGTGTTGTTTTAATACATAGAATCTAGTTTACTTAAGAAATTTTCTTAAGTTAGTATTATAAGGAGTTTCTATATTAAGATTCTACTTTATATAGGATTTATTTCCAAGTTATTTTTTTATAATGATTCTATTATCTATAATGGAATATTTTATCATATGAGTGTCATGTTTGACATACTCTCACTAAGGACTTTTAATGACAGTACTCTCACTAAAAATAATGACCCCAAACATTATTTCCATTTAGTGAGAAAATATATATTTCACTAATAAATTATTCAACTTTATCATTTATATAATCATTTAGTTATTTAGACAGGGAATCTGTAAAATCCCGGTTCCGGGTGCCACTCAACGGTGCCCCGAACTCGGTTCACCACGTGACCTCAAGAGCATTTCCCCAAATTCCAGAGGCTTCCGACTAGCAGCGAGGGCCGAGGTCTGATAGTGGAGAAACTATGCCCTCGTTTGTCAAAGTGTAGCGCAACGAAATTTAAATAAAACATACAACAACAGTAGAAACAATAAACCATACACAACTAAAATAAACTGAAGTAGATATAACCAACCAGTATATAAATAATGGTGCAACATGCCTAAAATTCTAATAAAACAGCCAGAACATGTTACACTGCAATATAATACATCACAACTGAAGTAAAAGTACAGAAAGAAAAACAGAACATCCCACAGCATCACGAGCCAATGATCAGTCCCATGCTCTCCTACACCACAGCAGTAATCAAGCACCTGTGTAAGGGCTCTTTCCCTTATCTACACCTGTAGAAACGTAATTTGTTTGGGCCAAAAAGCATGGCCCAAGCAGGGTGTGAGAAATATATCTCAGTAGGCACCCACCAAAGGCTCGTTCCCAACTGTGTGTAAACATGCAACAATAGTGTGCAGTAGAAAAATGCAATAAACTAAGCAGTACTCAAAAGTAACTAACTTAACAGTTATATTTCGATTTAATTATTCATTTAATAAATTAATTTATTAACATTATGTGCTCAACAGCACCAAGCCCTCATGCCAACCAGAACCTTTCCCTCAAGCTAATATATTAAACCACGCCCTGAGGCTTTCCCTCAGGCTATAAAAAATCCAACCCGGAGTTATTGCCCTCAGGTGTAACAGAAATTTCCCTCAGTCATAGGAAGTGTCTCCCTCAGGCACAGAAGTCAATCCCTCAGGCATGAAAGGTTTCCCTCAGGCGAAATAGTATGTTTCCCTCAGGCTAATAAAGTCACGCCCTCAGGCTATAGTAAAACACTGCCCTCAGGCATAAGTAACCGGGACATTCCCAACATATAAACATGCACTTTACATACAATTCCTCTCAAGTAAAAAGTATTGTATAATTTAAACATGGCATACCCTCGGGTATCCTGGCCAAACGGCTAAACAGAGGAATGAACCCCCGGGGTGGTCTTGGATCCAAGCACTGATCCTAAACAGCATTTTAATATGACATTTAATTACCAATACAATTCTAGGTATTAAAATATCCACAGCCTCAGCCACACGACACCCCAAATATGGGTTCGTATCTCAAAAACACACAAAAATGCACGATAGTTTGAAAATAAACACTAAGCCACCTACCTTAAACACCCCTGAACAGTATACTCGAATGAAGATCCAAAAATCGTCCTAGAATGAGGTATATCTGAGGTGAAAGAAATTTCATTCAACCTTAAATAACATTACTTGAAGGAAGAATTGTCAAGAACTAATCAAGGAGAAGGAATCTCTTACCTGTGCGGTTCCAGTGAGATCTTCTGAGGTGGAAACGGATTCCTGTTGTGCGCTCGGCAGATCTCCGAAGGTTCAGTCATCCACTCCCGCTCCTTCCTCCATTCTAAGCCTTCCCTGTGAACAGTGGATGCTACTACCCATTTTAAGAGAAAAAAACAAAGTACACAGCGTGTAATTCCAAATACACGGCGTGTACTTCCCATTTTTATATTGTTCCTTTGGCAGCTTCCCACCAGCGTGGCACTGTTCACCTATTGACATGACTACACGGCGTGTTTGTATGACCACACGGCGTGTTCTATCGCACAGCTGGCCACCACCTTACTATTCACCTGCCGACTGACTACACGGTGTGTAAAGGACCACTACACAGTGTGTAGTCGGTTCCTACACCCTGCATCTCCGGCATGGCCACACGCCCTGTGTACTCATTCCACATGGCCAGAAGTACACGGCATGTGGAAAATTACATGGTGTGTACTTCCAAAATTTGGGATTTTCCCCATTTTCCTTATTTTCTAAAAAATACTTAAGGAAAAGAGAAAAGAAGAAACTTGTACCTCAAAGATAAGAACCGGGTTCTTACAAACTTCCCCCCTTAAAGAAATCCGTCCCCAAATTTCCCTTCCAAGGGTGGTGAAGATATTGATCAGAACAGATCTGGCCACTAAGCACGTACGTCGGTCTCCCGCTCCCAGGTTTCTTCCTGCACTCGGCCATGCTGCCATAGCACCCGTACAAGAGGAACTGACCGGCCTCGGAGAACCTTCGTGCTCCTATCCATGATACGAATCGGATGCTCCTCAAAGGATGCATCCATCTGAAGCTCAACATCCTCTGTCAGAAAGGTGTGAGACAGGTCTAAATGATAGTGACGCAACCGAGATACATGGAAGACGTCGTGCATGGCTCGGTACCACTGCGGTAACTGCAACCGATAGGAAACCAGCCCGAATCTCTCCAGAATCTAAAATGGCCCCAAATACCTCGGTGAAAGTTTACCCTGTATCCTAATCCACCTATGTCCCAGCCTCGGCAAGACATGCAAGAAAGCCTGATTCCTGACCACGAACTCCAATGGTCGTCTGTGGCGATCAGCATAATATTTCTGACGAGATTGCGCGGTAGCCATCCTCTTCTGAATCAACTGGACCTGTTGAGAAGTCTCTTGCATGAGACGTGGTCCCAATAAAGCTGTCTCGCCTGCCTCTAGCCAGCACAAAGTTGATCAGAATGACCTACCATATAAAGCCTCGTAAGGTGTCATCTCGATGGTCGCCTGAAAACTATTGTTATAGGCAAACTCGACTAGGGGTATATGCTTCTCCCAAGAGCCCCCAAAGTCTAGGATGCATTCACGCAGCATGTCCTCAAGAACCTGTATCGTACGCTCTGATTGGTCATCGGTCTGAGGGTGGTATGTTGTTCTCAGAAGCACCTGTGTACCCAGTGCCCTCTGAAAACTCTGCCAGAAATGAGACGTAAAGTGGGTGTCCCTATCTAAAATGATAGAACGAGGGACCCCATGAAGACATATGATCTCACGGATATACAACCTTCTGAGCTCTTCAACACTAAAGGTATCCTTGATCGGAAAAAAGTGAGCTACCTTCATGAGTCTATCCACAATGACCCATATGGCATAATTTCCTCGAGGTAACCTTGGCAAACCAGTCACGAAATCCATCGCGACATCATCCCATTTCCAATCCGGGATAGGTAACTGCTGTAATAGTCCAACTGGTCTCTGGTGCTCCGCCTTCACCTACTGACAGGTGGAACATCTCGTAACAAAACCAGCTACATCTCTCTTCATACCCGACCACCAGTACTGACATCTCAAGTCACGGTACATCTTGGTAACCCCGGTATGAACTGCCCAAGCTAAAGAATGAAACTCCTGCATCAACTCCTCACGTGTATCCCCTAGAACCCATACTCATCCATGGAAATGCAGAACCTCATCATCGCATATCGTCCAATCAGGAGGGGGGTCCTCACTTTCCACCAACTCCCATAGAACTAGGCTTTCATAAACAGATAGTTGTCTCATCCTCACTCTTTCAAAGAGGTTAGAGGTCACAGTTAAAGATGAAAGATAGGTCTACCCCTGATTGTCATTCACCTCCAAATGAATCTCAAAGAACAAGGCCATGAGCTACCACTCACCACTAGCCTCCTGTACAGACCGCGTCTGAGTCTTCCTACTCAGTGCATCAGCCACTTCATTACCTTTACCAGGTGTATAGGAAATCTGAAAATCGAAGAACTGTAGGTATTCGACCCACCTTCACTACCTCAGATTCAAGTCACGCTGAGTAAATATATACTTGAGGCTTTTGTGGTCAGTGAAAACCACAAAATTCACTCCCAAAAGATAATGTCTCCAACAGCGCAACGCATGCACAACAGCAGCCAACTCGAGATCATGCATCGGGTAATTCCTCTCATATAGCCTCAACTGCCAAGAACCGTACGCAACAACTCGATCGCCCTGAATCAACACTGCTCTCATCCCAATACCTGATGCATCACAGTAAACTGTATAGATCTTCCCCTACTCGGGGAGTATCAGGATCGGTGCTGATGTCAACCTTCCTTTTAGGACCTGAAAGGATTTCTCGCAAGCTGTCGACCAAAAGAACTTCATACAATTCTTAGTCAAACCCATTAACGGCGCTGCTAAGCGAGAGAAGTCCTGTGTGATGCATCTGTAGTAACCAGCCAGCCCTAAGAAACTTCGTATCTCAAACACGTTCTTAGGCTGCTCCTAGAAAACTACTACTCTCACCTTCTCTGGGTCTACTACAACTCCTTCCTCTGAGATAATATGACCCAGGAAGTGAATTTGGTCCATCCAAAAGTGGCACTTTGAGATCTTAGCATATAGTCGATGCTCTCTCAGTGTACTCAATACAATCTCAAGATGGGTGGCATGGTCGTGTCAAGTGTGAGAGTACACCAAGATGTCATCCAAAAATACTACCACATAAGAATCAAGATACAAATGGAACACTCAATTCATCAGATCCATAAAAACTGTTGGCACTTTCGTGAGTCCGAACAGCATAACCAAGTAATCGTACAGACCATATCTGCTCCGAAAAGCTGTAAGTGGTATATCTGATGGTCTCACACGCAGCTGATGATATCCGGATCTCAAGTCAATCTTCAAGAACACTCGTGCCCCACCAAGTTGATCAAAATGATCATCAATACTCGGTAAGGGATATCAGTTCTTAACTGTCAACTGGTTCAGCTTCCGATAATCCACATAGAGTCTGAGGGTACTGTCTTCCTTCTTCGCAAAAGGACCGGAGAACCCCATGGAGAATTACTGGGTTGGATGAAACCCTTCTCCAGTAACTCCTCTAACTGCCTCTTGAGCTCCTGCAACTCTGGTGCAGCCATCCTATAAGGAGAAATGGACACCGGTGCTACCCCTGGAACAAGCTCAATAGAGAAATCCACCTCTTGTTCCGGAGGTAGACCTGAAAAGTCATCCAAGAAGATGTCCCTGAAATGATCAACCACTAGAGGGAAATCCATCTGACAAGTCCCCAGATCATCCATATATAAGCTCACAATCTAGGCTGTGACTCCACCTTGTCCACGATGCTCTGGTCCAGCTCAACTCGCCTGAACATCCCATTCTCCCTTGTATAGAAACTCTTCGCCCTCTGGTGATGTGAAACTCACCCAGCGACGATAGCAGTCTATAAAGGCTCGAAAGGGAACCAACCAGTCCATCTCGAGAATGAAATCATAACTCATCATCTCTAAGACATAGAGGTCCCAAAGGAAGTTACACCCACCAACCACTATGGGGAACTCCTTGCACTGACGCAAAACATCCGTTCTAGTACCCAACAGAGTGTCTAGTGTCATAAAATCAGAAGAAGGAGAAACACATAGCCCAAGGATCTCTAAAACGGGCACAGATATGAAACTATGTGTAGCGCCTGTATCGAAAAGTACTGAAGATAAGACATAAGCTACTAGAATAGTACCTCTGAACGTAGAAGGCCCGGGATCCTGCTCCTGCTGGGTCTGTTGCACTGCATATTCCTGCCTAATGTCACGGCCCTGCAACATAGCCTAGCTACCCTAAGTTATCCCACCCTACTGCCTCTGAGATCCTGGTGTCTGGCTACCATGACCATGACCACCATCTCTGTCTGCACACCCTGACGTATTCCCGTTCCCCAACTGGTAAGAATCCACTGGTCCTGCTCCCGCACGTGGAGTCTGCACAGAACCCCTCTCACTAGCCATCAGTGGAAACGCCCTACAAAAGCACTGCAGATGACCCATATTTCCACAATATCAGCACTCCACTGGATCACGTGGACACTACGGTCTCTTGTGCCCCTCTTTACCACATTGGTAGAACCTGATCGGGCCACTTGAAAAAACTGTCTGGCTGGTACTACCACCCTGAGAGAGATTCATCTGTCTCTTCCTCTTGCCAGTAGAAATAGTACTAGTAACTGGTGCTGAACTGCCCTGGACAACACCACTAGATTCCCACTGGTTCCTCTCTATAATCAGTGCCTGATTTACAATAGCATGTACTGAAGGCAACATGAAAACATTCATTAGTGCTCATATGTCATAATGAAGACCATCCTCAAAACGTCTAGCTCTCAACTTCTCATCACCCACCAGCACGGGTGAAAAGCGCTAAAGCTCGGTAAAAAGAGAAGAATAGTCCATCACCGACATAGTGCCCTGTTGTAGATTCATGAACTCTCGAGCTCTATCTGCTCTCAGTGTCTCTAGGAAAAAGACTTCATAGAAGACTGCCTGAAAATATTCCCACGCCATGTCTCTGTGATACTCTGACTGGGTGGTAACATCCCACCACCTCTTGGTGGAATCATGCAGCATATATGTTGTGAGCTTGACACTCTGCCCTGGAAGCGTCTCATGATGCTTTAAAATAGTCTCCATCGACCCCAGCCAAGACTCTGCAACCTGTGGTCCACCATCCTCTGAAAATGTAGGCGGATGCTATAGCTGGAAGATACGCGTCAGCTCGGCCATAGATTTAGCGGCCTGCGGTGGTCCCTGAAAGGTTTGCATGAACCTCATGAAGCCTTCACGGAACTGTGCCTCCGTTCCTGTGTCCGGTATAACAGTTAGCATTGTATCTGGCTCTGCTGGAGGATCCACTTGTAGCCCATGGCCCACCATCTCTGGAGTATAATCATTGTCTTACTCCTGGATAACAACGCGCGAACGTCTAGGCGTCATGACACTAAAAGTTCAAAAACACGCATTAGATTCAATATTTATCAAGACTTAAAGTGAAGGAACCACAAAGGGAACAAGAGGAATATGGCATTTCAAGATTTGCAAAACAAGATTACACGACGTGTACAATTACTACACAGCGTGTAATTGACTTCTCTTCCCCTGCTCGGGTCCTGCCACACGGCAAAGACACACGTCTCCCATTGAACAAAAACTAAAAGGCATGTATAACATCTACATGGTGTGTATGGTGAAATTTTCCAACTACCCGTTTCATTTGTGACATGGTCGACTACTCGGATTGACACTACACGGCGTGTTACACCCGCACATGGCGTGTACACCACTCTGTTTTCTAGCCACATGTCTAAACCACACGGTTTGTCCTCGGACTAGACTACACGGCGTGTCCCAGAGGTACACAGCGTGTTCAAGGAGATATGAAACTGACCTGTGTTGTTAGTTACACGGCCGAGTCCCCAGGTCACACTACACGGCGTGTTCATCACTGACATGGCATGTTCTATACAGGAGTTCACTGACCCGTGTTGTTAGTTACATGGACGAACTCCGGATCAACACTACACGGAGTGTACATTCGGTACATGGTGTGTTTTCCTCAAACATTACCAACCCTCTGTCGCCGCCCACACGTTTTGTGACACGGGAAGAGACTACACGGCGTGTACTCTGGGTACACAGCGTGTACTTAAAAAGTTTATTTTTCTTCCCGAACAGAAGGTCATACACGGCGTGTTTAAAGATACTACACAGTGTGTATACTGGGTTTCTAGATATTATGCCTCAGAAACTTCCCCAGAACCCAGAAAATACCGAAAAACAACACCTAAGTGTCAAATTCAGACCCGTGAGGGCCCATACTCCCCACGAATCAAAGTTTGACATCTTATCTGTGTTATAAAAAAATAAACAGTCAATGAGACACCAAATTCTGGTCAATGAGGGCACATACTCCCCAAGGACTAAAGTTTGGAGTTCATTCTATTAAATAGGCTCAAATAAAATTACCCTATCACACAACAGGTTTTTTATCAAAGCAGCTATCACAATGCATGCTTTACTAGCACAACAACTATCACAACAACATGAAAAATTCTAATGCACCTACATGGCATGGAACTATGCACGGAATGTAATTTCTAGAATGTGCCTATATGATGCATGAGATGGCATACCCTCATCTAATCAGGTTGCAACTAAATAGAACCCATAGATAAAATATAACCAGCACAATCTCAAGTGCATCACCCAATGGTGAAATCAAATCAACTATAAATTGAAAAATCAGTAAAATTGCAATCATGAGGTAAATTGTCTTTTCTCTGTACGTGGGTTAGCTACGCCCAAGCATAACTTATTACCAACTACTGTTCTTCCTATCCCTGACTATGACTCCAAATAGTAATTCAAAGAAAAGAACCTGCCTTTGATTACACTTTATAACGTCCCAGTTCCGGGTGCCACTCAACGGTGCCCCGAACCAAGTTTGCCACGTGACCTCAAGCACATTTCCCCAAATGCCAGAGGCTGCCGACTAGCAGCGAGGGCCCAGGTCTGATAGTGGGGAAACTATGCCTTCATTTTTCAAAGTGTAGCGCAGTAGAATTTAAATAAAACATACAACAACAACGGAAACAATAAACCATACAAAATTGAAATAAACTACAGTAGATATAACCAACCAGTATAAAAATAATGGTTCAACATGCCTCAAATTCTAAGAAAATAGCCGGAACATGTCACACTGCAATACAATACATCACAACTGAAGTACAAGTATAGAAAGCAAAACAGAACAGCCCGCAGCATCAGGAGCCAATGCTCGGTCCCATGCTCTCCTACACCCCAATAGCAATCAAGCACTTGTGTAAGGGCTCTTGCCCTTATCTAGACCTGCATAAATGTAATCTGTTTGGGCCGAAAATCATGGCCCAAACATGGTGTCAGAAATATATCTCAGTAGGCACCCACCAAAGGCTCGTGCCCAACTATGTGTAAACATGCAACAATAGTGTGCAGTAGAAAAATGCAATAAACTAAGAAGTACTCAAAAGTAACTAAATTAATAGTTATATTTCCATTTAATTATTCATTTAATCATTTAATTTAGTAACATTTTGTGCTCAACAGCACCAAGACCTCAGGCCAACCAGAACATTTCCCTCTGGCTAATATAGTAAACCATGCCCTCAGGCTTGCCCTCAGGCTATACAGAATCCAACCCACATGTATTTCCCTCAGGCATAACAGAAATTTCCCTCAAGCGTAGGAAGTTTCTCCCTTAGGCACAGAAGTCAAGCCCTCGGGCATGAAAGGTTTCCCTTAGGAGAAATAGTATCTTTCCCTCCGGCTAATACAATCACGCCCTCAGACTATAGTAAAACACCACCCTCAGGCATAAGTAATCGATCCATTCCCAACATATAAACATGCACTTTACATACAATTCCTCTAAAGGCAAAAGTATTTCATAATTTAAACATGGCATACCCTCGTGTTCCTAGCCAAATAGCTAAATAGAGGAACGCACCCCCAGGATGGTCCTGGATCCAAGCACTGATCCCAAATAGCATTTTAATATCACATTTAATTACCTATACAATTCTAGGTATTAAAATAGCCACGGACTCAGCCACACGACAACCCAAATATGGGTTCTTATCTCAAAAACACACAAAAACGCATGACAGTTGGAAAATAAACACCAAACCACCTACCTTAAACGCCCCTGACCAGTATACTCGAATGACATTCCACGAATCATCCTAGAACGAGGTATATATGAGGTGAAATAAATTTCATTCAACCTTAAATAACTTTACATGAATGAATAATTGTCAAGAACTAATCAAGGAGAAGGAATCTCTTACCCGTGCGGTTCCAGTGAGATCGTCTGAGGCGGAAACGGATTCCCAACGTTTGCTTGGAGGATCTTCGAAGTTTCGGCCATCCACTCCTGCTCTTTCCTTCGTTCCAAGCCTTCCCTATGAACACTAGAGGATACTTCCCATTTTAAGTGAAAAAAACAAAGCACACAGCGTGTACTTCCATGTATATGGCGTGTACTTCCCATTTTTTAAACTGTTCCTCTGGCGGCTTCCTGCCAGTGTGGCACTGTTCACCAGGCAACATGACCACATGGCGTGTCTGTATGAGCACACGGCGTGTTCTGTCGCACAGCTAGCCACCGCCTTACTATTCACCTGCCGACTGAATACACGGCGTGTAAAGGACCACTACACGGTGTGTAGTCGGTTCCTACACCCTTCATCACCGACATGATCACACGCCCTGTGTACTCATTCCCCACGGACAGAATTACATGGTGTGTGGAAAAGTACACGGCGTGTACTTCCAAAATTTGGGATCTTTCCCCATTTTCCTTATTTTCTCAAAAATACTTAAGGAAAAGAGAAAAGAAGAAAATTGTACCTTAAAGATAAGAAACGGGTTCTTACAGAATAATCTAAATCATAACAACTATAATACTTTTATATTTCAATGGGAAACTCTTTACATAATCCATCATATGAAAAAAAATCAACCTCATTCCTCTTATATCCTTCCTAAGGGTTTTCTAGATGAATTTAAATCAAAAAAATATCATTAATATGAAAACAAGGGATAACCCAGGGGAATATGGATTTGCAAATTCCTATCCAAGGATATTTTAGGGCCACTTATCACATTATTTCCTTACACAAGATTGTCTATGGGCATCCAAATTTGGCATGACCTAAAAGGTTTGATGATGAAGGTCTAAACAGGCGCTTCTTTGAAATGAATCTCATAAAAATAAATTTAAAGGGTTTTCTAAAAAAATCACCATTTTAATATAAATCTCATTCTTATTATGTTTTTAACTGTTTCATCATATGTAATCATTTATCTTATCTTATTTTTTCCATTATATATGCATGATTATTATAATTTTGTTTTGTAATCCCTATTTTATCCACCAAACTAATTTGTTCACACCACATTAATGGGTAACTCTTTATCTAGTAATTTTTTTTTGTTACTCATCCAAAAATAGAATATAATTATATTCATATACATTCAAGTTCTTCTCATTCCACTAATTCATAAAAAATATTTGTAGGGAAGAACAATTTTATAGGTTTAGTGTAAGCTCTCACAAAGACAAATAATCTGAAAAAAAAATTTAAGTAGTATATGTAACACTCCAAGATTCCACCGTATTCTACTTTTTAAATAATTTAATATCTTATGCTACACACAACACCAAGTTCGAGCGGACCATAAGCTATCAAACTAGTCATTTTAAAAGTGGTTATGAATAGTATTAACCAAATTTTGAAATTTAAAGATTTTATTTTTCAAAACAGACTTCATTTTTGAATTTGGAACATCTAAATTATCTTAGGATGATTCTTTTTCAATTTTCTAAAAAGTTTCAATTTTTAGGAATAGTGAAAAAAAATTCATTTTTGTTAAAAACCAACTTTTTCGTTTAAATAATTATTTTATTTTAAAAGGATTTTAATGTAAAAATAGGTAAATAATACATATATTAATCAAATATAGTTCATTGGACTCATTTATAATAGAATTAGATATAAAAATTTATTGAACTTTTGAACGTCTCTTTTACATGTCTTCGAGCCACATCAACGGGATTTGCATTAAACATAATTTTACCAGTTTAGTGGATTGAATTTAGAAAAAAGGAAATACAGGGTTTTAATAAGTATAAAAAACTTGATCTAATAGGATAAAAATAATTTTTTTTAATAGTAACTTTTGGATTTTATTTTCCACGATTAAAGGTCAGTAGGGTAATTGAAAGTAAATATATTATTATAATAATAAAATATTACCCTAAAACTTGTCATAATTTCATTATATAAGTTTTATTCAACCATAATAAACTTAGGTCAAAAATATGATCCTTTTAAGACACTTGTGTTAGATTATTAAAATAGTTATATTTTATTTAAAAAATAGTCAAAGATGTCATATTAAAATTTTAATAAAAATATCATTTTTTAATATGAGGTTATATAAGTGATATGGTTAACTATAAATAGTATTTAGAAATATAAAATTTTTATATACATAATGGTAATTTATTTTTAATTTTATGAAATAAATAATTGAATTAAATGGTGACATAATAAGGATTCATAAATTGAATTATTAAAGGAAGAATCAATTAAATGATCATAAAAATATTAAAATAAATATAATATGACTTAATTAATTACATAAACTAATTTTATATATAAAATAAAAATTTTGGTGATAATTTTGAAAGTATTAATTAAGAGTTATCATGTTGGTTTTATATTTCTAAAAATGAAAATATTGAATGGTATCAAAATTGACATAAATGATACTTTAAAATAAATAATATTTAATTAAATGTTATAAAATTCATTAAAATATAAGGTTGGGAAAAATAACTATTATAATGTGAAATAATTTAAAAATGTCCCAATTGGGGTTCCTTTTTCATTTTATAGTAACTATATTAACCCTATATTTTAAAAGGACAAGTAAACATGGTATGAGTTAAACTGTTTAACTAAGGGTTAAATTCAGAAGATAAGGTTAATTTTGTGACCAAAACTTGTCTAAAAAACATTGTATTAGAGGATTTAGACCCACAATCATATTATAATATAAAAAATAATTTCTTATCTCTTTGAAACCGAAAATAAATTTATAATAATTTAATATTTTTGGAGTTTCCAAAAGTGCCCCTCCCCTCTCTTATAAAAGAGTACCTCTCCTTCTCTTATATTCACACCTATAAAGACCTTTTTCTCAGACAAACCCTAACCAATTCTCCACCCAAATTCCCTAAATTTATCCTAGAGGCCTTAATTTTCTCATAAATCCATCCTATAGAGTTATTTTGTTCAAATCAAAAGGAGACGCTCAAAGAAGAGGTAATTGTTTTACCAATACCATTCGATTTATTTTCTTCTTCTACTTACTCCTCCTATGTTGTTTCCATAATAAAGTAATATATACAGTATCATCTACATTATTATATTATATTATTATTATGTTATAACCATATTCTTCTTTTTATACATCTTGTGTATAACAATATCACCATGCATACGTACAACTTAACGTCTCTACGCCGTGGTGTAATTTTGTTTTTCAACAGTACATTATTTGGATAGTGATTATCCACTAAATGAGGCTAATATTCATTGTTAATATTTATAATATTCATGTTATTTATTATTCATAAACACCATTTTAGTGCATTTTACACTTTGAACATCATTTCACATTATGATTGTAATACCTTCTAAAAATGCACTATTATGTGGTACATTTTTTAACATCATTTAAAGTACCCAATGATTTATCTGATTTTAAGGAATGTAATTATCCATATTTTAATTTTATATTTTTTAAACTGTATATAAACTTAAATATGAACATTTTTCATTCAGGGGTCAATGGAGAATTCATAAAGGATGATGGGGATATTTGGAGATGAATGGTAGAAATTCTAGAGAAGGAAGATTGGATACCAGCCCACTGATGAGAATGTGGGGCCCAACATAAAAACCCAATGAAGCCCAAATTTCGTGGGATGATATAAGACATGTAGAGGAACAAATCATTTTGAAGGATCATGTACTAATTCGGCCTCCATTGTGGTCATTAAGGCGGCCCAATTTGAAGATAAAATTCTGGGCTAGATTCTGCGACCCATAACAAATCCTACCAATATGCTCATATATAGAAATAAAAAACTCCAAATCGGCCCAAAGTTTACAGGAGCTTAGGAGAAATCCGGGGATTCATTTTATTCTTCTATGTCCCACTCTGATTCGGCCATATATAAGTTCTTACTATCACATCTTTTTGGTGGAGGAAAGTTGGCTGCCACCTCGGGTCAAGTGTGGAAAAGTCCAAGTTCCACAAGCTTTCCACCACCCTAGGCCTACCATAATCAAGTGGGATGCTTTGTACTATTGGAGGCTCGACCCAAGGCTTCCAAAATACCTATTTAAGGCAGTGGTGGTGGATAATTTTATCATCTTTGGTGCTTTGTTCAATTGTAATGTTATGCTGCGATTTTGTTGTCTCAAGTTTGTCTTTCACATGTAAGTTGTTCAATTCACATTAGTTTCTTAATAAACGCTCTTCTTTTCCTCTTATTCTGTTATTATTCATATCAATTTGATACCGCTGGTTCAAGTTGTGAATTTATTCACACCAAACCTTGTGAAATAATTCACACAACGGTGGAGTGATCATTTTCTTTTCATTGTTTTTTTACTTCTCCATTTCCTCCTTCATGAGTCTACTTCCCGCTTCCATTAAAATCATAGCATCAATGGAGGGATAACCCACTTATGGGTTAATCCAAGGGAGTATAAAGGGGTTTGATTGGATATTATTTATCACCCCATTAATGTATAATCACTTCTTTAATTGAGATTTTTATTTGATGATTTTTAAACTCCATCGTCCTTGTTGAATTTAAGGCCACACACTTCAAGTGCGAATACAAACCTTTACCTTGAAGTGCTAAAAAAATTTGATCCTTCAAGTGTATAGGTGATTAGTATTAAAGGGTTTAGGCATTAAACTAGTAAGTGATGATGTTGTTTTATCTTCTTAAATGAACCCATGTCAAATCTAAGAAATTGAAATCATTGAAAAGGAAATACGTCCAATCCACCCCAAGTGATAACCTAGGATCAACTCACTCTTTTAAATTGAATTCACTTAAGTATCTTAGAGTTCATTTAAAACCCATATAAAATCATCCCAAAGTAGGACACTTCATATCCAAAAACAATACAAAGAATGTACAAGTCTGTAGGTTTCTTCTTAGGTATCTGAGGATTCGATAACTGAAGCTAAACTATAAGAACTGTTCTACCTTCATCTCTTGGGTGAATTTGAGCGTGAATCAAATTTTGGAACCATTTTCGGGGACCTAAGTATGTTATCTTATACACAATCATCCTTTTTTTCATCCTAATTCTCTTTTCTCACCCCTCACTCCTATGGAAGTTAATTTTGAACAAGTCCAAACATGGGAAACCTATCCCTACATTGATCACCCAACCCCATGTATGATGTACAATGACCATCCTAATTCCTACTTGTGGGATAATCAACAACCTACTGAACCACAATGTTTTTATTCATATGATCCAAAATACATTCAAACCTATTATGATTTCCAATCCCAACAAGGCCAATTGGAATATCCTCTTGTTGAATTCCAACAACTTAATTATCCTCTTGGAATAGACCATCTGTCCCAACACCTTGACCATCTTGATCCACATCCATTAATTGAGAAATTTTTTCAAAAAATGGATATAATTACTTCATAAGTTTCATCCATGAGAAAAGAACTAAAAAGCATTGAAACAGTTATGGAACCCATTCCCAATCAGGTTGTCCATTCCTCATCATTCATAGAGGAATCTTGTTACACACAAACATCTTATGAAAATGCTAATGAAATTTAATTTGAACCTAGGATACCTGAAGGGAATGAAGTAATTGTTGAAGGGTCATTAAATCAAGATGAAGTTTATTTTTGGGATTCAAAAGAGGAGAATTTGACATCATGGATTGAGTATCCTAATTATAACCCCATTGATGATTTTTCAAAAACACCAATCAGTGAAAAATTGGTAGAAATCACAAACTTTGAGCCCATGCCCATTCTTAACACTGATCTTATAAATTTGGTGGTTGAATATTATATTCAAAAGGAACCAATTTTGTTGAGAAATTTTGAAAATGAAACTGAGTTTGATTCAAAGTGAAATCCTATGTCTGAATTTCCTATCCAAACCTAGCTCAAAATTAGTGTTCTTCCTTCATCTCTCAAGTATCCCTTCATAGTGTATAACCATGAACTTTCTAATGGAATTCATTCTTCTCTTGAAACCAAAAAAGTTGGAATGATCATTGATGTCTTTGGAAAGACTACAGAGGAATCTAGATCAACCATTTCTAATATTCATTGGATTTTACCACTCATTTTAGAACATAGGTTTGTGCATGAAAAAATTGTAAAAATAGAATGAATCTCAACCTTGTAGAAGTGGTGAAACATGGGGTCCTTAAAATTTTGAAAGTTGTTATTGGATATGTTGGGGGGTTCAAGTCGATCTAGCGACATTAAACCAAGCGTTTCATGTGAGGCAACCCATGGTATTCATGTTTTCAATCTTTTTGGAATAATTTTTTTATTAATCGTTTTGATATTTAAAAAAATATTCTCTTGATATGTTCTTCTATTATTAGTATGTATGGGTATGAAAGGGGAGCACCATATTCATCTGTGTCACATGGTGTGATCCTTGAGTAATACCTTACCCAGAAATTTAAAAAGAAGACAATGTATCATCAGTTCATTTTATTTTTATGTGTTTGTAGGTTAAAATAAAAATACAAAAAATGA
This sequence comes from Viscum album, assembly GCA_963277665.1. NCBI lineage: Eukaryota > Viridiplantae > Streptophyta > Magnoliopsida > Santalales > Viscaceae > Viscum > Viscum album. Next base: position 1,014,004,174 of record OY728120.1, on the reverse strand, counting down.
AAATAAAAATATAATAATAATAATAAGGTCCACATCGTAGGTCGTGGGGAAAACCCCGTCCCAACCGGAGAATCCGTGGGGATTCGAACCCGGGACCGAAGGGAGACAGGGGCGCGTGCTTACCACTGACCTACGACTTTTTGTGCTTCCTTATTACATAATTTTTATATATATAATTATATTTTACATTCTTTATTATATAAATATATATATATAGTTTTTTTTTTGTTTTTTTTGTTTTTTTTTTCACTAGGGAATTCTCAGAGTGACATGAAGATCAAGGGATTAAAAGGGAGCAGCAATAATTTCAACTTCAACCACCAGGTGACTTCATTCCATGATCCTCATTTTCAATTTCCTTTTTGAACTTTCATTATCTACCTCAACCCCCTTCTAAATTTTCTTTTCTTTAAACACTGGGGACAGTGTTATTTTACGTTGGGGGGTAAGATAAAATAAAAAATGCTTTTATGTCAAAAAAATGATTGATTTGAAAAAAAAATGTGTAAATGGAAGGAAAAATTCCTTTAACTTTGAACGTGGTAATACACATTGCACACTTTGAAACTGAATATTAAATAATTTAGCATGCCCTAATTCTGATTTTAATCATTGTATAATTTCATGAGAATAGATTTTGGAAAGTGTGGTTGTCCAATGTGATATTTCATTGTTTATATTTTCATCCAAATAAAAAAAAGATCACAATGCACATCCTTTGGATAGTGTGGTATTAGTTTAGTTCATGGGGTCCCCCAAATAAATAGCATAGGTTTGATGATCATTTTAGTTTTAATATGAGTATTCAATAAAAAAAATAAAAAATAATAATAAATTTGCACGTAGAGCAATGAAATGACCAAATGCGTGGCTTTCGGCACTTGGGGATCGTGACTCCAAAGTTGTGTGGCCCAGAGTTCGTAATTTTATCTCTATTTTTGGTAATTTGAATTTTTTTGACTGAGTTAACTCGATATGATGACTGAGTACGTGGGTATCACTTGGTTCCCTAAGGTCTTTGAGCCTCAAATTCATCAGCAAAGTCTCGCTACAGGGTTTGACTCTTTTGAGTGCAATTTCAATTACCATGGAAAAATTGAAAAAACTAAAAAAAATTGAATACTCATCTTAATATTGAAATGTGATTCCACCTAGAGCTTCCATCATTTCCCCCTTGAATAAATATTAACCCCCTTGTCTATTGTGATTCCCAACACATCCTTATACTTAATTGATATTCGATGAAATATGGCAATGAATTTGAACAAAAGAATGGGCTTGGGATTGGGATCTACTTATGAAACTATCTTGTATTAAATTATTTTTATGGGTTTAATGATTTTTTGGTATAAGGTTTTTTGGTGATCATTGTGTATTAAATTGTTTTTGGAAAGGGGAATTCGAATTTCAGATTGTTGAGATATATTTTGCTCAGGACTAGAAAAACTCAAGTTGGGGGGTGTGATTATCCACTAAATGAGGCTAATATTCATTGTTAATATTTATAATATTCATGGTCTTTATTATTCATAAACACCATTTTAGTGCATTTTACACTTTGAACATCATTTCACATTATGATTGTAATACCTTCTAAAAATGCACTATTATGTGGTACATTTTTTAACATCATTTAAAGTACCCAATGATTTATATGATTTTGAGGAATGTAATTATACATATTTTAATATGATATTTTGGAAACTGTATCTACACTTAAATATGAACATTTTTCATTCAGGGATCAATGGAGGATTCATAAACGATGATGGAGATATTTGGAGATGAATGGAAGCAATTCTAGAGAAGGAAGATTGGACACCATCCCACTGATTAGAATGTGGGGCCCAATATACAAACCCAATGAATCCAAAATTTCGTGGGATGCTATAATAAATGTAGAGGAACAAATCATTCTTCAATATCCAGTGCTAATTCGGCATCCATGGTGGTCATTAAGGCATCCCAATTTGAAGATAAAATTCGGGGCCAGATTCTTCGGCCCAGAACAAATCCTACCAATATGATCATATCTTGGAATCCAAAACTCGAAATGGGCCCAAATTTTACAGCCGGTTAGGAGAAATCTGGGGATCCATTTTCTTTTGCTACGTCCCACTCTTATTTAGCCATATAGAAGGTCTTACAAGCGCGTCTGTTCGGTGGATGAAAGTAGGATTCCACCTTGGGCCAAGTGTGGAAAAGTCCAAGTTCCAAAAGCTTTCCACCACCCTAGGCATACCATAATCAAGTGGAATGCTTTGTACTATTAGAGGATCAACCCAAGGCTTCCAAAATTACTATTTAAGTCATTGGTGGTGGAGGAGTTTATCATATTTGGTGCTTTTTTCAATTGTAATGTTATGCTACGATTTTGTTGTCTCAAGTTTGTCTTTCACATGTAAGTTGTTCAATTCACATTAGTTTCTTAATAAAATCTCTTCTTTTCCTATTATTATATTGTTATTAATATCACTTTGATACCGTTGGTTCAAGGTGTGAATTTATTCACACCAAACCTTGTGAAATTATTCACACAACGGTGGAGTGATCATTTTCTTTTCATTGTTTTTTTTACTTCTCCATTTCCTCCCTCATAAGTCTACTTCCTGCTTCCATTGAAACCATAGCATCAATAGAGGGCTAACCCACTTATGGGTTGATCAAAGGGAGTATCAAGGGGCTGTATTGGATGTTATTTATCACCCCATTAATGTATAATCACTTCTTTAATTGAGATTTTTATTTTATGATTTTTAAACTCAATCGTCCTTGTTGAATTTAAGGCCACACACTTCAAGTGCTAATATGAACCTTTACCTTGAAGTGCTCAAAACTTTGATCCTTCAAGTGTATAGGTGATTAGTATTAAAGGTTTTAGGAATTAAAACAGTAAGTGATGATGTTGTTTTATCTTCTTAAATGAACCCATCTCAAATATAAGAAATTGAAATCATTGAAAAGGAAATACGTTCAATCCACACCAAGTGATAACCTAGGATAAACTCACTCTTTTAAATTGAATTCACTTAAGTATCTTAGAGTTAATTTAAAACCAATCTAAAACCAGCCCAAATTTGGCCACTTCATAGCCAAAAAACAATCCATAAAATGTACTTGTCTGTAGGTTACTTCTTAGGTCTCTGAGGATTCGATAACCCAAGCTAGACTACAAGGACCGTTCTACCTTCATCTCTTGGGTAAGTTTGACTGTGAATCAGATGGGTATAATGATAAGTATAATGGATATAAATAATTAATGTAACATTATAATGATTCAGAATAATTAATATACCATCCAATTCCATACTATTTTACTATCAGGGGAATAATATCGTCGCTCGTGAGTATGTACGGTCTATCGTCTCCACAACGCGATGAGATTCATTATCCACATTAACCATTCATGAATGATTATAAAATTTATATGATGAAAGAAATAATTATTATAAAATTTATATAATTATGTATATGAATAAAATACATCTTTTTCATAAAAAATATGTCTTACACAACGAAATATGCATTGGAAAATGAAGCAGCTAACACTCGAAAGAATGGTAATACTAAAATGTTATTAAAAAAATGATATAATAGGGTCATATATTATATCATAAATAAGAATATGGTTTTGGTATAATTTAATAACATGTTATAACCATTATATAGTAGGTTAATGCACCCTCAACTGTAACACCCCTTGTTTTTCTAAAAATAAATAGAAATGCATGGGTCTTTGTTTTAAATAGATATTATTAATTAGCCTTTAAAACATAACTTTTCTACTTCTATGTTCTGAATTTCAAGAAACTGTCATCTACATTTGTGTTTAGTATGTTATTTGGAGTCTATTGGAACCAACTTTTTTTTTAGTGAATAGTAACATACCCTTATGAATAGTAATATGAATAGTGATGTGACCCTAATGAATAGTAAATTTTATTATTATTTTATTTTATTAAGGTTTTAAGATAATAGCATATAGGTTAAGTTTTCATTGTGATATAGAAGTAGTTACAGAATTAGAATTGTTAATTTTTGAATTAAGTATGATTTTATTTAAAAATTAAATTAATAATATTTAGAAAATTATTTTTAAAAAATGGACCTAATTTTTGAAATCTACACGTTGATAAATGGTTAGGGTAAATTTTGGGAATTTTTCTGCAACAGTTGATTTTTCAGTGAATAGTAAAAAATACAGTTTTTAGTTTCAGTGTGTTAATGACATAATTAATGATATAATAATGATGTCATAAATATATTATACTTGTTTATAGTTAAATAATATGTGAGGTGTCACAAGTGGCTTATATCATGGGAAAATACCATGGGAAAGCCCATGGTTTTGTAAATACCACTCATAAGGTGTCCCTTGAAAATTATTAAAATAATCCCTCACTTTTCCTATAAATACCAAATCTTCCCTTCATTGAATTCATTACCAATTCTATATCAATGAATATATGGCCTCCTTGACTTCATATTAGTCCTCCCAAGTTTTCCTCAAGCCCCAAAGGTCCCAACCATCAAGTTCTAAGGGTTACTCTATAAGGTAAGAAAATTCTCAATTTCTTTCCTTTTCCTTTCAAATTCTCTTTTATGTGGTATAATTTTCATGTTTTCATACCATGTTCTTATTTCCTTATTATTATTTATCTTCTATATATTATTATTCATTTCTGGATGGGTGAACCTTGTCCCCTCTCTTTTTAATATTTTCTAAAACCATGTTGTGTAGTCGTTAGGCTGCCGAATTTTTGTAAGAGATTTCTAACTTTTTCTTTTATTTTGAGTTCCTTACTTATTATTTCTTAATATATCTTTACCCAAGAGGCGTGAAATCTCCATAAATCATGTATACTATTGATTTTATCATGTTTATTAAAAACTACTCATCATTATTCTTATCCTCTCCCACTTATTTAAAGAATAAAAACATTGTCTGTTTGTGTCGAATTATCGACATCGTGGACGATGTGATTTCAATTTCCATTAATTCTTTCAAGTCTGGTCATGAAACCATTTATATGGTTGAAACAGGTTATAATATATGTTTTATGACTCACCCATGGTTCTGTAATTCTATTTTACTAAGGGTTATAATTTATAAGACAAAATGAGGTTGTTATTTTCAAAGAACCACTAAAAGGATCTAAACGAACATCATTAATATTCTAACTTATGAATCATCCTCATGTAATAATTAAAAATGATAAATGGAATAATTTATGTTAATAGTTATATAAAAATACTACTCCATTCCAATTCTGTATTTTTACTTCCAATCGACAAGAATGTCCACCTTGAACCAATCATATAAATCATGTAAAGAATTTAACCAAAAACAGTGCAAGGGGGAAAATACTGACAATTAAGGGTGAAAAGATGTTATAAAATGATCATATAAGATGTTATAAACATGAACATGTTTCTATAAAATATTAATAACACTCTTTTAACCATTATACTGGAGGTTTAAACAATTTCGAAGTAAGAAAAACCCGAGGTAAGGGAATTCTTAACCCAGATTCCATTCTTTGGGTTAACCTTCTACTTCATTATTTATTATCTATTTAAATTGTTTTTGTGATGGCTTATGTTTATATTATGTTTTATTATGTTTATTTATAGTATATATACATACTCCATCTACTCTACTAATTCTCTCTTCTATTGTATGATATTTATAAGGGGATTTTCTTTAGAAATCCTCTTTTTAAATTTGGTTTTACGAAATTCCAAAGCAATGTTTTTATGAAATTATTCATGTTGTATGATTATGTTTTGGTTATTCGGAAATTATTTATGATGATGGGTGGGACCTATATCTCCCTACAATAAATTGGGTATGATTAAGTTGGAGGTCGACTGTATGGTTACTCCAAGTGTAACTGTGATGGTTACAGAAAGTAAGGTAACTGTAAGGGTTACAAATTATAAGGCATCCAAGAATGGTTGCAAGATTATTTAAGTAATGCCCCAAGATACCTTTATGATTATATTTATGTTCTCATGTTTTCTTTGGTCTTTTTGTAAATCTCATGTTACACAAAGTAATTATATATGGGTGACAATCATGTCTTTTGAAAATGTTTTCATATGTTACGAGTATTCATGGACTGGTGTGCTATTTCCTTCTTTTTCATCCCTTACTAAGATTTTGTTCTCATATCAAGTTTTTAAATGATTTTTCACAGGTTAATGGATGTTTAATATAGGTAATGAAGACACGTTAAATGTTGAAGAATTTTCAAGGAGTCTTGTTTTAAGTTTTAATGTTTTATAATTTGAAAAAAATGGAAACTCTTATTATGGTATCCACTCTGTAAAAGTGTAATGTTATGAATGTTTTGTCCTAATTCTATAAATATATAAACTTAAAAATATCCTCAATGAAAAAGGAAGTTTTTTCTTGACTAAATTAAAGATTAGGTATGTAACAAGGTCAGGTCTTTATATCAACTAAAGGAAAGTATAAGGTAAGGGTTAATTTCACAACCTCATTATTACCCGATGTTGTTTATACGTAAGTATCTACTAGGATATATTTATCATCCACGTCCATGTTTCTCATAATGTATTTCAAAATATTATTGAATTTTTTTTATAGATATTTGTACCCATGTTTTATTTTTTATAAAATGTTTTTAAAGGAATCTTTCCATCATTTTCCAAATGAGGTACTTTATTACCTTTTCGACATGTAAAAGAAAGAATGTTTATTTAACTTATAGGATGCAAGTGGATATTTTATATTGTTATTAAACCTTATCATTTTGAATATTTCCTTAAAATATTATAAGCTTATTTTCAAAAGAAATATTTTATTTTATAATTGTACGGATTTTAAATGATTTTAAAGTAAGAAGGGATATTCCTCTCAAAGAGTTTTAATGATTTTATTTTCATCTATGTCAATATCCTTTGTTGGATGTTATGATTAATTGAGGTTGATTTATTATGATAAAATATTCCATATTGTATTGAAGGGTATATGGTATATTTTATTGTGGATTTTCTATTTTGATACCATTTATGATTTATGGTTAAAATATTAACATTACGCATGCTTGTTTTAATATGAATGTTTTTGTTATGTTTTACCCCTTTCATATAAAGAATGCATTGGAATTAGTAAGTGATGGGTGGGGCCCTCTATAGCCCATCGATGCATTAGTAGGTATCATGAGACAAACTAGTGTCTTTCCACGAGGCCTTGATGGTATTTTTATTTATTTTCTTTGCATGAGGCCTTGACTATATGGTTATGATGTATGGTATTATGTATTTCCTCATTATGTGATTAGTTATTGATATTACATGTTATTATTCAACTAGTAGAATATCCATGTGAATGTTTAAATGGAATTATTTGATTTATTATTTCAAAATTATGTATAATATTATGTTTAAAAGGATTATGATTCATTTTTATACCTTTGCTTAAAAGTTTATACATATTTATATTAGCTTCTGATATATTTTTTACCCTTACTGAGCATCTAATCTCACCCCATTATTTTTTCATTTTTTTCCCAAGATGTGAAGATGTATATTATGACTGGCCTGCAGAGATAGTCTAAGGAATATGTGTGTTTTCAAAGGAGATACTATGTTGTTTTTCATTTCAGGATGTAATGTAAAACTTATGTTTGTATCTAGTTTTTACAAGGCAAATAAATTGATTAGTCCTTCAGGATTTGATTTATTGTGATCATGACAATATGATAAAATAAGGCCCCAACTCTAGGAAACTACGGTAGAGATTTTATAGTTGGTATCAAAGAAATTTTAGTACAAACCTTGGAATCTATATTTAGAAAAACCTTAATTAGGTAACATTACCCTAAGATAGAATTTTAGGATACGTATATAAGAAAATCCTAGAATTTTGGTAAAATATAGATTGTGTGGGTATTCCAATAAAATAAATCTCTATCGAGATACTAAAATTGGAAGTGGTTCTAGTATAGTTGTACTTAGGACTAATAACTCTGACAAGGTGTTCCGAGCCTGACTTGGGGTAACCTAGTACACAACAAATGGTCTTACTATGCACCTAGTTTGACACTCCTGGGGGATATGCTTATTACAATTCACATTTTCTTTTCAAACCATTATGAAGGATTTAAAATTAAAAATATCCCCAAATAAACCATGTTTATTATTATGAGACTGGATATGCATAAAATTTTCAATTTTTGTTACATATTTTAACATTATGCATTATGATTCATATCTTAATCTAGTGAATTCCACTGTTTAGAAATGGAACCTAGTGGAAGGAATGGAAACCGTATCAACACACATAATCCATGTCGGTATTTCCCTCTTATGATATATAATGATATTGGAGCTGGTGATACAACTAGTGTTGAACAACTTATAACTATACTAAGATCGCTGACTCAGGTTATGAATAATAACCTTACCTTTATGGAGAAGCCTGATCCATAATGTGGAGGGTCAATGTTAGAACACTTCATGAGGAAACAAACCCCAACATTCAATGGGACTACAAATCCTTTTTAGTTGAGTATTGGATAAGTTCATTATAGAAAGTATTTCTTTTATTGGGGAGTAACGAAAGGGAAAAGTTGTTATGGTAGTCTATCATATATTATGAGATGTAGATAAATTGTGGTCATTAATTCAAAACATTAAAGAGTTTAAAGAGATATAAAATATGGAATGGATGGAATTTAAAGAACTCTTCCTAGAAAAATATTTTCCTCATGATCTACAAGAGGATATAAAGAGTAAATATCTTAGTTTGAGGTATAAGGAGTATGATAATGTTGCAAAGTGTGAAGTTAACTTCACAATATTATCAATTCATGTGGCTGAATACATATATAACCCAAGAAGTAAGATTGGTCAATTATTTTAAGGGTTAAAACATTCCCCTGATGGGCATTGGTATCATATTCTTTCTCATCATATTAATATATAGTCGAGTGTTCTATCAATACATAAAAGGAATTATTTAAGCCTTATGACTATAAAGGAAAGAAAGAGAAGAAGAGGGTCACTGAGCACTTTGGAAAAGTAAATAATGGGAAGAATATAAAATATGACATTCCACCCTCAAGTAGTTGTGGGAAAAAACAACCTGGTACTTGCCTAAAAGGGATGAGAGTTTGTTAATATTCTACAAAAAAAGGTCACCAAGCTCATGATTTCAAGGGTAAGAAAGAAGATACCAATGTCAATGCTATAATTTTAAATAGATGGGACATTATGAAAATTATTTTCCTCACCATCAAAGAACATTTTCCCTATAAAATGGAAAGGGATCAAGGCTAAGCTTTTTCAATCACAACAGTTGATGCTGAAGTTCCTAATGATGTGGTGGAAGGTACTTTAATTATATCCTCAAATTTATCTAAAGATTTATTTGATTATGGATCATCACATTCATTTATATCTTCCCAGGTTTATTTAAAGATTAGACATTTCCAATTAACACTGATAAGGGAGTTATCAGTCAAAACCCCTAAATTAAGTCTCATTGCAACAAAGATGCGTCAAGTAGTTCCCTTTATGGAATAAAACTTTTCTTTATCTACTGACATTATTATCATACATATGGTAAACTTCGATATAATCCTTGGTATGTACTAGCTATCAAAACATGATGCAAAAAATTATTTCAAGAAGAAGGAAGTTGTGATTTTTTATGAACATCTAGAATCCATTGTCCTTAGATAAAAAGCTTCATCACCTAATTATTATTAAAACACAACTCCAGTAGCTTTACTGAATGATATTCAAAGGTAGGAAGAGGAAATAACATCTTGGGATGAAGAAAGAAATATTCAAATTGAGTATGTACCAATTATATGTGAATATATTGACGTATTTACAGAGTATTTACTTAGATATCCTCTAGATCATAAATTTGAGTTTACTATTGATTTAATTCTTGATTCAAGGCCAACATAAAAAACTTCCTATAGAATGGCCACTATGGAATTCGTATAGATGAATAAAAAACTATGGGATTTTATTAGTAAGGGATTTATTCACCCTAGTGTTTCTCCATGGGAATCCCAATTTCTTATTGTTAAGAAGAAAGTTGGATCAATGAGGTAGTGCATTGACTATAGAGAAATAAATCTTATTACCATAAATAACAATTATTATCTACCTCTCATTGATGATTTATTTGGTAAAAATTCATGGAGCTCAATATTTTTTTAAGATTGACGTTTGTTTTTGATTTCATCAACTCTATGTAAAAAAGGAAGATATTATTAAGATAGCACTAAGAATGAGGTGTGGTGATTAAAATTTTACAGTAATGAAATTTTGAATGACTAATGCACCCTCTGTTTTCATGGATCTAATAAAAAAATTGTTCAAAGAATATGTTGATTTTTTGGTCGTAGTATTTTTTGATTATATCTTGGTTTACTCAAAAATCTATGAAGACCATGAGAACCACTTGAGTATTCTTTTGAAGACTCTTAGAAAAAATGAACTATAGGGGAAGTTTAGAAAGTGTGAATTTTGGATTCAAGAAATTTATTTTCTTGGCCATATTGTCTCCAAATATGGAATCTTTGTTGATCCTACCAAAAAAATTCAACCCGAGAATGGTCAGTACCGATGAGTATAACTGAGGTATGCAATTTTATTGGTTTAGCAGGTTACTATCAGTGTTTCATCCAGAATTTTTCCCAATTAGAAAAATCATTAACCAAGACCACACATAAAGGGGTTAAATTCATTTGGACAAAAGAGTGTGAAGAATTTTTTGAAGAATTGAAGAGAAGATTAGTCAATGATCCTACAGTGACTTTACCATCTGGGAATGATGGGTTTGTGATTTATACTGATGCATCAAAGAAAGGACTTGGTTGTGTCCTTATGAAAAATGATGGGTTTATTTCTTATGAATCAAGGCAATTAAAAATTCATGAACAAAACTATCCAACTCATGATCTAGAGTTAGTAGCAGTAATATTTTCTTTAAATATATCGAGATAATATATCTACGGTGAAAGATTTGTGATATATACTGATCACAAGAGTTTGAAATATATTTTCTCATGGAAAGAACTCAACATGAGACTAAGGAGATGACTTGAGATACTCAAGGATTATGATTTAACAATACACTACCACCTAGTGAAGGAAAATAAGGTCAAATATTCTTTAATAAGAAAGGATCATGGAGTAATAAAAAAATGAGAGTTGAAATGGATCCTATGTTCATGGATCTCGTAAAGATGGATATGAGAATTATCATGGAAGTTGAAACATCACTACTTTTTCAAATGGTTGCCAAATGATATTTACTATAAATAATAAAAAGTTCTTAGTCTAATGATAAGGAGTTTCAAAAGAAAATTAAAACTATGAATGATAGGAGACTTATTGACTACATATTTGAAGGTGGTATTTTGAATTTTGGGAAGAGGATTTGTGTTCCGGCTATAACTGATCTAAATAAGGAATTATTGGATCATGATCATAGCTCAAATTTCTCTATAAACCTTGGTGGAACTAATATGTATAGAGATTTGAAGTAACATTTTTGGCGGGACAATATAAAGAGGTAGATATCTAATTATGTGATGAGATGTTTGGTTTGTCAACCGGTGAAGGCTAGAAGACAACATCCTTGTGGAGTCATGAAACCTCTTCTTGCACTTGTGTGTAAATGGGATGATATTACGATAGAGTTTTTCATGGGGTTACCAAAGACTCCTAAAATAACTGATGTGATATGGGTTATTATTGATCACCTTACCAAATCTGCACATTTTTTTTCTATAAGAGAGGATTTACAACTTGAATGTTTAGCAAGACTATATATTAATGAAGTTTTTAGACTTCATGGTGTACCCATATCGATTTTTTCTGATCATGATACATATTTTACATCACAACTCTATAAAATTATTCAGAAGACATTTGATATTGATCTTTATTTGAGCACTATCTACCACCCTCAAACTAATGGAAAATCATAAAGGACTATTCAAATTTTAGAAGACATGTTGAGATCTTTCTCACCTGACTTTCAAGTTATGTGTGATCAATATTTACCTATAGTATAATTTTCTTATAACAATATCTTCAATTCATGTATTCATATGTCACCATATGAAGCGTTATATGGAAAGATATGTTGTACACTGACTTGTTGGGATGATGTTGATGAAAGAAAACTTGTAGTCTCAAAACTTTTTGAGGAAACAATGGAAAAGGTAAATACTATTTATACCAATATCAAAATAGTTAAAAATAAGAAAAATATCTATGCAGATAACTAAATGAAGGATTGTGAATTTCAAGTGGGATATCACATTTTCTTGAAGGTATCTCCATGTAAGGGTGTTATACGATTTGGTAAGAAGGGTAAATTAAGTCCTGGGTGCATTAGACCTTTTGAAATTTTAGAACAAATTTTAGTTGTAGCTTATAGTTTCAAAATCTCTCCAAGTCTCTCCAAAGTTTAGGATGTGTTCCATGTATCATTGTTAACTAAATACATGCTAGAACCAACACATGTACTCACCTATGAAGAAATTGAACTAGAACCCAATCTATCTTATTGTGAATTGACTATCAAGATTCTTAACATTAGATAACAAGTGTTGAGAAAATGGGTGACTCATTTGGTAAATTTTCTTTAGAGAAACCATAAAATGGAAGAGGCGACATGGGAACCTGAGGAACGTATGATAAAGAACCACCTGAATCCTTTTATGAAGTGATATTCTTGAAATTTCTAGGACAAAATTATTTGAAAGAGTGAAGAATGTAACACCTAAATCTTCTATGGTATACTTATTTTTAAATAATTCAATAGATTGCGATGTACACTACACTGATTTCAAGAGCACCATGACCTATAAAACTAGCCATTTAAAAAGAAATTATGAATAGTATTAACCAAATTATGAATTTTATAAATTTTATTTTTCAAATTACAATTAATTATTTAATTAGAAACATAGAAATTATCTTAGATTGAATTTTTTTTATTTTTCTGAAAAGTTTCAATTTTTGATGAATAGTGAAAAATACTCCATTATTGTTAAAAACTGGTTTTTTCATTTAAATATTTATTTTACTATAAATGTATTTTAAAGTTATAATAGTTAAATAATACATATATTAATCCAATATAGTACATTGGAATGATTTTCTAAGAGATTTAGATATAAAATTTTATTGAACTTCTGAACATCTCTTTTACCAGCCTTCTGACCACATCAATGAGATCTGCATTAAACAAAATTTTACACCTTATGTGAATTGAATTTAAAAAAAATGGAAATAAGCGTTTGTAATAAGTATGAAAATTTTCATCTAGCGGGATCAAAATAATTTTTGGTGGATGGTAACATTAGGATTTTATTTACCATAGTTAAAGGTAAATAGGGTAATTAAAGGTAAAAATAATATTATAATATAATATAATATTACCCTAACACTTGTACTAATTTCATTGGATATGTGTTTCTTTACCATAATCAGCCTTAGGTCAAAAATATGATCATTTTAATCCACCTATGTTAGATTAGGACATTGGTTATATTTTATTTAAAGAAGAGTAAAAAATGTCATATTCAAATTTTAATTATATCATTTTTTAATAATTGGTTATATAAGTGATATGGTCAACTATAAATGGTATTTATAAATATAAAATTTTTATTTACATAATGGTGATTTGTTTGTAATTTTAGGAAATAAATAATTAATTTAAATGGTGATAAAATAATGATGTGGAAATTGAATTATTAAAGGAAGAATCAATTAAATGATATTAAAAATATTAAAATAAATATAAAATGAATTAACTAATTAAATACATTAATTTTATAAGTGAAATATTATAATTATTTTTTTGAAGTTATCATGCTGGTTTGAAATATTAAAAAATGAAAATATTCAATGGTATCAAAATTGACCTAAATGATAATTTAAATAAAATAATATTTAATTAAATTCTATAAAATTAATAAAAATATCAGGTTCATAAAAATAACTAGTATAAAGTTAAATATATCATAAATGATCCAATTTTTTTATGCTAGTTATTTTATAGTAACTATATTAACCCTATATTATAAAAGTACAAATAAACATGGTAATAGTTAAACTATTTAACTAAGGGTTAAATCCAAAAGATAATGTTAATTTTGTGGCCTAAACTCATCTAAAAGTTATTGGATGAAATTATTGAGACCCATAATCATATTATACTCTAAATAACTAACTTTTGAGCTATTTGAAACTGAAAATAAATTTATCATAATTTAATAGTTTCGGAGTCTCCAAAAGTGCCCCTCCCTTCTCTTATAAAAGAGAGCATATCCTTATATTTTATTCACACCTATAAATCCATTTGGATTGTCCAAACCCTAAAACATTATCCTTAAAAATTCAATTAATTCATCCTAGAGTCCATACTTTGGGAATAATTTTATCCTAAGGAGTCCTTTTTGTGAAAATCAAAAGGAGACTCTCAAAGAAGAGGTAATTGTTTTACCAATTCCATTCAATTTCTTTCATTCTTCTACTTCCTACTCTTTTGTTGTTTTCATACTAAAGTAATAAATAATGTATCATATACATTTTGATATGTTATTATGATTATGGGACAACCATATTCTTCCATTTATCCATCATACGAATAATAATATCAGCATGCGTGTGTACGTACGGCTTACCGTCTCCACACCATGGTGTAATTTGTTATTCAACACTACCTTATTTGGATGAAAATAATGATTAGTATAATGGATATAAATCATGAATATAACATGATAATTATTCTTCATAATTAATAAACCATCCAATTCCATACCATTTAACCCTCAAGGGAATGATATCGTCGCTCTGGTGTACGTACAGCCTACCCTCTCCACGACGTGGTGAGATTCATTCTCCACGTTAACAATTAAAGAATTATTATAAATGTTATATGATGAGTAAAAATAATTATTATGAACTTTATATCGTTATGTATATGAATAAAATTCATTCTATACATAACAAAAATGACTTACACAACAAAACTTGCATAGGAAAACAAAGCAGTTAACACTCAAAATAATGGTAATACTGAAATATTTTTAACAAAATAATATAATAGGATCATATATGATATAATAGATATGGATATTGTTTTTATATAATTTAATATCATTTTTTAAATATTAAACATGATTTTAACACACCCTCAACCAAAGGAAAGTATAAGTTAAGGGTTAATTTCAAAACATCATTATTACCCGAGGTTGTTTATATGAAAGTATCTACTCGGACATCTTTTTAATTCATGTCAATGTTTCAAAAAATGTATTTAAAAATATTATAAAAAATTTAAAGACATTTTTAGCCATGTTTTACTTTTTATGAAATGTTTTGAATGGAATATTTATGTCGTTTTCCAAACAAGACACTTTATAACCTTTTAGAAAAATTAAGGAAGGAATGTTTTTTAACTTATACGTAACAAGTGGACATTTTTTCCGTTAGGAATCCTTAATATTTTTAATCTTTAATTATAATATTATAAGGTTATTTTTAAAAAAAATGTTTTCTTTTATAATTATACAGATTTTAAATTATTTCAAAGTAAAAAAGGGGATATTTCTCTCAATGGGTTTTAATGATTTTATTTTCATCTATGCCAATATCCTTTTTTTTTATTTTATATTTAATTCAGGTTGATTTATTATGATACAATATTCTATATTTTATTGAAGGGTTTATGATATATTTGACTATGGTGTGCTATATTGATACCATTCATGTTTTATGGCTAAAGTGTTAATATTTCATAAGCTAGTTTTAATACAAATGTTTATGTTATGTTTTACCCCTTTCATAAGATGAATGAATTGGAAATAGTAAGTGATAGGTGGGGTCTGATATAGCCCCTCGATGTATTGGTAGGTATCATGGGACAAACTAGTGTATTTTCATGAGGCCTTGATGGTATGGTTATTATGTCTATCATAATGCATTTCCTCGTTATGTGATTAGTTGTTGATATTGCATGTGATTATTCTACTAGTAGAATATCCCTGTGAATGTTTAAATAGAATTATTTAATTTATTCTTGCCATATTATACTAAATATTATGTTTAAAAGGCTTCTATTTATGTTTTATATCTTACCTTAAAATTTTGTGCTTATTTATATTAGCTTCTGCTATATTGTTTATCCTTACTGAGAATCTGAGCTCACCTCATTCGTTTGCTTCATTTTTCCTTGGGATGTGAAAAAGTATATTATGATTGGCCTCTAGGGATGGTCTAAGGAATATGATCTTTTTAAAAGGATATACTATATTGTTTTTAATTTCATGATGTAATATAAAACTTATGTTTATATCTAGTTTTTTTAAGGCTATTAAACTGATTTGTCCTTCAAGATTTTATTTTTTATAATCATGCCTATATAATAAAATAATGCATAGACTTTGGGAAATAGGGGTTAGGGAGTTATAGTATATGAAAACACGAGACCATTATTGAAAAATATTAAATCAATTGATCCATACAACCTATATAACATCCATTCAATAGAAAAATTCTTCTACATTGGATCATAACTTATGGTGTCCTTAATGAAATATTCCATGTTTTACGAGGTCTTGATATATTCTTCCACGTTTATCTTTCCCTCATTAAATCCATGAATCAAAATTTTATTACTTTTATAAATTCATTCCTCTTATTAATCATTTTTTCTTACTTATATATCTCCTTATAACATTCAGTTAACCTCTTCCTTTATTGCATTGATGGTAAAATCATCTTCAAGAATATATTATTATTAGTAGATTAACATGTACAATTTATTTTTTGGCTCACTACCAACTTCTAGAGTGGTATGATCCATTATTTACTACCTCTATATGACCTCTTGGTAATAAATTGATACATTACCTTCTTGAGTGGGCTGGTTCTTATTTTCCCTAGGATCAGGAGTGCTTTGGTCTAGGCCTCTATAGTACAACCCATCTCCCATTTATTTTTCTTCCTCTTATCCCAATTTTTAAAATTACTTTTTTTACCTGATACCTCTTCACAAGCCCATTTTTAGGTATATTTTGGCTTTATACGTAGATATTTCCTTAGCAATATAATAATAATTGTTTGGGTAAATTAGAGTAGTCTTTCTAACTTCTGGTTCTCATATTGTTGTATGTTGGGTAGATCCCTGAGTTAAATAATCCCTTTTAAACATTATTTTAACTTGAACAAAAGAACTATATATAATGGATATCTGATTCACACATAGTAAAATCCAATTCATATTCATGTTATTGTATATTTTCTATAAGGACATTAAAATATCTAACAATGGCTTTCTTTTTCTTCCTATTTGACTTTGGGGATTCCCATCCCATAGGATCTTCAATGTCCATGTCAACTTCACCTATGATCTTAAAAATATTCAATAACTTAACTTCATCAACTATATCTTACTAATAAATATCTAAAGTAGAATTTTATTTTTTATTCAACACCAAAACATTACATTCCAGACAAGAATCCCCACCCTAACATGTCCTCTTACCCCATAGAGATGATACAGAACTCTCAGCATTCATTTTTATCATCTAAATGACATCATTAAAAACTTCAATACTCATTTTTAAACTCATTTATGAACCCTTACTAACTATGGGATACATTTTATTATTAATTACCATTTCTTCAGTTCTATTTTATGAGGATATTCCTTTTAAATTAAAATATTCATTACTCATAGCTTGAGCATTGGCCATCATACTAACTAAACAACTCGGACTGGCTATTGTTGGAAGTATAGTCACAACATAAACATTAATTTGAGGTGACCGGTAAGTTTTACCCACCTCCTTATATGATTACGAATCCCCTAATATAAGATGTAAGGCTTCTATAGGATCCTGCAAATCACATTCAAAATAACAATCTTCTATCAACTTATCTATTTCAAGATCATTATGAGGATCATCTTGCATATACACACAATATTATTTAAATAGATCTTGACCATGATCACTACATAATGAATATAATTCTTCTAATTATTCAACTAATAGTTGTGACTTCCAATGAATCTCATATTTAATCTCAAAGAAAATAAAATCCACTAACACCTAGGAAATATCAACATAAATGTTAATTCAATGGGAAATGGGGTGTAAAATGAATGAGTCTGATTATCATTGTGTCATAACCTGAGCCATTGGGGCCCATATGGCTGACAATAAGTTGAGTATGACACCCCAAGCCCATGTCCAATTGGCCAAGGGCTGGCGACTAGTTCTTTCTAGGCATATCACACACATCAGAGACCTTATCCTAAAGGACCCATATAGATGAACTCATATTAGAATTACCATAAAATTATAAAAGGTAAATAAAACTGGTACCATAATGCATGAATAATATCTATCACATACCACAGGATGAAAAAGTACTAAAAATCAGTAAAAATGTCAAATAAAAGTCTATCCTAAAGTGAAAAGGAGTCCAACCAACTCAAAAGGAGGAAGAATACTGTCAAATGAAACATTTGTACCAACCATAGTCATTCTAGATCATTATTATCTACCTACTCCCATTCCTCTTAGGATTCCATCAAAATGATTGTTGTATTCATAAGGCACAACATGTTAGGTGAGTTCCCTTATTATGGTGAGAATAACAGTACCTAGTAGGACACCCTAAAATCATTAACCATAAAGCATAAAGAGTATTCATCTCATCAAATAAAATTTAATTCAATTAGGATATGAGACAGAGTAATAAGTATAACTATAAATCCCATATATAATCACAACATACTCTATATATTAAAGAGGTCTCAACCACTACCATCCATATAATTCTACTCAAGGATTCAAGGTAACACTCATTGGGGATAACTAACCCCATGAGCTATGTTATCATTAATGGTGATCATCCAATAGATCATGATTGGTGGGTCTCACCCAAGAAGTACTTTTTGGAACTCTAAAGATGTCAATATCTAGATTGGGGATCACAACTAAGACCACTAGGGGACACCTCAAACCCAACTGGATCAATCTTCTAAACTGGGGATTGATTCCCTATTCATGGTGGTCACACAAATACCACAAACCCAACCTAGGGAAGAAGATACAATAAAGGATATCACCTCAGGCCTCATGGATGGATACCAAGAAATCTATATGAGACAAAACCCAGAGATGGGATCACAATCCCACACTCATGATGTAATTCTAGACAATAACCTCATTGGGAGGGAACAAGGGATCATAATCAAAATAACGTTGTCTATATTAATGAGATAGGGGACTCCAACTTGTCATAGAAAATGTATATGGTGTGTACAGGGGGCTACATAGGGTTTCTTTCCTATCTCGGGTCTACCCATGTTTCATTGTCTCACATGGAATGTAATCGTTCGTATACACAGTATGTTCTACTAGCCTACATGGAATGTAGAGGTCAACCGACACTCAAATATTTTCTAACTCATTCTAATGTAAAATTTTATTTCGCGTGTATACTTGATTCCATTACTGTGTACCTAGTTGTGTCTGAGTAATGGGATATTTCAGAGTACCATTTTATACCTGTATATTATGGTAATGACCATGTGTATGGCCACACTCGTGAATGTTTACCCATAGGGTACATTCCAAGCTGTTAACTGTGGTTCCCATGGTGTGTCACTTGTGTCAAATGGAGTGTGGTATTTCATTTCACTTTTTAACCCCAGTCACCATAGTTCGGTCCACATGGGTTCTGTTCCTTAGATGACACACATGGTAATGTGGGATTTTCTAGAAATCCAAAACCTACATGTAGTTTTTTCCTATTCCTTTGTTTCCACCAATTCCATAGTTCATCATGCCTATAGATATTGGATCTCCAATCAACGATACCCGATATATCTTTGGCAGCTAGAATCCATCCATCAATCCACTCACAACACCTCTCCTATCACACTGCCATGATGATGAACCATATCCCATGGTAGGGGATATCCAAATCCATCCGTGATCTAATTTTTTCCAATACATCACAACCATGTCATAGATCTCTATCCCGAACCTACGGTAATGATCCATTTCACCAAATATTGATTGTATAGAAATATTTTTCTATATATTTGTTGAATCACCAACCAAATAAAATACCAACTATGATCAAATGATGAATGAAGATTTAAATGAATAAAACAAGAACATAAGGAAGTGAATATGGATAGTTTTCATGTTGGACTCAATCCTTTTTTGTAGGAATGGCGAATGATGAGGAATAATTGAAGCAATATCAAATTCCTATTTCAAGAAAGATAAAACCATGGATCAAACATTTATAAGAATTGATTCACATTTATCATGGGATAAATAAATGTGGATAAATCCATATAAAACAACATCCTACCTAGATTTTGATCAATAATTCATGAATAATGGTTCCATTCCATCATCATTGGTGAGATCCAAAACTCTGTTGGTGTAGACGACCCTTGTGGTACCAATCTGATCCTTGATTCCACTATCATTCTCCAATCTCTCCTCCATGAATGCCTCTAAAATACTAATTGTATGCATCTAACCCTATGGATTTGGCCTAAATATATATTTATAGATGATATTAGGTCTCTTCATCAAAAAAAAACAAAATTTATTTATTTATTTATTTATTTTCACATGCAACATCATTTATCAAAACACCCAATGCTTAAAAATATTATATCATGCCTAGGGTAAAACCCACATTATAGACTCATTGGTGGTCTCATATATCTGATCCAAGACGCTATGATGGTTCTATCCTATTATTTTATAAAAACATCATGTGTGTTATGTTAATATACTTAATATTTAATTTTCCTCAATGAAAAACCTTTACAAGCCTTAGAATCCCACGCTGACCTATAACCTATATCCAAATAAATTATTTAAAATATTGAAAGGTTTTTCAAGTAAAAAAATAGAGTCATTAAATTCTCCCCGCCTTATTCCATTTCATCTTGAAAAGGAAGAATCCTACTCAAAAAGGTGAGGGTAATGGGATCACATCTGGATCTCCTACACCTAGGTTCTCCCTTAGATATTCATGTGATTCTATCGTACATCCACCATGGGAATCACTCACCCATGAAGAATCTTCTTCTTTCGATCCTCAATATCCACTAGGTACTCAATAAAGGTAGATTCATCCTCGATGTCCATATCACCCCAACTAATAACATGTGATTGATCTTATTTATACCTCCTCATCTTTGAAAAATAGAAGAAGTCATGTACCCAGTCTAACTATGGTGGTAGTGCTAGGAGGTACACAACCTCACCGACCCTACGCAGTCTCTAAAAAGGTTTTATGAATCTCAAAGAAAACTTGACATCCTAGAAAAATATATGAAATCCACATCAAGGTGAGGCCTTCAAGAACACATGATCTCCCTCCATGAACACCATATTACTCTTTCATCGATCTATATTAAAATTTTGACAACTTTGGAAAGTTTCCATCTACTCCTAGATGATATACACATTCTTTTTCATAGATTTCACCAACTTTAGGACCATGAGTTCTGAGTCACCTAGATCATTATAGCACAGGGGTGACATGTAGGGACTCCCATATAATGCCTCAAATGTTTCCACACTGAGGGTTGAATGGTAGTTGTTTTTGTATGAAAACTCCACCAAGGGTTTATGATCCTCCAAAATATGTCAAAATTACTACATATAATCCTTTAGTATATCCTCCATAACCTGAGTGGTCCACTCAATCTAGTCGTTAGTCTAGGGATAAAACATCAAGATCAAATTAAATTGAGTCCCAAATTCCTCCTAAAATCTTCTCCATGATCAGGATGTGAAGTGAGCATCATAGTCTAAAATTATTTTCAAGGGAAACTTGAGAAGCAGGACTATATCCTTTATGTAAAGGAGTCCCAAAATCTCTATTGAACTCTGCTTCTGAATATCTAGGAAGTAGGCTGGCTTGGTGAGTTGATCTAAAATCGCCCTGATTTCATCATGACCACTAGAAGTCTGCGATAACCCTATCACAAATTCCATGGATATACCATCCCACTTATACAATAAAAACTCAAGGTGATGATCTAAATCCACAAGAACCTGGTGTTCATCCTTTACTTGCTGACAATTGAGACATTGAGTGGCAAACTCTGCTAGACACTTCATCATTATTATCCACCAGAACTAACAATGAAGTTCCTGGTACATCTTCATCACACTTGGATATACTACCAACGGGGATGTATGAAACTCCCTTAAAACCTCCTCATAAAATTCCACAGGTACTTTTATTGTTTCTCCAAAAAGGATTTCATTCTCCCCACCAACATAGAATCCATCAGGAGCATATTTAGTGGATATATAAGTACACAAGGTATCATAGTTATTATCTACATTATGGGCCTCCCTAACAATATTTAGAAGTGGTGGGGTAACAACCATCGACTATAGATATGTCACTCCATCCTTGTTTACAACAGATAACTACAACAAGTCCAACTACTCTGATTCCTCACTAATCAACAGTGAATAAAATATCCAACTAAGAACATATTACACCGTGTACCCCTTCCCAAGAGTATAGACTATCTCAAAGTCCTAATTCTAGAGGATCTATAACCATTTTCTTTTTCCCATTCTAGGATCCTTCTAGGATAAGATATACTTGACACTCTTATGATCATAATAGATGATACATCTCTTACCAATAAGTTAGTGTCTCCCCATATTCATGGGGAATATTGTCCTTACCATCTCCAGATTGTGGGTCACATTTTTATACTCATGATGTATCAACTATTGGGAACCATAATTAATCACTACATACTTATTTATCAGAACACATCCAATTCTAGTCCTTGAGGTATCATAAAACACTACATACTCAACACCCTTGTCTATAAATATCAAAATGAGAGAAATATTCAACCTCTATCACAACTATTAAAACCCCTTATGGAACCTCTCCATCCACAAAAAAGGCTACCCATTATGGGATAAATCATCCAAAGGATCTTATAACCTAGATAAATAAGGCACAATGCATTTATATAATCCATCTAACCCACAGAAGCTTTGCACCTCCATTGAACTCTTGGTTGGATCTGAAGCTAAGACTGCCTCAACCTTCTCTGGATCCACTACTACTACATCAGTTGAGATGACATGATCTAGAAAATGGAGATCATGAATCTATAAATGACACTTCAATATCTTTACATAATTTGAATGCTATCAGAGTATACCCAGGACAATCCCCAAGTGTCTCACATGATCCACCTCAGACATTGAGTACACTAAGATGTCATCTATGAAGACCACCAAAAACCAAACTGGGAAAGGATGGTAGATTTGATTCATGATTCACTTGAACACAATAGATACATTCTCCATTACAAAATAAATAACCAAGTAATCACAATGACCGAATAGAGACCATAATTCCATATGTGGTATGTCGTAATCCCCTACCTAGAGATGGAGATAGCCCAATATGAGGTTAATTTTCAAGAACCATATTGCCCCTCTCAACTAGTCAAAGTTCTCTTTAATCCACTGTAGTGGACAATTATTCTTAATATTCACCTAATTTAGGATACTTTGTTTTAGAAAAAACCTCCAACTCATGTTTGTCTTCTTGGTGAACAACACCAGGGCTTCCAAGTGTGACACACTAGGTCTAACAAATCCCTTCCTCGACAAATCCTCTAACTTCACCTTCAGCTCACAAAGATCTATGAGATCTATCTAATATACTAGTTTAGATATCAGGGTAGTCCTTAGTTGTATGTTAATGAAAAATTGTATCTCTGGGTGGGAGGTAAGATTAGCACATCCTCAGGAAATGTTTCCTCATACTCTTCCACCATTTTAAGAAAATGAAAGCCTATAGCATATGCTACTCCAAGAGTAATACTATCCAACTGATTAGTGATCAATTTCATCCTCCTATATATGAACCCATCCCACTATACCTATGTTTCATTTTCAACCTTGAAGAAAAACCTCATCCCATCACTACATGCACATCACATCCTCCACCTAAAATAGTCAATATGGTCCTAAACTGTAGATAGCCAGTCCATACCTAAGATGAAGTCATTATGCCTCATCGTTGCTACAAAGAGATCCCATAAGATACTCTCTCCTCTAAGTGTTAGATAGCACTATCGAAAGAAGTGTGTGGTTATTTAATCCCCTTTGGTATGAGTCTCCAATAGTAAGGGTCAAGATAATAGATCAAACAGAATCTATAATTCATAAACCATAGAAGTGGAAAGAAAGGAGAGGCTTGCACCTATTCCTATTGGTATTTTCACTAAAGTAGATAAGAAAAATATTTTACCTCTAATTATGTATAGAGACTTTTTTTATAGGACACAACTTCCATTAGTTATCCTCATCTATATCCACCAGCTCCCTGAACATAGAGAGGACCAACTTAGGGTGGTGGTGGCAATAGGTCAAACCATCTACCACCTCCTCCTACTCACCCTACTCCCCTTCCATGTATTCTACCCTATGCAATTATCTAATCCTATCATTTTCTTTTCAATGGTGTTCTATCAATTATTTCTATGTTATATATATGATGGGTCAGACAATCTTGAGCAAGGTGTCCCTAGCCATCACAAGAGAAACACCGTCACTCTCTCGATTAACAAGAATAATATTGAGATTCATGAACTGATGATCCTCAATCCTGGTACCATCTTCTTAAGTGCATCACATGCCTGAGTCCCATTTTCTACTATCAACTGCCAGCTACCAAGGTATCAACTCCTGTGTTCCCACTACCAGCACCAATAATCGACACGTACTCTCCCAAGAATCTCTCCACTAGAAAATCCTTATCTAACACTCCATCATAGATAGGAATGAAAAGAGATATCATTATAGCCCTGATATCTCAATGTATTCCAAGCTCAAAGGTTAGTACTTAGAATAATGGATCTCTAACCATATCCATGTAGTATCATGAGAGGTTGGTGGACCACACTAAATACTCAACCACAGACATGTTTCCCTACAGAAGTTGAAAGTTCATGGGTATAGACTGATCATAACACGGATGGATATAACTCCTCCCTAAAGAGATACTCAAAATATGACTAGGATACAATCATATAACTATGTGTCTAAATCAACATACTCCACCATCACCATGTGATTCCCTAAAGAAGACTTTCTTCTAGGACCAACATCTAATCTAGAGGTTTACTCACAAGAAGAAAAACTATGTTCACTACCTCTAGCCAGTCCTCATATTCCTAGGGATCTAGATCTCCCTAAAATCTAGTAGGTCACTACCTATGATACTCATGGATTCTTCTTAGCCTATGCACATCCTCAACTGGTACTTCTGGTGCAACATAATTCTCAATGTTTAGTGGGAAAAAAAGGAAAATCAGCCAGAGGTACCACCTTCTATAAAGGAACATGTACTGAAGCCTATTCACTATGTGAATCATCCTCATAATCAAGTTATGGAATCCAAATTGGAAATTATCATGGGGGAATCCTAAAATAAACAGGATTCCCCATGGTCTATGAGTATATTTGAGGAGATTAATCAAAAGGAAATGGAAACCAAAACCCATTCCTATATAATTCATGTACCAATTTTTTTTATTCCAACCCATGTCTACATGTATAGTGACAATAAGTAGGTTATTAGATTCATGTTGAATAAATACATTGTCTGCCACACTAACACTGGAGTCCTTAGATTGAGAGATGAACATAAAACATTTTAACACAATTTCCCAAGTTCCCTAACCAATATCACTACTATAAAATAGCCAAACTCTAATCCAAAGATAAATATTTCCCTAATACCACTCATTCATAACCTATCCCATTATTTCCCCCATAGTGGATGATAATTTGGGTTTGAAACCCCAATCCCACCCCAAATAGGATAAAGGTTGGCATCCAGTTCCAAGTAGGCATATTAAACACATGGGAGGCCTTAACCTAAAGTACCTTTATAAGAACACACATCTCAAAATAACCATAAAATGATGAAAGTTAAATACAACATATACCAAAATTCATGCATAATATATATCCCAAATCATAGTATTGAAAAGTACTAAAAATCAATAAAATGGAAAAATACAATCCCAATCATAAGTGAAAAAGTTCGCAACCTACTCGGAATGGGGGGACTAATATCAAATGAAACACCTTTTCCAACCACAAT
Organism: Viscum album; assembly: GCA_963277665.1. Taxonomy (NCBI): domain Eukaryota; kingdom Viridiplantae; phylum Streptophyta; class Magnoliopsida; order Santalales; family Viscaceae; genus Viscum; species Viscum album. Next base: position 1,013,977,948 of record OY728120.1, on the reverse strand, counting down.
TATTCTATCTCACTATACTCCCCTTGATCCTAGTCCTCCTAGGACTCCTTCAAATGGTTTTTTTGTATAATACATGAAATTTGTGGGAAGAGCCCATGTAGTGGGAATTATAACAATACCCAGTAGGACATTCTAAAATCACTAAACATAAAGCATCAAGATTATTCATCTCATCAACATAAAGGAATTTCAATTTGGATATGAGAAAAATTATTAAGGATAACCATAAAACCCATATACACTCATAATATACTACAATTATCAAGGAGGTCTCAACCACTACTAACCACGAGACTCTTCTTGAGACTTAAATGTAATTCCCATCTAGGAGAACTCACCCTACGAGATATGTTGTCAACAATGGACTCATTTTAGTGGTCATGCTCATTAGTTCACTCCTAAAAAGTATTTTTTTTACTCTGAAGTTATCAATATTTAGATAGGGTATCACACCAAAGAGCTATTGGGGAAACCTCAAACCTTATTTGATTAATATACTTGATAGGGGATCGAAACCTTGTTCATGGTAATCACACTGATACCATGCACCCTACACAAGGAAGAATATATGATAGAGCATTCCACCCTAGGACTCATAAAGGGATACCAAAAACTTTGTTAGAGACAAAAATCGAAGAGGGGTAACAATCCTATGCTCAGGATGTAATACCACGTTGTAACCTCACAGAAATAGACCAAGGGATCACACTCAACTGAACTTAGTCTCCATTAAAGAAAAATAAAACCTCAATCCCATGCCCTTATACTTTGGGTTGTACCCATGTAATTGGTCGTGTCAAACTACCGGGTAGTATATAAGTATCGGGCCATGCATGTGTACTCTAGTCATGCATGTGTGATTGGTCGTGTGTATGCCCATGTACCTATAGGCTACATTCCAAGTCACCATTCATGGGTCACACAATATGTGAAATGTGTAACATAGTATGTGATATTTATTTCACACATAAACCCTAGACACCGCAGCTAGGTACACATGGTTTGGTTCTTTGGACTACATGCCATGTAATGTGATATTTTCTAGAAATTTAGAACCATCGCATAGTTTCTCCCAAATCCTCCAATTCCACAGATTACTCTATTCTTCACACTCATATATCACAAATCTATAGTCAACATCACTAAATCCATCACTTGTGACCAGAACATGGCCTTCAATCCACTCATTAAGCCTCTCCCATCACACCACCATGATGAGATTATAAATCCCATGACTGGGGATTTATAAATCTAAACTTGAAGCACTATCATTTCTAAGCATTGAAAAAATGTCATCATTCTCCATCCAAAACCCTCAGTAATTATCCAATGTTCCAAATATTGATTGTGCGATTATCATTTACTGGGTATTTGTTTAACCACCAACCAAATTGAATACTGATGATGATTATACAAAGAATGGGGAGAGAAATACATAAAACAAAAATATGATGAATAGACATTGGACAATGTTCATATTGGTCATGATCCATTATCGTATAAAATAAAAACAAAGAGGAATAAATAAAGAAACATAAAATTTCTATTTCTAGGAAGATAAATCCATCTTCACACAACACGATTGACCCATAAATAAAATTGTTAGAATAATTAATTCTTGATCGTCATTGGATAAATAAATGGTGATAAATCCATATAAAATAGCATCATACCAGGATTTTTGATTAATTTTTAGTGAATAATGATTGTGTGTCTTCATATTTGGAGATATCCAAAACATCATTGGAATAGGCAATTATTGTAGTACAGATCCAATCCTTGATCCTGCAGTCATTCACCAATATGTCCTCCAAAAAATCCTCTCAAATCCTAGGATTATGTGGCTGACCCAATGGATTTGGAATAAACATGTATTTATAGATGATATTAGGTCACTTCATCAAATTAAAAAAAACAAATTAATTAATTAATTAATTTTATAATTTGTGTCTATGACAGATTTATCAAAACATCTAATTCTAAAAAATATTGTGTCCCACCTATAGTAAAACCCATATTTTGGACTTTGTAGTGATATTGGATTTTTGATTTGAGACTATGTTCAGTATTTATTCCATTATTTCAAAAATATAGTGCACGTGTGAAATTAATATATTTATAATTTATATATCATCAATACAAATAGTTTTAGGGCCTCAAAATCCTGCACCGACTTAGACCTAGCTCTGAAAATATTATTCAAAATATTATAAGGTCTTGTTTGGAAAAAACAGAGTTGTTACATAGCACATAAGAAACAACCCGCCATATTTTAAGTCAAACTAAGGATCATCATATTCTGGAATATAAGGGATATATATTCATATCATCACAGTGTAGTGATCATGTTTCGCATGATAATTGAAAGATCATTGAATCAAGGATAAATTTAAAAACATTTAGGGAACATGTGTCATTATCCCTGTATTATTTTAGGTCATCCTAAAATAAAAATACAATCACAATATAACATAGGTATTGAATTTCGATGAATTCCCAATACTAGAAAACATATGAATCATACATATAAATATCAAAATAATCAAAAGAAGGATGATTATTTCCAAATATATCTACCATGGATGGGTTTAAAATCACTAAATAATTAATGAAATTAATGAAGGAAATCAGATGCATGGGAACATCATTTTCTTGATATGTGACTTTAGGAATAACATCAATTTTTGGAAATTTGGGGATAAGTTATAAGATTGTGAGGGGATTGAATGGCTGGATCTGAGGAATTGGATGATCCAATATGATTCCCTCCTCCTCGGGAGATTGAGGTACTAGATGGGTGGTGTCATAGTCGATATTCAATTAATGTAAGTATGTTTTTCTTTCTATATAAATAATAGTATGATGTGTATTGACTTATTAAATAAAGTGATTAAAAAAATTTCAAAAATTTTATTTACTAAATTTGATTAAATTTATATTTTTTTTTTGAATTCAACATGTCAAAATTATCTTAGTATAAATTTTTAATATTTTTAAAAAAAAAATTTGGGGGTTAATAGTAAAAAATACTAATTTCACAAAAACTATCACTTTTAAGACATTATAATGATATAAGAATATATTTAAAGATTAAAAATCATTTTCTATAATATATATATATATATATAAGAAGCTATAAAATTCGTATTTAAATATAATTTTGAACATAGAAATATAATCTTAAGATTTTTGGAAATCTATATAATTTTTTTGTTCAAATAAAAATTGTTTTTAGTTCTTTTATTCTAATCAATTATTTAGTAGGTAACTTTTAATTTTAGTTTGTTTTAAAAGAAACATAAGTCTCATTTTATTTTAAATATTAAAATTAATCTCATTGAAATAAAAATTGTACATGATTTTACTATAAAATTATTTTTATACTTAAAACATATATTTTATAAAAACGGTTTTCTTTTCATTTTACAAACTCATATTAAAAGTAATTTATTTCACTTCTAGGATTTAAATAATGTTACATGCATTCCATATTTGTAATAATCATAATTAATATTAGGTAATAAGTCCAATTTAATTTTTTTCATAATGAGTTGTAATTGTAGTAAATATTTATCATCCCTGTTAAGGGTAAAATAAGTTCAAAGAGTTAAAAATAAAGGGATAAGGCTTCAATATAACACAAAATAATTTCTTAAACTTCATAAGTTGGTTGTATTTATAAATTATATTTATAATATTTGAAGATATGAAACTTTTTCTACATATTTATAAGAAAATTACATTATATTATTAAAATAATTTAAGTTGTCTCATGTGTGTCCCTCCCCACACTTATAAAAGGGCAGCTATTCTACTCTATTTTTTCAAGGTACCTGTTCTTATCCCTTATTAACAAACATTAAGCACTCTGTCTAATATGACCCGTATCAAACTCCTTTCCTAAAATTCATCCCTATATCTTAGAGGTCCTGGTTTGATTATAATTCCATCCTAAAACGTAATAAGGTGTAATCCAAATGAGGTCTCTCAGATAATTGGTAATCATCTTTATAGATTAATTCCAAACTTAATTATTCTTCTAATTCCATTAAATATGTTGGAAAAATACTAAAATAATTATTGCAGTATCATAAATATATTTATATTTTATTATAATTAAGGGAAAACCATTTTCCACCACCTTTCCATCATATGGAAATTGAAAACATGGATTGTGCGTACATATAAGCTATCATCTCCACGTAGCGGTGTAATTTTTATTTCACTGCCACCTTATATTGATGATTATAAATATGAAAATAATGAATATGTATTATATTTATGATATAATTAATATTTTTTAAATATAATATATTAATTACCTTCTTAACATTCTACCTCTCAAAAAATGTGTATGTTGCTCCTGTGTATGTGTAAACTACCACCTCCATAAAGTGATGTGATTAATTTTGCATGTTTTCCTTTAATATAGGATTATAAATATGTATATAAGGAATTTATTTAATATTTATATCATTAATAACATTTTAGAGATTATATAACCATGATAAAGATGTGATGATTGAAACTACAGAACTTAAACTTTCATGAAAAACAGAATAGGTAACACTCAGAAATGATAATTTTAATTTAAAATTATTATCAAACTACTATTGAAATGTTATAATTGGATTGTATATGATATTTAAATTATATATATGGATATTTTATATAATTATAATAAATTTATATTTAATATACATGCGGTTTAAATCACTTATGAATCAATTCAAAGATGTGGTAAGTGTTTATTTCACAATATCATTACAATTTTAGATTGTTTGTGTTTAAGTTTCCATTAGAATAAATATATTATATTTCCATATTAAACTCAATATATTTTTTCTCCTATTTATATTTTTTTTTCAATTATTAGTTTCATTTTTATATTCTTTAGTACTCAAAAATACTAAAACAACGTTGTAAATGAAAACTAACATTGTTTTTGAATTTGGTTGGGAATATTTTTCTTCCACGTCCATATTTCCTTTAAAATGATTTAAATAATATTTTTTAATATTCAAGAATGATTTATTAAAGAAATTTTTAACCTTGTTTTACTTCCTATAAAAAAATAAAAGGATCCTCCTTGTTATTTTCATAATGATATGTTTTTTACAAAAGGTGTGAATGGAATATTTGTATTAACATTTACTAAAAGGATGGATTTTTTTAATGTCCAAACTATTCTTTCCTCGGTGATTCATTTATAAGTTTCCGTTTTTATTTTCAAATAAAAAATTTTCCCTGATATTTTGTAAATTTTTATATTATAATATAAGTTATTTTAAAATGAAATGGGTGATTAGCTCAAGAAAACATCCAATGATCTTTTTTAAGTAATTTAAACTATGTCAACATCCTTTGGTGAATCGTATGATTTACTGGGAACATACTCAGTTGATAAAATTTTAAATATTACTCTATATGGTTTAATATGATGTTGTTTTATTTATTTACTATAGAGAATATTAATATTGTGTATGTTATTTTTTCACTAAGAATATTTTTTCTTGATTACTTATTGAATTATTATTCATTTTTTTCATATTATAAATGAATAAGACTTAATATATGATATTAAAGAACCATTATAACCTTAGATGCATTGGTAGGTCTAATAATAAAAACTATTTTGAGTATTTTTCATATACCTTACCTATTTATGTATGATGTATTAGTAAAAATACTTGATGGTAAGATTATGATTTCTAGAATTATCTATTATATCGTTATAAAACTATTTTTTGTCCATGTAATTATTAATGTTTCTATGTCAACCATGGATTAGTCCAATTTTATGATATTATTTATATTTAATATTTAGTTATTTTTCTATCATATTATCCTTGATTTTTATATTCTAATATATTTTGTTTTACACTTTCCCTTACTGAGTATATAATCTCACCCTTCGTTATGTTTTCCATTCCCAAGGATACCTTGAAGGGATCTACGAATGATTTAAAGGATTTAAAATTTTAAATAATAAATTTATCACTATAATACCTTTTTTAGTTTATTTTTTCATACGTAATAAGAGAATCATGTATGTATATAGTATACTAAGCCAGTTAAACTATTCAATCCCCTAAGATGTGATCCCTTATATCTTATACCAATATGGTAAAATAACCACCATCTCTTGGTTATAGGGATCTAGGTGTTAAAGTTTGTATCAATGTTTAGTATAACTCGTGGGATATAGATTTAGGAAAACATATATTTGATAACAAAACCCAATGAAAAACTCTGAGGAAAATTCTAAGTGTAGTATAATATCATAATGGTTTGGTAAAGTAGATATTGTATGATTTTTCTAGAAAAAATCATCCATGTATGGAAACTGGAATGTGGATGTGGTCATGCCATATATTCAGCTAAGGGTGAAAATTATGAAACATTTTTATTGGTATTAACTAGATCATTATCAGTGTATAATAAGGGGGCCTAAGACAGCACACCCAACTAGACACTCTCAGGGGATATACTTTGGTTGATTTACATAATCTTTAAAAACCATTGTAAATTATTTGAAAATATTTTTATGATTTGAATATATTCCCAAAGATACTAATCTTATGATTCTATGATTAAATATTCATAAAATTTCAATTCATGTTTACAGTTACACAAAATTTAAAATTATATTCTATGATTTAAATTTCATAATGTTATGAGAAAATACAGTATAATCAATTTTTTAGAAATGTCACCTAGTTTAAGGAATGGAAATATTAAAAAACATATAATCTATGTATTTATTAACCTCCTATATAGGAAAATAAAGTTGGAGAAGAAAAAATTATAACTATATTGGGGTAGCTGAATTAGGTTATGACTAACAACCTTGCATGTATGGAGAATCCTATTGAACCCTAAAAATAGGAAACAATGTTAGATTTCTGTATGTGACAGAACCCTCCATCATTCAATGGGATTCTAAATCCTTTAGTAGTTGAGAAATAGATCAATCCCTTTGAGAATATATTTACTGCTTTAGAAAGTAGTGAAAGAGAGAAAGTTATCATGACAACTTATAATCTTAAAGGAGGCATTAATCAATGGTGGTCATTCATCCAGAACATTAAGTAGTTAGAGACATTAAATATTATGGTGCGGAACAAATTCAAGTATACAGTATTTGAAAAATACTTTTCTCATAATAAAAGAGATAATATGGAGAGGAAATTATTCAATATATGGAAAAAGGAAGGGGGGATTGTTTTTGAATATCTAGATAACTTTACAAGTTTAGAAACTCATACTGCATATTATGTATGTAATCTAAGGAGTAAGATTGATCATTTATTTTATAGGATAAATCAAATCCTTAGAACGGAATTAGTCTCTAAAATATTTTTACTGTATGAGGATATAGTATCATTTTCCATAAATATAGAGAAATAATTCACCAAGTCTTATTTTTTTCAAGGAAAATAAGAAATGAAGTGGTCAGATGGGAACTTTAGAAAAGGAAATATGGAAAATGGGATTAAGGGAGTGGTGTAATTTCCAAGTTGTAATAATTTTAGAAAGAATCACCATGGTACATGATTTATGGGAATGGTTTTTTTATGTGTATAGATAAAGGCCCTTAGTCCCATGATTTATAAGTCAAGAAAGTAGCTGTAAATTTTTAATGATTCAACTAAAATTATATGGGGTGAAACTTGAATGGATTCCCTGTATTTCAAAGTAATTTATCTCAGAAAAGGATAAAGGACAAATTCTAATATTATCTAATCACTATAACTAATTTTGAATTCCATAAAGATGTAGTGGTAAGTACAATGACCACAAGATCATATTTAGATAATGATTTACTTGATTATATATATAAACACTCTTACATATCTTCCATGTTTTCCATAAAACATAGATATTACCTATAACCTTATGAATGTAATTTTCAGTCAAGATTACTAGTGAAAATACTACCATAATAAGGATATGTTATTCAGTTACCATTATGACGCATAGACTTATATATTTGAAAACTTGATTATTATACCTATGGTTGGATTTGATATAATCCTTTTTATATATTTTCATTTAAATTATAATGCCAAAAATTTATAGCTGAGATAAGTGTATTATGATTTTTTATGTAGATATGGAATCCCTTTTCTTTGTAGGGGAGACTAAATCATTTGAATCATGTATGAATCCACCTCTAATATCTCTCCTTAATTAAATACTTAGAGAAATATAGTAGAAACAACCTATAAATAGGAACAGTATCCTTAAAATAGAAGATATACCTTTTGTTTAGAAATATGTTTATGTGTTCCCTAAAGAACTACCTGGTCACCCACTTGAATATAAAGTTTAATTTTCCATAGATATCATCCCTAATGAAAAAAAATATCTAAGACTCATTATAAGAAATTAATAATGGAATTAGTTGAATTTAAAAAAACAATCATATTTTTATGATAAGGGATTTATGTTCTGAGCCTCAAATCTTTTTGTTGATATGAAATCTGGATCTATGAGGTTGTGCATCTATTACCAAGAAATCAATGCCATTAATATAAACAACAAGTATCATTTTCACTATATTGATGACTTATTTGATCAACTTCATGAAACTTAATATATCTTAAAGATTGATCTTCATTATGGGTATCATCGACTATAAGTGAAGAAGGAAGATATTATACAGATGGTATTTCATATGATGTACAGGCATAAAGAATTAATAGTAATTCCCTTTCGAATGACTAATGAACTCTCTATTTTTATGGATCAAAATAAAATATTATTAAAGGATTATATTGATAATTTTTTGTGGAATTTATTAATGGTATCTTGATATAATATAAAATCTATGTGGCTATTAATATTTATTTTTGAATCATTATGATTAATCTTGGAGAAAATTAATTATATGGAAAAATTTCAAATGTGAATTTTGGTTTCAAGAAGTTTATCTTATTGTTCATATTGTCTCTAAGGATGGAATATTATTCTATCCTTTAAATACAAAGGTATTGATCGATTTACCAACACCAATGAACATAATTTAGGTAAGTAGTTTCCTTGAATTAGAGGGTTTCTATTGATGACACTTTCAAAATTATACTCGATTAGCTAACCTATTAACCATGTTCACACATTGGTGGGATAATTCCATATGGCCAAAAGAATATAACTAATTTTTTGAATAATTAAAGAGGATATTAGTCAATTCACTAATATTAAAATTACCTTTTGGAATTGAAGGATTTGTGATATATAGTTATGCATCAAAAAATGTACATTGATGGTTCCTTGTGCATAATAAAAGAGTTGTTTCCTATGAATAAAGGTATTTAGTGATTCGTGAATAGAATTTTTTAACCCATGAACTTGACTTAGTATTTGTAATATTTGTATTGAAGATATCAAGGTATTACTTTTATTGTTAATGAAGTGAAATATATACAAATCACAAAATTTTGAAACACATATTCTCACAGAAATAGTTCAACATGAGGAAAAGGCTATGGTTATAACTACTCAAGGATTATGATTTATCAATACACTCTCACCTTGAGAAGTAAAATAAGGTCGTTTCTATGTTCGGTAGGAAATATCATGGAGTATTGACTAAAATGATGATTGAATGGGATATTATTTTCATTGATTTAATAAAGTCATATATGGGAATTGTTAATGAAGGGGGAATATCACATCTATTTTAAATGATTTACAAACAATACTTATTAGAGAAAATAAAAATTTACCAGCTTGATGATGAGAATATTCAAAATAAAATCAAAGTCGTGAATGATGGTAAGTTTGTTGAATTAATATATGAAAATAGTATATTGATATTTATAAGGCGGTTATTTGTTCCATCCATACATGAGATGAAGTGATAATTATTAGATAAATCATGTAGCTAAACTTTCTTTAAACACCCTATTAGCACTAAAATGTATCTGAATTTGAATAAATTTTTTTTGTGGGATAAAATAAAGAAGAAAATTATAGACTATGTATTGGAATCCTTGGTTTTTCAAAGGTTAAATTCTAAGAGAAAACTTTCTAAAGGATTCATGAAACCTATATCTATTCCTATGTCTAAATTGGATGATGTTAACATTGAATTTGTTCACGGATTTTTGTATACTATGAGAAATAATGATTCTATATGGGTTATTATTTATTTACTTACTATGTTTACACATTTCAATATTATAAGGGATGATCTACCTCTTCATCACCTTATGTAGCTCTATATTAATGAATTTTTGAGACTTAATAGTTAACCTATTTTGATTTTAAATGATCATGATTTGTGATTTAGATCTAAATTTTCGAAAATTCATCACAAGGATCTCAACACAGAGCTACATTTTAGCGTATCCTATCATCCTCAAACTGGTGGGAAGTTTAAAATGACTATTAAAACATTATATGTCATGTGGAGTCAATTATCACTTGACTTTCAAGGTATGTGGGATCATTATTTACCTTTGGTGGGATTTATATATAATAATATCATCCATTAATTCATTAAAATGGAAATTTTTGAAGCATTATAGGGTAAGAGGTTTCGTATTCCAACTTTTTGGGAGGATTTTGGTGAAGGGAAGCTTATAGGACCAAATATTTTTTAGGATACAATAATAAAATTTAAGACTATTCATTATTATATTAAGTCGTCTCAAAGAATATAAAATTTTATATTAATAACTAATGGAAGGATTTATAATTTCAAGAGGGAGATCATATTTTCAGCAAGGTGTATCTCTAGAATGGTATTATAAGGTTCTAGAAGAAGGGAAAATTAAGTCCTAGGTATATTGGTCATTTTGAAATTTTTGAAAAAAATTGTGATTTGTGGATTACCATTTGGAAATTCCACCTAACCTATTTAAAGCTCTTTATGTGTTCAAACTCTCTTTATTAAGGAAGTATATGACCAAAAAAATGCATGTAATCGCCTTTGAGGAAATATAATTAAAACCAGATTTATCTTACTATGAAGATCATATATATTCTTGATAGAAGAGAACTAGGGTTGCAAAATCAAAAGACTCAACTGGTAATGGTACTTTGGAAAAATCATAAGATAGAAGAGGTGACATCGGAACTTGAATAAGTTATGATAAATAAAAACCCACATATTTTCATGATGATATATTTAAGAAATGTTGAGGATGAATTTTTTTAAATAGGGGAGAATGTGACACTCAAGATTCAATTATAGTAAGAAATAATTTATTTCTAAAGAAATAATAGTATAATATATATATCATTATTAAATAATTAGATTAAAATATAAATTAATGATTTTAATTAATTTAATTTTATTAAATGAATTTAATTTTTTAATTCATCATGTCAAAATTATCTTAGGGTAAATTTTTAATATTATTTATAAATAGTTAATTTTTGGTTAAATAGTGAAAAATATTAATTTTATGAAAAAAAACTCTCACTTTTAAGAAAATATAATGATGTAATTTAAAGATTAATATAAATTTTTTAAAATAAAATAAATATTTTTTAAGTAAAAAAAATCATTTAAAAATATAATTGTTAACTTATAAAAATATTCTTAACGTTATTGAAATCTAAATAATTTTTTTGTTAAAATAAAAATTGTTTTTAATTATTTTATTTTAATAAAGTATTTTCAAGGTACCTTTCAGTTTTTTTATTTAAAAAATAGAGGGATGAGGCTTCAAGATAACATAAAAAAATTATTAAAAATAATTTCATGGTATTATTTTTAACTAATCCTTATAAACTTTGATTATATGAAAATTTTTATCCACATTCAGAAGAAAATTACTTTATATTATTAAAATATTTTAAGTAATTCCATGTGTGTCCCTCCCATCACTTATAAAAGGGAACATGTTCTCCTACCTTGTCCACAAAAATTGAGAACTATAGATCATACAATAACTAAAAATCATTTACTAAATTTCCAATCCATATCCTATATGTATGTTTTTTACCAATATTTCATCCTGATAAGGCTTAATGTGTAAGAAAAAGGAGTCTCTTAGAGAATAGGTAATTGTCTTTACTGAATCTTTCAATGTTTCCTTCATTTTATAATTCCTAAAAATTTATCACACCAATACTAAAATAATTAATAATGTATCATAAATACAATTTTATTTTATTATTATGATGTTAACACAATTTCCCATCCCCTTTCCATCAAATAGAAAATGAAAACTTTTCTTGTGCATATGTATGGCCTATCGTCAACAAATAGCTGTGTAATTCACTTTCCATCACCACATTACTTGGGTAGTTATTAATACTAAAATGGTGAATATATATGAAATTTATTACATAATTATTATTTTTAAAATATAATATATCATTTACCTTCTAACCATTATACCTATTAAAAAATGATAACATCTCTCTGACGGACCTGTGTATTACCACTACCATGATGCGATGTGATTAATTTTTAATTTATGCCTTTCCTAAATTATTATAAAAATATATATAATTAATATATATTATATTTTTATCATTATTAAAATTCATGATATTATTTTACCATTATAAATATGTGAGTAACAAAACTACCACACTGAAACGTACATGAAAAATGAAATAAATATCACTTGGAAATGATAGTTTTAATAAATAATTATTAATAAATGGGAGTTGAAATGTTATAAGTAGATCATATATGAAAATATAATTATATATATGGTTTTGGTATATAATTTTAATAAATTTAAATTTATTATATATGAGGTTAAAAGAACTTACAAAGCATGTTGGGCATGTGGTAAGGGTTATTTCATAATCCTATACTTATTGAAGATTTTTTATGTTTCAGTTTTCATTTGAGAAATTATATAATATTTATATATTAAACACAATAAATTTGCTTCTAATATGTTTATATATGGGGTTTCCAAGTACTAGATCGATTTTTATCTTCATTGGAACTCAGAAAGACCAAAAGAATGTTTTAAAGTAAAACTCAATTTATTTTTAATTTGTTTGGAAATATTTTTCTTTTATGAACATAAATAATTTAAAAAGAATTAGAGAATTATTTTTAATATTCTAAAGTGATTTATTAAATAAATTATTAACCTTTTTTTACTCTCTATAAATTGGTTTAAAAGGAAACTTCTTATCATTTTCTGAATGAGGTACTGTTTACCAAATGTGTGAAAGAAATATTTGTTTTTTCATTTACCACATGAATGGCATTTCCCACTATCATGGATATTACACTCCTTGGATCATACTTTATAAGTTTCTATTTTTTGAAAATAATATTTTTTTTATATAATATTTTTTAAATTCATAGATTTTAATATATGTGGTTTCAAAATTAAAATGATATTTTCCTCAAGAAATCATCCAGTAAGATAATGTATTTTTATTTATTTCAACATGATTTGTGAATATTAAACTTTATTGGGTGTATAATCTATTGATATCATCAAAAATATTACTCTGGATGGCTTAAGATCATATTGTTTTATTTATTTACAAGGGAAACTATTAATATTTTATATGCTTGTTTTTTAATATGAGTTTTTATAGTGAATAGGTATTGAATTGTTATTCATTTATTTCATATAATGAATGAAATGGACTTAGTATATAATGTGAGAGGCCTATTATAGTCCCTTGATGTATTGGTAGGTCTAATGAGACAAACTAGTTTGGATATTTGGTAGACTCCTTACCTATTTATATGTGATGTCTTGGCATAAGGCCATGAAGCTAAGATTATGATGTCTGGCATTATGAATTATATAATTATGAAACTGTTTTGTGTTATTAATGTGATTATTAATGTTTCTAATTCATTCATGTATTTACTCCCCTTTTATTATATTAGTTATACTGATTATTTGATTATTGTTTATCTCTACCAAATTATTCATGCTTTATTTATTCTATGATAGATTCTGTTGTACACTTTCCTGTATTGAGAATATAAGCTCACAATTTTTTTAGTTTTCCTTTTCCTAGGATACCAAGAAGAGATATATGAATTATTTCAAGGATTTACTAGAAGAAATAATAAAGTTATCACTATATATTTAAAGTTGAATATCATGTTTTTAGATGTAATGTGATAATAATTTATATATATTGTCTCCAAAGACTAAAAAACTATTTTATACATTAGTATGTGATCTATTGTATAATAGATCAATGTAGTAAAGTAACCACTCACTCTAGGTTACGAGAGTAAGAGTTTTACAGGTGGTCATTCCACCAACATCGTCTCCATGGGGTAGTTAAACATCTCATTTTCCCCTCCAAAATAAAAAAAGTGTCAATTAATCACATGCATAAGGTACATGAACATATCATGAAAGTTAATAGAGTTATATGACATTGAAAAACTCCACATGAGTATGCCTCGAGTGATATATATCTAACCACTCACATTTACAATATAATGTATCATCCTCCATGTTAGTCGGTAGTACAACCCCAATTCCCTCTCTTTGGGGAGACTTTACTCAAGATAATATTCAATTCATGATATATATATCATATAATATTCACAAATTACATTCAAAAACTTTTTTTAGTATCATTACTCTAAAAAAAATCTAATGTCAATTTTGATGGAAAAACAATTTTTATAGACTTGTACTTAGAATAAAATGAAAAGCTTTATCTCCAAGAACCATTTAATCACATATATATGGTATACACATTATTCAAATCATAAGAGAATTTATATACATGAATAAAGTGTGACACCCTGATATTTTATGAAATATATATTTTTCAAATAAATTTCATTTCATCGATAGCTTGCGTTACACACAACACTGAATTTTACCGAACTCTAATATAATATTAATATTATTATTTAAACATGACGTTTATAGTCTAGCTATTAAACTTTCTAGTATGAATAGGAACAAACAAATTTTTAAAATTAAGTACAAAGGTTTTATATAAATAAAATATATTTACAAATAAGTGCTTAATTTTTGGTAAAATATTTATATGCTTTGAAAATATGTTTTTCTAAAAAATAATATTTATATTATTTTATGTGAACAAATGATTAAATAAATTTTTTTAATTTTAGAGAATTTATTTTAAAAAATGAAAACAATTTCTGGAATCTACATTTCAAAATTAGATTATGGTAAATTTTTTATACTTTTTAAAAATAAAATTTAATGAATAATAAAAAATACTAGTTTTTATTTAAACTGATTTTTTGTTTAAATCATTTAAAAATTTATATTTTGATTTAAAACTATTTAATAGTAAAATTATATAAATTATTTTATAATCAATCTAATTTATATCATTAAAATCAATTTAATGTTGAATTTTTATATTAAAATTTTTTATACTTATGAAAAGTTCTCTTTTGAAAACCACTATTTCATCATGTCTGTGGGTTTTATTTTAAATAAAATTCTTCCACTCTTATTAATTTAATATGATAAAATTTATTTCATATTTTGAATAATAGTAATTTATATTATATAATAAGTTCAAACTAATTTTTTTCATTAATAATTGTAAAAATAGTAAAAAAGATTAAATATTGTAGTTAAGGTTAAAATGGGTTTTGCACATTACATATGCATGTGTTACAATTTTCAAAACACATGGTATATTTATTTAATAATTTTGATTAAATATTTAGAATAATTGGATCCAAATTATCTAATAATACTCATTTGAGAGTGACTTCCCATTAATGAATAGTTTTGTGTATTTACAAAAATATCACTCTTCCCCAATTATAAAAGGGGACCTCCTCCATTAAATTATTCACTTATATTAAGACCTTTTACTTCACCAAAACTCACCAAAATATCTCCCAAAAAACCTTATCCATGTTATAGATATTCTTTTATTCACAAAAGAACAACCCTGGGGTCCTTAATAAGAGATCCAAAAGCGGTTTTTATAATTAAAGGTAATTGTCTCCACTGTGATCTTTCTTTTTACTTATTCTATTAACAAATTCATTCGTGTTTTAATAATTAAAATATAATAACACCAGAATCTACCATATATTGATATGTTTTCATATTAATTTAATAAGTTATACACATCTCCTCTTTTATGAAATGGTAAATGAAACTGTCGACCGTCTGTATGGAGGACTACCGCCTCGCAAACCGATGTAGTTATTTCATCATATCTCATGGGTGGATATAATTATTGATTTAAATTATATATATAATATTTATAAAATAATTACACTTTTTTGAATAATTATATCAAATATACCTTCTTACCTTCCAATCCCTTAGAAAATGATAATGTCACTCATGTGTACGTGTGGACTACCGCCTCGATGAAATGATGTGATATATTTTTAATTTTATTTTGACATGGATAGTAATAAGGATATATTTAATGAATATATTGGATATATATGAAAAAAATGATTATTTAAAGGTGATATATGATTTACCGTTCATTGTTTCCATCCGTCAATAAAATGGAAACAGTGTTCATGCATATGTACGGCCTACCATCACCATGAACGATATGAATCATTTTCTTTATAAAAATTTTATAGATTACAATAATTAAATATATAATGAATATGTATTATATTTATATCATTGTTTACATTTTTTAGATTATTTAACCATGATCAAATTGAATTTACCAGAAATACCAAACCAAAACTTAAATGAAAAATGAAACAATTATTACCCAAATAATGATTTTAACAAAGAAATGATAAAAAATGGTTAATGTAAGGTAATAATTAATCAATATATGGTATGATACATATTATTATCATTCTTTCATATATTTATAATAAAACTATATTTATCGCATTATTTTTTAATGTGTTTGATTAAATTTAAGACTTGATGTAAGATATTTTCTTCTCAATTTCATTTCTAAGGGACACATTCCTTATACACCACTTGTTTCGTTTGTTTGGTGTATATATAGTATCAAGTATTTAATTTCATTATTATTATCATAAAAATTATATCATATCTATATCCATATAATTCTATTTCTTTCATGGTGCTTATGATTTAAAATTTACCAAAGTGGTAAAATGTTTACATTACAATCTCATTAATTATCGGGATTGTTTCTGATTATGTTTATGATGATGAAATATTACGTTTTACTCTAAATAAACTCATTTAATTTATTATACATAGGTTATTTATGTATTATAAATGTTATTATTTCTTTTTCCAATATTTAATAACTTTAGATACCAAAAAAATCTTTAAAAAGACTTTATTTCTCTATTTGTTTAAGAATCATTTTTCTTCCATGTCTTGGTTTTAAAAGATTGTTTTAAAGGAATTTTTACTATTATTATTTAAATAAATTTTTACCCATGTTTGAATTTTTAAAAAATCGTTTAAAATTAATCTTCTAATCATTTTCAAAATGAGGTAGTTTTGAATTTTTTTTCCTAAAATGTGAAAGGAATCTTTATTTTAACATGTATGAAATGAATAAAATTTTTCAACATCATGAAAACTCAATTATTTGAATCTTCCTTTACTATTTCCCAAGTTTATTTTAAAATAAAATTTTTTCCTTAATATTTTTGAATTTTTTAGATTTTAAATAATCTATTTCAAAATGGAAATAATTTTTTCCTCAAGAATGTTTTAATGACCTTTTATAGAATTTTTATTTATCAATGACAATAATCTTTAGTGTCGGTTATGTTTTACTAGGGATATTATCCAATGGTACCATCCTAATTCTTTATCTATATGTTTTATGTTTATGTTTATAGTAAAAATATATATTTATTAAACACATTCTTTTTCCATAGAATATTCTATGATGAAAAAGATGAATAGTTTATAAAACCTGTTTCTTTTCCACAGGTTCTGAAAAGATAAATTTATTATGAAACCCATTTAATTTCATGGGTTATGATATGATTAATGTTTTATGATATTATGTCACATATATGTATTATTTTCATTATGTGATTGGTGGGACCTATATCTCCCTCCAATGTATTGGTTAAATATTGAGATCTCATAAGATAAATAGGAATGGAATGGGGAGTGAACCCTGTTCAATAATTGACATTGTCTACTATAATAGTCTTGGGAATGAAACTTGACTACTATTATTCTTTAGAGAGTGAACTCATCCCACTAAGATATTTTTGGAAATGATCGTTGACTACTAATAAAATTATTTTCTATGCTTTTGTGTATTCCACAAGTATTGTTCTTAGGCCAATGTTATGTTCTCATGAATCATGTTCTTTGATTCCTTTATGATTTATGTCTTATGAACTATCAATATTTATGAAATGAATAAATATTATGATCTTTGATATGCAGGGAATGGCTTTCAAATGTCAAGATCATGTTCTCATACCCTTATGCTCATGTTGTTCTTATGTGATTATTGATATCTCCTTTGTCTGCCCTTATTAAGCATCAGAGCTCACCTTTTATTATGTTTCCTTTCCCAAGGTTATTAAGGAAGGTTTTATTTATTATATTTCTAATAAGGGTTATATTTTTAATGAACCTAGCGGGAGATGATCTAGTGCACTTATGAACCATTTGTTTATGTATCCATGTTTCCAAAGACACTAAACCATTACGGTCCTCATGCATGTTTTTATAAGATGAAATGAATATTAATCTATTAATATTTAATATCTTTGTATGAGAATTTTATTTATTAACATAAATTAAGGAATAGAATTTAAATAAATGTAAATTTTATAAAATGAAACATGAGATAATAATTTATGAAATATTCATAAATAAAATATTACTATAAACCTTTTTATAATTAATCTAATAATTCTATATTTTCTATGATCATGGATTTAAAAAATTTATATCCACTATCGATATGAACTTTTTCATATTATTAATTATATTGAATTTCCCTTTAAATGTATGATATAATTATGAATTATAAACATTTTATAATCTAACTTTTGTTATGTAAGCAATTTATATAATCTAAATATGACATACTTGAATATTATTCAAACCATGAAAAAAAAATATCATAAAAAGACATATTATGTGGTCTAAATAATATTTTAAATAATTTTACATTTATTTTGAAAAATTCAAAGTGATTAATTATTAATTATTCATAATTTTAAATATAAACACATTTATATTTCAGGATCATTCACGTAATCTAAGAATTATTTACAAATGACCTTCATTACCTCTAAATAAACACTTTATTTCAAGAATACAAGGTATGGCATATAATTTGGTAAAGGATAAAATTTATTTTACTCTGATTTAAAAAAAATTATAAACCATATAAAATTGAGAAAAATATTCTCAATATTAACTCTGAAATATTAATAGAATATTTATAAAATTATTTCAAATACGTTTTATCAATTAACTATAAATTATTTATAATTAAAAAATTTATAAAACACTTTTATAAATTCTATAAATATTCCAAAATCTATTTTTCCATTATTTATAAAACAATTAATAATAACTTTAATAAATTCATTATTTTAATTCATTAATAAATAAATACTTTATTTATCATGATAATCAAATATGAAAATTTCATAGTTAAATTTATTCCAATAAAAAAATATATAAATTTTACCAAAAATTTATCATTTATAACTAATATATATATACTAAATTTTTTCAAATAAAACAAAAATATATATTT
This sequence comes from Viscum album, assembly GCA_963277665.1. Lineage (NCBI taxonomy): Eukaryota > Viridiplantae > Streptophyta > Magnoliopsida > Santalales > Viscaceae > Viscum > Viscum album. The sequence continues at coordinate 1,013,958,331 of OY728120.1, read as the reverse complement.
TATTTCACCAAAAATATGATCATGCTTTGGATAGCCCATCTAAGTAGCTATCTGCCACTAAGACAGTTAGAAAGGCTCAATGATATCTCAGGAACTGTAGAAGTGGGTTTGAGCATGGGTTTAGAAAAGCACTTAGAGAATGGGGTAGTTCTGAGGCATAGGTGTATGGGGTGGAACAAGTCATAGTGTCATTGTATGTGGAAGCATGATAGCAAGGGATATGTAGTGGTTTGTATACACAATATTTATCTCAGATCTGAGTTGTGTGGTTTAGTTAATGAGGTAGAGATCATCTAAGAAAAATTCTGATTTGGGACTCACTCGGTATGGGCACTATTTATCCCTACACATGTTTCATTCAACTCATTACCAAATTTTTCTACTCGTATTCCATGATCTATCATGTCCACACTACATCTTCATGATATGATCGATCATGAATAATATAAACTACACCATACATCTATTGTGTCATACTCGTACAACCACACTACATGACACAAATGACATTAATATATATAGTATGAATTTTTTAAACCACATTTTATATCATCATACCTTTCTTGAAATTATTTTGTCTTATAACATATTATCATACCCAAAATTAACATTGTATTGACACTCAACTCATCTGTCTGACAGAGTAAAAGTGATTCTATATTTTATGTCGATTGTATTTTAAGTAGTTTTATCAAATAATTACTGCTTTAATTCACCAATCCAATCATTATAATACCTTAACACAATTCCATTTATATATTAGTATAATAAATAATTACATTATTATATAACACAAGTCTGAATAAAGAAAAACCATTACAGAGACATAAAATGAGTTCTGCATTTTATTGTGAAAAAACATGTAGATCCAAAAATGAAGAATCCTATGATACCACTTATGGTAACTGGCGGAACATCCTATGTTCCTGGGTAGTGGATGAAAAATAAAACATTGTCCTAATATATCCTTGAAAAAATTAAACATACAACAAAACAAAAAACACCAAAAAAACAGAACATCTATAGTATGCCTTTTTAGTATCCACTATCATTTTATTATTGAAGGAGAATGATTGATTTAGAACATAAATGAGTATTTTATAAATTCTTACTACCTATAATGGGGTTCCACAGGATAATAGATCCAAGTTCATAACCATAGGATTATCAGAATGCACGAAGGGGTGTTATCACCTTAGTTTGAACTTGATGAATGAGGCTTAGGTGAAGAGAGGTTCTTTAAAAAAATTAATGAAATAATGATCACATCACCATCACTACTATAAACATAAACATGATAGATTATATCAATTTTATAGGCCTCCTTAACATGTTCGATGAATAAAGAACGTTTCAAACACATCAGGAGTCTTCAAACTTCCAACCTATATTTACATATCATTGATGATTGTATTGAATTCAATAAATTATTAATTTCAAAGATTGTAATCCATTAAAATATACTAATAAAAGATGTAAACCATGTGATATTATTGTCCAAAATAAAATCACTCATCATGCATTGTGTTGGTTGCAATGTAACCTTCGGTTTCATTACATGTAACCAGATTACATTTTAATCCACATTATAACTTACTCATGATTAAGGATGAATTAGATATAACATATTATTATGTTATATAAATAATATTTATATATTTTTAGTTCATTTTCAACATCCAACTCATAAAAAACCATGTGGTAGTGAAATTTTCAAGTTCCAGTACCAATCTTAGATGTTTGTGTGGGTGTGGAATGTTTCTTTTTCCATTAGTGATCATAGTTTTTCTATTGTTAATTTTTCATTTTTCTAAATAAATTAAATAATATTATTAGTACTTTATCTTGATAGATTATTATGACCTAATTAATTAATGGATTTATTATTCTCTCATTATATTTTCAAATTCCAATATCCCTCACCATTGGATTTAGAATATCTTGATGCTTTTATATTCTAGTATAAATGATACATATTCCCCTTAAAATAACATATAAATAGGTCTTATCAAATTATTAATTTGTATTTAAGTTGTTTTTTCTTAAAAAAATCTATTAACTCATAACTCCTTAATATATTGAGTAGACTCCCCAATCATGAAATCCTAAACATGTATTTCCTCAACTCTTATCCCAAAGTTATACCAAGACTTCCTATGGAACTCAACCCTTGATTTTAACTAGCATTAGATGACCAAATACATTCATTATAGTTCCCTCATGATTAAAATTATTCTAAAAATGGTTAGGACAACACTTTTCACAATGGATGAATTCTAACTCAATTGAGGGAAGTTTTTTTCAGGCATAACATTTTCATTAGAGGATTTTGTTTTACTTATTCATATATATTATTTATTTTATTATTTTCATGCTTATTAATATTTTGTGTATCCAACATAATTAGTTAACCATATCCGATAAATTAATTAATGCATAATAACTCTATTTTATTTGATCTTATCTTTCTTGTTAATTTAAAGAATTTATGTGATTTCATTTAATCTTACAAATAAATCATGCATCATATAAATAAGTAAATAAATATGGAATGAAAAATAAAATAATTAAGTGATATGATCTTATGATTTTAACTACTATCTCTTTTATTGAGTAGTGATAAACTAACCTTTACCCTCAAGTAAATAACTCCTCATACACATGCTTGGCTCGAGTTGCATCACTTATTCATTATTATATGAATCTCATTTGTTAGATTCACCCTAGATAGATTATAGAACCATCACCTATAACTAGGAGATCCATCCTTTATAGATAATTACTCACACACATGTGAGAGGCATTGGGGGTTTATTATTATACAAAATAAATCTTAGACAAGCGGGATCGTGTCTAATAAATATGGGAGGTAGGATAGATAGATCATTATGTATAATATTATAATAAATATCACATTAAATCCATAAAATGAATAATTAAATTATATAAATAAATACAATTCTTGAACAAGTTAGTTAATATTATGATCAATCACAACATGAAATGACAATAAAATTAAAATTACTAACATTAGTTTCAATTCATTCTAATTTGGATAAATTTACTAGAATTGATAAATTAATTAAATAATTATCTTAATATTATTTCCTAAGAGTCCTTGAGATATAATAATAATCCCATATAGTATTATTTTAAATAAATTAAATGATTTTAATTTTAGTTTTAAAATAATCGACTACATTGCATGTGCTTTAAAGGAAACACGGTATGTACTTTGAAGGCGACATGTCATGTTCTATCTGTATCATATTAAATACATTTCAAGTAATTATTTCTTTCATGGAGTATATAATCACTCTACATGTTATATGACATTAACTATGTATGGTCCTTGTTGTGTACTTTGTACTTACGTGGAATGTAATCCAAACATCTTGTTGCGATATACACAGTGTGTAGTACTATGGGTCAAACTATATTGTTTGGGCAGAGTTTTAGTGAATATTATTTGTATGGATTCTAGATCTCCCCTTCCTTTCAGTTTTAACAAGGCCTGGGTTAATCATTTAGATTGTAGATCCATTGTGGAGCACTCTTGGCCAACAAACTTTTTTTGGTCTTTTATAAAATCCACTTTTTGGAAAGTGTTAACCATACAAAGATCCAAATCATCACACATTCAAAATCCACCACATCTTAATTTCAAAATTCAAACCTTCAAAAACAGATCAACCGTGCACCTTGAGCCATGAACTGACGGCCTCGAAGCATGGGTCCTCTCGATTTCTGCACCACCTCGAGCCACGACCTACCTCGAAACAAACACCACATGGTTTCTGACTTATCCTCATCAACCGGATCGCCGGTGAGCTTCATCTTCACCGTCGCCATTGAAGGATACATCACCTTCACTCTTGATGACCACGAAACATCAGGATGTCGTTGTCCCCATCTGAAGAGAACAAAAACGAGCAATTAACAGAATCAAACACAAAAACAACACACCAGCGACCATCGAACATCGGCGTTCACACCAATTTCTCCTGACCTACAATTCGCACACCACCACACCAATATCAACGAATCCAAAAATCATCACTAAATCAATAGAAATGAAAAAAACATAAACAAGAAACCATCACGATTTCTCCCTGACCGGTCACAGGAACTCGAACCATACCTCTACCGCGATGCCACCGTACTCCACCAAGAACATCGCAAAATCATTTCCGAAAACTGAAATCAAACCAAAAGATGAAAACTAAACCAGATTTGGGGCCACCCGAACAAACCACCACTCCACAAGCCAGATAAGGAGAGCTCGTCTCCGCCTTCATCACCGAAGCCAAAATCTAGATCCTCCCAACACCTGCAGATGACACAACCTGCAACGGCATCCCCAGGTCTCAGCATCTGAACTAGCCTCTTGGACCGACACCGCGATGTCGATGCCACCACATTTCTTGTGTTGTAAAGCTTAAAAATCTTAAAATATCTTCGAGAGTTTGGAGTAAAGTTCAATTCATCTCTATTTACCATGATATTTACTCCCTTGAAAATTCTTTGCAGCATATTCAAGAGCATAATACCAGGAATAATTTTTCGGATGGTCTTTAAGGGGAATCTAAGATTGTTAACAACCTTAATGGCCTCTTGAACATTAAATATTCCCTACAAAGGAACATCTTTAAGGATAAATGGTTGAATGATGGTGATAGGAACTCCAAGTTCTTTAACTCTCTTCAGAGAATTAGAAAGGTTTCTAAACCTCTTTCTTTGATTAAGAATGGTGATCAGATTATTGATAATGATAGGGATCTCTCAGAGCATGTTATTTCCTATTTCAATGATCTTTTTAATGGTTCCCCTATCCAAAATTATCCAGTGGAGGGAATCATTCCTAAATTGGATAATCAGAAATATAATGTTTGTCTCACCTCTGTTCCCTTGAACATTGAAATTAAATAAGCTACTTTCAGTCTCAAATCATAAATCTCTCCAGGTCCGGATGGTTTTGGCAATTATTTATCTCAAACCTATTGGGATATCATTTTAAATTAGGTTTGCTGAATTGTCATTCATTTTTTCAAGGGTGGTGTCTTACCCCAAGGTATCAATGATCAATTCATTTCTCTTATACCTAAAGTGTAAAATGCCAATGAAATTCATTTATTCAGACCAGTTTCATTGTTCAATACTATTTACAAAATCATTTTCAAAATATTGGCCACAAGATTGGCTTCAATTACTAACAAGATTGTTTCCTTTAATCAGTTTGGTTTTATTAAAGAGAGATATATTTAGGATTGTCTTGTTAATTCTTCTGAATGTCTGAATTTTCTCAATAAATATTACATAGGTGGAAACATTTCTATTAAGCTTGATGTTAGGAAGGCCTTTGACACCATGGATTGGGGATTCATTTACAAGGTTCCTCACATGTTCAAGTTTGATAAAACTTTTATTTCTTAGGTCAAGTCCATTCTTAGATCTTCTCATATTTCCATTCTTATTAATGGATCACCCAAGGGATATTTTACTTGTTATAGAGGGGTCATACATGGTGATCCTCTTTCTACTATCATTTTCTCCATTATAGAGGATTATCTTTGCAGAACCCTATCTATTATGGCTGGAAATGGTAAAATGAAAGCTATCAATGCAGGAAGAGGTATTCATGCTCCTACCCACTTATTATATGCTGATGACATTATCCTATTCACAATGGGGGACAAGAAAAACATTAAAAATATCAAAAGGGATCTTTTGCACAATACTTCTATCTCTGGCCAAGAGATTAGTTGGGACAATTCCTTTATTTATTTTGGCAAAAATATTACTGTCTCAATGAATAATGAAATTGTTTAGGAGTTGGGCATTCATGAAGGGTTCCATCCCTTCAAAAACATAGGGGTTCCATTATTTTGGGGAAAACCAAAAGCCTATTATTTCTCTGAGATCATTAGAAATATTCGAACGCAGCTTGCTACTTGGAAAGTAAAGTCTTTATCTATGGTTGGTCGGGTTTTTTTGGTTAAATCTATCATTATCTATAAACTTGTTTACTCCTTTATGGTGTACAAATGGCATATTTCATTGATTAGGAACATCAACATGTCTCTCAAAAACTTCATTTGGAGTGGTAACATCATGGAAATAAAGTTGGAAATGGTTTCGTGGAATGATTGTTGTAAGCCTTATGATGCAGGTGGTTTGGGAATTAAAAATCTTGTACTTTCTATTGACTCCTACAAGCCTCGTTTATTTGGAAACCCTTTAATATCAATTTTGAGGCTCTTAATTTTCTTCGGCGAAAATTTCTAAATCATCTCAAAAATAGTGTTTTTAATCATTTTGATTTGTCTGTTTGGCCAGCCTTTAAGTTCATCTTTTCTTCAATTGATTCTCACTCCATATGGCTTGTTTCGAAAGATTCATCCATTAGCTTGTAGAAATCTAATTGGACGGGGAACCCCCTTATTGACTTTTTTTCTGATGTAGATAATTTTGATCTGGATATATCTATCAAGGATCATCTTGATAACTTGGAGGGTCTTCCAAATAACGTTTTGAACATTGTTAATAATTATTGATTCTCCAAGAGAAAGGATTTTTGGGCCTGGGAACCTGAGAATAATGGTATGATTTCATCAAAACTTTATTACAAGTTCTCTTTTACCTATATCTCTGATGCAACTTGGATGAGAGACTTTCATATAAATTTTATTAGGCCCTCTTTCTCTATTTTGGTGTGAAGAATTGCTCAGAGGAAAATTCTGACTGATTCTTACCTTCATAATTGTGGAATATCTTTGTGTTCCTCTTGTGTTCTTTGCCATCAGTATAGAGAGGATGTTGAACATCTATTTCTTTATTGTGTTACTACTGCCTCTTTGTGGAAATCATTGGCATACATATTTGAATTTTCCATCCCAAATATGGTCTCCATCAGGGATTTTCTTCAGTCTTGTAATTTGCTTCCACTTTCACCCCAATTGATGGATCTTTTTAGGTAGATGCTTCTGAATTACTGCATTATATATGGTCTATTCAAAATCAAATCATTCATGGTGGTCAACATTTCTCTGTCAATGTTTCTTTCTGAAGCATCTTTATTGCTATTCATGAGGCAAGATTACCCAGGAAGCACTTCTTATTTAATTCAATTCATGATTTAGCAGTTCTTACTTGAATTGGTATCAAAGGTACTTTCAGGCCTCCGTATGGTACTTTTGAGGTCTTATAGAATAAACCTTTTGTTGGATAGATTACGGTTAATTCTGATGGGGCCTTAAGGGGTAATCCCGGTCCCTGTGGATATGGTTCTATTTTCAGGGATCACCAAGGTAAGGTTATGGGATGCCTTCATGGTTCCTGTGGTATAGCCTCTGCAATTGAAGCTGAAATGCTTGGTATCATTATTGCGGTGGAGTAAGCTATGATCCGTGGATGGGACAATATTTGGCTGGAAAGTGATTCTTCTGTTATTGTTTCTGCCATCAGAATGGGTTCTTACCATTTATCTTGGAATCTTACTAACAGATGGATTAGCTGCTTGGATTCTCTTCTCACCGTGAATTATATCATCACAAACACTTATAGATAATCTAACTCAGTTGCGGATGGACTTTCTAACAATAGAGTCGGTGGTGTTGATTTTAATTGGTATGATCATCCCCCTGAAGACCTCTTACCCCTTCTTAAGAGGGATTTTGATGGATCTCCTTTTTTCAAAATTACGTAATTTGGACTTTATTTTTAATTAAAGGAACCTTGCTTTTCTTGGAAAGGTTTCATCTTTCTAAAAAAATATTGTTTGGGAATAGTGTATAACCACACAACATGCCATAATATATGCAGTATCTACAACTAAAAATGCATATGAAGTACATAGAATGTATTGTATCACCCCTGGTTTCTGGTATGTAACTCATTTATTTATGTTTTTTATGTATATAAAGTGGTTGGTTAATTTTTTGGGAGATTTTGGAAATATTTTTAGAAGGTTTTGGGGATTTTTAAAGGGTGCATGGTTTAAACCTGGTTAGTAAAAACCGTGAAACTACTCTAGGAAATAATTTGAGTCGAGTTAGTGGGCTCAGGGTAAGCGCACGGTTAAGGCGCACGGTTGGTCAGACCATGTGGCCACCCCAGGTATACCATGCAACTTGGGGTAGTGATCTTTGACACAGTTGGTGCATGCTTTGTCTAATCATGCGGTCCAAATGTGAAAGTTTCTCCTTGAGTAAGTGGCTAGAACACAATTAGCATATAGTTTTTCTAACCATGTGATTAACCCTACACGGTTTAAAAAGTGGTTTTTAAAAAATGAATCTCACACAATTTTATCCCTAAAACCCTCATTTTTTCCAATTTTGACCCTCATTCAGTATTTCTTCCTCCAAAAGGATGGGGAACCTCTCCTCATTATTATGGAATATATTTAAAGTGTTTTCTTATTTTTCTTAAGGGTGAATCATCCTTGGTAACTATTATTTGTGGTAGTTTCCTTCTTCTTTAATAGATCTACTTTTCTCTCTCTCATGGTTTCTTAGATCTACTTATGTCATGGACATATCTAGGGTTTTTTATGCTAATAATGGTTGGTTTTGGCCTTTTTGATGTTAGGGGACGTGATCTATGGTAAATTTATAGAGTTTTATATGGATTTGGTAAGTGTTTGTGCCATTTGTGGTTTTCTCCAAGACCCTTGTGAAGGTTTATACACTCTATACTACTCTTTCTAGAACTAGAAGGCATAATTTAAAATTAATTGTTTTTCTTTAACTTGATTTTAAAATTGATGTGCATAGCTTGGTTGAAAACCCCTATGGTGATGATTTTTATATTTTGGGGAAATTTATATATTGTTGTTCAATATGCTTCATTTTTTTATTTTAAAATAATGATTTTAAAATCAGTTTCTTTATTTGCATTATGGAAATGGTTTATGAAAATTGTTTTCAATAAAAATGTTGGTTTGTTGAAAATGGTTTTGGCATGGATTTTTTGAAATTGTTTTAGCATGGATTTTTGGAATGATTTTGGATTTTTTGTTTAAATTTCTTTTTCATGGATGTTATCTTATGTATTTTTTTCAATAAAAATGGTTAATTTTAATAAAATGGTTGACATTAGTTGATTTGGCATGTTTTGGAAAAAAAGCTAATTGTGATTTGAAATATAGATGGTTTGTAACACCCCCAAATGATAAAGGGTTAAATTACTAAATGATATGACTCATGTCAACAAGGTGCACCTTCCTTTTTGGGAGCCTGTCTGATTAGAACTCCACAGTTAAGCGTTCTTGGCCTGGAGTAGTGATCAGGATGGGTGACCTCCTGGGAAGTTTCTTAGGGTGTGTGTGAGTGAGGACAAAGCACACTGGAAAGGACATGTGTTGGCATGTAGGGACTATCATTAGTCAGATGACTCATTCAGGCATGTGGGTGGACCCTGGGGTGGGCCCCACGTGTCTGTGGGGCAACTAGTGGTACCTGGTGGGCCAGGACCCGACGGCCATGTTAAGTCGGGGTGGTTGTGCTGTCACTGGGACCCTTTTGTCACATTTGGTATCAGAGGAGTAACCCAGCCTTAAGTGCACGGTTCACTGCCTCGGTTGAGATGTAGGGCCCACAACGAGGGCGTTGTTCTCTAAAGGGGGGTGATTGTAACACCCCCAAATGATAAAGGGTTAAAAGACTAAATGATATGACTCATGTTAACAAGGTGCACCTTCCTTTTCAGGAGCATGTCTGATTAGAACTCCACAGTTAAGCGTGCTTGGCTCGGAGTAGTGGTCAGGATGGGTGACCTCCTGGAAAGTTTCTCAGGGTGTGTGTGAGTGAGAACAAAGCCCACTGAAAAGGACATGTGTTGGCCTGTGGGGACTATCATTAGTCAGATGACCCATTCAGGCACATGGGTGGACCCTAGGGTGGGCCCCACGTGTCTGTCGGGCAACTAGTGGTACCTGGTGGGCCAGGACCCGACGACCATGTTAAGGTGGGGTGGTTGTGATGTCACCGAGACCTGGTTTTCACACGGTTAGTGGTCACGAAGTACCACCATAAAAGGGTTGGAATGTGGTCATGAAGTACCACAATAAAAATGGGATGGGGTTGGGCATGAAGTTCCACCATCAATGGTAACACCAATATTTTTTGTTCTTGTTGTGTGTGTGATATGGTGTATGCACTGGGTCATATGAATTGAAATGGGTTGTGCTAATATTAAAAGGTAAAAATGGTTAATGACTAGTTTGGTTGCTTTCCTTCGAAATGTGTTTATTAGGGTAAACTATTTTGGGTATGGCTTGTTTGGCTTGTTGGAAATTGTTGAACTATTTTTATGGTTTTATTTAAATTGTTTTATATAAATTTTCTAACTCATTCTATCCTAGTGGTGTGAGTAGGGAAGTAATTATTTTAAGCATGCTTGGCCTGGAGTAGTGGTCAGGATGGGTGACCTCCTGGTAAGTTTCTCAGGGTGTGTGTGAGTGAGAATAAAGCACACTGGAAAGGACATGTGTTGGCCTGTGGGGACTATCATTAGTCAGATGACCCATTCAGGCACATGGGTGGACCCTAGGGTGGTCCCCATGTGTCTGTCGGGAAACTAGTGGTACCTGGTGGGCCAAGACCCGACGGCCATGTTAAGGCGGGGTGGCTGTGCTGTCACCGGGACCCGGTTGTCACATGGTTAGTGGTCACGAACTACCACCATGAAAGGGTTGGAATGTGGTCATGAAGTACCACAATAAAAATGGGATGGGGTTGGGCGTGAAGTTCCACCATCAATGGTAACACCAATATTTTTTGTTTTTGTTGTGTGTGTGATATGGTGTATGCACTGGGTCATATGAATTGAAATGGGTTGTGCTAATATTAAAAGGTAAAAATGGTTAATGACTTTTTTGGTTTCTTTCCTTCGAAATGTGTTTATTAGGGTAAACTGTTTTGGGTATGGCTTGTTTGGCTTGTTGGAAATTGTTGAACTATTTTTATGGTTTTATTTAAATTGTTTTATATAAATTTTGTAACTCATTCTATCCTAGTGGTGTGAGTAGGGAAGTAATTTGTGGAAATCCTATTGGGTTTCATTACTCTACCCCTACTTTAGAACTTTGGTACTTTTGTAGATGTTGTATTCTGAAACATAGGTAAAAGAAAAGTATCTTTAGTAGTACTTTGTGATGATTTGGGCTATTTTTTGGAGATGGATATTTGATAATGTTGGATCTTAGAGTTATGTCCTAGATTCTTTGAGTTTTTTCATTTCAATATTCTACTTTGGTATTCTAATTCTGGTTATGTTGTTATTTAGTTATGTTATTCCTTTGGTATTGTTTAATTGCATTACAGTGTTATCATGCATCATATAGTGACATTGGTTTTGGTATGTTTAGTTTTGTGGTTTTATTTCCAAAAGGGTAAATCATCCCCCAACTATTATGAAGGCCTTGGAATTTATTGCCAGCCTTTGGTGCTTTGGAAATGTCACTTATTGCCAAGTATCACCTCCAACTCGACTCAAGCTAATGAGGAGGGGTGAGATGTTACATGTATAATGACCATTATATTTCATATAGTCGAATATTTTATGTGGAATGCACTTTTATATGCATTTTACCACATGACATGTATAAATTCACTTAGTGAGTGCATGGTGTAGACAACTAGTGATACATGGAATTTCCAGCTAAATACACGCCCGGTAATCATGTCCTTATTTTAATTACTCAGCCTGTCTGATTAGAACTCCACAGTTAAGCGTGCTTGGCCTGGAGTAGTGATCGGGATGGGTGACCTCCTGGGAAGTTTCTCAGGGTGTGTGTGAGTGATAACAAAGCACACTGGAAAGGACATTTGTTGGCCTGTGGGGACTATCATTAGTCAGATGACCCATTCAGGCACATGGGTGGACCCTAGGGTGGGCCCCATGTGTCTGTCGGGCAACTAGTGGTACCTGGTGGGCCAGGACCCGACGACCATGTTAAGGTGGGGTGGCTGTGCTGTCACCGGGACCCGGTTGTCACATGGTTAGTGGTCACGAAGTACCACCATAAAAGGGTTGGAATGTGGTCATGAAGTACCACATTAAAAATGGGATGGGGTTGGGCGTGAAGTTCCACCATCAATGGTAACACCAATATTTTTTGTTTTTGTTGTGTGTGTGATATGGTGTATGCACTGGGTCATATGAATTGAAATGGGTTGTGATAATATTAAAAGGTAAAAATGGTTAATGACTTGTTTGGTTTCTTTCCTTCGAAATGTGTTTATTCGGGTAAATTGTTTTGGGTATGGCATGTTTGGCTTGTTGGAAATTGTTGAACTATTTTTATGGTTTTATTTAAAATGTTTTATATAAATTTTGTAACTCATTCTATCCTAGTGGTGTGAGTAGGGAAGTAATTTTTGGAAATCCTATTGGGTTTCATTACTCAACCCCTACTTTAGAACTTTTTTACTTTTGTAGATGTTGTATTTTGAAACATAGGTAAAAGAAAAGTATCTCATTTATTTAGTAGTACTTTGTGATGATTTGGGATATTTTTTGAAGATGGATCTTAGAGTTATGTCCTAGATTCTTTGAGTTTTTTCATTTCAATATTCTACTTTGGTATTCTAATTCTGGTTATGTTGTTATTTTGTTAAGCTAGTCCTTTGGTATTGTCTAATTGCATTATAGTTTTATCATGCATCATATAGTGACATTGGTTTTGGTATGTTTAGTTTTGTGGTTTTATTTACAAAAGGGTAAATCATCCCCCAACTATTATGAAGGCCTTGGAATTTATTGCCAGCCTTTGGTGCTTTGGAAATGTCACTTATGGCCAAGTAGCACCTTCAACTCGACTCAAGCCAATGAGGAGGGGTGGGATGTTACATGTATAATGACCATTATATTTCATATAGTTGAATATTTTATGTGGAATGCACTTTTATGTTCATTTTACCACATGACATGTATAAATTCACTTAGTGAGGGCATGGTGTAGACAACTAGTGATACATGGAATTTCCAGCTAAATACACACCCTGTAATCATGTCCTTATTTTAATTACTCAGCATGTTGACCCACACAATATTCCTATAATATCAGTGAGTACCTTTCATGGGTTAACATGTGTTACACCATGTGTATAGGCCAACTACACATAATATACTTGTGTCATTTCGTGTTTCTCGACTAGTATCCAATACGCAACATGTAATGACATAGTGTACTAACCAATTGTATTTCTACGATTTACATGGATTCATAACTATGTGTGGATACACAGTGTGTCTAACATCTCGACCTGAATTACTTGGTCCGAGTCAGATTCTAGGTGACCTCATGTGTGTCTTCCCATACTCAAGAGGCTTCCGACTAGTAGTGAAGATCTGAATCTATCAGTGGAGAGACTATAGCCTCAGTATCATTTTATAGGATCAATAATCAACAATAAACCAAAAAATAAATAATTATAGTAAACATTCTGAAAGGTATATATGGACTAAATGGTAAGTAAATAAAATAATCTCCCAAAAGTGACAGGTCTGTCCAATGTAAATAAAGAAGATAACTAAGAAAATAATAAACTGCAAGTCCCACTGGTGTCCATCCTAGACCACCACCATCTCTATGATCCTAATCTCAAAATTTCCACCATAGGGCCTTTTCCCTTCTTTGGATACCTTATGAAATTTAAAAGTGCATTGAAATTCCCGAGTAGTGTGTGGGTACTAGACTCGGTAGCACACCCCCAATACATCTTTAACCTGGTGTTCTCAATTATAGAAGTTTATTACATAATAATAATAATAATAATAATAAATGTGTCACACTAATAGTAACACACAATCCAAAATTAAGAGGTCTTATGCTAACCAAGCTTCCACAAACCCCCGACCATACCTACTTTAGCTCTATGTCAGATTGATAATTAAGGTATAATAATAATCAAGAATTATCCATGAGGGTAATGAATCATGCTACTTGACATCATGTGATCCTGCAACTCAGCATCACTTCACATCAAGAAGGTTATGTTCTTGGCATCCCCTAGGAATCAAGAGCTATTTAGCATCCCCTAGTCATCGAGTAACATATCCCATGGCATTAACTAGTCATCAAGTGTATGACACATCATTATTGAGGAATTTTTGTATCCCTATATTATTCATAGGTCCCTCATCTTCATCATAAAATGTCACGATTACTCCCCCTCCAAGGGATAAAAATGTCACGATGATCCACATGCCTTGGGTTCTAATAAAAATACCACAAAATCACACATAGCATGGTAAAATACAAAGGAATAGATAACATATCATTATAAGGTAGCACACACAATACATGTGACCAACATTGAACATGAATAATGAGCTTCAAGTACTCATGCAAGCAAGTAAAAAATAAGGTTCATTGGTCTACACACACACTCACATGTGATTATAATCTATCACGGTCATCAAAATCTATCTATGCATAATTATATTAAGGAAACATGTTTAAACGAGGATAAAAACGTAAATAAATTCTTACCTCAAAATTCATCAATGTATAAAGGTGAGGAAAAACCATCCAAGAACACATATTCATGGTCTTATGATTGAAAATGTTGACACAATGAAGCTTGAGGTTCGTTATGGTTTCCCTATTTTCAATATGCATAAGGGAAGAGGAAAATCTGACTACCCGAGAAAAACAACCATGCAAGTTTCAAATTTGTTCATAGTACCTTCAATAATACTATGCAAGGAGTATCGACGTCCCTTGGTTTTGTCAGAATCGACCCTAAAACCGAATTCGATTGGCTATGAAAACCACAATGTGTATGTGTTCAATGTAACATTCAAACACTAATTTTAAAAAGTAATTCAACCTAAAATTTTTGACTTTGAATGATTCATTGATTAACATTTATTAGTTCATTACTAATTTAATTACAATAAAAATAGTAATAAAATGTAGGTTTGAAAAACCAGGGGTGTTAAAAATAGAGGTGGTCCATTGGGGGAGATAATGAATAGTTCCACATTTTCATAATAACTAATGATTATAATTATAAAATATAATTATTAAATAACATAATTTAATCAAGCGGCTGGACCAAACATCTGGTGCATACACAATTTATTCCCTTTCTTGGGTAAACCCCATATCCCAAACCTAACAGTGGTCTCAAATTTATCATATGATTCTCCATTTGAGAGATATTTATTATTTATTCTTTAAAAAAATAAAATAATAATATAATTAAATATAAAAAGTGTATTATCTTGTGCAAGGTTTCCAAACACCTGATGCGCATAAAGGTTATACCCCCCCCCCCTCCCAAGGTAAACGCTACATTACATACCTAATGGTGGTCTCATATTTGTTATATGACACACCATTTTGGAGATATTAAATTATTTTGGATAAGTCTCTCACACTTAATATAATATATTTAATATTTTCAATTATTCTATTTTGAGGCTCTATGGACCACAGAATCTCACACAAACTCAGAACCTAACTATGAAAATATTCGATAGAATATTCCAAGGTGTTAATTGGGATGTTAACCATATAAGAATCCTTTAAAACATTTATTAAGTGATTTTTATTGAAAATTACATTATCATATAAAAACACTTATAAATAATCAACAAGAGGTTTTTATTATCTTTAAAAGTTTAGGATATTAAAATTATCCCCCTCTATCAACTTCTCATCATCGATAAGTATCTCTAGTGGTCTTCCTCAAACAACTCATACCACTGAGAAGAACATCGTACTCATGTTTCTACATTTCCTCTTGGATCCACTCGTGCTGCCACTAAATCCAAACTATTAGTACCATATTTCCCCATAACACCTTTTCACACCAATCTATGATCTATAGCAGATTCTCCTCATAAGATACATTGGTCTCCAGCTCAACGTCCTCAAAATAAATAACATTCATAGGATTGGGTATTTACCTCTGAAGTTGTGACACATGGGACACATCATTCATAACTCAATATCAAGAAGGGAGGTCTAAATGATACACCACTACCCCTATCTGCTAGGTGATCTCAAAGGGTCCAACAAAACAGAGTGTTTGTTTTCCCTACTTCTATAGATGTCTTCTCCCCAACTGATGAGTCATTCACAATAATACTTGATCTTCCATAGTGAAATACAAGGGTCTCCTCTTATGGTAGGCATAATATCTAGGTCTACTTTATGTGGTGATCAACATCTTCACAATCATATGAACTCTTTTGGAAGCCTCTTGAACCAAACCAGGCCCACAACCACAACCTCACCTGCCTCATACCAATAATCGATGATTGGTATGGTTTTTATTAAAGAGCATTACAAGATGTCATATGAAAATAAGTATTATAATAGTTATTGAATGTGAACTCAATAAAATCTAGGTGATCATCCCACACTCCACCAATGTTTAGAAATCAATCTCAAATACTATCCTCCAATATACATATACTTCGATCAAAATGTCTATTGGTCTGAGGATGGTATGCCAGGATCAATATCAGCTATATCACAAGGTTTTTCTATAATACCTGAAAAGAGAGAAATGTAAAACATGCATCTCTATCCGAAAAAATCTCAAGGGAACTCCATTAAGGAATATTATCTCACAGACAGAGATATTTCACAGCAACTCCACACAGTAAGTGTCCCCAATCAGTAAGAAGATAGAAGGCTTCGTTAACCAATTGAAAATCACCCAAACTACATCATGGAACGTTGGGGTCCTGGGTAACCCTGCCAAAAAGACAATCTTGACATAATCCCAGTTCCACATAGGTATAGGGAGTGGATGAAACAATCCACCAGGACGTTGGTGTTTGGCCTCCACCCTCTGATAGGTAAGGAATCGGGAGACAAAACCATTAAGGTCTCTCTTCATCCCTAGTCACCTGGACTTTCGCAGGAAGTAATGATACAACTTGGTCACACAAAGATATACTTCCCATATAAAGTCTTAGTAATACATCATTAAATCATCTCTAATGGAATTCTGGACTACCAAGGGAACACAAGTCATATAACTCTAGCCCTATGAGGCATATATCATCCAATCATCCAATAATCTCATCACACATCACTACTCTTATGAAGGCATCTCACTAAGATACTACTCAGCCTGCATCTTACAGATAAGAGAATCTGAAATTATGTTACCATTTTCTATTTTTATACAAACTAGAACAAAAACTATTTTTAATGTCTCCATTTTTCAGGTCGGTTTTTTAGAACTGACGTGAAAAATCTATTTTCCAGACTTTTTCACGTCGGTTCTAAATAACCGACGCAAAAAATCAAATTTCATGAATTTTTCACATCGTTTATTTAATAACAGACGTTAAAAGGTTTTTTTCATGTCTTTTATTGAATAACATATGTGAAAAATGTTTTCAAACATGTAATTCATTTCCCAAGATTCGATTTGACAGGTCATAGAGCTCAAACGGAGTTACGGATCAGTGGTTATGGTTATCGTAAGTTGATCATCTCTAAACAAAGTCTTAGGGAAGGCCAATTTCACAAGGACATAACTTTTAATACGTAACTTTGTTTGAGCTTCGTGACCTGTCAAATAAAATCTTGAAAAATTAACTACATGTTTGTAAAAAATCACATAGGTTATTAAATAACTGACATTAAAAATACCTTTTGACGTCGGTTATTAAATAACCGACCTGAAAAATTGATAAAAATTGATTTTTCACGTCAGTTATATAATAACTGACCTGAAAAATAAGTAAAAATTTTAATATCTTTTCATTATGGTTATCATAAAACCAACATGAAATATAGTTTTAATATCCCTCTAATATGAAATTTCAATTTTTTTACATTGTGGGATCAAAATTTCCAATTGCCGCCTAAAATTTTTAATACCAAGTTTTATTTTATCATTTCAATTATATGTTTTCAATGTAAAAATATCCTAATTTAATGATCATTTCTTTCGACCATCATCATTCCCCCAACTCATCTCATTTGATCTTCAACATGGATCAATTATTTCTTCTTTTTGCGATCTCATCAAGGTATTTTTAATTATGTATCCATGATTTATGGTTTTTTATGATTTACTTTATTAATTGATATAACATTTAACGATCACTTCTTTCAACCATCATCGTTCCACTGACTAAACTTTTTTGACCATCCATGTGAATTTATTTCTTCTTTCCACAGTCTCATCAAGGTATTTGCAATTATTTTTCCATGATTTATATTTTTTATAAGTAGTTTTCTTAATTGATATACCATTTAATGATTATTATTTTATTATAATGATGGATAATTCTTTATATCATGGTAAAAAAAATCATCCTTTGTATTCTAAAATTTATTCTTAGATAAAGCTATAGTTACCTCATTCGATCTTTCCTCGAAAAAATATATCAAACTTCTGATGGTCATAACTTTTGATCTGTAACTTAGTTTGATCTCTACGACCTGTCAAATCAAAGATTAGAAAATTTTCTAAAATATGGTAAACATTTTTTACGTTGGCTATTTAAAAAGAGAAGTTAAAAATGTCTTTTAACGTAGATTTTTAAAAAAAATGATGTGAAAATGACTTTTAACGTCGGTTTCTTAAAAACCGATGTAAAAAATGGATTTTAATCATCATTTATAGAATGTATTTCATGTTGGTTTTTTAAAACCCAACTTTAAAAACCATAGAAACCAATTTTTAAAGTCTTTTATTAAATAATAGACATCAAAAACCATAAAACCCCATTTTTAATGTCATTTATTAAATAACCGACGTAAAAAACATATTTTTAACGTCGCTTGCAATAACGTCGCCTGAAAAACAACATTAAAAAGCTAAAAACCCAACGTAAAAGAAAGGATTTGTACTAGTGACATCATCTCAAGGTTGAACATCCATTTATACTCGTCCGAAAACCTATGTCTCAGGCTTAGGTCCCATTATGTGAAGATGTAGTGAAGGCTCCTATGGTCCGTATAAATAAAAAATTCACTCACCAAATATATAGTGTCACCAAAACATACGGTCATGGACCATGACTGCAAGATCCATTCCATGTGTAGGGTGTTTCCTCTCATGGGTTTATAGCTGATGATACCCATAGGTTTTTATATTCTCTCTTTGCATCAGCACCACTCAGTGACCAATGCCTGGTGCATCACAGTACATTACATAACAGATCCCATGCTCAGAGAGTGTCAGTATTGTACTTATATTCAACCATATGTTTAGTTAAAAGAACACATATTCAAATTATTCTAACCACTAGAACTTCAATTCCTTATTTTTCAGTGCTTTCATGGGTGTTGATAGTCAGGAGAAGTTATGGATAAATCACAGATGATATCTCTCTAAACCCAAAAAAATGTTAATCTCAAACATGTTCCAAGAATGTGTCTAGGACATGAATACCATAACCTTATATAGTTATATATATATATATATATATATATATATATATCATTCTTAGACACTGCACGTACTAGGAAATTCACCTATCGTATCCATAAGTCACTCTTTTATATCTTTTCATATTGCATGTGTGCTCGAAGCATACAAAACACTATCTATAGATTCCTAGCATGTTTCTCTTGTGTCGGTGAGTATATGAGTACATCATTGATGAAAACTAAAATAAATGAGTCCATTTATGGATTAAAGATATTTTTCATGACGTCCATGAACACTAGTGATGCATTCTTTAGTCCAAATAGCATTACAAAGTACTCATACATTCCATACCTACTCTGAAATGTCTTCTTTAGAATTTTCTCCTCTCTAACTCACAACTAGTGACATCTTGATAGAAGATCAATCTTGGAGAACCACTAGGATCCACATAGATGGTTGAAAATATCATCAATCATGTGAAACTTATATGTGTCTTCATCATCACCTAGTTCATCTTCCAATAATCAATGTATAGTAGAAGACTATTGTCTTCATTCTTGGTGAACAAAATAGGTTCACCCCATGGTGAAGTACTAGGTCTGATAAGTCCCTTACTTTATAATTCATCCAGCAAAACCTTGATCTCCTTCAGCTTAGTTGGAACCATATATCACAAAGGTATCAAATTGGATGTGCACTTGGTATGATCTCAATCTCAACTTAATGTGTCGATCCTTTAGAGTCTCTACTAGCTCAAGTATCCACAAAAATTTCAACCCACTACCCAACATATTGAGGGCCTCCATTTCCATGGATGGATGAAGAATGATGGATTTTATGTAAGGTAGTATTTAACCATAGTTCTAAACTCCTATTCCTAGGACAAGCACTAAGAAAAAGACTTTTGGTTGAAGCGTCCTTGCTTCTTATACCACAGAGAAAGTAGAGTAGAAATATCAACTGCATTATCCTATATGTCTAGTGGTAATTCTAAAACCTCCTCCCTTGTGGGAATATTTCAGTATGCTTCCCAAGTATTTTCATTAACTATGTCAAGTTGACAACTTCTGTAATGTGAAGAAACACTTCAGAAAAGAAAACTAGTCATTATGATAAACCCTAATTAGTATATGAGATCAAACAATGTTTATATTAACCATTTTATGGGATAAAATAAGGTTTTCCTAGGAGTATACCCTTAACTCAAGGTAAACCCCTCATAACACTAACCCTTTTTTCTATCACTGAATGTTAGTCACAGTCATCATATATATATACCAACACAACAACATGCTTAGAATAACTAATTAATGCAAATAAATAAATGTCACACAGCATGGAATCACACACATATCGCACAAGAGAAACTATCCTGAATAGATATCACAAATACAATGAATTAAAATAATTAACTACTATGCAGCACAGCAACAAGTATATATATGGAATGTGAACCTATGTACCTAGTCATGATGCATGAACACACCCAAAAATATCATAAATCACATAACAACATCATGTGAATCAACAAATGTGGGTTTAATCATCAGTAATAGAAAAACATAAATTTCCTATATTATGGAAATTTAGAGGCCCACTATGCAATGTTGGACAGATACTAAAATAGTTCCCCGAACTAAGTTCCAACTATCCAATATCCTATCTATCTTGTCTTATACCAAGGAAATTGAAGAAACAAGTTAGTGATTTTGGTGCTTTAATACCATTTTGTAACATCCAATCTTGAACCACTGGGTCTGAGTTGGATGATACATGACCTCATGCGCGCCTACCCATACACAAGAGGCTTTAGACTAGCAGTAAGGGTCTGATTCCATCAATTGGTAGGCTATACCCTCAGTATCATGTCATAGTATTGATAATCAGTAATGAATCATTTACAAAATCATAGTAAACATGCATAAATATAAAATGGCATACATGAAAAGTAAATAAAAACATCTCCCAAAAGTGGTAAGTCTGTCTTGGGTAAATAAATAAGATAATTAAACCAATAATAAACTACAAGTCTTTCCAGTTTCTATCCTATCCCACTACCATCTCCATGATCCTCAACTCAGCAGTCCATCGTGGGTCCTTTTCCTTTCCATGGATCTCTCATAAAATCTACAAGAGCACAAAAATGTATGAGTAGGGTGTGTGGACAAGACTTAGTAGAACACCACCAATGCATCCTTAATGTGATGTGATCAAGTATACAAGTGTAATCCATAATAACAAAAATGAGTAACAAGAAAAGGAACACATAATCCAAAATTAAGCAATCAAGTTCTAACCAAGGCACAAAAAACCCCCAGTCATACCTACTTCATCTCTATACCAGATGGATAATTATGGTTTCAAAAGAATCTGGGATTAGCCACAAGGCTAATGAATCATTCTACTCAATATCATGTGATTTTGAAACTCAGTTTCACTACGCATAAATAATTTTATGTTCTTGGCGTCCCCTTGGCATTGAGAGACTCTAGGTATCCCCTAGTCATTGAGTAACATACCCCTTGACATTCACTAGTCATTATGTGGATCACATGGAATCCTTGAGGAATCATCATATCCCTACCCTATACATAGGTCCCTCATCATCATCATCACAAGCCATTCATACTTTCCCTCCAAGGGATAAACATTTCATGACAATCCACTTGAATTGGGTTTCATGAACAAGACCAAAAAAGAATATATAACATGGTAGGATACATGAGAAAGCATAACATATCATTATAAGGTAGCACACACAATATATGTGATCGCCATCGAACGTGAATAATAAGCTAAAAGTACTCATGGAAATAAGTGTAACATAAGGTTATCAGGGATATACACACACCCACATGCGATCATAATATAGCATGGTTATCAAAATATGTCAACACATAATTATATTAATGAAACATGTGTAAATGAGCCCAAACATGTAAAGAAAATCCTATCTAAAAAGTCATATATGTCTAAAGGTGTGGATAAACCATCCAAGAACACCTCTTCATGGCCTTATTATTGAAAATGTTTACACATCCAAGCTCGTAGTTCATCAAGGGTTCCTTGTTTTCACTGCTCACAAGGGAAGAGTAAATTCATCTCCCTAATAGAAGAATAGTCGCACGAGATTCCAATATCATCATAGGACCTTCAACAATCATGTGCAAGGAGTATCGGTGTTGCTTGGTTTTAACATAATCAACCTAAAAACCAAAGGCGATCGGCTATGAAAATCTCAACGTGTATGTGTCTAACATAACATTCAAACACTCATTTTAAACACTCATTTAACCAACAATTTTTTATGGACTCATTGATATCTATTTGTTTGGGATTTTTTAATTTAATTTCCATCAAGATAGTGTTAAATCGGAGGTTTTGAAAACCTTCAACTTTAAAAGTAAAGGTTTTCCATTGGGGGAGATAATGAATAGACCCAATTTTTTATTAATAATTATTAATAATAATAATATAATATAATTGTTAAATAACTTAATTTAATTGAGCGAAAAGACCAAACGTTCGAAGCATGCATAATTTATGCCCCTCCTAGGGTAAACCTTGTGCCTTAAACCTAACGGTGGTCTTGAATTCTCATGTGATGTTCCATTTGAGAGATATTAATTATTTATTATTTAAAAACAGAATAATAATATAATTAAATATAAAAATGGTATTATCATGTGTGATGTTTCCAAACACTTGATGCGTATAAAATTTATGCACCTCCTAGGGTAAACACTCCATTTTGGACCTAACCGTACTCTCTGATTTCTCATACAATGTATCGTTTGGGAGATATTGAATCATTTTGGATAAATCACTCACATATAATATAATATATTTAATATTTTCATTCTGTCTGTGTTGAGGCTCTACAGACCTCATAATCTCGCACTAACTTAGCACTTAACTCTGAAAATATTCGATAGAATATTCAAAGGTATTAATTGGGTTTTTACTCTTACGTAAAGCCTTTGAAACATTTATTAAGTGATTTTTAATTAAAAATTACATTTTAATGTAAAAAACTTATAAATTGAAAAAAAATATGTTTTTTATTATCTTAAAAAAATAGTATATTGCAATAGTGTAACACCCCTATAAAGGTAAACTTAAAAGGATAAATTTTACTACCCATGTAAACAAGGTGTGCCTTTTTTGGATCATTCCTAGATAGAACTCCACATTTAAGCATATTTAGCCTGAAGTATTGATCAGGATGGGTGACCTCTAGGGAAGTTTATCAGAGTGTGTGTGAGTAAGGATACAACACACTAAAAGAACAAGTGTTGTCCTATGGGGAGATTCATTTTTCTACTAAGAAAACCTCACTACCACAAAACAGGGAAAGGGAAGCACTGTCTTTTATCAGCGCTAAGTAGAAAGCGCTGATAATGGGGTGGGCCTTTACCAGTTCTATTATTAGCGCTGATAAAAGTTTTTAATGAAAAATATTATTAATTTATATAAAATTATTATATTTATATTAAAAAATAATGTTTATTTGTATACATTAAATATGAAACAAATTTTTATAATTAATATATTTTTATTAATAATTTAAAATATATATATAATTTTTTAATTGAAAAAAATATTTCTAATATTATAATTAAACATATATATATAATTAAATAGTTATAATATTAAAATAAATTAAATTAAATAATAAATATATTTATTAAATTTATTATATTTATTAGTGATTTATTAGATTTATATTTGTTACATTTATTAGATTATTTTATTAGATTTATTATATTTATTGGATTGATTAATTATATTTTTATATTTATTATATTCATTATATTTATTATATTTATTATATTTATTATATTTATTATATTTATTATATTTATTATATTTATTATATTTATTATATTTATTATATTTATTATATTTATTATATTTATTATATTTATTATATTTATTATGTTTATTATATTTATTATATTTGTAAATATATAATACTTTTTAATATCTATATTTATAATTAAAATTATTGAATATATATGTGTTTTATAATTAATTTGGTTAATGAATCTATTGATCATGTGTATATGTTATGTATCATGCATGAATGTTCATTTATACATTACATCATGTTGTCCATTGAGGTGGTATATTGATTAATTCATAATGTTTCTCATATGAACTGTATATGTTCTAAAAAATGTACTTATACAATTAAATTAAAAATATTTAAATAATAAATATATCTTATTATATTTTTAATGATATATATAAATACTTTTCAAATACATTTGTAATTATAATTATAACTATATATATAAAAATAATTATAAAATTATACATATAATATTATAATTTTATTAATATATATATATTAAAAATTATATACAAATATTTATAAATATATACTATTTATTGTTATAATTATTAATAAATAAATATAAATTTATCCTATATATCATTTTAAATAAATAAATAATAATATAAATAAAAGGTTAAAATTATACATTTATCAGCTCTTTTTTAGCACTGATAAATTGTGTAACGAACCAAACTTTTATTAATAGAAATTAATCTTGATCTAATTAAATGTCTTATTATGTAAAATGGTTATATAATATATGAACTTCTTTGGATTTATGTTTTTGGATTTTAAAATACCGTTATTAATTGTGATTGTTGCGAATATAGCTTTTGAATAGTGATCACATGATTAGTATAAATATAGTGCTTTAACAAATCCAATTTACTGAGTTAAAGGAATCAACGGCCTCACCCAGTAGACTTTCCCCGTACGAAGCCCATTTTTCGGAGCTCAGAAAGGAGGTGGTGTCATTGGGCTTCGCTCTTGACCAAGCTCAAGATGACCTTTAACACGTTAAGCTCAAACGGAACCGCCTATAGGAGAAGTGGAAGTTGATAGAGATTACCACCCGAGCGATGTTATCCGAGACACCCCAAGAGTTTTTCAGCGTCGCACACCTTACCCTTCGGTCCTATGCGGGAGTTATAAGGGGTTGTGTAACAACACCTTATCACTATGATTATGTGAATTATTTTTGTATATAATAAAGAATATACATTCATTTTATTATTGTTACATTGTAAATATTTTTTAAAGTACAAAAAGTATTTTTTTAGTTAATATTCAATTATGAAATATATTTTGATAAATTAATGGATTTTTTAATTATATAATATTTTAATAAAATATTATTACTAAATTACATTTTATTAAATATAAATTATCATATAATTTTTAGGAATATAATTGTAATATTTATTAAGGTTTGAAAACCATTTTTTTGTCAAAACCAATGAATTTTTGATAAATGTCGGTTTTTATTTTAAAAGTTAAAATTCACATATTTAGAAAATTATTTAGATAAAATTAATATTATTTCTGGAATAATTATATCAAAATTATCTAATGGTTAATTTTTCATAATTTTCTGAGACAATTGATTTTTTGGGTAAAAATTAAATACAGTTTAAATATATAATATGTTTTATGACATCATAATGACCCAATAGTGATGTAATAAAATACTATAAAAACTATTTCCAGCCAATATATGTTTTAGTATTAATATAATGTTATTTTATTTTTGTTTGATTTATTTTACAAATCCTTAGTGGACCCTTCAAAACTTATAAAACATTTTAACATTTTAAATTGTTTTCCTTAAGATTGTGACTCACCTCCACCTAAGAAACCCTATTATTTTCATAATTTAGGCCATTGGACTTATAAAATATTTTTTTACACTCCCCTTTGGAAAAAAAACCATGGTCAAAAACCATGGGCTGGTTTGTGTTTTGGATTAGTCCAATGTGTGGTGACCCAAACCTAAATAATAAAGAATTCCCTCTCCTTTCCTGTATAAACCCACCCAATCTCCCACTTTCTCTTCACTCAAAGCCTTTTTAGTTCATCCAAGCCCTGCCCTCCTCCCTCTATAATTATCTCAAGGAACCCCAAGCTCTTAGTAATCCTCTATCAATCCCCTCCCAAGACTTTGGGATCAAACTTCCAAGTAAGGGATTCATTCCTTTCTTATTTTTATCCAAGTTTCTTTATGTTGTAATATTATTTTAATTTCAATTAAAAATGTTGGGGTATGATTTTTCACGTCCCTTATTTTCCTCTAATTATTTTTTAAATGATTAGACTCCTCTTTCTCTCTCATTAATTCCTCCAATGTACACATGTTACCTTGGCGAAATTCCATAATAAATTTCTCTCTTCTCATTCACATTCAAGAAATTATTTTGTATTATGAGTCTAAATTCCATTAAATTTGTTGGGACATGTATCTTTATGACCCCCTGCCCCCCAATTTCCATTTCATGTACATATTATGATAAATCTTTTTCTCTCTCATCAACCATTTTTATGAATTCTTATGTCATTTTGTTATGCTACCAAAATTACACCGTGATTTTCCAAGCCAAAGTCATTTTGTAGTGAATACAATGCTTTTTTATCTATCAAGGGTATTCACCATTATGAACATTTACTTATTGATTATATATTTTTCATGTATTAACTCCACATTCCTTTATCGTGGAGTAAATGATGATCTTTAATAAATCCATGTTTTATGATCTATGTGGCACACTTACGCATGAAATGAAATGTTTAAGAAGGGTGTGCCTTGATAGCACTCCAATGTATTGGGTAAATTTTAGTATCATGATTCGTGAAATGAAATGAGGGTTTACTCATGATAATTCATGTGCAATGAGGGTTTACTCATTCTCCATGTGCAATGATCCTTGGCTCATGCTAAAACCATGTTAAGTGTTGTTTCCACATTTATATGTTATGATAATCATGTTATATCATGCCTTTATGTTCATGTTTATTTTATGCTCCAGTGATATGTGTATTTCCTAACATGTATTTTATTCATCATGTTATGTCTTCTTTACTCCCTCACTGGGCTTTATAGCTCACACTTTTCTTATGCATGTCCTCAGGTTATCCCATGCAATGCTAAGTACGAGGGAATATACTGGTCATGTAAAGGAAGTTTTCAATAAAGATGTTGTGTTTGGTATTTTAAGTCAATATGTAATGTTCCTAAGCCCCTAAGACGCTAGACCTATCGATCTCCTATATTGAATCAAGTGAATATTTTATGTAACAAATCATGTTTAAGTGTGTAATAAAGTGCAGGGTTGTTATAAATAAGGCCTTTATCAAAGATATAATTTTAACACT
The DNA here is from genome assembly GCA_963277665.1 of Viscum album. Lineage (NCBI taxonomy): Eukaryota > Viridiplantae > Streptophyta > Magnoliopsida > Santalales > Viscaceae > Viscum > Viscum album. The sequence goes on along the minus strand of OY728120.1, from coordinate 1,013,930,767 downwards.
GATAAATAGGTCTTTTATCAGCGCTTTTTTGGCAATAATAAAGGTCTATCTTTATTAGTGCTAAAAAAGTTCTGATAAAATAAATCTTTATCAGCACAATAATTTTAGCACTGATAAATAGGTATTTTATCAGTGCTAAAAAAGCACTGATAAAAGTATGTTTTATCAACGCTTTTTATTTTAGTGCTGATAAAACATACCTTTATCAACACTTTTAAATAGAGCTGATAAAACATATCTTTATCAGTGATTTTAACTAGTGCTGATAAAGGTTCTATCAGGTTTATAAAATAACCCTAACAGGATCCTCCTCACTCGCATCCTTTCAAGCCTTCACAGAAGTGGACCCCTATGCTGTCGAGCCCTCCTCCACCGTGACCCTTCCTCCTCATCCTCCTCCTCTACCACGACCCCACCTCCTCCTCCATCGCCTCTACCTCCTCCTCCTCTGTGGCCACTGACTCATCCTCCTCCACTGCTATTATTTCCTACTCCTCCTCCCCCTTTATGGCCGCTTCCGACTCATCCTCCTCTACCGCTTTCGTTACCTCCTCCGCCTCCTCCACCGCCACCATAGTTGCCTCCTCCTCCTCCTCCTCCACCCAGATTCATTAGTAAGTTCTCATTATTCTTCATTATTCATAGATCCATGGTTCTTCCCTATCTTGGAATCATAGACCAAGTCTATTTGGGATAGTTATTTTGTTTTTTTGTTAATCTTGACATAATTTTGTTGGATCTGTTTAGGTTAACATAGTTTTTGATCAAATAATGAAGTTTTCTTATGTAATTCTTCATTTTTGAAAACTATTGTGAGGTATGTTGCTTCCCGATAATATCAAATTCTCATTTAAGATAAAGAGTTTGTTTTGATTAAATATTTTAATTGATTTTTTTGTGAAAAAACATGTCTGATTCTTGAAAGAAACCCCTTGTTATATGGTTTTGGAAAAATTGGTTAGAATTTGGAAAACCCTCTTACCATATAATTTTTAAGTTATTTTTTTAAATTTATGGTTTTCTTTTGACACATGTAAAGTATTTGATGAAATGATTTAAATGAGGATTTTTTTGATTTATTTGGAATGGTATTTTTTAAATATGGTTGGTATGAGTTCATGGGTTGGACTTGACCATAAATAAGGGGAGTACACCATTAGGGAACCTTGATATTTGTTACCTTGTGATGACTTGGTGGATCAATGAGGGATCTCGCATGGGTATGTAAATTTCAACTAAGGATGCATGGTGAGTGCGTAGAGACATAAATTTGTTTATTCCTAATAATGGAATTAAATTTTTTCTACATAAAAAATTTTTCCTTGTATATTATTTATGATTTTGGAATAAGTTCTTTAAATGATTTCAAATGGTTTTATGTAAAAATTTCTAACTTTTTTTCCATGTTGAATGAGTTTGGAAGTCACTAAAAAAATAATATTGATTTTAGTATTACCCCCTTTATTTAGAACTATTTACTATTTTAAATTATCATATATTAAGACACATAGGAGGAAAATTTATCTTAGTTCTTCAGTAATGTTTCGTGATACCATTGAGTGGGAGTTGGTTCCATGTTTTTTAGAATCCCTTATATGTGATGGATCAAGATGGAAAAAGGATCATAAGGTGTTTTGGACATTATTTAGAAGAAGATTTGATGGATGTAGAGGGTTTTGTTGAACGGTATTGGATTTTCACATGGGGTGATTTAGGTTTACGGAAATTGTGGATAGTTTCATGCTCCAGAAGTAGGATTATTGGCATATAAGGGATCAGATGACTAAAAGAATGAATCTTATGCATGTCTGTCATGAGTGAACTATAGTGAGAGGGAATGAAGGGTGAGAAGTATTAGTTGTGTGATGTATTACTAAAAATTGGTGGTAGATGGTGCAATATTCAATGGTCATAATAGAATTATAGGTTTCAATGGATTCTCTCATGAATCCCATTATACTTGAAAGTAACATTCACATTGACTTGGGTTGCTTATAAAATTATTTATACATTTTTTGGCCTTTAAAAAAATTGTTCATAAATTGGTTAGCTTGTTATAAAAACGTTTATAAACTGGTTGAGTTATTTATATAATTGTTTATAAATTGTTTGGTTTTTTTGTACAATTTTTGATAAATTATTTTGTTTGATTTATAAAGGTGTTTTCATTTTAGAGTTTTGATGTATTTTTTATGGAAATGATTTTCTGTGTGATTGGAAAGGATAAGGGCCCTTTTGGAAATTGTGAAATGTTTGGGGGTTGTGTTTGAAACTCAAGGGTTTGTTTTGAACTTTCGTATGCTTTGATTATTTTACATTCCCACTATTAACCAATAAAACTATTTAACCATACATGTCTAATTATTAAATCTCATCGGAACTATTTTGGATAGGTATAACATATGAGTTCTCATTTTATGTTTTCTTTTCAATTGGAAATCTCCTCTGTCGCATGCCTCTCCTCCTCCGTGAACACACCTCCTCCACATATTTAATGACACCTTCACGATGTGGTTTCTCCACTTACTCATCGGTTTCCTCTTGTTCTCATGTTATTACTGTTTGATATTGATGGTTATTTTGTAAATTGTACGGGCTAAACACCCTACTGAAAATCGTGGTTGTTGGTCGTCCTTGTTTGTGAACTAAATGAATTGCATGTTGGTTAGTTCCGGTTGAACATTTGAATATAAAAAATTCTAATTTATGTATACTTGTATAATGAATGAATTCCCCAGTATGATAAAACTTCTATGATAACCCCTGAATTAACAAGCAGAATTTAATAAGGGATGCTATGTAAAATCTGAAATTGTGTTTGTTTTGTTTGTATGGTGTTGCGATTGTGACCATCATTATGTGTTTGTATGGTGTTGCGGTTGTTGGAATGATTGGTATGCCGTTTTTTCCCATGTTTTAGTTACTCCACCATTGAAATCAATCCAAACCTTACCCATTTCAATGGCACCACCACTTTGTTACTAGTGCAATTCCAATGAATCCTAGAAAACCACTTCACTAGAGGACTCTATGGGACACTTTATGGATACCCTAGTCAAATAAGCATAAAAACACATGTAAAAAATCCTTCCACCTACAATCACTCTATGGAAAATCATACCATATATTAGTTTAGTACCATAGTTCTGGACTTGATACATTATGTTTCTAGAGAAAAACTAAAAAAACCAGTTTACAACAATGCATATAGATCAAAGGTGGGATACTGAAACATTCTAGTGAAAGGGATTCTCATATTATTTCCATTGATTAGGTGGTTGGGAATATGAGTGTGATATACTTTAGTCTTAAGTAATGCATGGAGAGGTAAGAGTATTGTTTACCATAGCTAATTCCATTGATTATAGTTGGATGATGACCCTATTTGAGCATATTTTGTGAAATTACTTTGTTAAATATTAATATTACTGAATCAAATAGGATGAATATGAATAAATAAGGGATGAATGCCAATCTATTGAAAAAAGAGTATAAATATGGCATGAAAGAGTTTATCAAGTTTGAAAAAGATCATACATACGACCCTTCTCAAATCCTTTTTTTGTGTTTACGTTGTTATTATTCAAGACAAATTAGTCCAGAGGAGTTGGAAGAACACTTGATCTATCACAGAATAGATCAAAGTTATACATGGTGGAATAAACACGGGAAAAACGAATATAGGTAGTGTCTAGGATTGTACTTCATTATATGGATCAACTTGTATGATTACTAGTGTGAATAATGAAGATGATTGTATGGAGGATGTGATTACAAATGTGAATGATGATGAAGATCGTATTGACTAAATGACAAGGACATTTGAAGATGAACTTTGTGATTGCCCAAAACTGTTTGATATGTTAAAGAGTTGTACAAAGATTCCATTGTATGCTGGTTTCACTAAATATACAGCATTGCCAGCCATACTGAAGCTATATAATTTGAAAGTAGGAAATGGGTGGAGTGAGGCCAGTTTTACAAAACTACTTGCTCTCCTGAATGACATGTTACCATAAGATAATGAGCTCCTGAGCCAAACATACGACGCCAAACGAATTCTATGCTCAATGGGTATGATCTCTAAAAGAATACATGCCTGCCTGAATGACTGTATATTGTTTTTCAAGGACCACAAATAACTTAAAGAATTCCCAAAGTTTGGTGCTTCTCAATACAAGAAAGATGAATCCAATCCTACGAAATTTTTATGGTACTTTCCAATCATTCCAAGGTTTAGGCGCCTATATGGAAGTGAGGAGACTTGAGGAAAATTTACATGGCATGCAGATACAATAATTAAAGATCAAAAACTACATCAACTGGTTGACTCTCCTTAGTGGAAGAGAATTGATCATTAGTATCTTGAATTTGGAAATGAGATAAGAAACCTTCATCTTGTGTTATCTACAGATGGAGTGAATCCTTTTTGTTTTCAAAGCAATAGTCACAGTACATGTCCAGTTATGTTGGTAAATTATAACTTACCACCATAGTTATGCATGAAATGAAAATACATCATGTTATCTACGGTTATATCAAGACCAAAACAATTGAGTAATGATATTGAGTTTATTTATATCCATTGATCGAGGATTTGAAATTATTGTGGGATTTAGGTGTTACGTTGTATGATACTTACAAAAATGGAGATTTCAATTTGAGATCCATGTTGTATGAGATGATAAATGAATTTTCTGCTTATGGAAATTTTTCAGGATATAACATTAAATTAACTCAAGCGTGTCCCTTTTGCGAACAAGGTACACAGTCAATTAGGTTGAAACATTCATCGAAAACCATGTTTCTAGGAAATCACAGATTTCTACCCCAACGGCCTAAGTATCGATCTTGGATGACATCATTTGATAGAATTTTAGAAGAACATACATCGTCATCTCCACTAGCAAGTGATAATTTTTTTGAGAAAGTAAAATATGTGGACAATACTTTTGGTAAAACATTTTTTAAAAACATTACAAAAACCGGTTGGAAAAAGAGATCAGTTTTTTTTTTAATTACCATATTGGAATTATCTATATGTCAGACATTTTCTTGATGTTATGCATGTTGAAAAAAATGTATGTGATAGTTTCCTCGGCACATTGCTAAATGCACCTGGAAAAACAAAGGATGGAATTAAGGCTAGGTTGGACATGGTTGAGATGGTAATACGAGAAAAGTTATCACTAGTGAAGGGTGAAAAATGAACATTTATTCCTCCTTCTACTTACACTCTTTCCAGGTAGGAGAGATATCAGTTTTTCAACTTATTGAAGGATGTAAAGGTTCGATAGGGGAATTCATCAAATATCATGAACATCGTTTCAATGAGAAATTTAAAGTTAAAGGGTATGAAATCACATGACAGCCATGTTTTGATGCAAGATCTAATTCCTATAGATTTGGGTTTCATTTTTTCCAAGAATGTTCTCCATACATTAACGAAGCTCTGTTTCTTCTTCAAATATTTATACAGCAAAGTTATAGACCCAGCGAAGTTCTTCCCACTGACATTCTTTGATATGATGGTTCATTTTATGGTTCATTTGGTGAGATAGATACGAATATGTGGTTCTGTAAATTATAAATGGACATACCCCATTGAACAGTATATGAAGATTTTGGAAGGGTATGTCAAAAATTGAAGTCGGCCAGAGGGTTTTATTGTGGAGCTATATATTGTTGAGAAAGCCATTGAATTATATACCGAATACCTGTCTGGTGTGGATATAATAGGCCTACTGAAATCTCATCACACTGGGCGGCTTGAGGGTGAAGGAATTTCTAGAAGAGAGGTTGTCACAATAAATATTACAGATCAGGAGCAAGACCACCTTTACATTTTTCATAATAGTTTCTACGTTGACCCATATGTTCAAACCCACAAAGAAATTCTTAGGCATTTGAATCCATATAGGGCTGAAAATCGATATTAGATGCACTTAATCGATAGTTTATAGGATGGTTTCAGGACCATATTTTTAAGAAGTTAGATGAAAATCTAGACTCAATTTTAGAAAGACTTTGATAGCCAGCCAGAGGACCAAGTGTGTATGTATTATCTTACAATGATTATGTAGTTAATGGTAATACATTATATACTAATGAAAATGATGAAGACAGTACCATGAAGAATAGTGGGGCTACACTTGTGGCTTAAGTGATGCATGTTTCCAATGTTAAGGATATAAATACAATTTATGAGAATATGTCATACTTTGGCATCATCAAAAAGATATGAGAGTTTGATTATAAAAAATTCCAAGTGATGATTTTTCAATGCAAGTGGATTGATAACAGGAGTTCTGTTAAAATAGATAAATTGGGATTCATGAAAGATGATTTTAGTAAGGAATGGAAGAAAGTTGAACTGTTTATAATGGAATCATAGGCAGTTCAAGTATTTTATGTTCCAGATCCTGCAAACCAAAACTGGTCAATTGTTCTATTATCAACCAAAACAAGTAAAGGGTAAGATGAAAATTCAATATAGGATGAGCCTTTCATTGGGAATTCTCAATCATTTCACAAAGGTCCCAATATAGATAGCGTTTTGTATGTTAGAGGAGACCACAATGAAGGAATTTACATAGTCAATAAAGGGGTCAAATCACTTCAGCCATTAAAAAATGAGAGTTCAATAATAAGGTTATTTTTTATTATAATATTCATTGTGTTACCTTGTGTTATTATTTGTTAACTTGTAATTTTATGTAATATAAATTAAATTTTAAACCACTTCTATAGATAATGAATTCTAAACCTGTTGAAGCACCCAATCCCAAGACACAACAGGTCTCTCAACCTGCTACTGCTAGTCCCAATGCAGAGGAAAAACAGGTTTCTTAACCTATTGTTGTTGGTCCCAGTGCTAAGGTACAACATGTTTCCCAACCTATTACTGTCGGTCTAAGTGGTGATGCTAGTGCTCCGAAGAAACATAATGATTATGATGAAACTAAGGAAATGGTAGGCAATAAAACCCTAGTGGAAAAAAAACAAGAGCATCTTAGTTTGACAGTGTTAGCCAAAATCTTTAAGGAAAAAGAAAAAAGCATAAAATTTGAGGTGGGATAGAATAAGCGAGGCAAGAATGTTAACCCCAAGAAAACCATATTTAATAGCTACATTGGAGTCGTCACTCAATAACGCATGCCAATTAATGTACAGTCGTGGTATCATGATGTCATCGGGCTTAAGACACTAATGTGGGAAGATATTACGGTAACATTATGATATCATTTCTTCAATTTATTAAAATAAAATAAAATACTAAAACACTAGCCTACTCTTCATAATCCCTTGCAGAGTGCATTTATAGTAAATGCCTCATATAAGAAAATGTATTAAGAGTTTTAGGAATGATTCATAGAGGCTTTCATAGTATTTTAGCGAAATATCATCTTAATGATGTTGAATGGAAAATCAAGCCACACCCACCTCCTCTTTATGCACACTGTATTTCCTAAGGAGCATGTGATGTGTTTAGAAGTCTTCGCGCAGAGAAGAATTTTCAGGTACATTGTGTCTAGTAAAACATTGTTTGACGTTACTTGTATTAATCACTTTTATTGATAGTTTTGTATTTATGAAATAGAAATTAAGTGCTAAAAATAAGGAACTAGTAGAGAAACCTTTGTACCCCTACCATAAAGCAAGGATGGGGTACGTTCACTTGAGAAAAAATTTGTACATATTTTAAATCTACCATGATACTTTTATGTGACAAAAAACAACACCATAACCATGTTCTTCTATTTATATGCAGATTAATGAATCAAAATTGAAATCCACTTCAATCCCATACCATGTCCTATGGAAGGAGGCTCGTGTAAATAAAGAGGGGATAAAAATATATGAAAACACACAAAATGTGTGGGAAACATGTGTAAGTATAACATAATATAATTTTTTTTCTTTAAATTTATATTACATAACAATGATTACTTATTTTCCTATATTTTCTATCTAACATAGTCAAAGGAATCAACAACACCCACACCATATGAAAAAATACTTTCAACAGCCTTGAAGCAACCAAAATAGTATGGCCACATCTGAGGTTCTATTTTGGGGGTGAAACCCCGAACATATTTTCAGAAAGAAAAACAAGTGGAGGATCAAACTGAGGAAATGAAAAATATGAGAGAAATAATAGCTATGTTTCAAGAAGAATTACAATACCATAGAGAACTGATAGCAAGGTTTATGGGGGGAGGTAAAGAGAAGAAAGAACTCAAGAACAACCAGTGTGTGAAGATCCCGCCCCACCCCCCACTAGTTTTGAGGAGATTTATTCCCCTAAAAAACCTAACTTATATGAGGTAATCAATGTTCTAATAATTGTTTCTATGAAATGTTAATCACATATAAATTGATACCTTTCCTGTACTAATATTCTACAATGTGAAAATGACTATGATTTATATCTATCAACTCTCACTTGTCGCCTTGTAGAGAGGGCTATGATTTTCAATATGCAGAATGACATGCTACACAACAAACCACTTCTAACATATCATGTTATATTGTCAATTAATGTAGCTCATGAGCTGAGCATCAAGATACCTATTCTAAATGAAAATAACGACATTCATACGATCGAACAACCTGTTGAAAAATTCATCATATGGCCATCAATTCTTGTAAAAAAAATTGATAAGGAGTTATTCATTTCCAATTTATTTTTCAAGCTAAACCTTTAACATTTAATGAAAAAAGGTCTGAACCGATGAATGTTATTAAAAAATGACAAAGGGAAGTAGGTGAAACGAAATATCAACTCAAAACAATCTCAAGGATCAACCAACTGATCTAAATGATCTATTGAGAGAACCTTCACCCCACACATTCTATATCCACATTTAATATCATTACAGGATCATGTGGATACAAAGTTGATAGATGGAAATACTCACACAGTTAATTTTGAATAAAATATGTACGGAGGGGAAGAATCAGATTAAATTAGTGGTGAAAATGTAGATGAAATCCTCAAGTATGAATGTCAAGGCACATCGGTTGTAAATGTATACATGAGGTATGTTTTCATGATTTTATTTTACAAAAGTCGATATACTATGATAATTATGACTAAATACATTTCATATTTTTCGCAGGTGTATATATGAAAAACAATTGAAGGGATTTCCCTATGAACAAATTTTGGACACATTAGTCCTCACATAACCTCTTCAAAAGAAGAAATAGATTCCGATAAAGAGTCTGAAATAATGTCATCCCGGCTCAAATCATTTGAAGAAAAAATTATGGATGACTGACTATTTTTAATACCAATGATGTAGGGGTAAAACTCTACAATTTAATAATATCAACTATATTTTCATTTCTTTCATTAATTATTCCTTTTTGGGTTTTTAGGCAGCATTGGATGCTCATTGCAGTCAATTTAGATACTCCAAAGATTTATTTTCTGGATTAAATGCATGGATATCCAACAAACCGTCCACGCATGATGGCGTATGTCAATTTGTAATACACTAGATCCAACATTTTAAAACTAAACATATATTTATATAATTTATATTATCTTTTAATGAGGATTTTGTTATGATAGGGTGGTACATCAGTATCATCTACTTCATGGAATGAATCCAGGGCCTAAGGACAAGAATGCCCATGAGATCTAAAACTAGACAATTATCAAGGTATATATAATAATATTTCACTATCCAAACACATATAAAAACAAATTACTTATTTTTTCGATGTTTCTACAGTTTCCAAAACAAACAGAAAGGACTGTGGTTATTATGGTTGTAAATTTATGAAAGAGATCATATTTCATCAACAAACTAGCATCCTTGAAGAGGTATTTTAAAAAATAATTACTAGTTCATTTAAAATATTTATTAATCCTTTGTGTGTGTGTATTTTCTCAATACTACCATGAATGTCGCAAAAACTCATATTCACAAGATGATAGAGATGTTTTTAGAAATTAATGGGCATCATACTTGATGGAAGATTGTACACAAAAAGGATGAAGGTGAATCCCTACTACTTATGTTATCCTAATATGATCATTGATATCTCCCTTATTTACACTTATTGAGAATCTATGATCACCCTTTCTTATGTTTCATATACTTAGGTTATGAAGAATGGTTTTAGAAATTATTTTCCTTTCTAGTAAAGAATAACTTAATGAGATACTCTTATGAACTAGTTCTTAATGTTTCCATGTTTCCAAAAGCACTCGACCTAAACTATTGTGGAATGGATCATTTATATTCTGTATTTTGGCCATTTATGCTATTATTTATACTCATGTAGTGTGTTGTAAGAATATTGGTTGTACGTCACTCACAAATTTAATAACAAAACTAAGGATTATTCACTACTGTTGGTTAACTACCACTTTTCATAACATCTGATCTGAACTTTTGATCTGGAGTCCCCGTGATGCTCTCATCCCAAACCATCTCTATGATATCATCATTCATCATTCACTTTTCCTTCTCTTGTTGAACCCATTTACTAGGTAAATGGGTGCAGAAAGAGAAGTAAAAGTGAATGATGAATGATGATATCATAGAGATGGTGTTGGATGAGAGCATCACAGGGACGCCAGATCGGAAGTTTTGATCAGATGCTATGTTAAGCGGCAGTTAACCAATAGTATTGAAGTGCACAAAGAATCATTAGTTTTGTTATTAGCTTATATTTGGACCAAAGAAACCCTTTAGAAATATGTAAAGGTAGTTTTATGATATAATACCCCTATTTTAATGAAAATTTATATAATTAAACGTTGATTTGATTTTCATTATTCCTTGCAGGGTTCATTTATTTTAGAAGATTTTTGTCCATGTGACATGACTTTGCAGGAAGAGCAACGATGTTGTGTCTGCTCAATCACAGAGGTAATCTTGGTGTCTGCATAGTAAAATCATTTTCCATAGAATTAATTCTTTCTTTTATATTTATGTTTAATATATTTCTTTTATGTAAGGAATATTAATCCAATCATATGTGATATCAATGTATGAAATGATTAGGTCATTATAGTTGGTATCAGAGTAACTGACCTATTCAAAATCAAGAAAATGCATTCAGTTGTTTTTATACTTTAGGTATATAATCCATAAGTCATTTGAAATGTATAAGAATCAACCCCACCGCAATAAGACATGTGATGCAACTGGTATGACTCAAAGTGTCTCTTTTTATTTAAATTTGACATTATTTTTAGTAAAAATAACAAGTAACATACTCAAAATTGAGAAAACACATTCCAACTGTTTTGATACTTTAGTAAAATGATGCATAAGTAATTTTTAACCTGTAGAAATCAATCGAACCTCAATTCAATGCATAATGAAACTGGTATGACTCTAAGTGTCTATTTTTATTTAAAATTGACATTAATTTTATAAAAAAAACACAAGTGACATACTGAATACCAACTAAAAAAATTCGGATTTTTTTGATACTTTAGGAAAATTATCAATGAGTCATTTTTTATGTGTGTGAATCAACCCCACCCCATTCTGACACACGGTGTGACTGGTATGTCCAAAAGGGTTTTTTATCAGTTTAAAATTAACATTTTAGCTAAAAATGTGTCACTCACTGAAAACCAAGAAACTCACTCCAATTGTATTTATAATTTGGGATATTGATTCATAAGTTCTTTGTGACATGTATGAAGCAATATTATATCAAACCAACACACGATGCGATAATTATGACTCAAAATGTGTGTTTCTAGTTTGAAATGACATTTTAGTAAAAAAACCAAACTGACATACTACAAATTGGGTAAACATATTCGGATTGTTTTTATACTTTAGGAAAATGATTCATAAGTCATTTTTGACATGTAGGAATCGACCGCACCTCAATTAAACTCACAATACGGCTGTTATGACTCAAAGTATCTCTTTTTATTTAAAATTGACATTAATTTTAGAAAAAAACAAAAGAGACATACTAAATACATAGAAAACATATTAGGATTGTTTTGATACTTTTGGACAATGATCCATTAGTAATTTTTGATATGTAGAAATCAAACGCACCTCAATCTGACACATTGTGTGACTAGTATGGATAAAAGTGTCTGTTATGAGTATAAAATTGGCATTTTAGCTCAAAATGTGTTACACATTGAAATCCAAGAAAACACACTCCAGTTATATTAATAATTTAGGATAACGATTCATAAGTTCTTTGTGATGTGTATGAAGTACTCTCACATCAAACAAATGCACGATGTGACTGTTATGACTCAAAAAGCGTGTTTTCAGTTTGAAATGACATCTTAGTAAAAAAATACAACTGACATACTAAAAACTAATAAAACACATTCATATTGTTTTTATAATTTAGTAAAATGATACATAAGTCATTTTTGACATGTAGGAATCCACCACACCACAATTTAATGCACAATGTGACTGGTATGACTCAAGGTGCCCCTATTTATGTAAAATTGACATTAATTTTAGAAAAAACACAAGTGACATACTTCAAACCAAGTAAACGCATTTGGATTGTTTTGATAATTTAGAATAATGATCCATCAGTCATTTTTGGTGAGTAGGAATCAACTACACCTCAATACGATGCACAATGTGACCAGTATGGCTAAAAGTGTCTGTTATAATTTTAAAATTGACATTTTAGGTCAAAACGTGCCACTTATTGAAAACCGAGAAAACCTGCTCCAATTGTCTTTATAATTTAAAATAATGATTAATAAGTTCTTTGTGACGTATATGAAGTAGTATAATATCAAAACCCATGCACGATGCGACCGGTATGACTCAAAATGTGTGTTTTCAGTTTGAAATGACGTTTTAGTAAAAAAAACACAACTGACATACAACAAACTGAGCAAACACATTCATATTGTTTTGATACTTTCAGAAAATGATCTATAATTCATTTGTGACATGTAGGAATCCACTGCACCTCAATTCAAAACACAATGTGAATGGTATGAACAAAGTATCTCTTTTTCTTTAAAATTGACATTAATTTTTAAAAAAACACAAGTGACATACTACAAACTGAGTAAACACATACGAATTGTTTTGATACTTTAGGAAAACGATCCATCAGTCATTTGTGACATGTGAGAATCAAACTCACCTCAATCTGACACACGGTGTGACCGGTATGTCGAAAAGTGTCTGTTATAAGTTTGAAATTGACATTTTATCTTAAAACGTGTCACTCATTAAAAACCAAGAAAACATGCTCCAACTATCTCCATAATTTAGGATAATGATTAATAAGTTATTTGTGACGTGTATGAAGAAGTCTCATATCAAACCAATGCATGATGCGACTGTTATGACTCAAAATGCTTGTTTTCAGTTTGAAATGACATTTTAGTAAAAAAACACAACTAACATAGTACAAACTGAGCAAAAACATTCCGATTATTTTGATACTTTATTACAATGATCCATAAGTCGTTTTTGACATGTAGGAATCCACCACACCTCAATTCAATGCTCAATGAGACTGGTATGACCCAATGTGTCTCTTTTTATTTAAAATTGACATTAATTTTAGAAAAAACACAAGTGACATACTGCAAACCAAGAAAACACATTTGGATTGTTTTGATACTTTAGGAAAATGATCCATCAGTCATTTTTGACATGTAGGAATCAACCGTACCTCAATCCGATGAACGATGTGACCGATATAAATTCAAATGTGCCATTTAAATTTGATATTAATTTTAGTAAAAGAATAAGAGACATACTCAAAACTGAGCAAACCCATTCATATTATTTTAATATTTTAAAACAATGATCTATGACTCGTTTGGGATGTGTAGAAATCAACCCAACCTCAATACGATGCACTGTGTGACATGTATAACTCCAAATGTGTCTTTTTTTAAAAAAAATTGACATTTTATTAATGTATTATTTCATATTAATGTTTAGTTTACTTCATTATTGTATTACAAATATAATATTTGTTTTCTTATATAGGTGGAATTTTTTTTCTAGAGTTCGTATTTTTTGATCAGAAACTAATACCATGGATGAGAATTTTTGAGAGGGGGTCACGGATGCCAAAGAATGAAACATTAATGTTTTTAACTGTTTGTTGGATAATTGTAATTGTAACCATATAAAACATTGTTTTAAATGTATATAGTCGTCTGTTTTTTTGTATTCATGATGTCAATTAAATGTATATATCATTATTTGTGAAACTATTGTGTGCACTGTTTCATTCTTCTGTGCTTTGTTCGTGTGTAGGTGATGTTTTGTGCAGGTGTGCTGGTGTTGGGTTTGCTGTTAAATAAACAACACATCATAGGAAACTAGGCCTTTATCCGTACTATTTTGAGTGCTGATAAAGGTCCATTTTATCAGTGCTAAATAATCACTAATAAATTGGGCGTTTATCAGCGCTCAAAATAGTGCTGATAAAGGTTGCCCTTTATCCGCACTAAAAATACAGTGATAAAGGGGGGACCTTTATCAGTGATTTTTTAGCACAGATAAAGGTATCCCTTTATCAGTGCTTTTTTAGCGTTGTTAAAGGGGACCCCCCCCCCCCCCAATCTTCTCTGTGATTAACAGCACTTTTCTAGTGCTATTAAAAGTGGTTTCTAGTACTTTTAAAAGCCTTATTTTTAGTAGTGACTAGTAGGTAATAGCATGTGGTGTGCTAGGAAGGAAACCGAGGTATTAGAGGGATACCCATGGGTTCAAGTGACCAAGTTCATAACCTAGGGAAGGTTGGGTTGTGAAAAATGGAATTAGAGCCAATACCCAGCCAGAAGTGTAGAGGCACTTCCTGGGTTAGAGGCTTGGGGTCCACAATGAGGGTATTGTAATTTAAAGGGGTGGAGAGTGTAATCCAATGGAAAAGTGAGACTTCAAAGGATAAATTTTATTACCTAAGTCAACAAGGTTCACCTTTCCATTTGGGATCCTACCTAATTAGAACTCCATAGTTAAGCATGATTTTCCTGGAGTATTTATCTAGATGGGTGACCTCCTGGGAAGTTTCCTAGGGTGTGTGTCAGTGAGGACAACGCACACTGAAAGAATAAGTGTTGGCCTATGGGGAAAGTCATTATTCTGATAAGATAACCTAGTGGGTAATATCTAGTGGTGTGCTGCGAAGGAAACTTAGGTATTAATGGGAGACCCATGGGGTCAGGTGACCAATTTTATAGCCCAAGGTTGGTTTATGATAATTTGCACACTAATTACACATCTTGTAATCCCTATCAAAACATGTATTGTTCTAGAATTCAATACATGACCTATAATGTCCATATGTATCAAGTAAAAAAATGAGCTGAGATTTACATAGCTCACCCATTGTGTGAGTTGACCATGGGTATATAGTGTGTAATTTAATGTTACGTGCTATATATCCATGTCATGAAGCCTTTAACCTTGGAACCTCTATATGGGATCTTTAATTATTCTTCACATATCTTATCATGTTCTTGGTCATAAGAACATAGATAAATGTATTATCTTTACCATTTAATTAGGAATGAAATTATGGATATGAAAAACTTTCAAAAAAATGCATGAAATTGATTTATTAAATTATAAATAATTATATATTATAATGTAAACACTTGGATATGACTTGAAAGTTTTAGGTAATAGAGGAAGCGATGGGAGGTCTCCCAATTTATGTTATTCATTGGTTTAAATTGATGAAGTATTAAGAACATATTGAACACAACCTTATAATCACTTATAGAGTATTTTTCACATTTAATTTATAATTAATTTGATTCAAAAATTACCTTAAACCAGGTATTCCTTGGATCAAAATTTGTTTTTATTATTTTTTCCTTTTCACTTTCATTGAGAATCTAAAAGAGGACTCATTTATTTATATTCACATATGCTCTATGAAACTTGTAATGATGTTCTTGAATATGTATGTGACTTACTAACCTGAGAGACACTATATCGGTGCCCCGATATAATTTTCCACATCTCCTCTAGCATACCTCCTTGTATTCCAGAGGATGCTGACTATTAGTAAGGGTTTAAAGGTGGTGTAGTGGAGAGAATATACCCTCTGGATTAGTAAAAAATATTTAAGAAGAATATATAAATAAAGGAAATTTAAAATAATTATAACTAACAATCAATAAAAATGAATAAATTATCATGCATGACATGCTATAAGGTTCAATCAATATACATGCAACAAGAACCCATGGCTGCAGACATATAATACAATACACAGTGCTAAAATAAAAAGGGAAATAAAAAAATAAATGAATTAATTGGCAGTTGTATCCAATAGAATCATAAGAACTAGCTCGGTCCTATACTCTCATACTCTATCCAAGCCTAGAAGGATAACATCATGCAAGAAAAATCCATGATCTAGAACCTATAACCATGGGGTTGGTTTCGGTACCAAATGGTGGCCCATATAGGGTGTGAGATATGATCATTATTTCACCACCAAAGGTATCTAATTAATAACGATCCCATGGATATAAGGTTTAGTAGTGTGTAGGTATAACAATAAGATAGTAAATAAATAAATAGTTACAAGTTGAACTCAGCTTCCCTAAATGAAACTCGGGCAACAATACCTGCTTCAGCCTAAGCCAAAATATCCTTGACAACATGTCACCATATATATATAAGTATATAGATATGAATACATATATATGTACTAGATATGTAGTTATATTTGTTTATATATATATAAATACTAAGACTAGTTGGGACCTATGTCATATTTAAGGCATCCATGTGTAGTTGTAGTTTTCTCAAAGAGTGACAAGGGATTTCCTGCCTGAATGTCATAAATCATGATGGAATCCATGCCTGAGTATCATAATTCAAGAGGAACATCATTCTCAAATATCAAAATGAGTGAAACCATGCCTTTAATAATAAGTGATTCCATGCCTGTAAATAATTAGGGCGCCATGCCCATGTTAATAAGGAACGAACTACCTGTCAATAATAAGTGATGCCATGCATGTAATAATAAGGGATGCCCTGACCATACATAATTTGGGACTCCATGATCGTAATAATAAGGGATGACATGTATATAAATATTAGGGTACGCCCTTCTCATAATAATAAGGGACATCATGCCCTAAATAATGATAATAATAATTAGGGACTCCATGCCCATTTACAGTTCAAGAAAATAAATCTTAATATTTCATTCATAAGTGCCAATGTTGGGGGGTATGTAAGATGGTCTTACCATTCACTCTTCCATTAATCCAAATTAAAAAAATCAGTTCAACCATTAATTATGGAAAGGGACATGTACATGATCATGCCATATTAAAATTTTATTATAAATAATAAAGGGTATATATACATATATATTCCTCGTACTACTTCATGTACTCAACTTTAATTCCCCTTTAATTAGATAAGACATCACACCAAAAATGTGGATTTATTATAAAATAGTGGCATGATCAAAATAACATTAATTTAAAACAATTTAATCATATCTCTTTATGAAGGATCTCCAATGAACCTAAAAAGGGGATTCAAAACATAGATATAGCGTTACAATCATGAAAATTAAATGAATTACCATAAGGGGTGGTTTAGTCGTATAAGAATAATAGATTTTATGGATATCAATTTATCTCATCTTATTTGGGGGTTTGGGATGAGTTCATCAACCTCTAACAATCATAGTAATATAAATAAGGTCTAGGTATTTAATTTAATCCGTTTCAGAATTTAGGAGAAATGTGTGGAAAGGTCTAGCATGTTGCATGGTCATAATACTTTATAATTGATATAACATTGAGGGAAATCATATAGATCACCATCCTTATACCAAGGATGTTACACTCATCCATCCTCATTCATTGATTCCAGATGAGGTGAGAGAAATCAGAGAAATGAACAAACTCCCTACAAGTATGGTGAATTATATCACATAAAGATAGTGATTAAGATGAATTGATAAACTAAAACATGATAGAAGAGGGGTGTTAGACTTAACAAGAGGCTTACAATGCATCTTACAACAATTAAATTCGACCAATAATGAAGGAAACCTACCCATGGAAGAGGGAGGATAAGGAGGATTGTATGGAGGACCTACTGGTCATAAATGAGGGAGGAAAGGCCTAAAATCCCATTTAAGGGTGGAGGGGGAAATAGTTTTTTTCATAATTAAATGAGTCTTATAGATTATCTACATGGTTTTTATAACCATTCACCAACCATGTGGTGCTACTATACAAATTGGTTCCCTCCTTGCAGGGAAACCACATGGTTAGACAAATCATGCACAGCCTATAATCCCACATCTGTAATTTTCTATACACCTCTCACATGTTCGTGTGGCCTCGTGTAAATGGTTTGAAAACTGTGTGACACCCACAAGGCCCCTAAACCAAGCTGCAAGGTTTCCCCTATAAGTATGTTTTGTTTCATAAACTCATTACCCTATAGAACATAGGCCATATGGTTTTTTTCCACACGGTTGGAACTAATCGTGCGTCAACCCTGTTCCACTGTCTATTTCTATCTTAATAGATTTTTTGGTGCCCAAAGCACCTGAAACTCATCCAAAATCCCAATAAACCTCTCAGGACATAAATGTAACACCCCTATATTTTTAAATATGAACATTTTTTTATAAAATATATGACATGTAACACTGATCTTAAACAACCCAAGAAATATATTTCTTTAAATTTAATATATTTGATAGCTTGAAAAACATGAAAACCCATGTTGAAATAAACCATAATGTAGTATACCATTATAACATAACTATTAAATTAGTGGTTATGAATATTAAAAACAAAATTATGAAATTATGGTTATCTATTGGTTATAGATAAAATAAAAATCATCTAAATGAAAAAGAAATGTTTTCTGAAAAACTGTATTCTTCTAAAAGAGAGTTTAGTCACGCTTTTCACACAAAATCTATAGTTAATTTTTACCAATTATAGAAAATTTATTTGAAAAAATAAAATTAATTTTTTAAATCATCATATCAAATTTATCTTAGGGTGAATTTTTGGAATATTTCAAATAAGTTTCATTTTCTGATGAATATTGAAAAATACATAATTTTAATTGAAAACAACCTTTTCATTAAAATTATTTATAAAATTAAATTAAATTTTAAATTGATATAAATGTAAAATTATTTCAACTAAATATTTATTAATCCAATTTGGGTCATTTAAATAATTTTCCTAAATAATTTTGGTATAAAAACTTTGTAAACTTTTAACATTTTTTCTTTAAAATTTTTCTTTCTCATCACGTCTATGGGATTAATTTTAAATTAAAATTTTGAAATTATTTGAATGTAATCAGGAAAAATGTATTCCATATTTGAGTTAATAATAATTTATATTATCTAATTATTTCAACATAATTTTTTACCAAAATTAATAGTGGAAATAGTAAAAATTATTTACTGTGATTTAGGAAAAAATGGGTTTACTGTGGGGTTAAACTAAGAATATAATGGATTAAAACGATCTAAAAACTTTTAAAAAACCCTATTTTACGTCCATATTTGAAAATTTTCCTTAAAAAATTAAAATATAGGGTCATTTGGAAGCATTCTTCATGTGAATTACTATCATTTTGTATTCTTTTGGGAAATTTCCAAGTAATTTCCAAGAGGGTTCTCTTTACCCCACTTATAAAAGGGAACTCTCTCACCTTATTTATTCATACCAATAAAGCCCTTTTATATGAACTAACCCTAAAAAAATTTCTTCCCAACATCCTTAGACATATTCTGAAGCTACCGGTCCTCCCAAAAGACCATCCTTAGGGCCCTTAAGAGGATATCCAAATGAGGTTTCTCTTAGAGAATGTAATTATCTTAACAAAGATATTTAATTTTATTTATTCCTTTTCCAAATTTAGTTTTGTACTAAATATTACAATATAATATCACTAGTATCTCTAATATACTAATATTTTGTTATTTTTATGGAATAATATTTATCCATCTCTACTTCTATCAAATGGTAAATGAAATCATCGATCATGTGTACGTCGGACTATCACCCTGCGAACTGATGTCGTTCATTTTCCATAACCACTTTTCAAGGATGAATAAAATGGTTTAATTAAAATATTTATATTTTATTTATTATATTTTTATGCTTATTTAATTTTAATATCACATATACATTTTTATGTTCCATTCCATTTCAAATGCAGTAATGTCTCTCTTATGTATAACGGACCACCGCCTCATGAAACAATGTGATTTTTTTCACTTACTCTTCACATGGAATGTAATAGGGATAATTTTAATTAATATATGTTATATAAATTAAAGATTTATTATATTCATGACATATTCTTCATTCTAAAAAGATAACATATCATTTTCTTTCATACACTGAAAAATGAGGATGTGAGTCATGTATTTGTGGACTACCACTTTCATGAAGTGATGTGAATCTCTTTTCATCAATAAACCTCATAGATGATATATAAGTATATTTAAATAAATAGTATTGTATATATGATATTAATATAATTATATAAATATAAAGTATTACATAACTTCTTTCCATAATGATTGTTTAAAAATGGAAATGTTTCTCGCGCGTATGTACGGCCTACCGTCTCCATGATTATAATGTAGTTAATTTTTAATAACCATATTTCATGATTGGTTTTAAAATTATAATATATGTATAAATATGATAATTATTTCATTATTAATATTCTATATATGTTTAAATAATTACCACTTTGACCATATTCAACCTACCAAATTCATTTTTGACAAATAATCCAAATATCATCGAACAATCTAAAGTAAAATCAATTGTTAAAGTAATAATATATAACATGGTTATATGTGAAGTAAAAGGAATAATAAACTTTAAAATTTTCTTATTAAAGTAAATAATTAATATATTTTTATTATTCTGTAATAAAAATAATGTACAAACGAAATTGGACCCGATGTATAGGTTTTTCTCATCTCACTTTTAATTATGTGAGACATATTCCATATTCATCAGTTATTGATTTTGTGTAATGTACATATTTCTATTTTTTTATTTTATATCATTAATTAATTTATCTTTATTATATTTAATGTTTCATTTAATTTTATTTCTTTCGTGGGGATTTGATTCAAAAGTTACAAAAGTGATAAAGGTTTATTTCACAATCTCATCATTTTTTGGGATTGTTTATATTTATGTCTCCCTTAGGGGACTTATTTGATATTTATATCTTGAAATAAATATACTTTCTTATACTATGGTTATTCATGAACATTTCCATAAATAGTATCATTTTTCACTCTTTGTTATTTAAATGATTGAGATAATCTTTTTAAGAAAATTTAACTTTATTTATCTCTTCAATCGAAATCTATTTTCATCAAAATATATATTTTCTAAACATTATTTAAAAACTTATTTTAACCTTTTAAAAATGATTTATTAAAAATATTTTTACCCATTTTTACTTTATAAAAAAAATTTAAACGAAACTTCATATCACTTTTAAAACAAGGTTCATTTGGATTTTATCTAAAAATGATGTGAATATTTGATTTAACATGTACATCATGCAAGTAATTTCCAACCATTATGACCACTCAATTATTTTGAAGATTAATTTATAAGTTTAAAAGGTTATTTTCAAAGAAAATAATTTTCAAAATGTTTTTTGAACTTTTAGTTTTAAAAGATTATTTTCAAAATAAATAGATCATTTCCCTTAATAATATTTTTAATGATATTTTTATGGTATTTTTATTCATCAACAACAACATCCATTTATTCTTACATCAATGGGTATACGATGGATTGATACTTTCCTTATTCTCTCTATGGATGGTTTATGATTAGTTTGACTTGTGATTTACCATGTTGATACCATTTACTTTACTCGGGATGGTGTATGATTATTTTTATTGATTGGGGAAAGTATTTACATTTCATATACTAGTTTAAATATGAATGTTTATGAGAATTATGTTTCACACCTTATATATAAGGAATGAATTGGAATTTATAAGTGATGAGTGGGGCCCACTATATCCCCCCAATTCATTTGTAGGTCTTATGAGACAAACAATATTTAGTTTTAGTCAAGGCCTTACCCATTTATGTAGATGTCTTGGCACAAAACCTCAATGATATTAGAAGTCTTAGAGAAATGCCTTGAAAGTAAGTTTTAAATGTCCATAATTATGAATTATATCATTATGAGTTAAGTTATTGATATCCAATATGACTATTCTATTATTTAGAATATTTTTGGTTAAGTTTCAAGATCATGTGATTATTTTATATGGAATTATTTGATAATCATTTATTCCTGCCCTATTAAGCTCAAATTATTGATTAAATATCATGTGTTTTAGTTATTTACCTTTCCATATTGATTGTCTCTTATTTATTCATAATATTCATCATATGATTACCCTTATTGGGCATCTAATCTCAATAATTTATTATGTTTTATTTTCCCCAGGATACAAGGAAGTCTTTTGTGATTGATATTTCTAGATACACTGAGGGGAATAATGGAATTCTCAAAGAAATTTATTTTTTTATTTTATGATTTAAAATGTAATGTGAATTTCAAATATGTATCTATTTTACCAAGATTACTAAACTATTAGTTCTTTTAGGATGTTATTCCTCATATCTTATATTAATCTAATAAAGTACACATTCTCTTCATGCTACTAGGGTTAGGTTGCTATAGTTGGTATCAAAGGAAATTTAGTAGAAACCTTGGGAACTAGATTCATTAAAACATAGATTAAGTAACATAACCATATGATAGAATTTGAGTATAAGTATATAAGAACATCCTAATGTTTTGGTAAGTAATCTATTATGTGGTTTTTCCTAGAAAATAAATCCACGTATTGATATTACAAGTGGGTGTGATTCTGGCATTGATGTATTGTCACCTAGTGCATGAAAAAAGGGCCTTATTTCACACCTGTTTTGAAACTCAATGTGGATTTGATTAGGATTATTCACATTTTCTTTACAAATCATTATGAACAATTTTAAAATAATGATATCCCCAAAGAAATCATGTTTATGATTATGATATTGTCTATGCATAAATTTTTTAATTATGTTAATTATTTTACTTTCTTTGGGATTATAAATTATGTTTCATAATGATATGAACTACTATAATATATTATATCATTTAGAAATGGGTTCTAGTAGATGTAATGGTAACCACATCAATTAATATAATACAAAGAGTAAGAATGATCGTTTCTTTAATGGGATTAAGCCAATATTTTGAAGGGAGCTCATCTCTAAAACATTCTCATCATATAAAGAAATAATATCATTTTCCAAAAATATATATAAATAATTATCTAAGAATTATTCCTTAAAATGAAATTGTGATAAGAAAAAAATGGAATAGAAAAATATGGATAAATAGAATAAGGTAAAGAAGGATTTTCCCACATGCGGTAATTGTAGAAAAAAACACCCAGGTACTTCCTTAAAGAGAATGGGAGTTTGATAAAACTATGGAGATATAGGAACCAAATATAATGATTGTAATGGAGATAGGAAGGTTTCCAATTTTTAATTCTTTAACTAGAAGGAGATGGGGCACTATGCAAATGAATTCCCTAAGAGTCAAAGGAATATACCTAAAATGTAACTAATGGATCATGCTTAATCTTATGTTATTACCATAGAAAAAGTGGAATGATTAATGTGATTGTGTTTGGTTTCAATAATTAAAACATTTGAGTATTTTAGAAATGATATCCTGGTAATAATAATTTTGAAATGTATAAGGATTGTGTAATTGTAATTTTTCAAAAGGATTTGAAATCATATGTTGAATGGTACTGAAGACCAAGAAAAATGATTCAGTGGAAATTTTAACTTCCTGGAAAACACATGATTGAGGTAAATAAAATCCTTAATTTGTTATTGATGTTGAGATAATTAATTTGGAATAAATAGATTATTGATAGGGATAAATTAAATTGGAAAGTATTGACTACCTTGGAACTGATTAATGATTTGTTGAGAAAATAATTTATAAAATCATTGATTGAGTTAACAACATATTTTTAAGGAATATATCCAATAATATGGGTTTTATTTAACTAATAATGATGCATTCATATTTTAAACAAGTTTTTATGATAATTCATGTTATAACCATGTTTAAAGAAAATATATGATTAAGGTATTTGTAGGTTCCGGGCGCAGCGGAAGCGTGTTGGTGGGATTTCCCAACTTTAATTTTAGCGTTAAACAATGTTCAATCCGATATCCGTCACGATATAAAATGTCAGATCTTCGGAATGGAACAAAGAAAGAAAAATAAAAGAAGAGTCCTGGAACCATTGAGATAAGATCATCATGTGTTGGTTATAATTAAATTAATTAATTCACAATAATTACCTCGGTGGAATTCTTTCGTCGTCAATTTCTCCGGTCACAATCCTGTGATCCATCGTTGCATCGTAGAATCCAAGTATAGTATTCCTCTAGTGGTGATCCACACATGCTCCATGTATCTCTGGACGTCACCGAAGGGATCTCCATGTGCTAGCGTAGAAGAACCTTTGCTTGCAATGTCCTCCTTCGACCGCCTTGATCCAGTGGAGGATCTCGCTCTCATAACTTAAGGGTGTTCTTGGTGGAAAGGTAATTCTCTCTTAGCTTGAGAGTATTTCTAAATCCGTTGTGCACAACAATGGCTCTCTTAAAAGTGTTGGGGTTGTGAGGATATTTATAATAGGGTTTGAGGTTAATAGAGTTATGACAATAAATAAACGCGTTATGCATTTTATTTATTTCATTAACTCTTATTGAAAACCCCCATGTCGAATCATTAATTCCTTGACATGCGCCCACGCTGATTATAATAAATATCATTTAATAAAACAATATTATATCCTCAAAATCCCAACTAGAAAACTACACGGCTTGTAATAATTAATACACGGCGTGTACTTGTTTCCCATAAAACTACACGGCGTGTATATTTAATATACACGCCGTGTACTTTTATTTTTCTCCGCCACATTTATTAGACCTTGAGTAATGGCTATTTATTTCTTAAATAAATGTAACTGCATTACTCGCTAATAAATATATTATTTCTCCCATAATATATTCTCTCGAATAACAAGTGTCGAAATAAATGCGATCAGGCATCCTTAAATAATTATTAAACCACATTCAAGAATAATATTTATTTAACTTGTTAAATTAATATTTAACTGAGATACATGGACACACTTAGTGTGTGACCCTCTAGGCCTCTTTCTCGGTGGCATTAGGCGGAGCCTGCTTAAAGTCCTAGGTTAGCATCTAGCAACACGCCAAGGCACCCATAGAGAAAGAAGTTACGTCGCAATGACGTGTCACCTCCTACGAATGGTTACCATGTAATATAATCCCTTTGTCTCAATATCTCTAATCAAGCGAGTTGCATGCTAGTTCCATCAACCAATGTGCTCGATTATTCTTTCTTTGACTTCCTGGAACTGAACTCGCCCATACCTTACCATAGCCATGGATTTATTTAGGCTATATTAATTCCATCAAAGGGCCTGAGATATCTACTTCCGTTATAAAACAGAAGGGACAAATCCTTTCTCGCATTATCTATTAATGCAGTATTACTTGTGACTCACCCAACGTATCCTACCTTTCTGCGAACAGTGTGTCGTCACAGATTTCGTCAATACATCTAAGTGCGCAAGTTGTAATACCCATTAATAATAATCTTAAAGTCTAAGGACCAATACACACATCTTCAGATAGGAACATACAATGACACTATGAAATGTGGATTTCCTACTGGTGGGTCTCGTTCTCATAATATCCTCCTTGATATTACCAAGGGCACACACCATGATAAGGTTACTCAAAGTTTTATGATTCCTCACCCCTAATGACCTGTATTATTTGTGTCCCTAAAATAACATCATCTGTCCATAGAACATATATTCAAGAACAGCGTTATGGAACTTCTGAGTTCTCATCATAGCAGGGATCTGCTATGACCCTTTAATGCAACAGCTGTCCTTAGGAAATTATCACATGCATTGTCATGTAGAAGAACAAACAAGATGTAATAAGGATTTTATTAATGAATAAAGTACAAAGTAGTAGGTTCTAGGCCACCAACTCCAACAGACTCCCACTTGGACTAGATCCAACTGCTAACAACCATTAACCTACTATCTCTCACATGATATTCATGCTTCTGATGAGATAGGACTTTAGTCATGGGGTCTACCATGTTCTCTTCCATGGACACTATGCTCACTACAACTTCACCCCTCTGATATAAATCCCTCAAGAGGTGATACTTCCGGAGTATGTGCTTTGTCCGTTGATGTGACCTTGGTTCTTTTGCAAGATCCACCGCTGTAGTATTATCACAATACAATGTCATGGGATCTTTACTGCTAGGAACCACATCATGATCCTGGATAATGTTCCGAATCCAAACAACTTCCTTGGCTGCATCAGAAGCTGCTATATACTCAAACTCTGTTGTAGAATCGGCGACAACTGGTTGCTTTGAACTCTTCCAGCTCACGGAACCTCCATTGAGACAGAAAACATATCTAGATTGTGACTTTAGATCATTATGATATGTCTGAAAACCAGCATCAGCATACCTTCTGATGACAAGCTCCTCGTCTCCTCCATACACCATGAACATATGCTTAGTTCTTCTCAGATATTTAAGGATAGTCTTAACAGCAGTCCAATGTTGTTCTCATGGATCTTCTTGATATCTGCCTACCATGCTCAGTTCATAGGCAACATCAAGCCTGGTACATAACATGGCATACATGATGGATCCTATAGCCGAAGCGTATGGGATCTTACTCATTCTATCTTTATCTTGTTGTGTCTGAGGAAACATTTTCTTAGAAACATATAGGCCATGTGACACTGGAACCAATCCCCTCTTGGATTATTCCATACTAAATCTCTTTAGTATCTGGTCAATGTATGTACCCTGACTTAGTCCAAGCAACCTCTTGGATCTATCACGAATGATCTTGATCCCTAGAATGTAGGCTGCTTCTCCTAAGTCCTTCATGGAGAAACACTTGTTCAACTAGTCATTAACTGACTGTAAGACTGGTACATTGTTTCCAATAAGTAATATGTATTCAACATATACTACTAGGATAATTATTGTATTCCCATTAAACTGCTTATAAACACATGGCTCACATTCGTTCTTAATGAAACCAAATTCTGTTATGGCTTCATCAAATCGAATGTTCCATGACATGGATGCTTGCTTCAATCTATAAATGGATTTCTGCAACTTGCAAACCCGTTTGGCTTCACCTGGTGCACAAACCCTTCTGGTTGTGTCATATAGACATCTTCCTAAAGGTTCCCGTTAAGGAATGTTGTTTTGACATCCATTTTCCAAATCTTGTAGTCATGGTAAGCTGTTATGGAAAGTATGATTCTTATGGATTTAAACATGGAAACTGGAAAGAAGGTTTCATCATAGTCAATTCCTTGACGTTGTCTGAATCCTTTAGCCACTAGCCTTGCTTTATAGGTTCTAACTTGACCTTCCATGTCCAGTTTTCTCTTGAATACCCATTTGCATCCAATAGGCTTTACATCAACTGGCTCATCGACGGGGACCTGTGGAACTTGTTCCTGTACCAACTTCTGTGTATCTTGATCATCAACTTCGTCGAAGTCAATCTTGCTACCACTATCCTTCTTGAGGATGTGCTCCCTCTCAAGAAATATGGCTTATATGGCGACAGTAACTTTCTTATCTTGAGGGTTATATAGGTAATATCCTTTCGTTTCCTTGGGATATCCTATAAAGATACACTTCATGCTCCAGGGTGCTAGTTTGTTGCCTGAGAAGGCCTTAACAAACACCTCACATCCCCATACACATGTATGTGACAAAATGGGTTTCTTTCCACTCCATAACTAAGAGGGAATTCCATTTTCTGCCTTAGTTGGTACTCGGTTTAATGTGTATGCTACAGTTTGTAATGCATGTCCTCAAAAGGATAATGGAAGATCCACATGACTCATCATCGACCTCACCATGTCCAAAAAGGTGCAGTTCCTCCTTTCACTAACACCATTCCACTATGGTGTACAAGGAAGAGTGAGCTGAGATAGAATCCTAGACTCCTTTATAATATCGATGAACTCTTGGTTCAGATATTCTCCACCTCGATCCGATAGAAGCTTCTTTATCTTCTTACCAAGATGATTCTCTACTTCATTCTTGAATTCATTAAATTTCTCTAAGGATTCTGACTTATACCTCATTAAGTAGACAAATCTGTATCTACTCAAATCATCAGTAAAAGTAATGTAGTAAGAATATCCACCTCTAGCTTCTACTGGAAATGGTCCATATACATCCGTGTGTACAAATCCTAGAAGATCTGTGGCCCTTTCACCCTTTCCACCAAAAGGTGGCTTGGTCATTTTACCTTGTAAACAAGCATGAAATCTATCAAGTGGTTTTAGCTCAGTAGAGTCTAAATAGACATCTTGACAGAGCTTTGTCAAGCGCTTCTCGTTTACATGACCAAGGCGGTGATGCCACAACTGGGTGTTGTATGAGTCATGTGATTTTGTTTCATTATCGATTTCCAACACTTGGTTTTCATAATTTAATACATACAAACCATTATTCAAATGTGCCATACCATAACATATGTTGTTCTTATAAAAGAGACAACCCTTATTTCAAAACTTGAAAACAAATCCATCCATATCCAAAAAAGATACAGAAATTATGTTCTTGGTAATACTAGGCACAAAATAATAGTTATGTAAAACCAAAATCTTGCCAGTTGGCAATGAGATGTGATAGTCGCCAATAGCCAACGCAACCAACCTTGCGCCATTGGTAGCTCGAATATCCACCTCTCCTCTGGCGATCTTTCTAAATCTACTTAGTTCCTGAATTTGAATACATATGTGAGCCCCACAAGCTGTATCTAATACCCAATGTGTAGAAATAGAAAGATTTCATTCGATAACAAATGCACCTTTAGCGTCCCCACGCTTCTGGGTGCAGTTCCTCTTCCAGTGGCCCTGCTTGACACATGAAAAACACACTGCCTCCTATTCCTTGCCCTGTCTCTGGATCTTCCCCTTCTTAGAGGGACGGTGCTCGGGGGCTTCAGACTGTTTATAAGTCTTGGGCCCCTTTGCCTTGTCCTTCCATTTCTTGTTCACCATAAGGACCGCGGGTGTTTCCCGACCCATGTCCTTATCTACCTGGAGAATCAAGGTCAGAAGCTCCAATAGACTCTTCTCATTGCCGCTCATATTATATTTGACAATGAAGCTAGAGAAGGTCTTGGGAAGTGATGATAGGATGAGATCTGTAGGCAACTCATCCAGGAATTTAATCCCTAAGATTTCCAGGCATTCAATATAGCCAATAATCTTGACTACATGAGGCCCAGTTGGCGCAGACTCTCCAAGCTTAGTTGTAAACAATGCATTGGATGTCTCATACCTCTCCTGTCTCACCTTCTCTTGGTAGAGATACTTAAGGTGTGACATCATACTATACGCATCCATGTTTTCATGTGGCTTCAAGAGCTCATTGGACATGGACGATAGCATGAAACACTAGAAATATGTGGAATCATCCATGTGTTTCATATAGAGAGATAATTCCTCATCACTGGAATCTTTCCCAGACGCAACTGGAATAGGCTCTTCCAGTACATACAATTTCCTTTCGTGGCGAAGGATGACGCGTAAATGCCTCTGCCACTCTTGTAAATTGGTGCCGGTGAGAAGGTTTTCCTTCTCGAGTATGGTTCGAAATGATATGTTTGAAGACATTTTCTATTCGTTTCTACAAATTAATATGAGCAAAGGTTTAGTACTTTATTACAAAACTGAGACAAATAAATAAATTAATACTTATTAGTCTCCCACTATTTTATTGAAATCCAATAGCCCTCACCATTGATTTTAGAATATTCTGTTGCCTGAATATTCTAGTGGCAAGGATCCATATTGCCCTTCGCATTACCCCAACTAGGGTTGGTCACGCAACTTGAAGGGTTTTAGGTAGGAATTCTAAATACCAACTATATTAACTCGCAGCTCCTTGATCCGCTGAGTGGACTCCCCAATCCTGAAATCCTTTTATTTTGGATTTCCTCAACCTTTGCCTCTTGTTCACACCAAGTCCTGCTGTATTAGTCAACCCTTGATGCGAACCAAGTCAAGTCAACCCAAAATCTTGAATTATAATTCCCTGATAATTGAAAGCACCCCAACTAGGGTTGGTCAAGCACTTTGAACTATGGTTCAATTATAACCAAGATTATGGAAGGCTATACCGACTTAATATTTCTTTTGAGGGATTTTATCCTTATATATAAATTTCCATTTTATTATCATTAATTGCATGATTGTTAATATTAACTGGGATATAATTAAGTGATTAACCATGTCTAAGATAATATTTACGTATAAGCCGGTTTTTATTTTAGTTCCATCTTGCATGCTCATTTAATTCATTAATTGTGTGATTGTGACAACACACCCACAATAAATAAACCATGAAACTGACAGAAAAAAAAATAAATGGTATGATTATGAGATTTTTCTATTGGTTAGTTTATCTAGCGGTTGATAAACTAACCTAAGATCTAGGGGGAAAACACCTTGAACCTTTCAGGTTCGTGTTTACATCTTTCCACCTGTCCACCTTTGTATCTCCTTGGATTGGTTTCACCTTGGCTCCTGACTTGAGCCGCCTCCACTATCTTGGGATCTACATCCATTACATATGCATTTATCTCACACACAGGTGAGGGGTAAAAGGGTTTTTTACGTAAAAAATCATTGGGCATGCAGGCCCTACATATTAATGAGAAGATGGCTCACAGGCCAAAAAATTTAATTTAAATAAATAAATTAAAAGAAACCATTCACATACAAAGGTCTCAGTCTAGCTCATGATCATCCATACATGCAACGATATTTACACATAAATAAAACTAGAATTCAATTCTTTAATCATTATTTTTTAAGATAAATCACGCTCGAATCAATTAATTATCTTTAATTATTCAATCCTTTTATCTTAAACCCTTTTCTGAACTTCCTTGAGATTATCATCATAATTTTAAACAAATAAATTCATTTAAAATTATCCTAGTACGTAACTTGTACCTTGGAGGAAACCTGGTGAATTCTCATTCATTACGCAGATGTTAAATTAAACACATATATATATAACACCTATCACGTGTTGTGCCTCAGATTTACGCATGCACTATGGTTCACGTCTCAAGGGTTTGTATAATATAAATAATAAATTTTAATAAATCTGTGTAACTTGGATGAGTACACGGCATGTAGTTCCGACTACATGGCGTGTACTTTTATTCATCATCCATCTGAAGTACACACCTGGGGACATGGTGTGTAAATGTAATTTGGAATTTTTCGGAGTACACGGCGTGTTCTTTTGGACACACGCCGTGTAGTTTCCACGTTACATGGTTTCTAGCCGGGCAAGCCATGTATGGGGTACACTGCCCAACCCTAACCCGAAGGGACCACACGCCGTGTTCATTGGACCACACAGTGTTAATCCGGAAATTGTGTGCCACCTGTTTCTGGTCAACACACGGTGTATTAAATTCTTAGAAAGAATCCAATACATAGCCTGATTTGGCAGATCAGTCAATGAATTGAACCTAGACTACACGGCGTGTACTTCTGAATACACGCTGTGTATTCTAGTGTTGTATGGCCAGAAACTTTTGGCTCCTCCAGATGAGTTCCTCTATTTTATTTTAATCAAATTTAAAAGAAAAATCTGTTTTTGTGAGGTGAACGAGAAACAAGGGAGGAGGAACAGATCTCGACATTCAGATTTCCAGAATGATTAAACATGAATTGAAATAACTGAATTATTAAATGTGTAAATCACCAACGAAAAACTAAATAATTATAATCAACGATATGACCACTCTGATACCACTTGTAGGTTCTGGGCGCAGCGGAAGCGCATTGGTGGGATTTCCCAACTTTAATTTTAGCGTTAAAAAACGTTCAATCTGAGATCCATCACGATATAAAATTCCGGATCTTCGGAATGAAATGAAGAACGAAAAAGAAAAGAAGAGTCCCGGAACCATTGAGATAGGATCATCATATTTTGGTTATAATTAATTTAATTAATTCACAGGAATTACCTCGGTAGAATTCTTTCTTCATCGATGTCTTCGGTCATGATTTTGTGATCCGTTGTTGCGTCGTATAATACAAGTATAGGATTCCTCTAGAGGTGATCCACACGTGCTCCACGTATCTCTGGACGTCGCCGAAGGGATCTCTGGGTTCTAGAACAGAAGAACCTTCGCTTGTGATGTCCGCCTTCAACCTCCTTGATCCGGCGGAGGATCTCACTCTCGTAACTTGAGGGCGTTTTTGGTGGAAAGGGAATTCTCTCTTGGCTTGAGAGTATTTCCAAATCCGTTGTGCACAAAAATGTCTCTCTTAAAAGTGTTGGGGTTGTGAGGATATTTATAATTGGGTTTGAGGTTAATAGAGTTATGACAATAAATAAACGCGTTATGTGTTTTATTTATTTCATTAACTCTTATTTAAAACCCCCATGTCGAATCATTAATTCCTTGACATGCGCCCATGATGATTATAATAAATATCATATAATAAAACAATATTATATCCTCAAAATCCTGACTGGAAAACTACACTGTGTGTAATAATTAATACACGGCGTTTACTTGTTTTCCATAAAACTACATGGTGTGTATATTTAATATACACGACGTGTACTTTTATTTTTCTGCACCACATTTATTAGACCTTGAGTAATGGCTATTTATTTCTTAAAGAAATGTAACTGCATTACTCACTAATAAATATATTATTTCGCCCACAATATATTCTCTCAAATAACTAGTGTCGAAATAAATGTGATCATTCATCCTTAAATAATTATTAAACCATAGTCGGGATTAATATTTATTTAACTTATTAAATTAATATTTAACTGAGATACATGGACACACTTAGTGTGTGGCCCTTTAGGCCTCTTTCTTAGTGGCATTAGGCGGAGCCTGCCTAAAGTCCAATGTTAGCGTATAGAAACATGCCAAGGCACCCATAGAGAAAGAAGTTAACGCCACAATGATGTGTCACCTCCTACGAACACTTACCGTGTAATATAATCCCTTTGTCTCAATATCTCTAATCAAGCAGGTTGCATGCTAGTGCCATCAACCCATGTGCTCGATTATTCTTTCTTTGACTTCCCGAAACTGAACTCGCCCATACCTTACCATGGCCATGGATTTATTTAGGCTATATCAATTCCATCAAAGGGCCTGAGATATCTACTTCCATTATGGATTAGAAGGGACAATTCCTTTCTCGCATTATTTATTAATGCAGTATTACTTGTGACGCACCCAATGTATCCTACCTCACTGCGAACAGTGTGTCGTCACAATTTTCGTCAATACATTTATGTGTGTGAGTTGTAATACCCATTAATAATAATCTTAAAGTCTAAGGACTAATACACACATCCGCAAATAGGAACATCCAATGACACTATGAAATGTGGATTTCCTACTGGCGGGTCTCGTTCTCATAATATCCTCCAGGATATTACCAAGGGAACACACCATGATAAGGTGCCTCAAAGTTTTATGATTCCTCACCCCTAATGACCTGTATTATTTGTGTCCCTCAAATAAAATCATCCGGCCATAGAACATATATTCAAGAAGAGTGTTATGGCACTTCCGGGTTCTCATCATAGTAGGGATCCGCTATGACCCTTTAATTCAATAGTTGTCCTTAGGACATTATCACATGCATTGTCACGCAGAAGAACAAACAAGATGTGATAAGGCTTTTATTAATGAATAAATTACAAAGTAGTTGGTTCTAGGCCACCAACTCCAACATTATTCACATGGTTGGTATGTGATGATTAAGAGAAACTTCTTGTTGTTTAGGGGATTAATGATAAGTTGATTATGTAAATTTAGTAACCTTATTTTAAAATTTATGGATTTTAATATTTTGGGAAGGTCATAAGGTTTACTATTTATGAAATATTTTAAGTTAAACTTTTGATGAGTTTTGAGATATTAATGTATTACTTCACCATATAAAGATTTATGGATATTTGATAACCTATACTAACAATGTTTTTATAACAATAACTAGAGATTGAAGGAATAAATTATCATTATATTATAGATCTTATGATATGTTAAAAGTTAATTTTATTTATTCAAGAATATAAAAATAATTTCGGGATATTCATTTCTTGGAGTAAATGATGAATTGGAAATTAATCAAAGCACAACCAAAAGATGAAATTGTACCTATGAAATAGAAATATATCAAGTAATCATATCTTCATATATTCTCTGAATATATGGTAAAGGAATTAATCAAATATAGGAAATGGATATTGAAACAAAATTGTATCCTAATACCATAATTTATTTTGAACCAATGGTCTTTTAAATCATCATAGATTTATGGTTTTGAGGTCCTTAACTTTCAATAGATCATTCACTTTCTTATAATCAATGACCTCTATCTCTCACTATAATTATTTATAGTTTTCTTCCAAGTTTGTATCTTCACTTTCCATAAATTTTCTCCTAATTAGAAACCTAATTATTTTTCATTTAATATGACCCTTTTACATCCCTTTATCTCTTATTAATAGGATATTTTATTAACCATTTAATAATCTGGGATTTTCAACAATGGTATTTCTAAATTCCAAACCTTTGATTAACAAGATCAAGTTTAAATTATGAGGATGAAATTTAATTAATGTGGGGAGACTATAGAACAAAATATTTTAAAATAATAATTTTTTTGATAGCATTTGTGACATGAAACATTGATCTTAAGCCACCATTGAAATATATTTCTTTAAATTTAATCTCTTTGATAACTTGTGGAACATGCAACCTTGAGTTAAAATAAACCATAACATAGTATACTGTTATAACCTAACCATTAAATTGGTGGGTATTAATAGTACTAATAAAATTAAGAAATTATTTTCATCTATTTATGATAAATAAAATAAGAATCATTTAAAATAAAAAGAAAGTTTTTCTGAAAACTGTATTTTTTCTAATAGACGGTTTAGTCATTCTTTGACCACATAATTTATAATTAATTTTTACCAATTTTAGAAGATTTACTTAAAAATTAAAATTAATTTTTAAAATATTCATATCAAAATTCCCTTAGGGTTATTTTTTGGTATTTTTCTAAAAAGTTCCATTTTTTATGAATAGTGAAAAATATTGAATTTTAATTGAAAACTGACTTTTCATTTAAATTATTTATAAAGTTAAATTATATTTTAAATTATTTTTAAAATAGGTTTACTTCAATTATATATCTGTAAATATAATTTAGGTCATTTTAATCATTTTTATACTAAATTTTTATACAAAAACATTGAAAACGTTTAAACATTTTTTATTTAAAAACATGGTTCTTAATCGCGTCGGCGAGATTAATTTTAAATAAAATTTTCCAATTATGTGAATTAAATTTGGAAAATTTTAATCCATATTTATATTCATAATAATTTATATTATTTATTAATTTTCCAATTAATGTTTTACAAAAATGAATAGTGAAAATAATAAAAGTTATTTAATGTGGTTTTGGTAAAAAGGGTTTACCGTGGGGTTAAACTAAGAAGATAAGGGTTAAACATGACCTAATAACTTGTAAAAATATTATAGTATAGAGATATTTTCACATTATAATTCCTAATTTTGTATCGAGGGTCATTTTTAATATTTTTTTCATGTGAATGACTTTATCATTTTTGATTCTCTTGGGAAATTTCCAAGTAATTTCCAAGAGGGTTCCCTTTCCCCACTTATAAAAGGGAACACCCTCCACTCACTTATTTACACCCATAAATACTTTTTTCTCAAACAAACGGTGCCAAAATATATCTTCAAAATACTTACACATATTTTAGAGCTTTTTTTCTCCAAAATGACCATCCTTAGGGTCCTTAAGAGGATATCCAAAGGAGGTTTCTCTAAGAAAATGTAATTATTTTAACAAAGATATTTCATTTTATTTCTTCTTTTTTCAAATTAAATTATGTATTAACACTTAAAATATAGTAACATCAGTATATCCCATATACTGAGATGTAATTATGTTTATGTCATAACATTTATCCATCTCCAATTCCATCAAATGGGGAAATGAAATCATCGATCGTGTGTGTGGTGGACTATTGCCTCACGAACCGATGTAGTTCATTTTTCATCACCACCATTCAATTATGGATATAATTATGGATTTAACACATGTATATGATATTTTTTATAATTACTTACTTATTAAATTTTAATATCATATATACATTTTTACATTCCATTATATTTCAAATATGATAACATTGCTCATGTGTATGGCGGACTTCTTCTTCATGAAGCGATGTGATTTGTTTTCACTTACACTTTACATAGAATTTGGATAATTTTAATGAATATATGTGGTATAAATTACATAATTATGATATTAATTTCATATTTATCATTTTTACAATACAATATATAATTTTCTTTCTTACACTAAAATATGATAATGTTGTTCGTGTATGTGTGGACTATCTCCTTCACGAAGCGATGTGAATCTATTTTCATCACCAAACCACATGTATGATATATATGTATATTTAAATAAATAATATAGTATTTATGATATTATCATCATTATGTAAAGATAAAATATTACTTAAATTATTTCCATAATGATCATTGAAAAATAGAAATGTTACTCATGTGTACGTTCGACCTCTCATCTCAATGATTGAAACATAGTAAATTTTTCATAACCATATTTCATGATTGGTTTTAAATTATAATTTATGTATAAATATGATAATTATTTAAATATTATTATTCTTTATATGTTTAAATAATGACCTCTTTGACCATATTCAACCTACGGAAGTCATTTTTACACATAATCCAAATATCAATGAAACATCTAACATAAAAACAATTGACTAAGTAATAATATATAACACGATAATGAGTAAAATAAAATAAATAGAGATATAAATAATTTATAAAGGAAATCAGACCTGAGGTAAGTGTTTTTCACATCTCACACTTTTACTTTCATGAGACAAACACAATATTCACAACTTATTTATTATGTGTAGTGTATATAATACCCATTTTTATTTTATATCAGGAATTAATTTATCTTAATTTTATTTAATACTTCATTTATATTTATTTCATAAATGGGGATTATGATTCAAATGTTACCAAAGTGGTAAGGGTTTATTTCACAATCTCTTCATTTTTCAGGGTTGTTCATGTTTATGTATCCCTTGGGAGAGTTATTTGATATTTATATATTTAAATAAATGTATTTTATTCTAATTTGGTTATTCATGAATTTTTGAAGTAATTTTACAATTTTTTAACTCTTTGGTACTCAAAATGATTGAGAAAGTGTTTTTAAAAAATCTAACTTTATTTATCACTTCAGTTGGAAATCCTTAGTCATCAAAACCTATGTTTTCTAAAAAAATTAAATGTTTTTAATACATTAAAAATGATTAATTAAATACATTTTTATGAATTTTAACTTTAAAAAAAATTAAAGTAATCATCATATCATTTTCAAAATGAGGCTCATTTGGATTTTACCAAAAAAGTGAAAGGAATATTTGTTTTAATGTGTATAGCATGAATGTAATTTCAATACTTCATGAAAAATAAAATGTTTTAAAGATTAATTTATATGTTTCAAAGTTTTTTATTTCAAAGAAAATTATTTTCAAATTTTTTTGTGAATTTTTAGTTTTAAAAGTATATTTTAAAAATAAAAATGATATTTTCCTGAATAATGTTTTTGAATATATTTTTATGGTATTTATATTCATCAATGATAAAAAAACCTTTATTTTTACTCAAATGGGAATATGTTGTACTGATACTATACTTATTATTTCTATGGATGGTTTATGATCGGGTTGACTAGGGATATACTATATTGATACCATTTACTTTACTATGGATAGTTTATAATAATGTTTATTGATTGGGAAAAGTATTTAAATTTTGTATTCTTATTTAAATATGAATGTTTATGTTCATTATATCTAACCCCTTTTATATGTGGAACAATTTAGACTTTGTAAGTGATAGGGGGATCCCTCTATATCCCCTCGATAGAGTGGTAATCCTCATGAGACAGACTAGATTGGGTTTTGGTTGAGGCCTTTCCCATTTATATAGATGTCTTGGAACAAGGCCTTGATGATATTATATGTCTTGGAACAAGACCTCTATGGTATTTTTTAGATTTCTAACATTATCAATTCCCTCATTATGAATTCAATTATTGATATCCCATGTGACTATTCAATTAGTCAGAATATCAATGGTTAAGTTTCAAGCTCGTGTGACTATTTTATAAGGAATTATTTGATCATGATTTATTCCTTTCATATTATGATCAAGTTTTTGATTAAATGGAATGTGTTTCAGTAATTTACCTTTCCATATTGATTATGACTTATTTATTCATATCTTTCATTATGTTCTTACACTTACTGGGCATTTGATCTCACCCCTTTATTATGTTTTATTTTACCTAGGATATGAGGAAGTTTTTTTGATTGATATATAGGGATGCACTAAGGGGAATAAGGTCACTCTCAAAGAAAACTATTTTTGTATTTTATGTTTTAAAATTTAATTTTAATTTTATGTATTTATCTAGTTTACCAAGATGACTAAACTATTTGGTCCTTCAAGATGTGATTATTTGTATCTTATGCCAATGTAATAAATTAGACACTAGATTTGAGTTATTGGGGTGGAGTTTACTACATTAAACCATGTCTTAAAACATCACATTTAAGTTCTCTAATTCTTTGATTTAAATTTTGTGTCCCATTTAAAGATTCATCCCAGTCACCAAACAAAAGGTTCAAATTCCTTTGGAAAATTCAACTTGGTCCAAAATGCAGGATCTTACAATCTTCTCACATTAAACCTTATTATCTCTAATAAACCTAGGGTAATAATTAAACATCACCTGACCAACTTGGGTTAAGAATTTTCCATTGAAAGGACTGCATTGTGTTTCCAAACGCCTCCAAGATTCAATAAATGAATATGGTGTTTAAACTACCAAAACCCAATATAATGATCATAAAAAAACTAAACATCAATATATAACTTACTTGAGCCCATATAACATAAGATACAATCACATTTTAGTATCTTTTATCAACTAGAATAAGGTGATCCCCACCATAGGTTATTGATTTATCCTGGCTAATTCCAATTCATGGTGCTACCACCCAAGAAGTTTCATACATATGAATCTATTTAGCATCCTATAAATACTCCTAGAATGTTTATCAAATCACTTGTGAGGTCATTACCATTAGTCCTTGATTTGATCATAATGATCAAACCCTAAATCAACCATGCTCAAACTGGTCATGTCGTCTTTTCCTTGAAAATCCCAAGCCAACCCCTCAAGTTGTATTCATCCCATCCTGATGGGATTCCTGATGTGATTCATTTTCAATCGCATATCATCATCTTATAAAACTCAATTTGAATAGCTTATGGTCAACTACTTCCCCAAAATTATCATCTCCAACACCTAATGCGTCACTAAATAAAATTATAAATCCTTTACCCCAATGCATACTGAGATCATTCTGACCATGATCATCAAATCCCATACATA
Organism: Viscum album; assembly: GCA_963277665.1. Classification (NCBI taxonomy): domain Eukaryota; kingdom Viridiplantae; phylum Streptophyta; class Magnoliopsida; order Santalales; family Viscaceae; genus Viscum; species Viscum album. The sequence continues at coordinate 1,013,890,983 of OY728120.1, read as the reverse complement.
TTTTCTATGGATGTATCTTAGCTGAACCATCTCCCAAAAAAATTTGGTGTGCTACAGATTTATCACAATTAATATCTTGATCCAACATCCATGGATCGTCATTATCCACTCTAGGCCTTAACTCCCACCTCTAAATTTTATCCAAATCCATAATTGAACCCATAACTAGTATTTACCATGAATTGAAACCATGCATTATTTCATTTATCAAATTTAATATGATATCCAAACTGATTATCCAACTATTGGCCTTAATATCCCATGACCCTTCTCATAATTTTGTTTCTTACTAGTGACCAACATTATACTCCCTACCTTAGGAGAATACTTTTCATCCCCCAAATGAAAAGAGGGACTTATTACCACTACCCATTCCAAAATATTATAGCTGGTGTGGCTAAGAACCCACTCATCTTGAGTACTAACATAAACTTCAATCACCACACATTCCGGCTTTCTGATAATTGTTTCTATAACGATCACTGAATTATAGCTCATAACGAGGGTCACCATCCTTAAATAGCCAATGGTGTACTCTACACTATCTGGATTTTATTTAAAACTATCCTTGAGTATACTCCAAATTACTTCTTCCATAAACCCATAAAATCTATTTGGTCAAATAGATCGGTGTACAATAAACTCTCTCTCACCGCACTTGGGAAAATGTAAATATATGTGGAATGATCACCTTAATACTAGGAGTACACTAATATTTTTATCGATAGGTTTTTATTTATCCTTATGATAAATGATATCATTACTACAAGCTAGACATCGCTTTAGTTAACCATTGACACCACATATCATGAATGTGCATGTCGAGGTTCAAACCTAGGTCAACCATCTCACGCCATGTAAAGACCCGTAAATTTCAAGGAAATTTTTTTTTTATTTTCTTTGGAATTTTACAAGAACTCAGTTTCTGACGGCACCTGATTCGGAGGCCCGGTGTGCCCAGAATCATTTTCCGAAGTTTGGCTCAGGTACGTTCAGTGAACGAACAAGCGGGTATTTCTAACTTTTGAACCGGTGCTTGGAATCAAATTCTGAGGGCACCGATGGAATCGCAGCGCTGGTACTTGCTTAGAAATGCCTCTCCTGGAGTTGTGTTTGCTCGGGTGTGGTTTTTAATTTTTGGGCTTTAAGTTAAGAAATAAAATAAAGTGGTGCGACAACTTTATTTTTATTTCACTTAAGCCACTTAAAATCCACTTAAAGTTGCTTAAGCTAAGTTAAAGCGGATAGGGTACAATTCAAAATATCCTACCCACTTGGTAGGATATTTGTGGGGTGGGGCCCACACGAGCCCACCGTTTCTTTTCCGTTAAGTAACGCACCCGCGAAAACCCCTATTGACTGAAAGTCAACAGGAGCGTTTCTTAAACAATTAAACGCTCCTATTAATTGGGCGGTTTTATTTGTTGAATTAATTCTATGAATTAATGGGTCGTTACTTAACTTATCTCTTTTTTCGTTTGTTGGCATGTTACTAAAATAAGACCAACGCTTTTCTTCTTAAGTGTTGTTCGTTGAGAGGATTTGACAGAAACCTCAAGTCCTTCATCCTCCTTCGCGAAGAACGCGAAGAACGTGAAGAACGTGAAGAACGCAGGCCTTCGACGAAAGGCGACGGAGAACGCCGAACCCTCGGAGTTCGACGATGCGACGCCGTGTTCCGCGACGCCAACGATTCTTCTTCCGCGACGTTCTTCTGCGACGTTCCTTCATCCGCAACAAATCCTAGATCATCCGTTGAGGTAAGAGATTGCGGACCTTTTAATTCCTTTGTGGATTTTATACTTGACATGGATTTAATTTGTGTAAATTAAATCCGTATGTTTTCTTTACCCCTCGGAGATCGTCGACGCGACGCCCTTCCGCGACGACGCGATGCCCTTCCGTGACGCGACGATCACCTCCTACCGTGACGGTCAATTCCGCAAAGAACGCACGCACGACGACTACGGCGAGATAGGGGTTTTATTTGAGAACAATCTTTATTCCCATGGTTGTTTCTTTTAAAACAAGAATCTGGATCAAAGGTTCAATTTTAATTTTATTAAAATTGTGCCTTTCTTGTTATTCATGTGTTGAATATATTTTTTTTCTCGATTGTTATCACCTAACGCGGAGGGTGCGGGCCAAACAAACACGGCCCGACAACCCTCCGCAGTTTTCCGTTGATGCGCGGATTGGTGGATGATGAAAAACGGGGCCACAAAGGCGATTCGAGGGCCTGGCAGTGAAGATTGAGTCCCGGGAGGACCGCTGGCAAAGACCGCACGCAAAACGGACCACCGGAGCGCGTCCAGTGGCTCGCGGAAGCTTCCGCCAGCGCGCCACGCCGGAGCGGCGGCACCGGCGGCCGGAGGCGGCAGCAACGCCCGGCACGCCTCCGGCAAAACCCACCGCAGCTGTGCGGAACCGGGAAGAGGGAAACGGCCCGGCCGCCGCATCCGCTGGCGAGGCGGCCCCACCAAGGGTCGCGGCGTTACATCTCGCGGGGGCAGCGCCCACCCCGCGGCTTCCTCCGCTCGGCCGGCTCGGCCGAGCCGAGCCGAGTCACACCCAGGCCGGGCCGGGCCGCCCGGGCAGGGCCGGGTCGCGCCAAACCGGGTTGGACCCGGACCCTGGTCGGGTTGACCCGGTTCGGGCCGACCCAGGGGTGGTTGGGCCGGGTTGGTCCGGGCCCAGACCCCCCGTTTCCGGACCTTTCTGGTCTTTTGCTCATAACTTGAGCTACGGGCCTCCGAACGACGCGCTATTAGCAGCGATGCGATCCTTGGGTTGAGACGGTCATTTAGGTATATCGCACCCAAGGTTTCGGAATACTTTGGGTTTGGCCGGGTTGGTTTGTACATGAAACCAACCGGGCCCTCGGAGTGGAAACGCCCATATCTAGAGCTTCGGACGTCCGATTGACATGCCGTCGACTTTGTTGTTTTCCTCTAAGTGAGACGGATATTTTGGCATACTCCGCCCGAGGTTTGGACACAGGTGGAGTACGGTCAGGTAGGTTTTTCCTTAGAAACCAACTGGGCCCCTGGGACAAAAAGGCCAATAACTCTCAGACCGGGCGTCCGATTGACGCGCCGTCTGTGAAGTTGAGTTCCTGTTGGCGATACAGAACTTTTGGATACATCAACTCTGGACTATGTGTCAGTTGATGTATCAGCCTCTCGGCTCATAGAGCGGACCCTCCCGAACGAGCTTGCTGTGTGCGGGAACACTAGAGCTGGCTGCGTTTGCGACAATGAAGACAGCTGGTCTTGTATCTTATGTGGGTCCCAGCTTAGATGATTCAGTGATGGACTTGTATCCTATGTGGGTCCCAGCATAGATGAATCCATGAAGACAGCTGGTCTTGTATCCTATGTGGGTCCCAGCTTAGATGATTTTGTGCTGGTCTTGTATCCTATGTGGGTCCCAGCATAGATGAATCAACGAAGACTGTTGGTCTTGTAACCTATGTGGGTCCCAGCTTAGATGATTCAGTGCTAGTCTTGTATCCTATGTGGGTCCCAGCATAGATGAATCCATGAAGACAGCTGGTCTTGTATCATATGTGGGTCTCATCTTAGATGATTCAGTGCTAGTATTGTATCCTATGTGGGTCCCAGCATAGATGAATCCATGAAGACAGCTGGTCTTGTATCCTATGTGGGTCCCAGCTTAGATGATTCAGTGCTGGTCTTGTATCCTATGTGGGTCCCAGCATAGATGAACCAATGAAGACAGCTGGTCTTGTATCCTATGTGGGTCCCAGCTTAGATGATTCAGTATCTATATCTGATCATCTCTTTCACCTTTCGATGATGTATACCTGTGTGGGCTGAAACCCTGTTTTACTTTCCTATGTGGATTGTGTTGTGTTATCCTCTGTGGATTACGTTTGGATTTCCTTTGTAGATTGTGTTGTGCTATCCTGTGTGGACTTACGTTTTGCTTTCCTGTGTGGACTGGGTTGTACTTGAGCTCGGATGTTGGAGCCGAGTGAGAATTGATGACTTAGGTATATGTATGGGCATATACCTAAGCCATGTCGGATGTTACTTCGTGATTGTATCTTTACTTTGTGGTTTATCCTTTGTGGATTCTGGGAGACCTTCGGGGGTCTCGGGGTCCCTATTGAGTAGCTTATACTCACCCCTGCATGGGCTATGCCCGCACTACGTTGTGTTGGTTGCAGACGACGGACATCGCTGATCGTGGGGGAGGCTTGCGGAGCAGGACGGTACCTGGAGGTGGACCACTGGGTGGGACGTACTCAGAGCGGTCGGCTGGACCCGAGGAGCAGTGGAGGCTATCTGTACCCACCTTTCAGGTGGGACTTCCAGTGGACGGCTCGACGTTGCGGCTTTACTTTTCAGTTGCTGTTTTTCCCCTTTCATTGTACTTTACAATTGGGCTTGTATTTCTAGCCCACTTACTTTCCGCACTTACAGTTGTACTCTGTTTTTACCTAGTGTTTACTTCTTCCACTTGTTTACTCTGTGGTGCTTGTTTACTTTACAAAGGCAATGCCTTCCCTTTTTACCGGGATTTATGCCTTGGTGCTAGTCGCCAGCCCCTGGCCTTTAGAAGGCGGGCTTGGGGTAGTCACGGAACGGGCCCCGAGGATGGGTCGTGACAAATTGGTATCAGAGGACGGTCGATTCTACCGCAGACTCTGATCTTTCTCCTATGTGTAGCAATAGTGTTTAGCATATTGGGTGTGGTTATCAGTCTAGGGAGTCCAGTGTTGGTGCGGCGGCCGACGTATCCGTACACCAGGACCCTGACTTCTGATTTCCTACTTAATGCATGAAAACATTGATTGCATGTGTGTTTCAAGTTTTCTTTGTGATTAATTTGTATCAGCTCACCCGGTATACTGTTCTGACCGTGGCGCACCTGTTTCCTTTTCAGGATTCCCCCGCGAAGGCAGCCAACTAGGGTTCTGAGAGTTGAGCGTGACAACAGCCCACCGAGCGACGAGGCCTCGGTGCAGGGCCCTTTGATAGCAGAGGCACCGGCGGTACCTCTACCCGCTGAGCCACCGATGCTTCCATCCTCAGCCGCTGATGATGCACGTCGCCTTAGTGCACTGCATGAGTTCCAGCGCTAGCGACCGCCCAGGTTCCGCAGGGAGACGGACCCCCAGGCATCCGAGGACTGGCTGGAGGCCATTGTATGAGTTTTCCGGTTAGTGAGGACACCAGCAGACCTTATGGTGGTCCTTGCAGCGAGCCTTCTGCATGCGGCAGCAGGCAGATGGTGGAGCTTGATGCTCCAGGTGCACGGCGAGGCATCACTCCTTTGGACAGACTTTGAGAGCCTTTTTCTCTCATAGTTTGTCCCAGCCACCCTCCGAGCGGTACGCATCCAGGAGCTACTACAGCTACAGCAGGGCAGCATGATAGTGGCCCAGTACTCGGTGAGATTTACTGATCTCTCGCGCTACTCCACAGATATGGTACGAGACCCGTTCTTCCGAGCCCGAACCTTCGAGCAGGGACTGAGGCATGAGATCAGGTCTTTAATGATCTCCCTCAACATTCCGACGCAGGCAGAGGTGTTGGAGAGAGCCCTTCTAGTTGAGAGTTTTCTCGCCGAGCAGGCTCCAGTGACAGGGCCCTCCGCAGGACGGCCCGTAGCAGGGTCTTCTGTAGCTGGCAGTAGACAGGTGACGCAGAGGTCCAAACGGGCCAGACCATCAGATGGGCAGTCTCAGGATGAAGATTTAGTTGTGTGGGGCACACGAAGTAGAGCCAGCTACACGAGGGGCAGGCATTGCTACGCATGTGGCGGGAAAGGTCACATGGATCGAGACTTCCTGACTCGTCTTACAGATGAGCAGCAGGTGATAGAGGGACCTCCCAGACAGAGGTTCGACCATGGCGGTCTGCAGGGTGCAGGCGGGCGAGGCAGAGGAGATGGCTGAGCAACAGGTGGTGGGCGACACTTTGATGTGTTACCACTACCACCACTAGGAGGTCCACCCCGACCGCAGGGAGCTGGTGGACATGGGAGAGATCAGCTTCAGGAAGCTGAGGCCTTCGATCATGGAGCTCTGGGAGCAGATGGACAGGAGCGGAACTAGTGGATACGTCTTTTGTAATTCTAGTTCCTTGTTGTTGTTGTGTAGTGTCTTTGTATTATGAGCTGCAATAATAAAAGACGCATACCTTTGTGATGTTTTCATTCCGTTCCTCTTTTGTGTTGTTACTAAGAGGTTCTGGTTTAGACTGTTGACTTGACCCTCACTTGTGGGACATCTACTGGAGGAGACCCAGTTACCACACACTGATGCCGACAGTGTGACTCAACCCTTGAAGGCGAGAGTAATGGTTGGATCTCTTGGTATTAGCGTCAAGGCCTTACGACGTCATCCTTGGTATGGAATAGTATCATCTATGTCATGGTTTACTGTATTAGGAAAAGAACATGGTTCATCCAGGGGATGAGACCGGATTTCTCTTATCGGCAAAGAAGAAATCTCAGCAGCTCTTGTAGGACCAGAAAGGCCCAAGTCATCCATGAGCGGATGAGGACAGCTCAGAGCCAGCAAAAGTCTTTTGCTGACAGGAGGCGGAGGCCACTAGAGTTCGAGGATGGCGACCACGTCTTCTTGCGGGTCTCACCTCGATGTGGATTATTGAGATTTGGACAAGGCGGCAAGTTGTCTCTACGCTTCATCGGACCATTCCAGGTCCTCAGTAGGATTGTTGAGGTGTCTTATCGCCTGGCTCTACCATCCCAGTTGCACCGGGTGCACAACGTCTTCCACGTATCTCAGCTGAGGAGATACGTGCACGACCCGACGCACATCTTTGACCATGGGTAGCTAGACGTTGATGATGGGTGACTTTTGCGGAGGTCCTAGTGGAGATCGAGGATCGACAGGATTGGGTCCTACGTGGACGGTCGATTTCTCTAGTGCACACCAGATGGCAGCACGGGAACCTCCAGAAGAGCACTTGGGAGCGGGAGGCTCAGATGCGTGCTCAGTACCGCCTTTGTATCCCTAAGTTTGTAGTGAAGCTTTACGGGGACGTAAAGACCTGTGGTGGGAGTAATTTAAAGACCCGTAAATTTCAAGGAAATTTTTTTCTTAATTTTCTTTGTAATTTTACAAGAATGCAGTTTCTAACGGTACCTGATTCCGAGTCCCGATGTGCCCGGAATCATTTTCTGAAGTTTGGATCGGGTACATTCAGTGAACGAACGAGCGGGTTTTTCTAACTTTTGAACCGGTGCTCAGAATCAAATTCTGAGGGCACCGATGGAATCGCAGTGCCGGTACTTTCTTAGAAACGCCTCTTCCGGAGTTGTGTTTGCTCGGGTGTGGTTTTTAATTTTTGGGCTTTAAGTTAAGAAATAAAATAAAGTGGTGCGACAACTTTATTTTTATTTCACTTAAGTCACTTAAAAGCCACTTAAAGCTGCTTAAGCTATGTTAAAGCGGATATGGTACAATTCAAAATATCCTACCCTCTTGGTAGGATATTTGTGGGGTGGGGCCCGCACGAGCCCACCATTTCTTTTCCGCTAAGTAACGCACCCGCGAAAACCCCTATTGATTGAAAGTCAACAGGAGCGTTTCTTAAATAATTAAACGCTCCTATTAATTGGGCAGTTTTATTCGTTGAATTAATTCTATGAATTAATGGGTCGTTACTTAACTTATCTCTTTTTTCTTTTGTTGGCATGTTAATAAAATAAGACCAGCGCTTTTCTTCTTAAGTGTTGTTCGTTGAGAGGATTTGACAGAAACCACAAGTCCTTCATCCTCCTTCGCAAAGAACGCGAAGAACGTGAAGAACGCAAAGAACGCGAAGAACGCCGACCTTCGATGAAAGGTGACGGAGAACGCCGAACCCTCGGAGTTCGACGACGCGACGTCGTGTTTCGCGACGCCGACGATTCTTCTTCTGCGACGTTCCTCTGCGACGTTCCTTCATCCGCGACAAATCCTCGATCATCCGTTGAGGTAAGAGATTGCGGACCTTTTAATTCCTTTGTGGATTTTATACTTGACATGGATTTAATTCATGTAAATTAAATCCGTATGTTTTCTTTACCCCTTGGAGATCGTCGACACGACGCCCTTCCGCGATGACGTGACGCCCTTCCGCGACGCGATGATCACCTCCTACCGCGACGGTCAATTCCGCGAAGAATGCACGCACGACGACTATGGCGAGGTAGGGGTTTTATTTGAGAACAATCTTTATTCCCATGGTTGTTTCTTTTAAAACAAGAATCCAGATCAAAGGTTCAATTTTAATTTTATTAAAATTGTGCCTTGCTTGTTATTCATGTGTTGAATATATTTTTTTTTCTCGATTGTTATCACCTAACGCAGAGGGTGAGGACCAAACAAACACGGCCCGAAAACCCTCTGCAGTTTTCCGTTGATGCGCGGATTGGCAGGCGATGACAAACGGGGCTGCAAAGGTGATTCGAGGGCCTGGCAGTGAAGATTGAGTCCCGGGAGGACCGCTGGCGAAGACCGCACGCAAAACGGACCACCGTAGCGCGTCTGGTGGCCCGCGAAAGCTTCCGCCGGCACGGCACGCCGGCGCACCATCGGCAAAACCCGCCGCGGCTGAAGCCGCGGCGACGAGCCGGTTCCGCGGCCGCGCGGAACCAGGAAGAGGGACGCGGCCCAGCCGTCGCGTCCGCCGGCGAGGCGGCCCCACCCGGGGTTGTGGCGTTACATCCCGCGGGGGCAGCGCCCACCCCGCGGCTTCCTCCGCTCGGCCGGCTCGGCCGAGCCGAGCCGAGTCGTGCCAAACCGGGTCGGACCCGGACCCGGGTCGGGTCGACCCGGTTTGGGCCGACCCAGGGGGGTTGGGCCGGGTCGGTCCGGGCCCAGACCCCCCCGTTTCTGGACCTTTCCGGTCTTTTGCTCATAACTTGTGCTACGTGCCTCGGAACGATGAGTCGTTAGCGGCGATGCGATCCTTGGGTCGAGACGGTCGTTTTGGTATATCGCACCCAAGGTTTCGGAATACTTTTGGTTCGGCCGGGTTGGTTCGTACACGAAACTAACCGGGCCCTCGAAGCGGAAACGCTCATATCTTGAGCTTCGGATGTCTGATTGACGTGTCGTCGACTTTGTTGTTTTCCTCTAAGTGAGAAGGATATTTTGGCATACTCCGCCCGAGGTTTGGACACATGTGGAGTACGGTCGGGTTGGTTTTTCCTTAGAAACCAATCGGGCCCCTGGGATGAAAAAGCCAATAACTCTCAGACCTGGCATCCGATTGACGCTCCGTCTGTGACGTTGAGTTCCTGTTGGCGATACGGAACTTTTGGATACATCAACTCTGGACGATGTGTTAGTTGATGTATCAGCCTCTCGGCTCATAGAGCGGACCCTCCTGAACGAGCTTGATGTGTGCGGGAACCCTAGAGCTGGCTGCGTTTGCGACGATGAAGATAGCTGGTCTTGCATCCTATGTGGGTCCCAGATTAGATGATTCAGTGCTGGTCTTGTATCCTATGTGGGTCCCAGCATAGATGAATCCATGAAGACAGCTGGTCTTGTATCCTATGTGGCTCCCAGCTTAGATGTTTCAGTGCTGGTCTTGTATCCTATGTGGGTCCCAGCATAAATGAATCAACGAAGACTGCTGGTCTTGTATCCTATGTGGGTCCCAGCTTAGATGATTCAGTGCTGGTCTTGTATCCTATGTGGGTCTCAGCATAGATGAATCCATGAAGACAGCTGGTCTTGTATCCTATGTGGGTCCCAGCTTAGATGATTCAGTGCTAGTCTTGTATCCTATGTGGGTCCCAGCATAGATGAATCCCTGAAGACAGCTGGTCTTGTATCCTATGTGGGTCCCAGCTTAGATGATTCAGTGTTGGTCGTGTATCCTATGTGGGTCCCAGCATAGATGAACCAATGAAGACAACTGGTCTTGTATCCTATGTGGGTCCCAGCTTAGATGATTCAGTATCTATATCTGATCATCTCTTTCACCTTTCGATGATGTATACCTGTGTGAGCTGAAACCCTGTTTTACTTTCCTATGTGGATTGTGTTGTTCTATCCTATGTGGATTACGTTTGGCTTTCCTTTGTGGATTGTGTTGTGCTATCCTGTGTGGATTTACGTTTTGTTTTCCTGTGTGGACTGGGTTGTACTTGAGCTCGGATGTTGGAGCCGAGTGAGAATTGATTACTTAGGTATATGTATGGGCATATACCTAAGCTGTGTCGGATGTTACTTTGTGATTGTATCTTTCCTTTGTGGTTTATCCTTTGTGGATTCTGGGAGACCTTCGGGGGTCTCGGGGTCCCTACTGAGTAGCTTATACTCACCCCTGCACGGGCTATGCCCGCACTACGTTGTGTTGGTTGCAGACGACGGACAGCGCTGATCGTGGGGGAGGCTTGCAGAGCAGGACGGTACCTGGAGGTGGACCACTGGGTGGGACGTACTCGAAGCGGTCGGTTGGACCCGAGGAGTAGTGGAGGCTATCTGTACCCACCCTTCAGGTGGGAATTCCAGTGGACGGCTCGACGTTGCGGCTTTACTTTTCAGTTGCAGTTTTTCCCCTTTCATTGTACTTTACAGTTGGGCTTGTATTTCTGGACCACTTACTTTCCGCACTTACAGTTGTACTCTATTTTTACCTAGTGTTTACTTCTTCCGCTTGCTTACTCTGTGGTGCTTGTTTACTTTACAAAGACAATGCCTTCCCTTTTTACCGGGATTTACGCCTTGGTGCTAGTCGCCATCCCCTGGCCTTTGGAAGGCGGGCTTGGGGTAGTCACGGCACGGGCCCCGAGGACGGGTCGTGACATGCCACCCCATTTCTTTTTGAATTATCCCTTCTAAAAGGTGTTTCATTTAATTCAACCTTGGGGTCTATGTTACCATTCCTGCAAGTGTCACTTTATAGAAACCATCTGTCCTTTTCCCACACCCATACATTCATCAATGTTTATTTTTTAAAAAAAATATTATACACAATCAGCACAAACTACATATCATTCACAACCGGTGTATTATCTTGTACCTCTCAGTTTGAGAACAGACTCATGCATCTACAAGTCATCCATCAACAAGTTCAAGCTAATCGTGCTATATGGAACATAAGTTCCTAACATTCCAAGAGCTCCCTTGGAACTCCTCTACAAAATAGGGCACCTACATGTTCTATGATTTATCAAAACTATGCTCACCTAAAGGCATATTTTTTGAAAACTAAAGAATATATGATAAAAACAATGTTCATCTATTCTAGGAACCCAAATGGTTACACCCGTTAAATCCATTTTTGATATCCAACACACATAGTTCTCTCTTAGAGTCCAAAATTTATCCCCGTGCCCATATTGTAAAACCTGAGCACCTCGCGTTCATAAGTCTCGAGATGAATATAAAACCAAGATCATTTCCTTTTAGGAAATTTAAACCCTGGTAAAACCTCTATCACAGGTTTCCCTTGATCAAAAAAAATAAAATGACCCATAAAGGGTCCGAGTAAAAATGAAAGGGCCTCTTGGTCTTCCACCTATCCCTATGGTATCTAACACAATAACCACAACTCACTCATGGGCATAAGCTACATGGTGTATAACACACCTAAAAACTATCTTTAAAATAAGTAAAACTAAAGTAGGAAGGAAATTTTTTGAACTATAAGGATCGCATCATAAATTCAAAGGATAAATAGAGGACAATCACTGGGTATCTGTATATAGGAATACCCACTTCTAGGTTCAACATACCAGACAACCAACTACCAAATTGGGGGTGTCATTCCATTATCTAAGATTCCAAACCCAGCTCAACCAGATCAAATGGAAAGAACATGTTGTTCTTAGAAATATAGCTCAAATTTTTACCTGTTTTCTATCTCTAAGGGTGCTTCCACAATAGATGGATAAGGCATAAAATTATAAACTAGAGTCATTCCAATGTCACTAGGCCTTACATACCATCCTTTAGGTTAAATAAAAAACAAGTTAGAATCCAACTAAGGCCTATTGGGAATTATCATGTTCCCTATCAAAACATCTCTCAAGGTATACTAAAGTTAACCTTTACATGAGGGTTCATGCTATAAACACCTATACAAGGTTTCATTTAAGGAATTTACCTGATGCTAATTTATTATTTCATTTTAATATTTTTTCATATAAGGTATAATAAGTATCAGTTATAAAAGAAAAGTGTACTAAGCATCTTATTCAAATTACATAATATAGCATAAGAGGAAAATTATCTCATAAATTCTATTAAAAATTCAATCATTATTTATTTATCCATGAAATAATCGCAATAGGCTTAATTAAAGAAAATTTCAGTTCCAAGTTATAGAATAAAACATATGTTAGGTTGTAATTGGAATTTTAATTAACAAAATATAGATATTAATAAAGTTTAAAAGTGGAATAATAGGAATTTTATAAATTAATGGGAATAGTTTCAGTAGGATTCCACTATGGATTTATATGTATCCCATGTAAGTGGTAGATGAAACCTTAAATAATAATCCCACCTAGCATGAATATACGCCCACGAGTATATGTATTAGGGAATATAAAGAATAAAGGTGACCAATAGGGTTTCATTCAAGTTAACCTGGGTCTAGTTAAGTGAAATCCATAGTAGTTAAATTATTAAAATTCCAAACACCCATAATGGGTTTCTCTAAAAAGCAACATACCCCAACTAACCTACTTTGGTCCAATTGTGCATTTAGGTATTTAGACATATGGTTCGTCATTACCAAATGATTGATGTAGAAACCTATATAAAGGAAACCATTTTCTATAAGAATTATAATTTATCATATATCATGGTTTAGTTAGATTAATTACCATTCCCAAGTTATAAAGGTTCTTGCCTTTATAAGTTATAATTGGCATTTATATAATCGCAACTAAGTTTTTATTGTTGGTCTCAAATATTTCAAGTTCATGTCTAATGGATTGATTATATGGGTTACCATTTCCAATTTATAAAGGTCCATATACTTTATAAATTTTTAGTGGGGCCCATTTAGTCTCAACCATAAATGTTTCATCCCATTAAACCAATGCTCCAAGGCTCCAACTTTCCATAATTGGTTAATTAAGGTGCCACCATCAAGATATATGGGGAAAACCATTTAGGTTGATGTGGTAAATTTAATAATCAATAATTTATCATAATTGTAACAAATAATTCTAATGAAATAATAAAAAGAGACATAAGTAGGAAATCATAGAAGCATAGTATATTAATCATCATGCATCAGGTAATCTACAATGCAATATCCTCAGAATGTCTTATACATGGAATGTGAATCTCTACATTCCAACAATGATCAATATAAAAATACATCATTGCCATACTGGCCAAGGGTAAATATCCATAAATCAACAAATCAGTAAAAATTGGAAATTCATCAACCAATCAAGGTGAAATTTCAATAAATTGTAATAATGATAAATATAAATAATCCCTTCCCAAGAAACTTGATCTTTCCCCCATGCATGGATTGGTCGAACCTAGACACAGGCTATTTACCAAGTGTTGAAACATTCCAAGTGTCCTGTCTACCACCCAAAAAAATTAAGAAAATTGAAAAATAAACTCTAACACCACTTTGTGACGTCCCGAATTGGGGGATACTATAAAGGTTCCTCGTGTCCATTCTCTACATAGCCTCAAGCATGCCTATCATATGCCATAGGATTTTGACTAGTAGTGAGGGTCTAAATGTGGTACAGTGGGAATATTATACCCTATGGATCATTAAAAAATACAGTGGAAGAATTTTTAAATAAAGGCAGTGGAAAATAATAATAAATAAATAATAAATGAATAAATAATCATGAATGATATGCTATAATGTATAAGGGATATACATACAACAAGAATCCATAATAACAGACATGCAATAGAATACATAGGTCAAGACTGAAAAGGTAAATAAATAAATAAAATACTCAATAGTTATCTCTAATAGCATCACAAGAACTAGCTCGGTCCTCTTCCCCCGTACTCCATCCTAGCCCAGAAGGATAATGACATGCAATAAAAATCCATGATCCTGAACCTCCAACGATGAGGTTTGTTTCAGTACCAAATAGAGGCTTGTAATAGGTCTGAGATATACTCAGTAGGACACCAAAAAATATGTCAAATGCATATCCAATCTATCAATATAAAGTATAGTGGTGTGTAGGTATATCAATAGGATAGTAAATAAATAAATAATAACAAGTTGAATGCAGGTTCCCAAAGGGACACCCATCCAACAGTACCTACTTTGGCCTAACCCATAATATATCTAATGGTTTTTCATATATATATATATATATATATATAAGTATATAGATATGTATGTATGTATATGGACTAGATACGTAGTGAAATTTGTATCCATATATATAGATACTAACACTATCTAGGAACTAAGATGAAACTTAGGCATTTATTCATAGTTTTAGGAGTCTCATAGAGTGACAAGGGATTCCATGCCCAAATATCATAAATCATGAGGTATTACATGAACAATTATCATAAGTCAAGAGGGACTCCATGATGGAGTATCATAGTGAGGGACGCCAAGCCCATAATAATATGGGATGTCATGCTCATAAATAATAAGGGATATCATGCCCATAATAATAATGGATTCCATTCTTATAAATAATAAGGGACACCATTCCCATAATAATATGGGATTCCATTCCCTTAAATAATATGGGATTACATGTCCATAATAATAAAGGATGACGTTCTTATAAAAAATAGGGGATGCCATGCCCATAATAATATAGGACGTTATGCCCGTAATAATGATAATAATAATAATGGAATCCAAGCCCATTTACATTTCAAGAAAATAAATATTAACATTTCATTCATAAGTTCCAAAGAAGGTGGTAAGTGTGATAGTATTACCATTCACTCTTCCTTTAATCCAAATTACACAATTCAGTTCAAACATTAATAATGGAAATGGGCATGTGCATAGTCATTCCATATTACAGTTTAATTATTAATAATAATGTGTTTCATGCATATATACATGCCTAATAATTCTTAAATTACTCTCATTTAATCATCCATTTCCTAAGATAAGACAGTGCACCTCAAAGGTGGTTTTATTAGAAAACTAAGGCATGATCGACATTCCATTCATTTAAAACAAATTAATCATGTCATTTTATAAAGGATGGTCAACCAACATAAAAATGGGATTAAAAAATTGATAGAGAATTATAATCTTGAAAATCAAATGACACACCCTAGGGGGTGGTTTAGTTGAATGGGAAACATTGATTCAAAGGATATTAGTCAATCTCACCTTATGTGTAGGTTTGGGTTGAGTTCATCAAACTTCAATTGTGTACTAGGGTTTCATGGGACATCTGAAAAAAATTTGGTAATTAATTTAAGGCATTTCATAATTTAGGAGCAATGCATAGAAAGGTCTATCATACGGAACAACAAAAATACTTTATAAATGATGAAAATTTAAGGTAAAATCATATCAAACACCTAACATATACTAAGGACACTTCACTCACCCATACTAAGACTTTCATTATAGATGAGGTGATATAAATTGATGAAATTGACAACCACCCGATAAATAGGGTGAATTAGATCATACTAAGAAAGAAATTCATATGGAAAGATAAATTGAAAAAATAGGAAAGAGGATTATTAGACTTAACAAGAGGTTTCTGATGCATATTACGGTGATGAAGTCATATCTAGAATGTAGGAAATCCTCCTATGGAAGATGTAGGATAAGGATAAGTGCACAGTGGACCTACTAAGTGAAATGAGGGAGGAAAGGGGTGAAACCCCATTTAAGGGTGGAGGGGGAAATTGTTATTTTTTTCTCTTTAAAGAGACACATAGTTTGGCTACATGATTGGATAGTAGTGTGCAAACCATACGATGATACTATCCAAAGTTTCAACCACCTCACATGGTTAGACAAACCGCATGTAACTCATCCACCCACTTCTTCAATTTTCTATAGACCTCTCTCACGGTTGTGTATCCTCGAGTACATGGTTTGAAAAATCATTTGAAACCCTCCAGGTACTCACACTAGGAAACACAATTTCCCCTATAGGGCCACATAAATTTTTCAACTCATGCCCCTATAAAAAATAATCCATACAGTTTTTTCTTCACTATAAGTATTAACCATGCACCAACCATGTGGCTCTTTCTATTTCTCATGAAATATATTTTTCAATTATTGACACCCCAGAAACTCATTAGAACTCCCAAGAAACTTCTTGAACCCTAAACCATGTCTAAAAAGATCAAATTTCATTCCATTTCTCAGATTTACATTATGTGGCCTCGTTATAGATTCATCCCATCCACCAAACAAAAGGATCAAATTCCTTTTGAAATTTCAAACTAGTCTAAAACATAGAATATTACACTCTCGGTGTTAGTGAAATAGATTCAAGTGCTTCCTGTAATTATATGTTTATCACAATATGGTTTTATCTTCCTCTATATGTTCATAAGTGGTAGGATATAATGATTTTCTATCTTTTCTTAAGATAATTCTTGAGAGCTTTTCTATGGTGCACAATATATCTCAGTATCAAAAAAGGAATATATTTTTCTTTTTATACATATTTTAAAATAATGATAATTGAAAATAGGACCAAATAAATATATTTAATATAATAAATACCCCATTTAAAATAATAATATTATTATTATTATTAAATTCAATGGAATTTATTTATTTAAATATCATTTGATAAAAAATATTAATATTAATTAAAATGATATTGAATAAAATATATCATTTTCATCAAACCATTAACTCGGATCATTAATCATCCCATAAAATTTATCGAACCTTAATTAATGAAATATTTATACAAATTAATATTCTTCATTAAAAAAATAAAATAATATTATAATAACTAAACTCTAGAATAAATATTTATTGTTAATATTCACATAAATAAATAAAAAAATTATTAATCTGCTCAATAAAATGGTTAATAAATAAATATTTATTTATTACATTGTGAATAATAAAAAAGAGATAAAATCCCACTAATATATTCAAAATTCTAATATCTTGTTATTGAATTCAACTGATAAAATTTACATGAATAATTATTATTTTTCAAACCAAGAATAATATTTATTCTTAATTAGAATTCAAAATATTCTTCAAACACTTTTTGTGTAGCCCACTAATCCTATTCCTTGGAATTAGGTAAACTTATCTAAATTTCAAGATTATTGTCTAGAAACACATCAAAACACCCATAGACAAAGAAGTTAAAATCTAAACAAAAACAACATTATTATGAATGCTACTGTGTAATATAATCCTTTTTTCAACAAATATCTCCTCAAACGGGATGCATATTTGGGTCATCACCCTATACACTTGATTTATCTTTCTTTGAATTTCTTAAATGAACTCATCGACGAACTACCATGTTCATGGATTTAATCAGACAGTTCCATTTCAATTAAAGGTCTAGTGAAATTTTTTATTAACTCAGAATGGAAAATTCATTAATTGACTTACTCAATTAATTTCATATCACTTATGAATCACTCATCATATGTTATCTCATCATGAGCATATGTCATCACAATTTTCATCTATAAATCAAATTACATGATTCATAATATACATTAATCATAATTACAAGTCATAGAACCAATACATGTGTCTATTTATTTGAATATCCAATGAATCATAAAAATGTACACTTCTTATTTTTCTATCCTCATGACCTTCCTTACTAAAGATCCCTAAGTGTGAACTTCATGATAATAACTATCAATGTCTTGTGAGCCTCCAAAAAATGATAGTCAATCTTCATCGGTGTATTGTTAGGAAGATACTATATAGACCATAAGACAAATAGATAAGAATATTATATAATTTTTTATGTTCTCGTTATAGATGGAAACTATTATAACCTTTAGATGAGACAAATATTTTAAGTACATAATCATATAAATGTTTAATGGTGATTTTTATATGTGTCTTATTTATAAAATTTTGTAGTGGTTACCAATTAATTTAGCTATGGTTTGTTTTTAAAAAAAATAATCCAAGAAAAAAATTTACAAAATGAATATAACCACTAAAATAATATGTAGTAATGATTATGTTCAACGGTGGTTAATGATAACCACCACTAAATATATTTTTTAATTTTTTTTAAAAAAAATAAAAAATAAAAATACAAAAACCTCTAACATGAAATATACTAAAAAATAAATAAAAAATAAACTCATTTGGACTATGCAATCATACATCCAGAGTGACATATATACAACCTCATTCAACTCATACCTCAGTTAACCCATACCTAGGTCATCCCATATCTTAGTCAACAATATATATATATATAATATGTCCACCAACAAAAAACCAGGGATGATATACATCTATCCCATTACAACTGCAGCATCCATCAACCTCCACATCATCTCATCAACTGGAACCCACCACATCATCTCATCAATTGGAACAAAAAAAAAGAAGACATAAATTAGAATTGAACATAATAAATCATAATTACAGTATAATCATTGATAATATTTAAACATACCATAGAAACTTATGACCCTCAAAAATACCATCTGAATAATGTCTAAATTTAAGAAAATAAATGCGAAAGAGAATATATTCAGAATGTTGCAAACAACATTTTTTATTTTTTTAATCAAACAAAATACATTTAAAAATAAAACAAATAATATATCATTTATAAAACATTGAAAACATAAACATTCCTACTTAAGATATAATTCAACACATGGAACTAAAAAGGGATAAGTATATAACAATCTAATCAATTTTTAAATCAACATGTGGCATGAATGAAATTTACTTAATAAAAAAATTAAAGATGTTAATATGGAATCATATGTTATACTTCAAAAATAATTCAATGGTGTTTGTCCCATGATTTCACATCAATTGGAGGTTGTTTTCAATTTTTTGACTCTTACATGCATGTTTTTGTGTTTTAAAACATTGAAAATGTGTTTACAAATATTCTAAAAAAATAATAACTTGCAATGATGTGTTATTTGCACATAAATTTAACAAATAAATATATAGTCATTGTCTTATGATTTCATGGTAATCTAACAATTTTTTCATAGTTTTAACCCCCAGAAACATGTTTTTAATGACTTTGATATCTTTAAAAACTATTTATTGAGTCATTCTAAGCAAAAACATATCGTATGAATGTGTTCCCTATGGGTATATAAAAAAATAATTCAACTATGGGTTTTTGATGATTTTATGATAATATGAGTTAGTTTTCTATTTTTTTGTTCATTACACACATGTTATAGTGTTTTAAAACACTAAAAACACATTTATAGGAATCCCATGAAAACCCTAACTCAGAATGACATGTCTGCATTCCCTACATTTTGAAAATAAATTTATAATAATTTTCTTCTGATATCACATCCATCTGAAATTTTTTTCATTGCTTTCACCCCCTGACACACTTATTTAAAGACTCCAGTATCTTTAAAAACTACTTATTGAGTCATTTGGAGCACACATCATGTCGGATGGATGTTATTTTTGTGCGTACATGAAAAAAATAATTCAACCGTGTTTTTTCCATTATTTTACATCAATATGAGGTCATTTTATATGGTTTTATCATTACACGTATGTTTTAGTGTTGCAAAACACTAAAAACATGTTTATAGGAATACCAAGAAAACCATTACTTGGAATGATGTGTATTAGTTCCAACATTTCACAAATCAATTTGTGGTCATTTTCCTTTAAATACATATCCATCCAACATTGTTTTCATAGTTTTGACCACCTAACACACGTTTTAATGACTTTTCTATCTTTAAGAACTGCTTATAGAGTCATTCAGAACACACTACACATCATATGAATATTGTTTATACACATAAACATTAAAAATGATTCAAATATGGTTTTATCATGATTTAAAATTAATCTGAGGATGTTTTTTTTTAGTTTTGACCATTACACACATGTTTTAGTGTTTTAAAACACTCCAAACTCATTTATAGAAATCCTGGGAAAATCATAACTTGTAATGATATTTCATCAGTTCTTATATTTAAAAAATCAATATCTAGTAATTTTCCTATTATTTCATATCCATACGACATTTTTTTCATAGTTTATAACTCCCGAACACACGTTTTTAAATATTTTGGTATCTTTAAAAACAGCTTGTTGATTATTTTCAATAAAACTGCACATCAAATGGTTGTTTTTATATAGGTACATGTCACTAATAATTCAAAATAATATTTGCCATTATTTTACATCAATATGAGGTTCTTTTCTATGGTTCTAACCATTACTTGAATGTTTTAGTGTTTTAAAACACTGAAAATGCATTGATGGTCATCCCAGACAAAGAATAACTCAAAACGATGTGTCTTAAATTCCTACATTTAAAAAATAACTCTATAATTGTTTTTATTATGATTTCACATCTATCCAACATCATTTGTGTCATTCTAAATTCCTACCACACATTCTTAAAAACTCTGGTATGTTTAAAAACTTCTTATTGAGTCATTATGAGAACATTGCACGTCAGATGGTTGTGTTTTCTACACGTACACACCAAAAATAATTAAATTATGGTTTCACTGTGATTTTAAATCAATATGAGGTTTAATTATATGATTTTTTCCATTACATGCACGTTTTAGTGTTCTAAAAAACTAAAATTGTGTTTATGGTCATCCATGAAAAACCATAACTCGAAATGATTTTTCATTAGTTCATATATTTCAATAATCAAACTATGGTCATTTTCCTCTAATATCGCATCCATCCAACAACATTCGCATAGTTTTGACCCCATGGAACACATTTTTAAATACTTTGGAGTCTTTAAAAACTATATATTGAGTCATTCGAAGAACACCGAACATCGGATGGATGTGTTGTCTACGTGTACATTTCAAAAATAATTCCAAAGTGATCTTACCATGATTTAATGTTAGACTAAGGTTATTTTATATGGTTTTGACTATTACACATATGTTTAAGTGTTTTAAAACTCTGAAAATGTGTTTACATGAATCCCAGAAAGACTATAGCTCTAAATGAAATTTCCTTAGTTCCTATATTTAAAAATTAAATCTATGGTTGTTTTCTTATGATTTCATAGCCATATGACATCTTTTGCCTAGTTTTGACCCTGAGACTCCCATTTTTAAAAACTTTGGTATATTTAAAAACTGTTTTTTGATTCATTATAAATTCACCACATGTTATATGGATGTTTTTTTTGTGCGTACATGTCACAAATAATTCAACAGTGGTTTTCCCATGGTTTCACGTCAATGTGAAATCATTTTCTATGGTTTCATCCATTACACACAAGATTTAGTGTTTTAAACCACAGAAAACAAATTTAAGGGAATCCTGGAAAAACTGTAACTTTGAATGATGTTTTATCAATTACTACATTTAAAAAATTAATCTATAGTTGTTTCCCTTTGATTTCATATTTATCAGACACATGAAGTGGAGGGTATGACTTGAAGTTCATGTTTTTAATAAAAATTTGTCATATTTTTACTTTAAAACATCTATCACATATCCAAAATAGAGTAAAAAATCTTATATTGTTTTCAAAAATTAGTAAAATGATCCATAATTTATTTTTTATATGTGGTAATTGATGACAAGTAAAATCGACACATGATGTGGTTGTTATGACACAAAGTGTGTGTTTTAAATATAAAAGTGTCATTTTAGGTTAAAATGTTAGTCTCATTTTCAAAAATAAAAAAACAAGCTTATATTATTTCCAAATTTTAATAAAATGATCCATAATTAATTTGAGATGTGTAGGAATTGACTACATAGAAATCAGACACACAAAGTGGGTGGTATGACTCGAAGATAGTGCTTTCAATATAAGTGTCATTTTACTTCAAAATGACTCCCACATATCCAAAACTGAGAAAATGAGCTCAGATTATTTTCAAATTTTAGAATAATGGTCCATAATTCAGTTTTTAAACGTAGGAATTTACGGTATATCAATCACACACATGATGTGGGAGGTATGACTTGAAGTATTTATTTTCAATATAAGTGTCATTTTAGTTTTATTTATGGAATTTTTATTTGTTCTTTGAAAATGTGTGAATGATTTATAAAGTTTAGAATTTTCCTCATCATGATGATCTATAAGTCTAGAAATTTACAAGGTGTTTTTTAAAGATTACCGAGGCGATGTGGATGGGATGGGTCCACCCGATGGTTTGATTATGGGGGGTTTGTGTTATGCACAATCGTGAACATCAGGTTACTAATATCGCTCTTACTGAAAACTCTCAATGGTTCCCTCATCTGTAATTGGTTACAGACTCACTTTCCAAATTCAGTTAATCACCTAGGTTTTTAGGCCAAATGACTCTTGGGGACTTTCATTGGTCAAGAAGATGGGAGGTTGGGATCATTTAACCCTTTGGGTGGGAATTGTTTCCTACTCTAGGACTCTCTTATATATTTAAGATATGTTTGTGAATCTCTTCCTAATCTCAATACGAGACTAGTTTCCCTAACAAAATTATCATGGGTTAATTCTCTTTTAAGTAAAAAATATCGGGGTCTCTTTAGTGAATCCATCTGTATGTATCTGAGGTTCTCCATTGTTTTCTAGTAATGGGTGGTCACTTATGTGTTGAATCCATAAAACCAAGTGCTTCAGAATTTGTTGTCATGTAAGGAGGTAGTTAATATTCTAAGTATGGGATTGATCCATTATGAGGCATCCTACGTATCCTAGTTATTACAGGAATAAAAACCCATGTAGTTCATTGAACCCATGTAGTTTAACATCATATGGAAATGATATATATAGGTGCAATGGGACACCAAGTGTTCAAGCTCGAGTCCTAGAGGTATGTCCTCTGTATCCCTATTATGGTGATAATCAGAGTTCTTATTGTTCATTTGTTTGGGGATAATACACTAAGATTGTTTTTGTCATTGTAAAGAGTTATGGTGCAGATGGAATGATTATTTCAACTCCCTAAGCACATGTGATATATGCTTAGTGTGAGAAAAAGGGGGTGGAAATGATCATTTTTCATTTCTCATGATGTTGGACTAATGTACTGGGGTCACCCTGAGAGGATTTATTATAGAGATCGGGACTCAGAGATACGTCCTAAGTATCCTAGTTATGCTGGGAATCAGAGTCATTATAGTTCGTTTTATTTCTCTGTCCACTGATGAATGAGGTAGAGTAATTATCCCAGGGGAATGATTGGGTCTCGATGAAAAAAAATAGAATATTTATAAGGCTTACATTTAAATGGATTTTTATTTTATATTTGGCCTTAGGAAGGTATCCTATGTATCCTAGTTATTGCAGGAATGAGAGTTCTCATAGTTCAATCACACCCTTAGGATTGGCCCCAAGTTAGGTTTCCTTATGTTGAGGCATGAATTCTTTGGGGATTTGCATACATATGCTTCCTTGGTTGGTGGAGACTCATGATGCAAATGATATGATTATTTCAACTCCCTAAGATCATGTGAGGTATTCTCAGTTTGATAAACAAGGTGTGGATTATGATCATTTGGTCATTTCTTGGAGAGTGGGGGACTTATTTATTGGGACATCCCTATGGGTATAAAACCTTTAAGAGGTGGCCTACTTAACCTGAATATGGAATGACTCATAGTCGTCATAATTCATTTGATTAGGGATTACACTCTGAGGTTTATATAGTCATTGTGAAGGTTTATGGTGCAGATTATATGACCAATGAAACTCTCTAAGCCCACATGATCCAATATCATTGTGAGAAACAAGGAATGGAAAGTGATCAATGTTATTTCTTGTAGTGATGAGACTTATATACTAGGATCACTGTGGATCATCAATATGGAACTCCATCCTTGAAGATGTGTCCTACATATCCTGAATATGGAAGGAACGAGGGTGGTCATAGTTCCCTTGATTGGGGCTTACACACTGAGGTTTCCATAGTATTTGTGGAGGTTTATGGTACAGATGATATGACCAATGCAACTCCCTAAGCCCATGTGATCCTTTCTCATTGTGAGAAACAAGGGATGGAAAGTGATCAATTCCATTATTGTAGATATGTGACTTATATACTGGTATCTCCCTAGATAATCAATATGGAACTTGAACCTTGAAGAGGTGTCATATGTATCCTAAATATGGTAGGAATCAGATTTGTCATAGTTCCTTTGATTGGGGCCAATGCTCTGAGATTTCCCTATTGATCAGGGCTTACAAACTGAGGTCGGACAATGTTATCAAGTCTTGGGAGGCCATTGTGACCTAGTATACTTGTCTATAGGGTGTTTCATAACCCATTTGAATTTTTTGGAGGAAATCGCAAAATCAAAATGTTTTTTTAGAGGTAATCGCATTACTAAGCTAACATGTCCAGAGGGTGTCACATAATCCAACCAACTTTCCCTGGTATCATCGCAAGAGCTGGATAACACACTTGGAGGGTCTTGTGAGAGTCAGTATATCATGTCTTATAAGTTGTTCTATGTCTTGGATGACATTCCTAGAGGGTATTTTGAGTCCTGGACAACATGTTTGGAGGGCATCGTGAGTCTCGACTAACATTCCTGGAGGGCATCGCAAGTCTTGACCAACATCTCTTGAGGGTGTCATGAGTCTTAGATGATTTTCCTAGAGGGTGTTGAAAGAGTTTAGTTTACATGCCCATATGCGACCATGAGACTTGGCTGAAATGATTTGGTGTTGTTATATGAGTCAAGAGATCTATCTTAAGGACATAGAAATGCTTGGGAAACGGGCCCATAGGGCTTCACGAGAATAAAGTGGCATTCTTAGGGGGTGTGTGACTTAATCTGACATGTCTGGAAGACTTCGCATGACCTAGGTGACACAAAAAAGGAGCATCGTGAGATCTGGGTGACATATCCTAATGTTGTCGCATGTCTTGGATAGCTCACGTGAAGTGCAAGAGGGTCAAAAAACATTTTTTTTGTTTAATTCTTTCACATTTAGTCTTTTTTTATCCCTTGTATTGTGATTGTATTATATTTATTCAGTTTTAGTTTATTTTAAGTATTGAATGATCTAGTAGATATAGGGGAGGTTCTTTTTATGTCCTTGTAACATCCCACCCCTCCTCATTGGCTTTAGTAGAGGTGGAAGTGTTACTCGGTCTTAGGCGATATCCCCAAGGCACCAAAGGCTGACAATAAATGTTGAGGGTTTCATGACTAGTGAGGGATGATTTTACCTGTTTAAAAGAAAACACCCAACCAAATGTTCCAATACCACAACAACTACATGATGCATGACCACAATGTTTCACAACTCAACAAGACCAGAAGACCAATAAAACCAAACCACAATAATTCATAATCAGAGTACTAATCAAAAGACTAAATAATAAAACCCAAAGAAGATATGACATAACTCCACACCAAGCTCCATTCTATAAGAACCACAATACCGCCCAGGAATCACCATGCACCACTAAATGAATGAGATGTTTTACATTTTCCTATGTCCCAAAATACAACATCTTCAAAAGCACCAAAGTTCCAAAACATGGGGTGAGTAATAATACTCAGTATATTTTCCCCAAATTACTTCCCTACACACACCACTAGGATATAAAATTTTAGCATAGTTTATATAAAAAAATTATATAAAACCAATAAACAATGCCATAATTTTTATAAATCCAAAAACACCCTTACCAAAACCACTCTTTCACAAAACCCCACAATTCTAGGAAAGAAACCAACCAATGAAACTGAAAATATCATTAACCCAAATCCCCTTTCAAAATGTCAATATCATTCCAACTAGAATGGTCGCACTCATATCCCAACCATTTTTCCAAGTTCCATAGACACACATGAGCTTAGGGTTACCCTTGCCGGTGTAACTTCACATCTAAACCCGTCAAATTTTTATAGTGGTACTCCATGCCCACTTCCCTTTGATGGTGGTCCTTCAATCCCACTATTCAACCTTTCCCAACCATGATTAACATGTAAGCCAACACCCATGCCAACAAAATCAATCAAATTATATAAAACATTCCCATTTACAAATTCCACATCATATAAACCAATACTTGTAAATAATCATGCCAATCCAAAAATTTCCAACCAAACAACCCTTTAAGCTAAAAACCATTCAATACAATCCCATTTATTGAAAACGCCATCATACAACATCCATGCCCAACCTCATTTCAATAAAACCCACATTGTATTGAAAACCATTTTTGCAACTCATTTTCCATTAAAAAACAACCATTGATTTTAAAAATCACCATTTTAAAATCCAACACAAAACACATAGCACAAAAAACTTCGCTTTTCCCAAATCCACAACGTATCACAAAATGGGTTTCAAACAATCTTTTCACACCATAATCAAAACCAATCTCAAGAAAAACCAATTAATTTGAAATTAAAACCTTCTAGTTCTACCAAAATAGATATGATAGTGAATCCACCTACCTTACGGTTTGGTCAAATTGACACACCGTACACCAAAATCAGGTGAAACATCCACAAAACACCTTATATCCCTTTCCCTAACATCAGCAAGCCCACATATCACCATTTTAGGTAACAAAAACCCTAGATCTACATGTGATGGAAGTAGATCTAGAAAACTGATAGATAAGGAGATGTACATCTACTCGAAACCAAGAAACAACCAAGAGGGGAGACTTACCAAGGAATAAACACCTTCACCACACCTTGAAAACCCTTCGAATTGCCTCTATAATGAGTGGGAGAGGCCTCCTAACCCTTGAGAATAAAAAATCTTAAGTGGGGTTTGTATGGGAGAAGAAAGGGTGATTTAGGATAAATATCGAGTGACCTAATTTTTAAAAACCCCATTTTTAATATTGTTCATGGTTATCTAGCATGGTTAGACAAATCGTGCGCTTACCGTGCGGCCGCTACTATCTGAAGGGTGCCCTGTACAGTTGCCCTGCTCTTTTTGAAAAACTGTGCAAAAACTGTGTGAAATCCCACTGTCTCAAGTATCAAACATTACCAAGGATGGTTGTGTTATTTGGAAATTGTGCACCTAAACCATGCTCCCACCCATTTTCATTTGCCTCATTGAGCACGGTTACTTGGAGGTTCTGCACGATTTCCATTAATCGTGCTCAATCCATACACCCCTAGAAAAGCTTCCAAACCTTCCCAAAACCTTTCTAAACTCTCCCAAAGATTACCCAACCACTTTAAAAACATAATAAAAGGTATAAAAATGCTACATACCTCAAATAGGGGTTACTACATTCTCCCCACCATTGGAAATTTCATCATCGGAAAGTAGAGAACCATCGCATTTCCGAAATAGCACAGGCCATTGATCAGCCATCTCTTTCTCCATCTCCCAAGTTTCATCCTTAATTAGACCATGTTTCCAAAAAACCTAAATGAGGTCGATGCTTTTAACATGAAATACTTTATCTTTCTTATCCACAATCTGCACTAGCAGATGCACCAATGAAGCATTCGTGTCTAGCTCAACATAATCCCAACGAATCACATGGTCATGATCTGGCTGATAATTTTTCAACTATGACACATGAAACACATTGTGCATCACATTGAACTATGGTAGAAAGGCTAACTAATAAGACACCTCTCCAAACCGTTCATGTGTCTCAAAAGTCCCAATATACCTCAAAGATAACCACTACTAGAGAAATGGGCTTTGAAGCCCCTTGACACGGGCGACTGCCTTTGGCGGTCGCTGGGCTTTAAAAAATGCCCCCCCCCCTCACGAAACCCTACCCTGTGTCCCCTCCCCTCGATCTTCGCCGATTGTCCCCAGTCGCCCTCGACCCTAGCCGCATGTCCCCTCGCCACCCTCCACCACTCGTCGCTCGTCCCCTCGCTGCCCTCCGCCCTTTGGCCTCATCCCTTCAGCCTTCGCCCTCCACCCTCCACCCTCCGCCCCCTCCATCCTCTTCCCCCGCTTCCATCTGGCCTCCGCCCTCTGCCCTCCACCCTCCACCCTCCACCCCCTCCACCCTCTTCCCCCTCCGCCCTCCTCCCTCCGCCCTCCACCCCTTCGTCGCTTGTCCGTCCTCCCCTCACCACCCTCCGCTCCGGCTCTCCGCAATCCCCCATCCCCTCCCTCTTCTTCTCCCTCCCTCACTGCACCATCACCGCACGTCCCCTCCCTCACTGTCCCCTCCCGTGTGACACCGTCACCTCCCAGTCCCCTCCCTCCCCGCATGACCACTACTCATCCCCTCGCCACTGCCACCCGTCCACTCCGGCTCCCCACTGTCCTCTGTCCCCTCCCTCATCGTCCCACCCTCACTGCATCATTGCCACCTCACCGCATCCTCTCCTCTGGCTCACTACTACCGCCGCCGCCCATCCCCTCAGTCGCTGCACCGTCTCCGGCTCCGGCTCCCCTCTGCTACCTCTCCTCTCCCCCGCAGCACCGCCTTCTGCTCCCCTCCCTTCCAAGTTTGTAGCACAATCAGTAATGACATGGGCTTTCACTTAAATTCCATTATCTATTCTCTTGTTTATTATTCAGAGATATAATTTGATTATTTTATCAATGGTCGACTTTCAATTGGTTAGTATTTATTTTAAATATATTTGATATGAAAAATTCATGTAATAAGTCTTTTGTAAATGTTTGTTATACAGATATTATTATGGATAAGAGTTGGATTGATCTTCTAAATCGAATGTCTATAGAATATTTCAATGGAATCATGCAGTTTATTGACTTCACCAGAGGATTTGAAAGTGACTATATTAGTTTTCCATGTAGAAAATTTGCTAACAGATATCAATTAAAATGAGATACTGTGAGGGGGCACCTATTCTTTAACGGATTTCTAAAAAATTATAAGAGTTGGACTCGTCATGGAGAATAATATGTTCGTTTTCAAAATACGGATGCAGCTCAGATGGATGTTAATGCAAGGATGAATGATCCAATGCATGAAATGCTTACTAAAATGGTACTTGGGTTGGATCTTGAATGAATTGACATCCAGAATCTTGAGACCGGTGAGATAAATCTTCGCTCTGGTGCAGATATTGATTCGAGGAGGTTTTATGAAGCACTTGATGATGCAAAAACAGAATTATATCTTGGATGTACTTCTTACAATAAATTTTTGTTTATTGTGGAGTTGTTGCATTTGAAGACTTTGAATCAGTGGTCAGACACATCATTCGACATGTTGTTGCTATTATTGAAAAAGGTTCTTCCTGTCGATGTTAAGATTCCTGAGTCGTATTACCATGCTTGTAAGTTGACAGAGAACTTAGGTTTTACATATGATACCATAGATGCATATGCAAACAACTGTATGTTGTTTATAAATGAAACGGCCCATTTGGATATTTGTATGGTTTGTGGCATTTCCAGGTGGAAAGAGAACAAGGGAAATCAGACTCATCAAAGTTAGATTGTGATACAGGGGAAACAGATTGCCGTAAAGCAAATGTGTTACTTTCCCCTTAAACCGAGGTTGAAAAGATTTTTTATTTCATATAAAGTTTATAATTTAATGAGATGGCATGCAGAAAGAATTCATGAAAGTGATATGTTAACCCAACCAGAATACTCTCATGCATGGAAGGATTTTGATAAGATACATCCTGACTTTGTTAAATATGTTTGTAATGTTCGATTAGGGTTGGCAGTAGATGGTTTCAATCCATTCAAGTATATGGTTGGTGCAACTCATAGCACATGGACCACGGTGTTGGTTCCATATAATCTTCCTCCATGGATTTTTATGAAGCAAAAACTTATATTACTTTCCAATCTTATTGATGGACCTATAAGTCTGGGGGATAAGATTGATGTTTACCTACAACCATTGATTGATGAGCTGAATGAATTTTGGGGCGATGGTGCAATGACTTATAACTGTGAAACAAATGAAATGTTCAAACTGCATACTACTTTATTGTGGACAATCATTGACTTCCCAGCTTATGAAAATTTATCAGGCTGGAGTACGAAAGAGGAATTTTCTTGCCCATGTTTCAATAAAAGTAAAAAAAATCTGTATGGATTAAACATTCTAAAAAATGGGCATACATGGGTCACAGAAATTTTCTACCCCCTCATCACATGTTCAGAAAGGACAGAGTGGCATTTGATGGTTCTAGAGAGTTCAGTCTAGCACCAAAGATCGTGATAGGAGTCAAAATGTTATCATAGATTGAAGAAGAAAACATCTGCATGGTACATGAAATTCAGGATTTGGTGGCTCATCCATTACGTAATATTCATACTACAGGTAGGCAGCGCAGTCACAATTGGAAAAGGAAAATTATTTTTTATAGTCTTCCATATTGGAAAACTAACATGATAAGGCATAATTTGGATGTCATGAACATTGAAAAAATGTCTGTGATAACATATTGTGTACCATTTTAGGTGTCAGTGGAAAATCAAAGGACCATGTTAATGCACGTCGTGATTTGGAAGAAATGGGTTTAAGAAAATAGTTGCATTTATAGTTATCTGAGGGAAACAAGGCATATATTCCTGGTGCATAGTATACGATGACTATAAAGGAGAAAGAGACATTTCTTTCCATTTTGAAGATTCTTAAGGTGCCTGATGGTTACTCTTCTAATATTTCAAAGTGTGTGAATCTGACGAGTAGGACATTGCAAGGGTTGAAAATTCATGACAATCACATACTACTTCAGCAGTTGATTCCAATCGCAATTTGTGATTTTTTATCCTCCAATGTTGTTCAGTTGTTGATTGAGATGAGTAATTTTTTTAGATAGCTTTTTTAAGAAATCAATGAATGAGTGATTTAAGAATTTTGTAGGACCAAATTGTACTTACACTTTGTCACTTTGAGAAACTATTTCCCCCCTCATTTTTTGATATTATGGTCTACTTGACAGTGCACCTAACTAATGAAGTAATGGATGTTGGTCCAGTGCAATTTAGGTGGATGTATCCTATTGAGCGGTATTTGAGTACATTGAAATGATTTGTACACAACAGATCTCGTCCGGGGGCATCAATAGCCAATGGTTATTTGATGGATGAGTGTACTACTTTTTGTGCAGAATATCTTACGGATGTTGAAACAAAATTAGATAAGCCCTCTCGGATTCATGATGGTCTAGTTGGAGAAGCAACCATATTTGATATGGACAACATCGAGTGGATACAAGTGCATCGATATATCTTGTTCAATACTCCATCAGTTGCACCATTAATGCAGTAAGTGTCTCATCACTTTTATTGTTTAACTTTTACATGTTTTGTTTGCATAAGTTGATCATTTAAACATCATGTTATCATTTACAGGAAACACATTAATGATATGAAATAAGAGATGTATTGTGCGACTGAGTATCAGATTCAACAATCTCATTATGCGTCATTTCATTATTGGTTCAAGGATTATGTACGTATAAAATGATTTTCATTATGAGTGAAGTATTATACTAATTTATTTATACATAAATCATTATTGATTTCTATGAATTATGTTGGTTCATAAGATGAGGGAGTTAGGTGACCCCATGCTAACTGAATAATTTATCCAACTGGCTGAGGGTCCATCTATAACGGCTCATCGTTATAAAGCTATAGAGGCTAATGGTTTTCGATTTCACATTAAAGATGTTGACGACAAATGAGAAACACAAAACAGTGGCATCGGTTGTCCATTCATCAATTCTGGTTATTACTATGGTCAATTGATAGACATCATCGAAGTTTTATACGCACACGGGTTGAAGTACATATTGTTAAAGTGTAATTCGGTTGATCTAATGCATGGATGTAAAGTTGATCTATATCAGTTTTCATTGGGGAATTTTAACTATATGTTATACAGAAATGAACGAGTTGATAATGAACCTTTCACTTTGACATCAGAAGCAGAACAAGTATTCTTTGTTACTTTGCCTTCGAATCCAAGTTGGAAAGTTGTTGTGAAAATATCCAGGTGAGGAGTGTTTTTATTTGAACAAGATGAACATGAGACTATTCCATTTGTTTCCCAACAGCTTGATCAACATACCATAGTCCAATGTGAAGAAGATATTTATTGGGTCAGAATAGATGTTGAAGGAGAAATGGTCGATTTTCATGCTTAATTAAAGGTATAATTGTTTTCCCGCAATTCAGTATTGAATGTACTAAGATATCATAAATTATCTAACAATTTTATAAATCCTTGTAAGTTTTAATCCTCACTTTTGGAAGTTTATTCATTTATAAATATTTAGGGTGATTTCTCTTTTGGTATCTTCATGTTATTTTCAGTGTATCTTCCCATTGAGGTATTCTTCATTTGGTTCATGTGCTGCTTTATTTTTTATTAATTCAATCTGAAATTTGGTTATGCATTGATTGGTTTTGTAAATAATTTGTATATATATTTTTTTAACTTCCTGATTTTTTAAAATCCATCCACAACTAATTATTCAATCCCTTTTTGTTTGATTAACAACTATAAAAGTTTTATTTTTTAAAAAACAATCCAATTTATCTTTTGGACACTTTGGATAGTCCCCTTACTAATTTTTTCTATGACTGCAGGCATGTCAGGGGAAGAGGAAGTAGATCCACATCATCCATCTGAGCCATATACATCTCAGGGTCGAGGTATGTTTGAATGTCATTGTGTCCATTTTTTATGTAATTGATAAACATATATATTTATTTATTTATTTATATTTATAAAATCTGTCAAATTATATATAAAATTTTTTTCAATGGGATCAGACTCAACTGCTTCTTCCTCTTGCAAGAGAGGCCCTGGTCATGGAATTTTATCATGGAATTCTGACACGACGTTTGATGTTTCCTTTGATGAGCTATTTCATCCTATGGGATTGAATTACCCTTAATTTATTCATCAGTTGGGTCATATCATACGTGACCCACATTGATTTTCATTGACCACACGTGACTGGACTTCTATCCCTCGGGACACATTAGATCATCTTTGGAGTGAGGTTCAGGTAAGAAGACCATTTTACTTTCTTCCCTATGTATAAACAATACTAACATATGTGATTTTTTTCATTAATAGAAAAATTTGAAAGTATGCACCGATGAGTTTTGGCCCGTGTGTATGAGAAAATGTCGTAATATGTGGAAATATTATAAAGGAAAAGTTAAGAGGGGCCATTGGGTACCAAATGTGGGTGTCCCAGACATTCTGGAAAAAGTCCTGAGAGGCGTCCTCCTGGATCAATGGCGTGACTTAGTTTCATATTGGTCTACTGAGGGTGTTGTGGTTTGTATATTTATTTTGGTATATATATTTTCAAGAATGTGTGATTTGTTTGAAATTTGAATTAATTGAATGTAGGACGTGTCAGCACGCCATTCTGAGAATCGAGCGTTGCAAGGACAACCTCACAGGCTCAAGACTCGTCACGTGTCTTAGATCCAATATGAGGAATTTATTATTCATTTTTTAATTTATTAATTAATATGGTTTTTTTTTTATATTCTATTGATATATAGTTACGGGACCAAGGTGCATCGACTGATAAAATGTCGGTGTGGATGAGGAATCGTGATCGAAATGATCCAGAGGTTGTAGCAATGAAATTAAGTGCTTGTACTCATTACCAATACTTACATAAATTTGTATATTAACATATATATGTATATATATTTAAATATTTCACAGGCTCAATTTGAAGCTGAGTTAGAACAGCTGCCAGAGGACCAGCGACAGCTTCCCATGCAGAGGGATGAGATCTTCCATTGCATTATTGGTCGGGACGGACATGGATATAGTTTGACATATTGAATAGGGATTCCTCATTCTTTAGTATCATAAGTTGCGATTTTTGGTACTATTGTTGCTCATATGACACAGCAGTTGTCAGATTTCATGGCACGGCTGTGCGCTTCCAAGGAGGTAAATGCGCAATTGATCGCTAAGGTTAGAACACTGCAGGAATATGTGCATCTAGGTGATGGTGTAAGGGATCGTACGACATAGGTTTATACTGTATTTATTTATTTAATTTCTATTATTTTTTTTATGAAAATCTTCATAATTTTTATTTGTTGTAGGCCCCTGGCCCACCGGATGGAGGTAGCAGTCATGACCACGCGTGACACATCATATTCATGAGATGTGTTTCCTTTTTTATTGGTGGGGTTGTTTTTGATGTTTTGGTAGGGTTCCTAGTGATATTTTTGAGATTTGGGGGTATCATGTGTGTTTTAGCCTTATGCAACGTTTGTGTGCACGAATTGAGAAGAAACCATGAAACTGATTAATGATTTGGATATTTTTAATTCATTTTATTCTTTAATGTTTTCAATTTCATGTTCTGTGAATAGTTTTGAAAAAACCATTTGATTCCAAATAGAAACCATGGAACTTGTTCTTGGTGACTGAGCTCGGGTTCACTATTTGTAGGCCACTGTCCCACCCTGGACAGCCCCCCCCCCCCCCGCATCGTGTAATTCATTAGGAAAATTGACCATTAGTTCATTAGGTTAATTGTTCATTAGGTCGTTAGGCCATTAGGGAAATTGGCGAGTTGGCCAATTCTCTAATTGGATGTAGGCCAAATGGCCATTAGGCCATTATGCCATTATTCCAATTATACAACAAGACAATATGCCATTATTCCAATTATTTGTTAGGCCACTATTCTATTAGGGCATTAGGGAATTAGGTGAATTGGTAAATGGTACAATTTGACATTGGTTGCTCAGGAAAAATGACCTTTTGGCCATTAGGATAATTGATCGTTACGTCATTAGTCCAATTGTCCATTAGGCCAATTAGTCATTATGCCCCCCCCCCATCACCAGACACTCCCCCCCCCCCCACCCCGGACAACCCCCACCCCCATACAATGCCCCCCCACCCCAGATATCCCCCACACCACCGGACATCCCCCCCCCCAACGCACGCATTTCAAGCATGACAAACACCTAAAAACGCATATTCAATTGTGCCATGCAAACCGCATGGCCGAATGATGTGTCGTCTCCTTGTAAACCTGAAGAAGAATAATTAGGGTGTTTTCCTATGTTTTCAAGTCATGTCGATGTCGTATGGTAAGCATTTGACCTTTAAACGCATATTTTGTCCATTTACGACACGCGGTGTGCGCTTCCGGTCACCGCGGTAAAACATCACCTCTAATTGAAATTCCATCTGCCCAACCATTTCACAATTCACCTACCCTTTGTTGTCATGTGATTTCATGGCATTCTGAGGTCGTTCGTCTGGTTTTGATCACCCCACGCACGCTTTTTAAACACGCCAAAATGACAAGTAATGGTCGAATTCAGAGAAAACATGCTCATAATGACTTGAAATAACATGAAAACAATAGGAATATTATTCGTGGCATTTATAATGAGACAGAATGTCAATCAGACGTGCGGTGTGCGTGGTATGACCAAATATGTTGTTTTGAACAGCTCGGTGCGCTCTAAAAGGGTGCATTGGATGGTCAAAACCAGCTGAATGACCTCATAATGCCATGAAATCATATGAAAACAACCATTGTGTGAATTGTGAAATGGTCAGGTAGATGGCACATTAATCGGAGGTGTCATTTGACCGCAGTGACCAGAAACGTATTTTCGGAGTCAAAAAATGCCAAAACGACATGTTACAGTTTAATTTAGGGGAAACGTGGTTAGAATGACTTGAAATCACACAAAAAAAATAGGAGTATTATTTGTGACATGTAGGAGGAGACGGCGCATCAATCGGATGGGCGGTGTGCGCGGTACGACCGAATATGTTGTTTTGAACAGTTCGGCGTGCTCTAAAAGGGCGCGTTGGGTGGTCAAAACTAGCCGAACAACCACAAAATGCCATGACATCATATGAAAACAACCGTGGTGTAAATTTTGAAAGGATCGAGTAGACCTCATGTCAATCGGAGGTGTTGTTTGACCGCAGTGACCAGAAACACATTTCCGGAGTCATAAAACGCTAAAACGATGTGTAACGATCGAATTCAAAGAAAACATGCTCATAATGACTTGAAATCACACAAAAAAAATATAAATACTATTTCTTACATGTAGGAGGATATGGAAAATCAATCGGACGTGTGGTGTGCGCGGTACGACTGAATATGCTGTTTTTAACAGTTTTGTGCGCTCTAAAAGGCCGCGTTGGGTGGTCAAAACCAGCCGAACGACCTCAGAATGCCATAAAATCATACGACAAAAACTGTGGTGTGAATTTTAAAATGTTTGGGTAGACAGAACATCAATATGAAGTTTTTTTTTACCGCGATGACCGGAAACGCATTTCTAGAGTCATAAAACGCCAAAACGATGTGTAACGGTCGAATTCAGAGAAAACATGCTTATCATGACTTGAAATCACACGAAAACAATAGTAATAATATTCATGAAATGTAGGAGGAGATGGAACTTCAATCGGACGTGTGATGTGCGCGGTGCGACCAAATATGTTGTTTTGAACAGTTCGTCCCCCACTAAAAGGGCGCGTTGGGTGGTCAAAACCAGTCGAACGGCCTTGGAATGCCATGAAATCATACGACAAAAACCGTGGTATGAATTGTGAAATGGTCAGGTAGAATTCACATCAATCAGAGGTGTCATTTGACCGCGGTGACCAGAAATGCATTTCTGGAGTCATAAAACACCAAAACGATGTGTGACGGTTGAATTTAGAGCAAACATGCTCATAATGAATCGAAATCACACAAAAACAATAGGAATATTATTCGTGACATGTAGGAGGAGACGAAATGTCAATCGGATGTGCGGTGTGCGCGGTACGACAGAATATGTTGTTTTTAACAGTTCGACGCGCTCTAAAAGGGTGTGTTACGTGGTCAAAACCATCCGAATGACCTCAGAATGCCATGAAATCATACAAAAACAACCGTGGTGTGAATTTTGAAATGTTTGGGCAGATGGAATGTCAATCGGAGGTGTCGTTTGACCGCAGTGATCGGAAACGCATTTCTGGAGTCATAAAACACCAAAACAATGTGTAATGGTCGAATTCAGAGAAAACGTGCTCATAATGACTTTAAATCACACGAAAACAATAGTAATACTATTCATGACATGTAGGAGGAGATGGAACGTCAATCAGACGTGTGGTGTGCGCGGTATGACCAAATATGTTGTTTTTAACAGTTTGGCGTGCTCTAAAAGGGTGCGTTGGGTGGTCAAAAACCAAAAGAAACGACCTCAGAATGTCATGAAATCATACGAAAACAACTGTGATGTGAATTTTAAAATGGTTGGGCAGATGACATGTCAATCGGAGGTGTCTTTTGACCGCGATGACCGGAAACGCTTTTCTGGAGTCATAAAACTCCAAAACGACGTGTAACGGTTTAATTCATAGAAAACGTACTCAGAATAACTTGAAATCACACGAAAAAATAGGAATATTATTCGTGAAATGTAGGAGAATACGTCCCATCAATCGGATGTGCGGTGTGCGCGGTACGACCGAATATGTTTTTTTAAATAGTTTGGCGCGCTCTAAAAGGGCGTGTTGCGTGGTCAAAACTAGTCGAACGACCATGGAATGCCATGAAATCATACGACAACAACCTTGGTGTGAATTTTGAAATGTTCGGGTAGAAGTAACATCAATTGGAGGTGTCGTTTGACCGCGGTTACTGGAAATGCATTTCTGGAGTCATAAAATGCCAAAACGACGTGTAATGGTCGAATTCAGAGAAAACGTGCTCAGAATGACTTTAAATCACACGAAAACAATGGAAATAATATTCTTGAAATGTATGAGGAGACGTCACATTAATCGAACGTGTGTTGTGCATAGTACGACCGAATATGTTGTTTTGAACAGTTCGACACGCTCTAAAAGGGCGCGTTGGGTGGTCAAAACCATCCAAACGACCTCGGAATGCCATTAAATCATACAACAACAACCATGATGTGAATTGTGAAATGATCGGGTAGACGGCACGTCAATCGGAGGTTTCGTTTGACCGTAGTGACCGGAAAAGCATTTCCGGAGTCATAAACCGCCAAGACAACATGTATTGGTCGAATTCAGAGAAAACATGCTTAGAATGACTTGAAATCACACAAAAACAATATGAATACTATTCGTGACATGTAGGACGAGACTCCACGTCAATCGGACGTGCGGAGTGTGTGGTAGGACCGAATATGTTGTTTTTAACAGTTCGGTGCACTCTAAAAGGGCGTATTAGGTGGTAAAAACTAGCCGAATGACCTCAAAATTCCATGAAATCATACAAAAACAATCGTGGTGTGAATTGTGAAATGGTTGGGTAGATATCATGTCAATCGGAGGTGTCATTTGACCGTGGTGACTGGAAACGCATTTTCGGAGTCAAAAGATGCTAAAACGATGTGTAATGGTTGAATTCAGAGAAAACGTTCTCAGAATGACTTTAAATCACACGAAAACAATAGGAATAATATTTTTGACGTGTAGGAGGAGACGGAACGTCAATCAGACTTGCGGTGTACTGGGTACGACCGAATATGTTGTTTTGAACAGTTCGGTGCACTCTAAAAGGGCATGTTGGGTGGTCAAAACCAGATGAACAACTTCGGAATGCCATGAAATCATACAACAACAACTGTGGTGTGAATTGTAAAAATTTCGGGTAGACGACATATCAATCGGAGGTGTCATTTGACCGCGGTGACTAGAAACGCATTTCTGGAGTCATAAAACGCCAAAACGATGTGTGACGGTTGAATTCAGAGCAAACATGCTCAGAATGACTTAAAATAACACTAAAACAATAGAAATATAATTTGTGACATGTAGGAGTATATGAAACGTCAATCAAACGTGCGGTGTGCGCGGTACGACTGAATATGTTATTTTGAACAGTTTGGCGCACTCTAAAAGGGTGTGTTGGGTGGTCAAAACCAGTTGAATGACCTCAGAATTCCATGAAATCATACGAAAACAACCGCGGTGTGAATTTTGAAATGTTCGGGCAGACGGCACATCAATCGGAGGTGTTGTTTGACCGCGGTAACCAAACACTCATTTCTGGAGTCATAAAATTCCAAAACGATGTGTAACGGTCGAATTCAAATAAAACGTGCTCATAATGACTTAAAATCACATGAAAAAAATAGGAATATTATTCGTGACTTGTAGGAGGAGACGGCACGTCAATCGGACATGCGGTGTGTGCGGTACGACCGAATATGTTGTTTTGAACAGTTTGACGCGCTCTAAAAGGGCGTGTTGGGTGCTCAAAACCATCCGAATGACCTCGTAATGCCATGAAATAATACGACAACAACCATGGTGTGAATTGTGAAATGTTCAGGCAGATGGCACGTCAATCGGAGGTGTTTTTTGACCGCGGTGACCGGAAACGCATTTTCAGAGTCATAAAACGCCAAAATGAAATGTAATAGTCTAATTCAGATAAAACATGCTCATAATGACTTTAAATCATACTAAAACAATAGTAATATTATTCTTGACATGTAGGAGAAGACGGCACATCAATCGGATGTGAAGTGTGTGCGGTACAACTGAATATGTTGCTTTGAACAGTTCGACACGCTCTAAAAGGGTGTGTTGGGTGGTCAAAACCAGTCAAACGACCTCAGAATGCCATGAAATCATACAAGAACAACCGTGGTGTAAATTTTGAAATGGTCAGGCAGACAGCATGTCAATCGGAAGTGTCGTTTGACCGCGGTGACCAGAAATGCATTTTCAGAGTCATAAAACGCCAAAACGACGTGTAACGATCGAATTCAGAGAAAACGTGCTCAGAATGACTTGAAATCACACAAAAACAATAGAAATACTATTCGTGACATGTAGGAGGAGATGACACATCAATCGGAAGTGCGGTGTACGCAGTACGACCGAATATGTTGTTTTGAACAGTTTGGTGCGCTCTAAAAGGGCGCGTTGGGGGGTCAAAACCATCTGAACGACCACGGAATTCCATAAAATCATACAATAACAACCGTGGTGTGAATTTTTAAAAGTTTTGGTAGAAGGAACGTGAATCTAAGGTGTCATTTGACCGCGGTGACCAGAAATGCATTTTCGGAGTCATAAAACTCCAAAAGGACGTGTAACGGTCAAATTCACATCAAACGTGCTCAGAATGGCTTGAAATCACACGAAAACCATAGGAATACTATTAGTGACATGTAGGAGGATATGAAACCTCAATCGGACATGTGGTGTGCATGGTACGACTGAATATGTTGTTTTGAACAGTTCGGCGCCCTCTAAAAGGGCACGTTGGGTGGTCAAAACCAGCCGAATGACCTCAGAATGCCATGAAATCATACGAAAACAACTGTGGTGTGAATTGTGAAAGTTTGGGTAGACGGAATTTAAATTGGAGGTGTTGTTTGACCACGGGGACCAGAAACACATTTCTGGAGTCATAAAACTTCAAAATGATGTGTAACGGTCGAATTCAGAGCAAACGTGCTCAAAATGACTTGAAATCACACGAAAACAATAGGAATATTATTTGTGACATGTAGGAGTAGACGTAATGTCAATCAAACATGCGGTGTGTGCGGTACGACCGAATATTTTTTTTAACAGTTTCACGCGGTGTGCACGGAGAGCATTCCTTTTTAGACCACAAAACACTTCCATAAGATAAACCAAAGACTCCAAAATAAGAAAAAAAATCCTAAAATGATTACATTTCATAAATTTGGGGTTTTAAATTATTATAGCACCCATAATTTGATGTCAGATTTAATTTTATTATATATATATTAACTGGATAAATATGTTTAATTTACGTTTGTTTTGTTTTGTTGTTTTTTTTTGTATCTTATTGTAGGTTTATTGAAGCAGAAGATTGAAATGGATTGGACATGTTTGGATCGTTGAAGCACGTCTGTCATTTATTGTTTATGACGATCTTGATGTTTATGCTGTTTGGAATTGTTTTCTTTTTTTTATGATTTTTACCCTGTTTTTGTTGATTGGGAACCGTGAAAAAAATTTTAAAAAAAAATTCTCCAGGATAGCGACCGCCATTGGAGGTCATAATAGGTCACCTACTAAACAAGATAGTGACCGTTATTGGTGGTCTCTATAGCTCAGCGAAGCATCAGAACTGCGACTGCCACTGGCGGTCGATGTAGCTCGGCTGAGGATCCGGACAGTGACTGCCACTGGTGGTCTCTCTTGGTCGGTCGAGCAATAGGTCAGCGACCGCCTGGTGGTCTTTGTAGGCTGGATTTTTGGCCCCCTTCAGGGACCACCTTTGGCGGTTGCTGTAGGCCTATGACGACGGGCCTAAAGGGACCGCCATTGGCGGTCGCTGAGCTGTCTCTATAGGCCATTAGCAACCGCCAATTGGGGTCACTAATGGCCGAATTTTTAGTAGTGAACTTTCCTTACTTTCCAAACCAACGACGTCCCAACCACGGATAGATTCCCAAGAACACATGATTACCCACCTCGAAAAACAACGGTAGTTGATGATGGTTTGCATACGATTTATAACAAATCTGCATCATCTTCATTCTTTTCTTAATCAACTTAATATTCTCTGTTGTTTCTTGGATAAGGCTCAGTCCAACCATCAAAGTCTCACCAGTTTCCACCCAACACAGTGTAGAATGACACGGATGCCCATACAATGCTTCAAACAGACCCATATTTTTTTATTCCTAATAACTATTATTATAGGAGAAATACACCAATGGTAAATGGTCCTCCCATGAGCCACCAAAATCTATCACATAATCCCACAACATATCTTATAAAAAATTTATCATCCTCCCAGATTTCCCATCCGTCTAAGGATGATATGTCATGCTAATCATCAACTAAGTACTAAGGGATTTCTGTAAGGATTTATAGAAATGAGATATGAACCTCGGATCTCTATCTGATACAATCGAAACTCGAACACCATTCCTCTTTACTACCTTCAAAATATAGATTTTGGATAGATCGTCTACCATATGAGATTCATGAATAGGGATGAAATGGTCCCTCTTTATGAGTTGGTCGACTATCACCCATATGATATTGTGCTTCCTGACCATTCTTGGGAGACCTATCAAAAAATCCATCATTATTTACTCCCATTTCCACATTGGGATAGGTAAATACAGCAACATATCTGTCACCCACTGATGCTCTACCATGACTTGCGAAAAAGTCAAGCATCTCAATACAAACTCGGCCACATTCATTTTCATACCCGCCCACCAAAACTGTGCTTTCAATGCCTTATACATTTTCTGAATTCTAGGATGGATATCACATTTTTAAGGATGATAAGAACAAATAAGTTTCTCCAGAAAATCCATTGGTATAACCATTCAGTTCTAAAAACACAACATAAAATTCCCATCCAATTTCTAGCCCTCAATGGTCTCCCCACCATTGAGTTTTGACCTCCTAGACACACACTCTAAATCATATATATTATCTTCTTTAACCAAACCAACCAAGTTAGGAACCAATGAGACTGAAAATAAAATGGCTACATCACCCCGGTCTTCACATTCCAATCTCATGTCGGTTATAACTGACATCAACTTCCACTGATTCAATTCCAGTTTCACCACTTGAGCATATTAATTTATACTTAATGCATCACCACCGAATTTCCCTTACCCAGTGTGTACATCAAGTCCAAGTCAAAATTTTTGAGAAACTCCATCCATATCCTTTTCCTCAAATTCAAATCTATCTATGAAAAAATATGCTTCAAGCTCTTATGATCGGTATACATTGTGAATTTCTCACTGAAGAGATAATGATGCCAAGTTTTCAATGCATGAACTTACACTGCCATCTCCAAATCATGTGTTGGGTAATTATTCTCATGAAACCACAAATTCCTTGATCCATACAAAACCACATGATACCCTTTCATGAGAACACACCCCAACCTTGATCTCGATGCATCGTAATACACAACATACCCTTTCCCTGGTTTTAGAAAAACCAAGATTGGTGCTGATGTAAAACGACCCTTTATCTCTTCAAAATATCTCTGGCACTGCTCATTCCACTAAAATGGAACATTATTCCTTATAAATGTTTTCATCAACAAAGCTAATCATGATAAGTCATGAACAAAGAGTCAATAATACCCATCTAGACCAAGGATGATCTATATCTCAAAAACCTTCTTCAGTGGTTTCCAAGAGATAACAACCTCTATCTTCTCTGGATCCACTAAAACACATCTATTAGAAATAACATGGCCAAATAAATTAACTTCTTGTATCCAAAAAACACACTTTGATAATTTGGTATACAACTGATGATCTCTCATGATTCCCAACACTATTTTCAAGTGTTGTTCATGCTCCACCCTTATCCTTGAATACAGTAGTATATCATCCATGAATACCACCAAAAAAGAATCCATATATCTCTAAAAATATATGATTCATCAATGCCATGAACAACGCTGGTGCATTTGTCAGACCAAAGGACATAACTACATACTCATAATGGCCATATCTACTTCTGAAGGCTATTTTTTGAATATCCTCCTTTCACACCTGCAGCTGATGGTATCCTGATCATAGGTCAGTCTTGGAGAACCACTGAGCTCACCTCAACTTATAGAACATTTCATCAATACAAGGAAGTGGATATTTATTCTTTATCATAACTTTTTTAATCTTATGATAATTAACACACACTCGAAGAGTTCCATCCACCCTTTTAACAAGAAAATCGGTGCTACCCATGGAGACATGCTAGGATGGATGAAACCATTTTTTTCTATCTTCTACAACTACGCTTTCAATTACCTCAATTCTGATTATATCATCCGGTAAGAAGAAAGTGATATTTTATTAGTCCCTAAAAGGAGATCAATCGTAAACGCCACTTATATCGTGGGTGAAAACCTGGATAACTATTCAGGAAAAACCTCCATAAAATGATTAACCACTTCTATAAAACTACTTATCCTAACCTCTTCCATTGATTCCAAAGACAAATCCACTAATTGATATGAGATTTACCCAACTATGGGTTCCAATAAACTATTTTCACCCACCATTTCATTCTTCTCTCATCGAAATAGATGCTCGATGCCATCACCCATCATAAAACTAATCGTTTGTGCATAATAGTCAATGTGGTCCTTAATCATTGTCAACCAATCCATACCCAGGATTATCTCATATTCATATATCTCAAGCACTAAAAATTCACAAATCAACTCAACCTCATCCAAAACTATACCAAAATCTCTACATATGAAGGGTTGACACTCTCTTTGACCCAGATGAGTTTGAAGTTTTAAAAGAGAGGGAATAAAAACCCAAAAAATCAACATCATGAGAGGCAATTAAATAATGAGATGCACCTGTATCAAAAAAACACTTTCATAAATTTAGAATTTTAAATAATCATACCTTGAACCATGGATGGTCTCGACTGATCATTCACCACAACCTTCTCAGCTCCAAACGAATACTTTCTTTCCACACACTTCTCTTTATTACTCTACTGAAACTTCCCCTACCGAGGATTCATGTTACTCCTATAATAACCATGACTAACTCGGCTTTGTTGATGAGGAGTATGTTTCTACCCCCATCCCATCGAGGCATAGGATGCCTACAACCCTTGAGGAGTTCCACGATCACCCAACCTCATATCATTACAAAAATAATGCTGAAGATGCCCTATCTTCTTGCAGTTATGACATGCTTGAGGTTTTGTTATACAATCCCACTTCATGTGGCCTGTATAACCACACTGAAAACATCATGGATTACTTTGATACTTCTTAGGAAGATTCACTGATCCTGTCATCGGATTAGGAGTCATACTCCCACCCTGGAAATAAGTTTCCTTCTTCCGCCTGATCCCCACGTTAGA
The DNA here is from genome assembly GCA_963277665.1 of Viscum album. Classification (NCBI taxonomy): domain Eukaryota; kingdom Viridiplantae; phylum Streptophyta; class Magnoliopsida; order Santalales; family Viscaceae; genus Viscum; species Viscum album. The sequence goes on along the minus strand of OY728120.1, from coordinate 1,013,846,120 downwards.
GTTCCCACTATTCCCTATGGGTACCACCATATTTCCCCCACCTGTATCCCCCAAGATATCCCTTTCATCCACTAATTCTATATTCACCATTTTTTATAATCACTTATACATAGAACCATAATTTTGGAACAAATTTCTTACCTCAAACCTGATTAAATAATCTACACCTATAAGGATGCACTAGGTGAAACCATAGGTGAAAATCACACTAAGTTCATAAACATGGCTACATATTCCATCACCGAAAGGTACTCCTACTTTAAATATAACAAATACATTATATGCTGAATTTTGAACATATGAGGGTAGAATTTTTTATTAAACAATTCCTCAAAACCTTCCCATGTCATACCTTGTTCTGTTCCAGCTTGTACCACTAACTCCCACCACTCACATGAAAGATCTTCCAACATGTATGTTGGTAGCTTCAAATTTATCTCCACTATAATTCCTAGGAAATCAAATATTTTATTCATCTGGTTTAGCCATGCCTCCTCAATTTTTGGTTCCGAATCACCCCAAAAAATGGGTGGATTTTACTTTTGAAACTGAACCGAGTGATCCACATGCCTCAGCTTATTGATTTTATTCCTACTTTACATAGCTTGGAAATATTGAACTATTCTCTAAAATAGCTGGTGGTTCACCTAGGGCTCAGTTGCAACCAAATTTTCTATAGAATCCTCTAGTTGGTCTCTATGACACCTACTCAGTTCCATTTCTATCAACACAAGAACAACCATAATGTTCACCCTCTAACAACTAACGGCTTATAATTTCAAATTCAATCACATTACACTATTACAATCATGATTCCAAAATTCTCATTTTTTTCACATTTAACCATTTGAAAAAAAAATCCTCTATGTTTTGAAAATAATCCCATTTTCAAAATACCACAACCATTCTATTTCAAAATCTACACATTTGAAAACAATTTCCAGATTTTTCAATAAACAAAACATTTGTATCACAAAATAAATCATTATACAAAATAAAATATGAAATCCTATTGGGAATTCATTTCTAATATGTATTCCATGCTCGTCTCATTGGCTACACCCATGATAATGAGATAACACTTCTATAAGTGTCTCTAAAACACTGGTGTACCCAATTCCCTGGTAACTTTAAATTCGGCATAAAAGGGTCAGCTACATCCTTCTATGCTATACATTTCAAGGTCTGAAAATCCTAATCCTTGCTACTATCCCAAATTGATGAATAAACCAAGAACGAATGCCAACTCCAAGACTGAAAACCGATTCCAAAGTACTGAAGAAAATTATTTCACTTGAAAGATAAGGACTGAACAAACTGATACCACTTGTAACATCCCACCCCTCCCCATTGGCTTGAGTAGAGGCGGAAGTGCTACTCAACCTTAGATATAATTCCCAATGCACCAAAGTCTGGAAATAAATGTCGAAGGCTTCATGAACAGTGGGGGAATATTTTCCCTTTTAAAATAAAACACCCAACCAAATGTGCCAATACCACAAAAAACTACATGATTTATGACCAAAATGTTTCACATCTCAATAAGAACAAAAACAAATAAAACAAAACCACTATAATCGATAATTAGAGTGATAAACATAATACTAAACAAAAAAACCCAAATAATCTATGACACAACTCCATAGCTCCACACTAATCTTCATGCCCCAAGCACCACAATATTTCCCAAGCATCATGATGCACCACTAAAGGAAGTACATGCTTTACCTTTTCATGTGTCACGGAATACAACATCTGCAGAAGTACCAAAGTTCCAAAGTAGGTGGTGAGTAATAATACTCAATAAGTTTTCCCCAAATAAATTCCCTACACATTCCACTAGGATATAACACATTAGCACAGTTTATATAAAAAAATATATAAAACCAATAAACAATGCCACAATTTTCAGAAATCCAAACACACCCTTACCACAACTACTTTTGGCCAAAACACCACAATTCCAGTAAATCAACCAACCAATGCAACCGAAAATTTCATTAACCCAAATACCCTTTCACAATTTCAATCTCATTCCAACTAGAATGTTTGCACACATATCCCAATAATGTTTCCAAGTTCCACACACACACTTGAGCTCGGTGTTACCCTTGATGGTGTAACTTCACATCCAAACCCATCCACTTTTTATAGTGATACTTCACGCCCACTTCCCTTTGATGGTGGTCCCTCACACCCACTATTCACCCTTTCCTAGCCATGATTAACTGGTAAACCAACCCCAATTCCAACAACATCAATCAAATTATATAAAACATGCCAATTTATGAATGCCACGTCATATAAACCAACACCTGTAAATAATCATTCCAAGCCAACAAATTCCAACCAAACAACCCTTTAAGATAAAAACCATTCAATAAAATCCCATTTATTAAAAAATATATGTCGCATCCATGCCCAACCTCATTTCAATAAAACCCACATTTTATTGAAACCTATTTTCACAACTCATTTTCCATAAAACAAACCTACCATTGATTTTAAAATCACCATTTTAAAATCCAACACAAATCACATTGCACAACAAAACCCATTTTTTCAAATCCAAAAAGCATCAAAAAAAATGGGTTTCAAATAAGCTTCTCACACCATAATCAAAACCAATCTCAAGAAAACCCGATTAATTTGAAACTAAAGCCTTCAGATTCTACCAAAATAGAGATTAGATTGAATCCACCTACCTTAGGGTTTGGAGAAACCAACCCACCATACAACCGAACATTGAAACCAGGTAAAACCTCCATAAAATCACCTTATATACCTTTCCCTAACATAAACAAGCCCACATATCACCATTATAGGAAACAAAAACCCTATATCTACATTCTATGGAAGTAGATCCAGAAAAAAAAAGAGAGTGAGATTTAGATATAAGGGAAACCAAGAAACAACCAAGAGAGGAGACTTACCAAGGAAGAAATACCTTCACTGCACCTTGAAAACCCTTCTAATAGCCTCCAAAATAAGTGCGAGAGGCATCCTAACCCTTGAGAACAAGAAATTATGAGTGAGGTTTGTATTGGAGAAGAAAGGGGTGATTTAGGGTAAATCCCGAGTGAACCCATTTTTAAAAACCACATTTTTAATGTTGTGCACGGTTTGCTCACACGGTTAGAAAAATCGTGCACTAATCATGTCACTGCTATTGTCTGAAGGGTGCCCTGCATGGTTGCCTCGTACGATTATAAAAACGATAGGACAACTATGTGAAATCCCACTGTCTTGAGTAGAATAGTTTATATGGGCTTTCCACACGATTTGGAAACTATGCGCCTTAACGGGGCACCCACCCCTTTGCCTCTGCCTTACTGAGCATAGTTACTTGGAGGTTCTGCACTATTTCCACTAATCATGATCAAACTATAAACCCATATAAAAGCTTACAAACCTTCCCAAAACCATTAAAAACTCTCCCAAAGATTACCCAACCACATTAAAGACATAAAAAAAGTTTACATACCTAAAACTGGGGGTATTATGGTCCTTCTAGGATCCCTTCACCTAATCTATGAATGGTCACATGAAGTTATTTATGCATGGAACATGATCACTCTGGCTATTCACCATCATATTACCTGATGGAAGACATGTCATTCATGAGATCATCCAATCATAGAAATCCACTCTAGTGCTTGGATGTGCTGATGTGCCTAGATGCAAAAAATCCAACCTCCATCCAAAGCGTCGTGGTCATATAGTAGCGGTGCATTTTTTAAGCTGGGGTGGGGAATTTATAGGCCTCACCACCCCATTTGTTCATATATTTGTGAGGCATATCTGGTGTGGATCCATGATGGATTCAGTGAAGGGGTCTGGAACCATGTGTCTTCACAAGCCTTTGTCTTGGATCGCTCTGAGGTAATCCCCTAATTTTTAGCGACCGCAATTCCCTCTCATTAACTCCTCCATTATTGGATTATTTTCAATTAATAGGGACTTTGTTTGATCATGTGTTTATGCCAAAGGACTTCTATATTTTCATACTGAAATGTATAAGGGCCTTTTTTGATATCAAAGTGCATGTTGAAAGGCCTTAATGAGATGCTCAATGCCTTTCTTGGGACACTTTACAAGGCAATGGTGGGTTTTCTAGGGTTCTCTACAAGATCAAGGTGTCCTGTCTATGATTCTTTTAAGACCGTGCTATGGACATTTTTAGCATTTCGCAATCGTTTTAAAACCACAAGATGCCTCCACCTCCTCCCACTTTTATTTACATTGTTTTATTTTACAAAGGTTTGGGAGTCATGCGAGATAACATGAGTAATTTTAAAGACAATTAATCTATTTTTTATGATGTGTTGTGTGACCAAAATAGTTCCTATGGGGATGAATGATCATTTTGTGGACAAACCCATTCATTTTTTCTTAGGGAGACAAAGGGGTAGCACATGGTTTCTAGGACATACCTGGGGCACTTTTCACGGTGAGGATGAAAAGCCAAAGGTCTTTCGTGAGATGAGGCAGACATTTCATTGGGGTCTCTTGGTGTATTGAGGAAATATAGTGGTGCATCACATGCCTTTTTACCATTGTGAGTATCTCCCACCTCCTCCCTTTTATTTCTTCTGTTTTATTCTACAAAGGTTTGAGGTCATGGGAATTTTTTTGGATGTTTAAAACGAAAATTATCCTTCCCATCGGTGATATGTTACATCATATTTATGACTACTAGGGGCCTCCACCTTTATATATCTTTCCTTCCATTTTAAAAGGATTTTTGGTTGGATTTTAAGGTGTCTATTGATGAAGAATAATGCTTTCTGAGGGAGATTATTTGGCTGTCATTGCACGATCATTGGTTGTCTAGAGAGCCTTCACAAGAGCAGGAAGACTTTTTGAAAGGGGTTATGTGGGGTCCGTTATAGGTTATGTGATGTGTGTGGAGTCTTTGTGTGACCTTATGATGGTCATGTGATTATGAGTCCCCTAAGGGATCATGAAATCTATAGGTATCATCCATCTTATTATTACTTTCCTTTTGCAAGGAAAATAATACCCATATTTAGGTATTCCTTTGTGAATTTACCAATACTCATTTGGTGGGCGTTAACAGATGACCCCCCCTAGAATTATATTTGTTCAAAATGAAAATAATATAGTTATAAGGTAAATGTAGATCAATTTTATACATGTTTGAGAATTTATAGGGCTTTGATATTGAATCCCATGATAGGATTTTCCGATAGTGTGTCGACTGAGGTATTTCAGGCATTATCAAAAGGAATCAACTGAACTAGAGTGTTTGAATTTTAATTGATGTTGTATGGATCATAAATGGTTCCCATCTATTTCATAATATCATGTAAACCTTAATTTCTAGATCAGAATATTTAAATCATAATAGATTACTTTCGATAAGTAATCATGAATTCCCACCAATATGAAATTCTTTAATGACGATCTATTCTAGTTATCTTGAAATCACCTAATTTGTTGAAGAATTTTCTAGGTATGATACATTCCTTAGAGGGAGAGTTCTCTATTGTCTACCGAAGCTGATATTCTTGGTGATCATAGATTAATTTTTCTAGGTTCATATGGCGATACTTACAAGCTATTGCAGACTAAATCAATGTTGTGTTGTAGTTTAGGGTCTTTTAGCTTGGACCTAATACTTATTTAGTTTAAGTTGTTTTATCTTAGACCTAATAATCTTTTATTTTAAGTTATTTTATCATGTTCCTTCTATTTCTTTAGTTTAATGTCTTTTAGTGTGGACCTTACATTTTTTATAGTTTAGGGTTTTTAGCTCAGACCTTGTTGTGTTGTAGTTTAAGGTATTTTATCTCAGGCCTTCTATTACTTTAGTTTAAGTTATTTTAGCTAAGAAATTATATTTATTTAGTTTAGGTATTTTATCTTGGACATTCTATCGCTTTATTTTAAGTTTTTTTTTTCTTGGACCCTCTAGATGATCATGGGATATGGTGTAGACATTCCAGGAATGACCAAAAACACTCTGAGGTGTTGGGTTCTGTCATGATTTTGCTAAGGCTCGTGAGGATTATAAATTCATTTTATAGAGTTATGCATTTGGTTTGAGACCATAGGTGCATATATAGGATCCATAGGCATACGTTCTTAGTCAAGCAAAAGGTCCTTAAATCTGGGTATCTTTTCCACGAGTTATGGAATATTTTTGGAAGTAATATCCATTAAGGGATAAATAATAGGGATGTTAGGTCCACCTAGATAGTTGGAGTGTGGATGATGTAAATCATAACCCAGAAGTTCGATTCCATGAATATGAGATGGGGAAGACATGTTGGGGATGACCCATAATGCTATGAGGTGCCAAGTTCCACTGCGGTGTTTCCAGGTCTAGTAAGGATTAAAGATCCTTTTTGATAAGGATGAGATTCCTTTAGTCGGTGGGTTAGTGCCCTTATGTGTTAGTATAATGGCCAATAAAAATATGATCTCCACTTATTTTTGAGGTCTATAAAATATTTTTCAATAGTCAAGTGTATAGATGATGAATTTGGGTATGGGAGGAAAGCTATCCAGGAAGGTTTATGGCCCCCTTGGGCAGTAAAACCCTTGATTTTAAAGCTTGACCCCTATGCCCTATGGTTTCAAATCACAAGTAATGGTCCATAAAAGGTTCAAGAATGGATTTTCTCATTCTTACTTTGAGAAAGGGTACAAAATATAGTGACGTAATTTCGAGGATGTCAAATAAACTTGGATAGTTTTACATGGGGATTATAAATTGTGGTCCAAAGTAATAGGATCAAGAGGATGGTAAGGGATATTAAAATTGAGAGTATTTCAAACACATTGAGGTGTTGAGTGTTTTCAAGATTATGTTAGGTCAAATAAATATTAGAATGTCCTTTTTGCAGAGTGATGCATTTGGTTAACGGCCATAGGCGTATATGAATGAGCCATAGGCATACATGAATAGTAAACCAAAGGGTCCCTTGAAGACTGATATCTTTTCCATGGGATAAAAAAGGTTTATAATGAAACAGGTCACTTAAATCATGAAGTGTGATTTGAATAAAGTGTAATATCCAAGAAGGGTTTGAACACCCTAAAGGTTGTGTCACTTTCTAGCGAACATATTCTCGCAACAAGGAGATGTGAAAAATCATTACTCTGAATTTTTCCTAAACTAGGGGGTCTAGTGAGTATAGCTTCAATTTTACTAGGCCTAAAGATTAGACCCTATGATCTTTATGACTTTTTTTTTGCCTTATTTTTTCCTAAACTCTATAAATGAAGAGTTTAGAGAGTGAAGAATTGAATTTTACTCCAACCACCCTTTAGGGGTTTTCAACCTGAAAAGTTTTATGTATTTTTCACTGGTAGTTTATAGTCTTTCAATTTGGACCATCATAGTCTAGAGCTTAGGGTCGTATATCTTTGACCAAAGTGTAGGTAGTTTAAGTTCATGAATCATAAGGAACAAATATGGAAGATGTTACATAGGAGCCTAATTTGGATACCTAGGGTCAAGATCACTCCAAAATTCCTCTGAGTGGGAGATGTAAATGTTGTAAATCATGAATTGAAGTTCTCAGTTCATGAGTAATGATATGGGATGGTCATACATTGAGAGGTTCAGATCAGACTATGGTGTTGAGTTATTCTTTGATGATGTCAGGCTCACTAGAATTATAAATACCTTTATATTTTGAAAATATGTTGTCGGTTGGTGGGTCACAAGCCCTTTGTGTCAATATCATGGATGAACTGAGAGATCTCTTTTCTTTTCCAAATGCCATGAAATATTTGTAGCAACCTGAGGAACTCAAGATGTGTAGTGTGGCATATGGATTGAGGTACTTTTAAAAATGTCATAAGCACCCCGTACTCTAGTCAACCGAGGTAAGTCTCTTCTGGTCCTTTGATAAGAAATGAAAAATGGGTGAAGGTCCACACAGTTTATCATCATATAGTGGGGAAATTTTATGTGCAGTTTAACATCATGAGATAATGACATTTTCTGTGTAGTTTGTCATCATGTGGTAAGGACATATTTTTTATACAGTTTAAATTTCATGAAACCAAGACATTTACCTTGCAGTTTAACATCATGTGGTAAGTACATACTTACATACGATTTATCATCATGTGTTAAGGATTTATTCCCATCTAGTTTAACATCATGTGGTATGGAAGTATTCCCATACAATTTAACATCATGTGGTAAGGACATATTCCCATATAGTTTAATGTCTTGTGGTAAGGACATGGAAACCAATGTGAACGGATGGAAATTTCATATTTGGACCCAAGGGTAGAAGTTATTCCTTCACTACATATCTAATGAGAATGATAATAAAACCACACATAGTACTAAAAGGGTATGCAGTTTAACATCATGTGATGAGGATGTGGATCCCTTGACGTGAAATGGTGGTATTCCAGTTGGCCCCATGAATTGAATTATGGGTGTCACTACATATCCCATAGTGATGGGAATCAAGCCATGCATAGTTCTTAAGGAAGTTCCATATATAGGTTTGACTCATACATAAATAGGTTGAATATTTATATTTATTTGTTATAATTGGGCTTGGTTTTGGAAATATGGGCATCACTACATATCCTATGAAGATAGGAATCAAGTCACGTGTAGTTCTTTAATGGGAAATACTCTATATTGGTCTGACCCATACGTAGATGTGGGAATTATTTCCATTGATTATTATAGCTAGGCTTAGGATTGAAGACCCAGGTGTCACTATGTATCTTTTGGTGATAGAAATCAATCCACACATAATTCTTAAGGAACCGTATAGTTTAACATAATGCGGTAAGGATAAAGATGTACTACCATGGAAAATTGGTGACGTTGCGGCTAGGCCCAAGGATAGAAGTCTAGGAATCACTATATATCTCATGAAAATGATAATCAAGAAAAATATAGTTATTTAATATCCATGTAGTTTAACATCATGTGGAAAGGATGTGTCCTCCCTGATGTGAATAGGGATAGAGTGGTTGGAGGTGTGGTAGAAGACCAAAACCAACTATAGTGGTCCTCTTGGGAGAGGTTCATAGGAGTGTGAAGTTTCATGTCATGTAGGGGACATTAACTATGTAGTTTAACATCATGTAGTGGGGACTCGTGGTATTCCTTTTATGGTTTTTCATTCTGGACTGAGATGGGACTTTTGAAAGCTATTATGCCTTGTTTTTGCAAGGAATACCTTACCAAAACTCTTAAGATTATTTGAGATATGATTGGTGTGACAAACAGGGAACATAAATGGCTCATCTCACTATGTAGATGTATTGAAGGTTAGGATAGGGGCATTTTGTATCATGTGGTGATTGGGCCAAGACATAAGATCAATTAATCCCTATGTATCTCATTTTCAATTTGAATCAAGACATATTAAGTTCTAGGAAACCTATGCAATTTAACATCATGAGGTAAGGATGTGGGTGACTAGATTGGAATAGATATTGATATTATGGGTCTGTGTAGTTTTATATCATGCGGTTAGGACGTTGATCATTTATCATGAAGGAAAAGGGAAGTTGTGGATCCCTGCAGTTTTATATCCTATTGTAAGGAAATTTTACTTACAGTTTAATTTCATGCAGTAAGGACATTTTCCATTTCATTTAATGTCATGTGGTAAGAAAATTGGATCACCTAACATGGAAGGAAATTGATCCTATGGTTGGTCCCAATAACAGAGGCTTGGGAATCACTACATATCCTTTGATAGTAGGAATCAATCCATACGTAGTTCTTAAGGAACTTAGAAGTTTGACATCGTGTGTATAAGATTAACTCCATACAATTTATCACCATGTAGTTGGGATGAAATTGTATAGTTTAACATCATGTACTCAGGATGAATTATTAGGCTTACTCTAATGTAGATGTCCATCTGATTACAGCTATAAAAAGTATTTCTTGAGAAATCACACATTGGTGGGTGGTGTGACATGCTCCCCTTCCATGGTGGATAATTAGTAGGCTCCATTATGATAAAACTTATGTATTACATAAGGCCCTTATAACTTGGGTTCTAGCTTTTGGGGCTTCTTTCCCGGTATCATTAGGGTTCTAAGAGCCATTACTAGTTCTCCTTAGAGGAATGAATGAAGGAAAACCTTTTTATTAAAGGACCATGCAATATGATCCTGATGGACCTTCAGTTTTTTCAATGCACACAATATTTTCTCATCTAGATGTTCCAATTATTTGAGTCACTTTTTTTATTTTTCATCATTTGAGAGATTTCTGTAAATGGCTATTCGGAGTGAAGGTAGTTGGACCTCTATGGGTAACACTTCTTTAGTCCCATACACTAATGAGTATGTCATTTTCTGTGTGGTGGTACACGTGGTGGTATGGTAATCCCATAAATCATAAAAGATTTTTTTCGGCCAATAATCCTTATCCTTATTCACCATTTTCTAGAGTATATTCAATAGAGTATTATTGAAATATTCTATCTATCCATTTGTTGTTTCATGATAGTGAGATGAGTGATTGGACTTTATATTGTACTTCTAGTACAATATATTTAATTAGAACAGAAGTTGGTTTCGTTCTCTATCAACATTATGTGTGGGACTCCAAACCTAGTGATAATATGATACTTTATGAAGTTGATGATATTATTTGTCCCGACTTCCTTGAAGGGTATTACCTCATCCCATTTGGAAAATATGTTTGTAGTAGAAAGGATATACTTGGACTACTTAGATGTGGTTGGGAGATATTTCCCCACAATATCCATTCCCCAAATGGAAAATGGAAAACAACTATGAATATTTAGATATATGTAGAATTTTGGGGGTTGATAGATGAAGTTTGCGTGGATCTGGAATACATGACATTTCTTAGTGAATTCCATGTAGTCATGTATCATGGTTTTCCAGTAATATCCCAACTGTCTGATTTGGTGGTAGAGCCTAGTTCCAGAATGAAGGGTGTCGCAAGAGACTAAATGGAATTCTTCTATGATGGAGGGAATCTCTCCTTATGATATGTATCTGAGGAGGATTCCATCAAATCCCTATTTTTAAAAGGATTTTTTCTCATTTGGACCATCCTAAAAATTGAAATTTTTTGCTCAGTTCCGAATATGTTCCCTTTAAACAAAATATATTGGGATAATCCCATTATGGAGATAGTAAATTATGGGATCCATCCATCTAGGGGTGGTCATTGGATCATCACACTATGGGGCGATGCTGACCCAATTGATTTCTTCCATATCTCATACAATGATCGATGAAACTATTCTTCGATGGGTGATATAAAAGATTGGTTCTTCCTAAATAGTGATGGATAGGATGGTGGATACATTAGCCAGTGCATCAGTGTTATTATTCTGTGATTGGGGAACATGATGCAATGTGGTATCAAAAGGGAACTCTTCCATCAGTCCCCTAACATAGCCAATGAGGGGGGGTAGTTCTTCCTTTTTTATGGAATATTCTCCATTGATCTTCTTTATAACCAATTCGAAGTCCCCTTTGATATTCAGGTAGGCTATGTGCAATTATAGGTCTAGTTCCAATACAACAATGGGGGCTTGATATTCGGACTCATTATTTGTGTAGCCTTCGGATATTGAGAAGGAGTAGTGAAAACTACTTTGTTTGGAGAGACAAATACAATCTCTAGACCAACCCAATTGAGCTTTGATTTTTCTATCCTTGTACCAACATGGATCTAGGAGGCACCATCAAATTACATCACCCATGTCTGGGGAGTGTCGTGGGAATTGAAGACCTACTCATCTGGGAGCTTGGTGTCTTCTAGATTATTTTTTGGGGAAATATCTTCTATAAGTAAATCATCCATAGCTTTCCCTTTTATTGACTTCTATGATATGAACTGAATTTCATATTATTACAGAATGACCTCCCATTGATCCAAGTGCCTAGCCAACATAGGGTGGCCAAGGGTGTACTTGATTGGATCAATATGAGATACCAACTAGACTTCATGGTGCTACAAGTAATGCCCCATCTTTTTCACTGCAAAGATGAGTTCAAGGTAGTTCTTCTCAATATCATAATATCTAGTCTCAGTGCCTAGAATCATTAGGATGGGGTAGAATAGACTATTATAAATTCCCACGTCATTTTTCTATTTGAGGAGGGTTCCCAGTGAGTATTCCATGGTGGCCACATATAATATGAGTGGTCTCCCTTCCACCGAAGGCATTAGAACTTGTGGGTGAAAAAAGTACTGCTTGAGAATTTTGAAGGCTTTTTGGAAGTTATCATCCCATTTATAGGTGATCCCCTTCTTCATTATCCCAATGAAAGGGAGATATTTTCTGGCTAGGTTGGATATGAATCACCGAATATAGGTGAGGTTCCCTTGGATTCCCTTCAGTTCTTTGAGATTTCTAGGGGTGATATTTCTAAAATAGAACTAGTCTTCTCTAGATCAACCTCAAAGTCATAGTGGTGTACCACAAAGCCAAGAAATTTTCCTGATGTTACCCAAAAATCATTATTCAATGGATTCATATTTAGACTATGTTATCACAGCTTGTCGAAGATTTTCTAGAGATCCGTGAAGTTATCACTTCACTTTCAGGATTTAAAAACTAGTTCATCGATGTAAAACTCAGCTATACTTCCCAAGGATGAATTAAAGATATGATTCATGTCATTCTAGTGTTTAGCTCTATAATTATTTAATAAAAATGGCATGTCCTGATAGCAGAAGATCCCTTGAGGTGCTTTGAAGGCAGTGAAATCATCATCTTCGGGGGCCATCTTGATCTGATTATACCCCAAGTAACCATCCATGAAGGAATGTTCTTGGAAGACAACAATTTCACCGATCAAGAGTTATATGATCTAAAATGGGAAATAAACCTTTTTTCAATTATAATTAAGGTCTCTAAAATCAATGCATACCCTAATATTCCCATTATTTTTCTTGAAGGGAGTGATGTTAGAAATCCATCTTCGGTATTTCACTTCTTGGACAAAGATAGATTTAATTAACTTGTCAACTTCTATCTCTATATTGGTGGAATGAGAGGGTTGAATCCTCCTGGATGTCTACTTGAAACCTCGATGCTCATCGGGTAATCTGAGATGGTGTGTAGACACATATGGATTCAATTTGGGCATTTATATATAGTACCAAGTTAAAACATATCAGTGATTTTTTAGAAAAGCAATGTGCATCTCTTTCTCTTTGAGGGGCATGGCAGAAATAATTAATGTAGGGTGTGGGTCTTCTTCTATTCTTGGATTTATCTATATGAGCTCATCTATGGTGGTGGAGACACCTTCCTCAAATATGGGAGGGGCATTCCTGAGTTCATCCTCATCTTTTTCCATCTCTGAGTCTGTGGAGACATTTTCAGGACAAGACATAAATACAGGGGATTCTCCATCATTATTAGGGTGAGGGAGGATTTTTGAAGAGACATCATCATACCTTTCTATTAGAGTCATCATAGAGAGATTTCAAAGTTTATTGTCTTTTACACTGTCACTAAGGACAAGAGGGTCTTGGACCTTTGGGACCAAATCTGTTACCGCAACCAGATTTATAGGGAGTACATAATTAATATTGAGCATACTCCATGGAATCATAGGGGAATTCCCCAAGAAATTGGGATTTGAAACCTATATATCATTATCTTTCATTGGTTTCTTTCCTCTCTTATTATTTAAATCTTCTCCAAGCATATGTACCTCCATGAGTCTCAAAGGGTCATTGTCACCATGTAGCATGCCTACATTTCCATCGATGGGAGACTTGAGAAATTGATGTAATTTTTAAGGTACCACTAAATGGATATGGAGTCAAGGCCTTCCAAGTAGTACATTGTATGTGGTGTCTTTCTGGATAACCATAAACTTAGTATCAGATATGATCTCCCCAAACAGGGCTTCAAGTTTGATATTTTTGGGAGTTCTCTACTCATGCTTATTATACCCTTGAATGGTCATATTTTTGGGTGATAGGTTCCTCTCATTATATGCCAAATTTTGGAGGGTTCCAATTGGGATGAAATTTATCCCAAAACCATTATCAATAATAACCCTTTGAACATTGAAATTATTGAGTCTACCTGGGACATGTAGGGGCCTTATGTTCCCTTGGATGGAATCTTCTTGATATTGATCAATAAATGAGATGGAGACATGATATTTTGAGGACATAGTCTCTAAGCGATATACCTCAATAGAAGAAACTTCTATCTCAAACTTCTGTGGGCTCCAGAGGGCTTCAAAAAGTGCCTACCTAAGTTATTTTGAAAGATGGAGTGAATCAAGGATTGATAGCTTAGCTAGGAAAAACAAGCAATTGTTTCAAATCATCATACTTTTGTGCTAAAGTTTGGAACTTCATGGTATGGGGTTGATCATGGTCATGTGGTTCAAGAGTAGAGGCATTTGAAGTGGACGAACATAGTGCTTTCACATAGGTCAAGGGAGTATCTATTTCCAGTGGTTCAGGTCTCACTGGCCATCCTCATTGCTTGGGTTGATCATATTGAACCCCTTATAGGCAGTCACACAATAAAATCATATGTGAACAGCTATTAAAGGGATTCAGGTCACCTCCTTTCCTCTTTTGGGCCTGTTAGAGTGATTTACAAAGAGTATCAGCTACATATATTTCCTTCATGGGGATATGATCAGAATATTAGGACTGACTATATCAGTATTGTCCCATGTATCCACAGTTTTGATGCATGTGGCCTCCCATTCCCCGGTTATGTGTGTAAAATTCATATTAGAGGTTATATTAATCATCAGAGAAGGTGCCTTCCAAGTGTATCACATTGACAGAACCAAAGATGTGATCTTCATCCAATGAGGATTACATTTGGTTGGGAAGTGCCACTACTGTGGATGATGTACAGAAGAAATATACAAGAGTAATGGAATGCATTGCAGTCGAATATGATTCTTCCTTTTCTGTTTCTTCCTACTTATGATCATCATTCCCACCTTTAGGAGGCACTCTTAGTGTCTCTTTCTTTGGTGGTGGAGCTATTACGGGTCTGAACATCTATTCCCTTAGGGAAGAATGAGCTCAATCAACTATTTTTTTATTCATCTAGTTTTTGAATTTTTTTCATGCTTGGTCGAAACTTTCTACCATCCATCTTCTTCTTCTTATCATAAAAAGGTTATACAGGTTGCATGTTCTGGAGATTCAATTAACACCAACTATCTAGAGTTGACCATGCCTTGAAGGATTTATTTGAAGATAAAGCAGTCCTACATATTATGACCCAGCCTTCTATGGTAAGGATAGTAGTCGGGATGGTCGGTGAGGTTGACCTCATCAAGATTTCTAGGTTGTGGATGCTTGAGAAGTTTATTTTCCATTGAAGCCAAGAAATAATCACAGGATTTTTCATTTCATAAGGAGTATACTTTTTTCATTTGTTCCTCAAATCCTGGGTGAACCTAATTTCTTTTTGCTTCTATTCAAAGGAAATTCTATGGTTCTTTCCACTTTATAGGAGGTGCTAGGCAATTTGGAGCTTTCCTAGGTGCCTAGATGGCACTACCGTTGGCTTGAGAGTGACAATTGTGAATTCTACTTTGTCTGGAATTTTCCCCTATTTTGTGGTCGTGATTTGAGATTTGTATCGATTTTATTGAATAGATTATTACAAATATTGGTCCATTTCTATGAACTCCTGGAATCCACCTGGATACTTCATGGGGATCAGAGGAATCTGCAAATCATACCTAATATTTTCAGCACATAGTTCCAGAAGTTTCTCTTGTGAGAGAGGGGTGCTAAGAATAGGTTAAACCTTTCCATCTTACTATGAAATAATACACCCTCTAATTGTATCATTGCTTGTATTTTTTTAGGTCAAAAACTATTTTCTTCATTAACATGGAACTGAACTAATAAATGAATTGATGACGAAGGTCTTCCCGTCCTACAATGAATCCTACTAGTAGGTTTTTGTTTCAAACAAAGTCTAACCCTGTCAGAGTCTATATGAAAAACCTCATATTTGTTTCCTCTTGTTGATATAGAGGTCCCATAATCATCCCACATCAGGATAAGAAGTGTTTGAGATGTTATTCAGGGTCTCCTTTACCGTCAAAGGTATAGAAGTTAGGGTTTTCCAAGTTTGGTAGAGGTGGAGTATCATACACCCATTCGGGATATGGATTCATCTTAGGTTTCATAGGTTCACATCACCCTTACAGGGCTTCCATTCAAGTATCTAGGGAATCAATTATGTTAAGTAACTATAGGGGTATTGTTGTATTATTTTTATCCCATCCACAGGGAGCGTTTGTGGGTAAATGTGGTGGTCCCTCTTTTATCTCCTGTTGATTCTTGATTCATGATATGACTGAAAGATTTACCTATAGAGGGAGAGGATATCACCATAATATAGGGAAGTCGGGATCATTTCTGACTTCATCATTTATGTAGACTAGCTTATGAAATCCAGATCCAATCTAATACTCAGATACCTATCTTGTTGGAGGATTGGCTACGAGAGGGATAATATTCATCTCTTCTTGAAGATGATGCCCAATGAGAATATTTCCTCTGAATATATCCTCATTGATTTTTCAGAGAGTTTTTATTTAAATCTCATATTGTGACAACTATTCCTCTAGGGAATGAACTTCAACTCTTCTAGGAATTGATCGAGATATAGCCATACCTTTCCCTTTTTCTTTAACAGGGTTCCACCAAAGAGGTGGCAGCTCGTTATTCAGTGGTGTTGGATTTTAGACCCTTCTATGGTTCCAGGTGCATGCAGTATCATTTGGTGAATCCAAATCACCCTCCTCTTGGGGTAGATTCTATGTGTTGTGTCCCTCTACACTTGTATCTTGATAAATTTCTACCATGTTTTAGTGATGAAATTCACAAATGCATATTGGGAAATGGTGGTGGTTCCATTACTTTCAACATAATAGTATGATTCTATACTATATTCATTAGGGTCGTTATTTGAACCCTTATCCATATTATTCCATTTTGTCTTGTGACCTTGGAAGGTTCTGATCACATTTTCCATATGTTCATCCCATCTTAGCCTATGAATAGTTATTTTGAGGGATTTTCTGATTGTGGTTGTCATACGGGGCCTAACCAGAAAAGGTTTATCTTTAATTGGGAGGGATAGGTGGGACACCAATTATTTTCCTCCCAACATAGAGAATACCAATTCTCTTCATGTTCCGGCCACTCACTACTTCTAGAAGATAATGGGGAACCATATGTAGTTGACCCTGATGTTTCAAGCACCTCTCTATATGAAGGTGTCATATTTTTTAACACCTCTCTATACAGAGGTGTCTGATAAAGGGAAGTATTTCCTTGTATGTGGGAGATATCATTATGGGGAGTTTGACCATATTGGATTTCAAGAGTATAGTCCATATGATTTATCTCTACACTACCATGAGGAGGAATATCATGGTAATGAATTTCTTATACTTCCTATTCAATAGAATAGTTGAAGGACCCTCTTGGTGTTGATAATTTTTCTCAAATAACCTCAAGAACACTGGAATTGAGAATATTAGTAATATGGTACATATTCTATGTTGTGGCTAAAATATTTTGACCTGCCTTTTGGAATTGTGCATGGATATGAGCCTACTACATGATGGTTTCTAGAACATGCTTATAATTGTCTGTTGTTGTAGGATTATTCCCTCACTATTGAGAATATATTGAAATATATCAATATGTTTTCTCATTATTTATAGGAATATGATCTTATCCTAAGTCATGTTTCATTCTCACTTGGTGATCCTCAATCAAGATGGGAGTATGATCCCAATCCTGATCCTTTGGGATATGTCACCGGTCTTTCTTGGTAGGAGTATGAGCATTCCCCAAGGCATGTGTCACTTTTACTTGGTGAGCCCTAATTGGAAAAGGAATATGATCCTGGTCAGAATATGCATTCCCTACTGAAATATGTAGACAAACCTCTGGAATGAGAAAAGGGATATGAGCCTCCTCCTGTATAGCCTTGAAATTATTCTATCATAGTAGTTCATTGGTGGAAGTAGGAATATATGCATGGATTTTGTGATCTATTGAAATATGCCAAGCAGATTCACTGATAGGAATATGAGCCTATCCTGAGGATTATGTCATTCTTACTTGGCCAACCCTAACTAGAACGGAGATATATGCCCAATCTTAGGCCTTTATAGTATGTATTTGGAATTATTCGATAGGAATACAAGATATCATAAGGCTTATACCCCTCTCACGTGGTGAGTCCCGACCAGAATGGGGATATGACCTTGATCTTGGGCCTTTAGAATATGTCATCGGGCTTTTTTGATTGGCATGTGCCCTTATCCTGATGTATCTACTGCTCACACCTGGTGAGCCTCAGTTGGAACTAGATTATGATATCATTCTAACACCTCATCATTTATCATAATATGTAGATAATCCTCTTAAACTAGAGTAAGAATGTACACTTTCTCCAGTATAATCACTTGTTCATAATGATCAGAGTGTTGAGTTTTCTTGGTTGTAGGGATTGGATTATGCACCTGTCCCTTTATCTACAATAGTGTTGGAGTATATCAGTGGAGTTCTTTAATTATTGCTAAAATATATTTTCATTTTAGAAAAGTGTGTGTATAAATAAAAGCATGCACATTTTCCATCTCCATTATACACTGGAAAATGTCTTCGACTGAAGCGGTAATATGCGCCCACTTTTATCCTCCTTACACCATTAGAATATGCTAATGGGCTTAATCAAAGGAGGAATGGATATGTGTATCCCCCATGCATTATTTGAAAATATGACCATATACTTGTTCTGAGTTAGTAGGGATATGATCCTATGTACTGGTTCCTGATGAAATATATTGGCAGGCATCATCATCCGGAGTGGGGATATGATCCCTCTCCTGGATATCCAATGACTTCATCCTCCGATGAGCCTTACTTATTGACTGTGCATGGGAATTAGAGGTAGAAGCATGTCAGGTGTTACCCTTAGCTGGAAAATAGCGGGTACCGGTGGGATGGTGTTAGTGATGGTGGTTGATAGGTTCCCTCCTTAATGGCACCTGAACCAAAAAGGATCCATATTTAGCTTCCTGATCCACCTTCATCAAAGACTAAAGGTGGAAGCTGTCATCCTCCATGGATAAGATTCTAAAGCGGTCCCTTATAGCAATAATGGTTATTGGCTTAGAGGCATCATTTCCTGGGTGATGTGGACTCATCGGTTTCCATTTTTGGAGAACCTCATGGAAAGATTTCATGGTCATGATTGTACCGCATCGGTGGTACTTCCAGCCCATCGTGTTTTCCACCTGACATTGGAGCTTTCAACCAGGTGTGATCACTTTGCGACACATCGGGGTTGCAGTCAGATTATTTATTAGATAAAATGTTGGATTATGATGAAATTAACACAAATCCAGATGTTGAGAGTAGTATCTGCATATGTGCTGATGACAAAGAACATAGTTACGGATTAGTACAATATCATAGGAATAATATGCTTAATCAGATATGCATGGTTAATTCAATTTTTATTTTATTCCCATTTCTTCTATTCTGCTCGTTTAGACTTGTAAGAATGAGGATGGAATTACTAGAACCCTAGTTAAAGAGGATCATATGTAAGATCATTATAGTCTTACTTATTTTTTTATATGGTTTTCAAAAAAAAGTTTCATAACACATTATCATTCAATCATACTATCATTTGAGAGATTTATGTTAGGAATGTTAGTTTTTATTTTATATGGGGTGCAAAAAAATGGCTTGACGGATTATAACCTGATTATTTTTTCTATTAGAGAGGTTCACGTCGGGTTCTCCATTTTTTTCATTGGGATTATCGAGGTGATGCGGATGGGAGAGATCCACCTGACAGTTTTATTGTGGGGGGTTTTTGTTGTGCACAATCATGTGCATAAGGTTACCATTTTCACTCTTATAGGAAACTCCCCATGGTTCCATCATCCGTAACCGGGTACAGTCATACTTTCCAAAGGCAGGAAATCACCTGGGTTATAAAATATGTTAATAAAAAAAATTACTGTTCAAATCAATTTTTAAGACATTATATTTGGTTCAACTCAAAAATATTTAATAGATTCATTTACATATCCTATGAAGTATGGGATTTAAATGAGTATGATGGGTGAGTTAACATATTTTCTAGGTTTTCAGATCTCACAAAAACCAAAAAGAACTTTTATATCTCAATATAAGTATATAAAAGAACTTATTAAGAAATTTGGTTATAAAAACGCTAAAAGTATTAGTGATCCTTTCAAAACCACAAATACTTTAGATATTGAAGAAGCTGGGAAACTAGTTGATCAAAATATCATTATAGGTAGATTGGAAGTTTACTTTACATAATAGGTAGTCATACAGATTTAATTTTTTTTTGTCTGGTTATGTTCTAGGTATCAAGAAAATCCAAAAGTGTCTCATAATAAAGTTATAAAATTAATTTTTCATTATCTAAAAAGAACTGTGGATTTAGGTTTATTTTACTCTTATAGAAATGATTCTGAGTTAAAAAAAATGGATGATGACTTTGGTAGATATAGAATGGATAAAAAAAGAACTTCTGAAACTTTTCATTTCTTAAGAAAATATTTATTTTATCATTCTTTTAAGAGACAATACTCAATATCACATTACACTAATGAAGATGAATATGTGGTATCTAGAAGCTATTATGCTCAAGTTTTGTAGATGAAAAACACACACATTGTATATGAAATGAGTTTTACTAAAACTGAAATATTGTGTGATAAAACAAGGGTCATTTATTTAAGTAAAAATCAATAAAATCACTTATAATATAAGAAAATAGATATAAGACACCATTTCCTTTTGGATCAAACATGAAAATGAGATACCATTTTACAATTTATCATAATAAAAATTTCATTTAAATGAATTTCGAGACAATAAATTTTCCATGAAGTTTATCAGAATCAATTTCTATTATAAAAACCAGGAAGAACACGATACTCATACATAAATAACATTTCTACTCTAAAAGGTATTCTTATAATATTTTAGTTTTTATAATTATCCATTAATTTTGTTCTTATATTTGTTTTTATGTCTTCTTTATATTTTACAAACTTTTATTTCATTTCAAATTTAAAAGTATATGTAATCAGAAAATACACTAGTCTAATAAGTAATTTTCTTAAAAAAATAAGAGTTTGTAATATATTTTTTTTGAATCATTCAGAAATTTAATCTTATCCTTTATATCAGAAAAGTTTTTTTTTGATACATTGTATTTCTATAATTTGAAGTGTCTCCCCCATTCCTATATGTATGGGGTGGGTCACCCTTTTCCCACATATATCTTTAGGATTTTTTTATCGACTCTCACCACCCATTTTATTACTCAGTCTGATACTTTGGGAATCATCATATCAATTTCTTCAGTCTAAGTTCCAGTATTAGATTCAATCAGTTGGACACCATAGAAGAAATTGTGAAGAGATAATTCATAAGAGAATTTATGATTAAAAAATATTGGTATGAGAATTATGATTTTCTTAAAAAGAGTTTTTAAGTTTCAAGGTTGGGATAAAATATATGTAGAGAAATAATATTTTGAAAAACATTACCCAGAAATTGTTAGAGAATTATATTCCTTGGTATAATTTAATACCTAAGAGTATTCAAATGTAATTTTTTTACTCTTTTTGGTGAAATTTATAAACATATAAATCAACAAGTTTCTAAGTTAGTGTAATTCCACTTGGAGGGTGAAGTATATATTTTATCTCACAAGATTCCGGATAAGCTTTTTAGCTTTAATAAGAAAAAATCTAAAGCATATTTGTTTACTACTTCTGTGAAATTTAAAAAAATTATTTCACCTAAATCCTAATGTTAGAGTGGTAACCCTTTGGATACAAGGGTACTTGATTCTGAGAATGGGGTATAGGGACACTTTGAAAGTCCTAGACATCTTTATATTGTGTTTTCTAATAAATATTAGCCAGATAAATCTTGTTAAGTTTTTGTTTATCTCTATTGAATCTATTAAGTAGGAATATATGAAGTTAAGAATTTTGATATTCCCTTACTTCATTAAAAAGACTTTAGTGAACTATATATAGGTTCTCCAAATCAAGAATTATTTTTATTCCCTTATAGAATATCTTTCTCTATCTAGAGAGGAAACAATGACATGAATGAAACTTGTTTTTAATCCTATGTTGATGAAATTTGTGGAAAAACATAAAAATATTTATTCGATGTTGAACAAGTCAAATAGAAATATATAGTAAAGGAAAAGAGGAAATATGATTCCTCACTTCCAAAAGTAAAAAAAAGTAATGTCTGATGAATTACTTAAGAACTTTAGGGCCTTTAAATCTCAAAAAAAAAGCTAGGAGATCCATCCTTTGGACTTGATAAGGATACAATTTTGGAATTTAAGATTAAAACAACTCATTAATTCAAAGATAATGAGAAAATAAGAAGAAAAATAAAATATTATCTATGTAAATAATGATGGAAAAGTTGATAAAAGGAGTTTAAAGAGAATCAATTGATCAAACCATATCAGTTTATCCTTTATATGTTACAAAACCAAGTCTTGGATCCTAGACATTTCCTAATTCTGATAAAAAACTTCCTTCTGGTGAGTTAGAAATTGTTGAATTTTATTTAGTATTAGAAACTATAGAGAAAGGAAAAGATAAATAAGTTATTTAAGAAGTTCAAGTTGAAAATTTATTTCATGAATCAACACAAAAATTAGTTTATAAGTTAGTGGGAAAGAATAAACAAAAATTAGTACAGAAGGTTGGAAAAAGATTTTTGAGAACTATGTGGAAGTTGGAAAAGGAACTTGAAAAATAAGAAAAAGAAAAAGAAGAATATAAGAAATAAAAGAAGAAGGAGAAAGAGAAGAGAGTTCATCAAAATCATATTCTTCATCTAATTCCATTTCAACTCAGTCTGATAAGAACCTTTTACTTGATGTATCTTTGTATCTTCATTCATAATCACACAAAGAAGAAGTTGAATCATAGAATTCAAATATAAAAGTTTTAGACAAGGTTGATACTGGTAATGAAGTTGATAATGTAAAATTTTCAGAAGATAAAAATTTTGACGTAAAAAAAAGAAAAGGATGATGTGAGACCATCCCAAAAACACATTTCAGAGGCATCATTAGATTCATCTGACTCATCATCCATAGAATAATAAAATATTATTGATTGTATTTTTTAGACTATGAAAATGATTACTAACTCAATTCTATATCTTCCTAAAATTTAAGAATGATTTAAGAAATTTCAAAATAGATTGAACAAAAAGTTAGAATCATTAAATTTGTTGATAGAGTCTATAATTCATAATGTGACTGATATCAAAAGTTTGAAAGGAAAAAAACTAAGGCTCATATAATAAGATTCAATTAGATAATAAAATGTTCAAGACAATTTTATGGTGACTTAAGAGATCATGATGATCATATTTTGTATGCAAATAAATTTTCATTTGAAATTGCTGATTCAATTGAAATTTTATCATCTAATGTTTTAGATCAATGAAGTTTGTAGAGTATTTTAATGGTTTTTCTGATTCTCAGAGTGAAGAAATCTCAGTTCTGAAAAAATAGATTCAAAAAATAAGAGAAGAGAATATCAATATCTAATCTTTTGAAGATGAATTTCTAAGGATGAAAGTGGAATACAAGAATATTGGTGTTCTCGAAGAAGAGGTTCAAAGTTTATAAACAGATATTTGGAAGAAATCAGAAATGGAAGAGATAATAGTCAATCTTTAAAACTTCAATAGTTGAAGCTGAGAAGGACCATGATGATTTGAAGAAGTTAAAGGCCATTTTCAAGAAGATGTATAAAAAATAATGAATCCTGTTTACTGAATACTTAATGTATTTTAAACTTTTTGAATGAAATATTTGTTTGAATGAATTATTATCCAAATATTTTTTTATGAATTTTTTCTAATTTCATTTGGATAAATTTTATTTCATATTACCTTATATGAATTTTTATTCAAAAAAATTATTTTGTATATTTTTTTCTAACATTTAAGGAGTATATGTTCATTTACCTATTCCTTTTTTCAAATCACAAAGGGGCATAATTTTGGGAGAATTTTTTTAAGGGGGAAATTTTATCTAAAGGAGGAGAAATCTATAAAATGGATATTTGATTAAGGGGGATAATATGAAGTAATATTTCTTGTGGAATTAATACTTATAAAAAAATAAATCATCAACTCGGGGGGGTGTTAAGATATGATAAGTGGAAATATTTCTATGAATATTCTATTTTATGTTCATAAAAGTACTAAGGGTTGTAATTTTTTCAAAGATAATAGTTTTTTATTTTAAGTGTTGTGTTTTGTGATTTCCAAAATGGGGGATATTGTTGAGTTGAAATTTATACTTTCTACTTTTCCTTACTTTATTTTTGAAAATCACAACCACTTTTATAATTTCTTAAAACTAAATTTTACTAAATTTATATATCCCAAGTGTTTTAGAATGTTTTTGTAGAAAACATCCTTTTCTACAAAATGTAGAAATGGTTCTCATATAAGAAAATATATAAACTCTTTATTCTATCTGATCTATTGGGATGAATGTGCATCTAGTCTATCAAACTGACTAGTGTTTTTTTCATTGGATAGAATATTTTTCAATCTATTAGACTGATCGAAGTCATATCCATTAGATAGACAATAGTTTCACTCCATTATAATTATTTCTGTTTAGTTCATTGGATTTAAAATAATAGTATAGTTTATTGGAAAATAAAATATTTATAATCGGAGTAATTAGAATTATTTATTTTATATGAAACTCATTACACCATTGTAATGGTGCTAATCAAAATGACATAGAATGAAAAAAATTTGCTGATATTTCAAGTGGATAACATCTGAGGCCATTTCAACCAATTCTAAGAATAATAGATATTATGACCATTAGAGGAATGATTATAAATAGGAGTGCATTCAAGGATCTGGGAGCTGATGCAATTTTCAACTCAACATGTCGGATATTTTTCTCTTTTTGAACATCTCATTCTTACACTTCGTAATATTTCAGAGAGTTGTATTTATAAGTTATCCATGTGAGGATTTTAAATTCATTATAATTTTTTTCTTTTGTATTCGTGCGTTCGATCGAGGTTTAGATTGAGGGATTCCAGGGATATTAAGACAAGTGAATCTGATCCATCAGATTGAGGGATTCCAGGGCTAGGAAGATAGAGGCAACATCGATCATCATATCGAGGGATTCTAGGTTTTTTGAAGAAAGGTCTATTATAATATTCTTATTGAGGTATTTCCTGGTAAGGAAAGACTAACCTTTATAGTTATGTTTAAAACTATAGATATCTTAAGTCAATATTTCTAACTTTCCTGACTCTTAAGTTCAAAGAGTATAATTGATTTTATAAAGTTTATAAGACATATTTATTTTATTATAAGCTATTTTTTTACTTGTTTCTATAAGTTTTCATTCCATGGTGCATTTATAATAGAAATTTTGTTTTACTGATCTTTCTTATTATTGTTTTATTAGATTATTTGTGATCCCGATTAAAAAATTTGTTTTATCTGATGATTTTTGGATCTGATACAAATTCTCTAATCATTGGAAGAATTCTGTGTCTAATATTTTTAACTAAAAAGGTTTTTGGTTTTGTGTTAGTTTAAAATTTTAAACTATAATTCACCCCCACCCCCTCTTGTATCCATCATAAACTCTTACAATCAAACGGTAAGAATACCCACCTCTAGATTCTATTGTAAATGGTCCACACACATAAATTTATACCAATCATAAAATCTATCTATCCCTTTCACCCTGTCCAAAAAATGGTGGTTTGGTCATTTTTTATTCTAAAAAATAATCTTTCAAGTGGTTTTAGCTTAGAAGAGTCTATATAACCATCTTGATGGAGTTTTTTCCAATGCTTCTTGTTTACATGACCAAAATAGTGATGTCGTAGTTGGGTGTTATATGAGTTGTGTGAACATGATTCATTATCTATTGTAAATACTTGGTTTTCATAATTTAATACATTAAGATAATTATTTAAATGTATCATACCATAACATATGTTGTCTTTATAAAATAAACAAATTTTATTTACAAACATTAAAATAAAACCATTTGTATCTAGGAATGATAAAAAAAATTGTGTTCTTGATAATTGTTGGTACATAATAAAAATCCCTTAAAACCAATATCATTCCTTTTGGAAATGAAATGTGGTAGTCACCAATGGCAAGAGCAGCCAGCCTATCACTATTTCCAACTCGCAAATCCACCTCTCCTCTAGAAATATTTCAGAAACAACTTGGTTCCTATATTTGGAAACATATGTGATCACCACAAGATATATCTAATACCTAATATATAGATATTGAAATATTGCACTTGATACAAAATGAACCTCTAGCTTCCCCTTACTTCTAGGTGCAGTTCGTCTTCTAATGGACTTTCTTTCAACATCCAAAACATACCGCCTCCTTTTCCTTACCCTACCTCTGGATATTCCTCTTTCTAGAAGGATGGTGCTCATGATCTTTAGACTTCTTATGAGTCTTGGGCCCCTTCGACTTATTATTCCTTTTCTTATTCTCCATAAGGACTATAGGTTTGTTATGCCCCATGTCATCATCCACTTTTATAATCAAAGTAAGAAGTTCTGAAAGATTCTTATCATTATTTCTCATTATATAATTAACAATAAAACTGGTGAAGGTCTTAGGTAGTGAGGAAGGTATGAGATTTGTTCACAACTAATCTAGGAATTTAATCCCTAAGATTTATAAGCATTTAGTGTAGAGAATAAGCTTTGTTACATAAATCCATTATGGAATAGTCTCTCTAACTTTGTTTTAAATAGGGCATTGGAGATCTCGTATCTCTCTTGTCTTGCCTTCTCTTGATAGGTATCCGGAATGTGATACATCATACAATATGCATTCATGTCCTCATATTGATTCAAAATCTCATTAGTCATGGATGATAGCATGAAACACTGAAAATATGTATCATTGTTCAAATGATTCTCATAGAGATGTAACTCTTCCTCACTAGCCTCATTATCAGGTGAATCAGGAATAGGTTCTTCTAGCACATACAATTTCCATTCATGGCGTAGGATAACGCATAAGTGCCTTTTCCATTCATAGAAATTTGGGCTGGTGAGAAGGTTACCCTTCTCAAGTACATATCGTAGTGATATGTTTGACTTCATTTTTATTTTTTTTCTATATATAAGATGAGTAGAGTTTTAGTACTTTATCTAATAAAATTTAGACAAATAAATAAATGTTATATTTATTAATTTCCCACTATTTTATCGAAACCTAATAACCATCACCATTGGCTTCATAATATCTTGTTTCTTGGAAATTCTAGTAGAAAGGATACATATTCCCCTTCTCATCACCCTAACTTTGGTTGGTCAAGCAATTTGATAGGTTTTAGGTGGGAATTCCAAATGAAAACTTCATTAAATCATATTTACTTGATCTGTTAAGTGAACTCCCCAATCCTGAAATCCTTAAATTAAATTTCCTCAACCCTTGCCTCTCAGTTACACCAAGTCCTAATTTTCCTGTCAACCCTTAATTTGAACTAAGTTAAGTTGACACAAAACTTTACGTTATAATTCCCTTATGATTAAAAGCACCCCAAATATTGGTTGGTCAAGCACTTTGAACTTTGGTTCGATTTTAACTAAAGTTGTAGAAGGCTATACCGACTTAATATATATAATTAAGGGATCTTATCTTTTATGTGTAAATTCCCAATTATTATTTTTATTATATTCTTTTTAATATTAAGTGGATTTACTTAAGCGATTAACCATGTATTAGATAATATTTATTCATAATACAATTTATTTTAAATATATCGTAAATGCTTGTTAATTCATTAATTCGTGTGATTCATGAAAAAACATCCATAATGAAATAACCTTGAAACATGATAGAAATAAAATAATAAAGTGTCATGATCATGAGATTTTACTAATGGTTATTTTATCTAAAATATGATAAACTAACCATTGACCTATGGAAAAAACACCTTGAACCAATTAAGGTTTATGTTATAGATTTCCACCTATCTACCTATATATCTCTCTTGGGTTGGTTTCTCCTAGGCTCTAAACATGAACCACCTCCACGAACTTGGGAGCTCCATCCATTACATATTCTTTTAATCACACACTGGTGAGGGGAACCAAAGGATTGGTTAAAGGGTTTACATAAAAGAAACCATGGGCATTCATACCCTTACATAATAAGAGGAGGGATAACACGCAGTCCAACTATTTATTTTTAATATTAAATTAAAAGAAAATAATCCCATACAAAGGTCTATTCTAGAAAAATGATCATCCATATTCATGAAACTAATTTCGCATTTAATAAAATTTTCATTCATTTCTAATCATTTTTATTTAAGATAAATCATGCTCAAATCAATTTATCATCTTCTTTAATTAATCAATTAATTTATCTGAATTATCATCCAAATTTCCTTGAGATTCTCATCAATCATAATTTTAAACAAAATAAAAAAATTTATTTAAAATTAACTGTGTACAAAAAATGTACCTTGGAGGCAACATGATGAGTACCCATATGAACTACCCAACATGTATTATATTTATATAATATTTACTCTTGTGACATGTGGCATACACAACTTATCACGTAATATCATGATGTGTTCTATCAACATAATGATCAAATGGTTTACATGATTTTTTTTATAGAGTATGTAATGCTTCAATGCTCATAGAGTAATAAATTTAATATGACTTATACATGATATTTAGATCCAAACATTACGTAGAAATTTATTAAAAATTTACATATATATATATAACATGTCACAAGGTGTGTCCTGTCAAATTAATAACCACACACAAGTATATGTTGATAAGTTTTTCACAATATAATAAATTAATTTTAATTTAGTGCAATTTGGAAAAATTACATGGTTTGTACATTTAAGATATATGGAGTGTATTATTCTCACTATATATCTACATAACGCACCTAGGGACTCGACGTGTAACCGCGTTGTAGAAAATTTTGGAGTACATGGAATATATATGGGCTACATAGCATGTGGTCTTTAATTTACACAGCCACTAGTCATGTGGGTTGTTTATGAAGGTACACCATCCGTTTGTAACTAATGGACTAAAAGCAGTGTACGGAAGTTACACGGTATGTACTCTGGATGAACGTGCCCCAGGATGGCCTAATCAACACACAGTGTATAATTAAATTCATCGCATGTAATAAATTCACACGGCTTGAATTAATTATGAATTAATTCTTTGTAAATTAAACACTAGTACAAAGAATGTACCTTTGGGTTACATGACATGTACTCTTGTGTTATCTGAATAGAATCCTTGTCACCTCTAGATGTGATCATAAAATTTATTTAGTTTATAAAATTAATTAATTTGATTATATTTATGAGAAACGAAGAGTAAGAAAACATACCTCACAATTCGTATTAAAGAATGATTAAACTAGAATTTTAAACCAATAATAAATATGTAAATCAATCAACAACCTTTAAATAATTATAAATAATAATGCAATCTCTATGATACCACTTTTAGGTTTTGGGTGTAACAGAAGCGTTGGATGGGTCAGGACTGAATTTTATTTTTTTCATGATTGACTATTAATCCAATATTTTCATGAATATGAACATGATGACTAACATAACTAAATCAAATAATATAGATAAATGATAAATGATGAAACTGAAGTGTAGAATCATCACATATTATTTATAATTAATTTGAGCAATTAAAGAATTACCTTACATTAAATTATTTCATTGATTATGGATCCAACAACAAATCTATATTTTACTATCATTGCATTGTAGGAATAAATATTATATTCCCTCTATATTTGATCCACATGTGTTCCACAAATCTCTATACATCGTCGTATGAATCTTTGGGTGCTAGCACAGAAGATCTGATCGCTTGCGTCATTTGCTTTTGATCACCTCAAGAATCACTTCCAAAGTATTCTCCTTGATCTCTCTAGACTTAAGAGTGGAATGTGGAGGAAGATCGCTCTCTATTCTTGAGAGTGTTCTATGAGAAGGGTTCTCTCTTGGGATTCGAAAGGATTATTCAAATATATTATGCACAACACAAAATGAATTGGATCTCTTGAAAAATAATATAATTAGGTTTATATACCGCTAGGATTAGAAATAAATAATTGCACAAGTGACCTTTAATATTTATTTAATCCCTCTATAACCCCATTTCAATAATAATATTATTATTATTATTATTTCTTGATATGTGTTGAACTCATGAATTAAATTTAATATTATTTAATCAAATAATATTCAATATATATTATTTCTCACTGAACCATTAAACTTAGTTCTTCATTCCTCCACAATATTTTTTGAGTCTTGAATAATGACTATTTATTAAATAAATAAATATCACTGTATTATTCTCCAATAAATAAATAAATATTTTATTCACTAAATTGAAAATAAATATTTATTAAATATTATTCTCACATAATATTCTCTCAAATAACTAGTGATGGAATATATGTGATCAAGAAAACATTAATAATTATTAAACCATGTACAGTAAAAATATTTATTCAACTTGTAAAATAATAAAACATAATATATTATTTAACTAATATTCTGAATACACTTAGTGTGTGACCCTCTAGGCCTATTTCTTAGTGGAATTAGGCGAAGTAGCCAAAAGTCTAAGTCTAGTGCATAGAAACACACTAAGGAACCCATAGAGAAATAAGTTAATGTCGAAATGAAATAATTAATTATAAGGCCACTTACTATGTATTATAATATCTTTATCACGATATCTCTAATCAAGCAGGTTACATGTCGGTTCCATCAACCTATGTGCTCGATGTCTCTTTCTTTCACTTTTTGGAAATCTAACTTACCTATAGAACATCATGGTCATAGATTTATTTGGGCTATATCATTTTAAATAAAGGGCATGAGATATCAACTTCCATTGAAGAATATAAGGGAAAAATACTTTCTCACATTATTCATTAATGAAATATTACTTGTGACACAACCAACATATCATACCTCACCGCAAACATATGTCATCGGGGTTCTCATCAATACATCAAAGTACGCAACTTATAACACTCATTAATAATAATGTTAAAGTATAAGGATCAATATACACATCCAAAGATAGGAACATCCAATGACACAAATAAATATGGATTTCCTACCAGCGGGTCTCGTTCTCCTAATATCCTACACTGGATATTACCAAGGGCATAAGTCCTAAAAAGGGGCCTCAAAGTCTTATGAGTCTCCACCTCTGATATCTTGAATCATTTTGGACCCTAAAATGATATTATCCAGTTATAGAACATATGTTTAAGAATACTTATGAGGCACATATAGGTTCTCATCATATTGGGGAACTACTATGAACTTTCAGTTTGAAACCTACTCTTAGGATATTATTACATATTATGTCATGCAGAATAACAATCACAATGTGATAAGGAGTTAATTAATATTCCAAACAATGAATACATGTTTTCATAAAGTAAAAAAAGTTGGTTCTAGGTAAACAACTCCAATATTTTCTATATGAATCATAGAATTGCATGAAATTATGGTTTTACAACATTTTCATAATCAATTTGAGAAACAATACTCAACTTGAGGATAGTAGCACATATATAAAGCTTCATGTTATCTGAAGCTATGTAGCTTATAGTAATATTTATTCATTATAATCATGACTAATATAATTTGTTATTTAGTATATTAATTTCATGATATCATTTTAAAAAAACAAAGAGAAGATAGTAGTAAATTACATGTGGCTTGTGTTCTTAAATCATGGGATAAAACAATGGATTTTTCGAATGAAAACTCCTCAACAAAAAATAAAACTTCTATTCTCCCCAATCCAACCCACAATAACCCTTAAGGTGGATCTCAATAGGAAAATTATCATTTTAAAAAAATTTAAATGATTATTAAATGGGAAAGAGACACAAAACTGAAATATTAGACTACATCTTGATGAAAATCTAACAGATTCAAGTCTTAAACCACACAACATGTAAGATCCTGTCTTTTTTTAGGTATGTCTATCTCTGAGTTTTTAGTTAAATTTTATTTTGGGTAAGTTTTGCTGCATCTTTAATCTAAACTTGGGAAAAACCAGAGAGGATTTGTGTGGAGATATTTATTGGGGAAAATGACATAAAGTCAAAATAATTGTGTTTATTTTAATTAATGGAGTCCAGTTATAAATGGGTTCTTGGTATGTTGATAAGTTTAAAAGGGTTTTCAGATTGTTTAAAGGTAAAATGGGATAAAAACCCATTGGTAGAACGTTTACACACCATATAAAAGGATTAAGCATCATGTAATGTTTGATTGTTTTAATAAAATAAATCTGAGGTGATAGGTTTTCTGGTGTGTCACATTAAAAATAATTATAGAATGTGTAACCACATTACACACTATGTAATTCCCTAACCTACTATTTTAAATTATGATGTGCAGTTGAATTTTATTCTATTACACTGCATCCTTTCTACTATCAACCTTAGGGAATCTTCTACGAAAATTTGGAGTTCCAACCTCCCTTTTGGATGTCTCATTTATGTGATCAATCCCAAGTAAGTGGTTTTAGTCTAGTATTTCCCTTATCTTTCTTAGTTCTCCAACCATTGTGGTGAAATCCTTTGACCATGTGTGTCGTTGGTTTTTATCTCAGTCAGTTTTGATCTAGGATTATCTTGAAAATAATTTGTACATTCTTCCTCATGTTCATTTTCTGTTGGAAGCATTATTAGATTGTTAGATAAAGGTAGGGGGTCTACATCTTAACCCCATGATTTGATAATTTCCATGTTCATGAAATATTGTGATTACGTCAATATAGCATCCACCCAAATCAATTAAAAATGAATGGGATTATTCCTTGAATTCCTTTGGTTTTAATTGGATTATGACATGTTTTATGGCTACCCATTGGGTGAGAAAACCAAGAACATAATTGAATTGGATAATATATTAATGTGTGTTTATCATGACATGAGACCTTAGGTAATTATTTTTTATTGAATCCATAAGTTTTGTATTATTGATTATTGTTGTGAATAATAATAAATTGTGATTTAATTTAATATGGTATATGAAATACAAATGGTAATTCACATAATTAACCATTGAGATTTATGATGTGATATTTTGATATCCATGTTATATGATAGGACTTATGTTCCATAGTGAAATGATTATATATAGATATTATCCCTAGAACTTTCATTCTTATATGTTTTAATGATGCTATTGAGTAGGCTCATCCTAGTCCCGTGTTGTAATTCTTATAGATAGCAGGCTTTTCTAAGTTTCATGTTGTAATGTTTATAGGTATTTGACCTGGATGTTGTATTTCTTATAGGGATTTGACAAAGATTTTTGTGACTATACCATGGTTATATGGTGGTGGTTGTAATTCTCATAAGACATTATCTAAGATATTTTATCAAGGCACTGAAGTGGTCCAATTAACCATGGTTATATGGTTGTGGTTGGAATGGTTGTAAGACATGATTAGAGATATTTTGGAACAAAGTTGAAGCAGGTTGTTATTGTATTTTATTAATTATTGAATTGATTAATACACCTATTTATCACTTCATTGTATACACTTATTATAATACTGGTTAGTTTATATATTGGGTTATCAAACTAATGAGTTATACTCACACCCTATTTGGGTCATCATTTAGTACCCAAGCAGATTACGTGGATATAGGTTTGGATAAGGGTAAAGGACCTTGTTATTGATTTCTTCCTTACTACATTGACTGGAGTTCAAAGGTGGGACTGACATGGGGTTTGGGACCGAAGACTTTTGATTCTTTATTTTATTCTGTTATTATTTTACTTGTATTATTTCTAGCATGAAATTTAGTTACATTCCATCATGTTATTACATTATTCCTTTATTATTTACTGGTTTATTAGGTTCTCTCTTATTCTTGGTTTCCTCTATGTCTATACTTTGATTTCTTTCATTTATATAATTTATTCTCTATTGTTATGACACTTCATACCAGGGGGTATAGTCTCCCCACTATACATTTCTCACCCTTGCTACTAGTCGGTAGCATCTATTGTACGGGGAGGTGCGGTTGAGGTCTCATAACCAACCCTTTTTGTCCATGTGAGAGAGTTCCAAATTGGGGGACATTACACACCTATAACACCATAATAATTTGTATCATTCCACATTAAATAAGTAATTAATTATAATAATTTATATTTAATTAATCAAAATTTAAAAAAATAGGAATAATCACCTAAAAGAACATTGAGGCACATCCACTCTCCAAAAGCATGACTAACTGTAGATGGAAGGCCTGTAACATAACCCCAACATCATCCCAGGAAAAATATCCAAAAAAACAACACTAAATTACACAAATATTTATAAAATTTAATTAAAACTTTTAGAAAAATCCAATAGACTTCATACCTTCAACAAAACAGATCTAGGAGGAGGATGGGGTCATGGGTAGAAAGGAGTTAGGTCTATTGTCGCCATCGAGGGTCGCACTCACTGGGAAAAGTGGAAGAGGGTTTGTGATTGGGGATCACTATCAAAGATCTGGGAGTCACTGCAGGTTCATCATTAGGGAGATCAAGGGGTCAGGGTCACAGGGATCAAAGGTGAGTGAGGGGCGACCGCTATCAGGGAGAAGGGGATTGGGGATGAGGGGCGATCACCATTGGGGAGAGGGGGGTCAGGGCTGAGGGGCGGACATCATCAGGGGAGGGGGATCAGGTGGGGGGGAGGGGTCATAATATTCATATATTTTAAATATTTAGTTATGGTTTAAACAAAATAGATGCTAAATTTTAAAATAAAATAAAAAATATAGTGTCATTTATATTAAACCACCACTATATTATAAATTATATTTAATATGATTTATGTCACGACGGTTATTAGAAAAACCACAAATAAACTGCTTCTAAGACAACTTTTTTATAGTGTACGACCCATATCATGAAAATGGGCTTTCAAAAATATAAATGATATGGACATTATATTTTATAACCATAATACTTGTTTGGTTGAAAAAGATTACAGAAAAGATCGTGGTATTAACTGTGAATTAAAATTTTCATTGGTAACCATGATTCAATTCCCCTAGATTCCATTCTCTATAGCAACATACTATGATTATTCGATATTATAGGTGGATGTTGAAATAATGATCCTAAATGTGAACTTATTCAAGGACATGCACATTATACCAACTTGAAGGTTTTAAATATCCTAATGCCATTGTTGAGGCTTGATAATTGTAATAATTCATATATGGGTTTAATCATGAATTTTAGAGTTAGAATACTCCATTTGATGATGTGATCAAAGAGTTTGGTTTTTTAAAAATAAAAAAAATGAATTTTTTATAAGTGAATGAATGTGGGAGTTTAATTATCTTCTTGTTTTTTATGTGAATGACATACTAATTTTTCATTTTGTTAGGATCCCACACCAAACTCAAGTTTATCCTCCATCCAACAAAATTCCAATTCAGCATCATACAAACCTTTACCATTCTTTGTAATTTATTTCTAATCTTGGAGCTAACTTACTTTTCCTTTTCTTTATAAACTACTATATGCATTAATTATTTTATAAATGATTAAATAATTAACATATCATAATTAAATAATCAATGTATTGACCAAATTTTCATTTGAAAAACTTTATTAAAAAATTAACAAATCCATTATCAAGAAAATTTAAAAAATCACCTCAAAATTAATATTAATTAAATTAGAAACCAATTAATTAAATCCAAAAACCAATTAGTGTTACATCTTCTTTGTCAGGTTTTATTAATTTAATAATATATCTATAATTATATATTTTTTATGATCTTTAAATAAAAAACATATGTTTTATTTTTTACATGATTTTATTCCTTGTGTTGTGTTTCACAGTGGTTGATGTAATCAACCTATTATAACCTCTAATTAATATTAAAAAAAAAATTTAAAATTGATTTATTAGTAAATTTTAGGGACAATAGGGGCCTATATACCTTGAGAGGGGGGTGAATCGGGGTATGAATATTCTTTTCTAAATTCTTCCTGCCCCACTAGATCTTGACCTCTTTATTTCAAGGGTCACTTTGTTTGCACTTGTGTGTTTCTTATTATCACTCCTTTTTCTTCTTTATCTAAGGAAGATGCTTTGAATTCAATGCAGGGAAGCAAGAAGGCAGACACATAGATTTTTACTTGGTTCACCCTCACTGGGCTACGTCCAAGGAGCATACAACGGCTATGTGCCGCTATACCAAATCCACTAAAGCTCACTGCCAATATTGTTCATGCTAGATTACTTCTATTCCCAGGATCACTACCTTTACAAATTTTAGGGTCAGCTCACTACTTTCCCAAGGGTCACTCCTTATTCCTCTCTCTCAGGATCACTTCTAGTAGAAAGTATAACCATCCTCCTCTTCCTTTGCTCACTGCACTTGGAAGGGATCCACTCACAGTTTATAGACCTGTAGGTCTCTTCACATGCATGAAAGAATGCATCCTCAACTATTGATAGATTCTATATTTGAAGTTCAAAGTTCATCCACTGATGAATACCCCTTTACCTATGAACACTAGGAAACTGCCTTTAGAAACACCTTCGCAAATCACCCTACTTCGCTAGGCTCCCAATTTCACGAAGCTCAAACAAGCCTTCGCGAAGCTCCTGCATTTTCGCGAAGCACTCTCGCGAAGCTCAAGCCTTCCCAATGCTTAGGTCATCGCGGAGCTCCTGCCACTTCGCACAACACACTCCTTAGAGCACATGGCCTCGCGAAGCACACTTACATTTGCGGAGCTATATTAGCCGCTGCGAAGCACCTCTCTTTCGCGAAGCACCCTGCCTTCGTGAACAAAATTTTCGAAATGAGAGCTAAGGATTTTCTTTGAAATCTCTCTCTACTTTTCTCGAGGGGGTCAACCTCTATTTATAGGATATTCCACCGACCCTCTAACTTTCCACACGAAGTCAATGCCACATCATCGACAATCGCTAAGCTCTAAAATTTCCACCGGAATTCTCTCAAAATCGCGAAGCACCACGGAAATTTTCCAATCATGGAGCTCGTTGTAATCGAAGAGAGTTCAGTCAGTTACCTCGAGTTGCCGCCGCGAAGCTCCCTCGCACAGCCCTTCACCACCGTGATGCGCTTAAACTTCTGCCATTCGCGAAGCTTGTCGTAATCGTGAAGAATCACCATCATCATTCTTCTGGTCTTTACCAAATCCAAACCATGAAGACTCTCTTCTCGAAATTCATGCCATTTCCATATTTAATTATGATCTTCATGGAAATACTATTTTCTCCATGCTCACCAAACTCCAAATTTTGGACCCCAAAATTTTGGCTAACACTAGAAAATAGCGCCACCTTGTACTGTTCTTTTGTACCGCCTCCAGATCATCCTTTCCTTTTTCATTTTTCTTTTGTTGGCATGAATTATCAACAACTTCTCTGGAACTCGACAATTCTCCATGGAAACCTACTTTGTCAACAAACACAATCAACCCAAAAATGCTACAATGTTACCTTGAGGGATTTCTGTCCAATAGTAAAATTCAAGAAATAGAGCTAATTATGAATATGTTATCAAATTTTTATTTATCAATAAAGTTAACAAAAATTATTTTAATATATACCAAACAGTTATCATTAATATTATTTATTATTTGATGTGAGAGAAGGAATCATTTAATGAAAACTTTATCTCTAATGTCACATGTTAAAGGAGATTTATTGATATAGAACATAAAGGATTATTTGAGAAATTCCTACTACCTGTAATGTAGTGACATTGGCCAATGGATCCTAGTTCATAACTAAAGAATTCCCACAATGCTCGAAGGGGTTTTATCACATTTACTGGAACATGACGAAGGAGTCTCAAGTGAGGATAGGTTCTTTAGAAAATTTTTTTGAACTAATGATCACATCACCATAAAACACATACACATCATCATGGGGGATCATATCCATTTTATAGGCCTCCTCAACATGTTTTATGAATGAATAATGTGTATTCCACATCAAGTGTCTTCAAAATGCCACCCTATATTTATATATCATTGATGATTGAATTGAATTCATTCAATGATTATTTTTTAAATATTTTAATACATCAAAATGGACTAATAATATAAAGAAACTATGTGATATTATTGTCCAATATGAATTCACTCAAGCTGCATTGTGTTGGGTGCAATATAACCTTGGGTTGCACTACATGAAACTAGATTACATTGGCATCAACATAACCACTTTCTCATGATTAAGGATTCATTAGATTCAACATATCCTTATATTATATACATCATATTTATATAGTTTTAGTTAATTTCCAACATCCATCTCATAAAATAAATTTCCAAGTAGTAGTGTAAAGCACAAGTTCTTATACCACTCTTAAATGTGTGTGTTGGTGTGGAAATTTTCTTTTCAAATCCCAATATCCCTCGCTATTGGATTCAAAATATCTTGTTTTTTGGATATTCTAGTGACAAGGATCCATATTCCCCATCAAATAACCTATACATAAGTCTTATCAAATTATTAATTTTTATTTAAATTGGTTTTTCTTAACAAATTCATTAACTCATTGATCCACAATATTTTGAGAAGACTCCCCATTCATAAAATCCTGAACATGGATTTCATCAACTCCTTCCCCCAAGTTAAACCCAGTCTTGCTAAGGCACTAAACCCTTGGTGTTAACTAGTTTAAGTTGGCCCAATACTTTCATTATATCTCCCTTATATTTAAAAGTATCCTAATAAGGGCTAGGGAAATTCTTTGAACAATGGATGCATTCTAACTCAAGTGTGGGAAGGTGTTTTCATAAATCACATTTTATTTAAAAGATTTTGATTTACTTATACATAAATATTCTTTATTTTATTATTTTCATGCTTATTAATATTATGTGGATATTACATAATTAAGAAACTGTATCCAATAAAATAATTTATGCATAATAAATTTATTTTATTTGATCA
Source organism: Viscum album (assembly GCA_963277665.1). Lineage (NCBI taxonomy): Eukaryota > Viridiplantae > Streptophyta > Magnoliopsida > Santalales > Viscaceae > Viscum > Viscum album. Next base: position 1,013,806,982 of record OY728120.1, on the reverse strand, counting down.
TATCTTTCTTATTAATTTATAGAATTTATGTGATTGAGTTTAATATTAAAATTAAACCATGCATAATATAAATAAATAAATAAACATGAAATTAAAAATAAAATAATTATGTGATGTGATATTTTTCTTTTAACTATTAGTTGGTTAATTGAGTGGTTGGACCACGTGGAAATAACTCCTTACTCACATGCTTGGATCAAGTTGCATAATTTATTCATTATTCTATGAATATCCTCTATTAGATTCACCTTGGATCAGGTATATAACCATCACCTCTCACTAGGAGATCTATACTTTACAAATCATTACTCACACATAGGTAAGAGGCACTAGGGCTTTAGGGTTACACAAAATAAATCATGGAAAAGCAGTCTCATACATAATAAAGAAGGGAGGAAGGATAGATAGATCATAATGTTTAACATAATAATAAATATTAAATTAAATCACTGAAATGAATAATTAAATTAAATAAATAAATCTGACACATTCACAAATCATTCAAGATTATGATCAATCATAACATGCAACGACTAAGAAACTAAAATAACGAAGATTGGTTTCAATTCATTTTAATTGAGATAAATTTACTAGTATTAATAAATTAGTTAGTTTATTAATTATATTAATAGTATTTTCTATCATTCCTTAAGATATAATAATAATATCATATAGTATTATTTTAAATAAATTAAATAATTTTAATTTTAATTTTAAAATAATTAACTACATAGAAAAGGCGACATGTAATGCACTTTGAAGGTGGCATTTTGTGCTCTATCTATATCATATTAAATCCATTTAAAGTAATTATCTATTGTAGGGAGTGTATGATCACTCAACATGTTATATGACACATTCTTTGTATGGTCCTTGTTGCGTAATATGTACTTATATGGAATGTAATCCACACAAAATATTATGATATACATGGTGTGTAGTACTGTGGGTCAAACCGCAATACCTAGGTGGCGTGTATGACCACATGACATGCCATAATAAATGCATCTTGTACTGCTAGAAATTCTTATGAGGTACATAGAATTTATGATGACTATTAGATTTCATATAGTGTAAGATTTTATGTGGCAATCAATTTTATGTGGGTAGTACCACATGATATGTCAAAATTCACTCAGTGTGTACCTAGTGTAGAAAAATAGTGATACATGGCATGTCCGTCTAGATCCACACCTTGTAATCATGTCCTAATTTTAATTACTCTATGTGTTGACCCACACAATATGACTAGAACCTCAGTGAGTACCTTATGTGGGTTAACACGTGTTACATGGAGTGTACAGGCAAACTACAAATCATGTACTTGTGTCTTACCATGATTCTTAGCATACAATCAATATTCAATGTGCAATAACACAACATACTGATCAGATGGCTTGCTATGATTTACATGGAGTCAAAAATGTGTCAGGCTACACAATGTGTACACCAATTACACATTGTGTAATCCCTATCAAAACACATGTTGTGATGGAAGTCAATACATGACCTATAATGACGCAACGTATCAACTCAAAAAATGAGATGAGATATAAATAGATCACCCATTGTGTGAGTTGACCACGGGTACATGGTGTGTGATTTACATTTACATGCTATGTATCCATGTCATTCAACATTCAACCTTGGAACCTCTGGATGGGATATTCAAACATTCTTTGTATATCTTAGCATTATCTTGGTCATAAGAACATAGATGAAGGTATTATCTGGACTATTGGATTAAGAATAAAATTATTGATATGAAAAACTAACAAACCAATGCATGAAATTTATTGATTAAATTATTAATAATTATATAATATAATGTTATTTCTTGGATATGATGTGAAGGTTCTCGGGCATAGAAAAAGTGATGTGAGGGTGCCCAATTTACATTATTCATCGGTTTCAATGGATGAAGTCTTAAGAACTTATTTAACACAACTCTATAATCACCTAGAGTGGTTTCTTCACATTTAATTTATAGTTAATTTAATCCAAAAATTACATTAAATCAGGAATTACTTTGATCAAAAAAAATTATTGTTTTATTCATTATTTTTTTCATTAGGGGTCTAAATGAGGACTCATTTAGTTATATTAACACATGCTCTAGGAATCTCCAAATGATGTTCTTGAATATATATGAGACTTCTTGACCCACGAGCCACTATATTGGTGCCTTGAACCAGTTTTCCACATGGACTCAAGCATGCCTCCATGTACACCAGAGGCTACCGACTAGTAGTGAGGGTCAAAAGGTGGTACAATGGGAAGACTATAAATGTTGGATAAGTAATAAATTCAGTGTAATCATAGATAAATAAAGGAATTTAAAAATAATAATGACTAAAAATAAATAATAAATTAATAGATAATCATGTATGAAATTCTACAATGTACAAGCGATAGACATACAATAGGAACCCATGGAAGAAGACATACAATGTAATACATAGGGCTAGACTAACAAGGGAAATAAATAAAAGAATCAGAAGCTATATCTAATAGAATTATGAGCACTAGCTTGTTCCTTTACTCCCGTACTCCATCCTATCCTAGAAGGAAAACCGTATACAAGAACAATCCATGATCCTAAACCTGCAACCATGAGGTCTGTTTGGGTACCAAACAGCGGCCCAAATAGGGTGTGAGAGATACTCAGTAGGGCACTAAAAATGGTGTATAATTCATATCCAGTCCATGAATATAAATTATATCATTTTACATTTATATTAATAAGATAGTAAATAAATAAATAATAACAAGTCGAACATAGGTTCCCTAAGGGACACCCGACTGACAATACCTACTTTGGCCTAAGATGGAATATATCTAATGATGTGTCACTATATATATATATATATATATATATATGTATGTATATATATGGACTATATACATAGCGACATATGTATCCATACATATATATACTAAGACTATCCAGGACCTGAGGTGTAACTCAAGAATCCATTCATTATCATAGGAGTCTCATAGAGTGACAAGGGACATCATGCTAGAATATAATAAATCATGAGGGATTCCATGCCTGAGTATCATAATTCAAGAGGGATTCCATGCTCTAATATCACAATGATGGAAACCATGCCCATAATAATAAAGGGCACCATGCTCATAAATAATAAGGGACATCGTGCCCATAATAATCAGGGCGTCATGGTCGTAAATAATATGGGACATCATGACCTTAATAATAAGGGAAGTCATGCCCATAATTAATAGGGGACGCCATGCCCATAATAATAAGGGATGTCATGCCTATAAATAATAGGGGATTTCATTCCCATAATAATAAGGGATTCCATGCTCATAATAATGATAATAATAATAATAGGGGATTTCATTCCCATTTATAGTTCAATCGAATACTTCTTCAAATTTCTTTCATAAGTTCCAAGTAATGGGTTAAGTGAGATGTTCTTACCACTCACTCTTACTTTAATCCAAATTACACAATTCAGTTCAAACATTAATAATGGAAAGGTAAATGTACATGATCATGCCACATTAAAATTTAATTATAAATAATAAACGGTGAAATCTATATATACATGTCTCGTACTACTTCAAGAACTCTCATTCACCCATCCAAAGTCAGTAATATTTTATGAAAAGGAATGAGAGTCCAAGGCCTAAAACAAGTTACAGATGTCTAATGTAAGGAAGACCCAGGGCATCATCTCAGAAAAGATTCATGCACTTAGGGGGAAGGGATCCAATACAATTAAATATGATACATGGGTTATTCGAAGTAGACTAGGAAACCAAGAAGTCTATGACCATGTTTCCCTCCCTCCAAGTGTTATTTAGACTAATGCTATTGGTGATAAACTCCCTGCATTTACGAATAATATATGTGATAGCCTAAGGGGTAGAGATCACACCTTGGATGGATTTGAGGAGGTTCGAAGATTTAGATTCCACCTGATTAAGAGTAATACCATGAGAATTGAACAATGATAACCCTTTGAGTATGGTAGCTACCTCTAACATGAGAGAATCTCCTTGGCCATGCTAAACACTGAATGCAAAAACAAACAATCCATTATGATCATGGAATACCCCACCTCCCCATATACATCCATGATTACTTAAGTTGTCGATATTTACTTTCAATCCTCACTCCATAGGAAACCATCTCACCCATTTACCTTGGGTAGAGGGATAGAGAGTCATAAAACCAGCACTTCTTTCCATGATCCAACCTAGGGAAGGGGAACATTCACTGTGTTTGAGCAAGGAAGCCAGCTCCATAGCTAGAGATATTTGTTTCACCTTCACAACCATCCAGGAGAAAACAAATCCTATATGTTTGGATTTATTACGATTAGACCATAAAATCCAACATCCCAAAGAAAATATCATATCCTGAGCACTTCATTAATGGGTATTTTCCTCTGAGTTGTAAAACCATGATTGGAGAAATGGTTTTCCATAGAGACCATAGATTTCATACCCAGTTAAAACACTAAGGTCTTTCCAGATCATAAAATACCAATCACCTTCATAGAAAATATGGGTGTACATCTATTTCTTAGGGGAGCAGTAGAATGAGAATGTGGATTCCATATATTTACCATTTCTCTAGACACCATCATATTTTGGAAGTTCATGATTACGAATGTGATGGATAGGAAAATATAACTTGGAAGGAATATTGTTACACCACAAAAAGCCACCCCATGTATCATTTTTGGTGTCCATATACAACAAATGATGATAAAATTTAGGGTAGAAGAAGCCTGACAAGGCATCAATGAAGACGAGTCTGTCTGGTTTAGTGGAGATATAAATACCGCAATATACCTCACATTTATGGTGGTTGAGAAAAGATTGTGGCAATATAGGAAAGCTACAGGCTTGAGAGAAGGTGATATCTGGCACTGGACAACCAGAGAAACCCAAAACATTTCCCACCCAATTATATTTCAAAAATTTAATTGATTCATCCCCTAAAATCCATTAGGAATATTGTTGGATATTGAGGATGTTTCCCCGAGTGATATCCCAAATCTTGGATCTATTTCCACCTATAACATAAAAACATGACCCATACTTTATAGAGGTAAACTTTTCTGAGAAGGAATTCCCCAACCATCACATCTCATGCCAGCCTACCTTGAAGTAGATCTATAGTTCTTGAGATGATTTTGAGATTGATTCCACCATCCTCGGTATTGTGGGACAATTTGTTTCATGATGTCCAATGGTATCTCCCTTCCACCTGAGAATCCCTTATGAAGCTAACCAGAATATTCTCAATGTTATGAATAACCGTCTTGGGAACAATAGTGGCCACCAAAACATGCATAGGAATTGATGTTAAGACACTATTATCTAGGGAGATGCACCCTCCAAAATAAATAAAATGGTTCTTCTAGTTAATAAAGTGAGAGTACATTTTATCAAAAATACCATCGAAGTGATGAATTTGAATCTTACCCAGTGAGATTAGGGCCCCTAAGTACTCCATGGGAAAATATCTTTTGGGGACCCCCAATCTTTTCTTCAATTTTATTTCCCCTTCCACCTGAACATAATATTGATATATAGAAACTTCTCTTCCCCCTATTAATGATTTGGCCACTATATTTACAATAAATATCTAGGATTTGATTCAACTCTTGAATGGAAATTCTCTTTCCATTGGTGAAAATAAGAAGGTCATCTTCAAAGAAGAGGTGAGAAATACCACTGAGGTTGGCTCTACGCCTAAAGGGATGAACATGACCATCATTGCTACATTTATTCAGATATTTTCTAAAATATTTTTGTATCAGTATGAACACACTTGGGGATAGAGGATCCACCTACCTTAACCCCCAATATTATTTAAATAATCCATAGATTTTCCCCATGTAGGTCACAAAAAACCATAGAGACCCAATGCATTTGAATAACAAGTCAATCACCCGCTCAGAGAAACCCATGCATCTCATGAATCTAATTATGAAGCTCCATTCAACCCTATAGTAGGCCCTGTACATATCAAGTTTTATGGCTATATTGGACCCAGGGACTTTTCTGTTAATGTCTCACACCATCTCCTAGGACAAGGGTATGGTAGTTTTAGTGGATCTCTCACGGATGAGGCCCTACTGTTGATTTGAAACTAACCTATGGATGTGAATTACTAATATTTTTTTTATCACAATATAAATTATTTTTTAGGGGAAGTTTCAAATGCTGATACGACTAAATTGTTTCAATGAGGAAGGGTCTCTAACCTTTGGAATAAGGATCATCATGGTGGAACATGCCACTGTGGTAAAAATCCCTCCTCAAAAGTAATCTCGGATGATGTCCACCAGCTCCTTCCTGATGATATTCCATAAAAAATGTAGTAGGACCCTAGGAAACCATATGGGCCCAATGAACTATCTAATTTGATGGAATATACTACCACCCAAATCTTCTATTCAACTAGAATATTATAAAAAATCAATTCATGTCTTGGGATATAACATGAGGAATATTATAAAGAATTTCAACATGTCCACTTGGATAACCCTCCTAAATATGAGGGTTGGAATCTACAAGTAATTAATGAAAATGGGACTGATTCATAAGTCTAACCATGTTGGGATCATTGAAGAATGAGTCATCCTCAAGAAGAATATTTGGAGAATTATATCTCTTCCTCTATTTGATGAAAACCTGAAATAAAGTTGTGTTTATGTCCCCTTACTTAAGACACTTCACCTTTGATTTCTATATAATGATTCATTCCTATTTAAGAAGTAGGTTACTCAAAAAGTTCTTCATTCCAACCAAATTGCTAAAAACATCATCATTCCAACAAGCTTCAAGATCTAACTCGCCCTATTCAATATCGGGCTCAAGACTATCCAAGATGAGGAACCGGGATAGTTTTTTATTATCCTATCTATGCATGTCCTCTTTAAATATTCTAAACTTGTTGTGAAACTCCACCTAAGATCCTTCAGCCATGTCTTTATTATAGGATGACTACAACACTTGATGATAATTAGGATCATTTCCCCAATGGATTGAGAAGAAGAATTGTGCACCATGAGTATTTCTAACAGCAAGGGTAATCAGAAGGGGGTGTTTTCAGAGAGCGCTCGGACTGGGTGCTCAACCTTGGTGTTCAGGAAGGAGGATATTATTTGAATATTTTCCAAGTAGTGATCGAGACAGCTCCAGATATGATGGTTTCCTTTTTTGATTATTGCACCATGTGAACTTATCCCCTATAAACCCAAGGTACAAGAGTCCGTTATGAGATTAAAAACTCATAGATTATTTCCTATATCTTGGAAATTAGGCCCTTGTGATTTTCTTTTCCAAAGGATCTATGATGGAGTTGAAATATCCACATATGATACATGCCTCATCACCCGGATTGAAGTTTCTTAAATCCTGCCGTAACATCTCCCTTTACATCACATATAATTTAGCATAAAAAATGTATAAGAATAAAGTGGAGTTGTTGAACCTAATCCTTATAGATATTTTTTGATCTAAGATAGAAATATGATCAATAGAGAGGTAGTTTTTCCAAAAAATAAAAATTTGTTGGTTTATTGGGTCACCATGCATAAAATATGGAGACCAAGTTCATAAGAGAAGTCACCAATATTTGAGGATATTTTCTAATGTTCAAGGACTGCAACCAACATCACCTTATTATGATGAATCGCAAATGCTAGATAGTCTATTTTCACTAATTCCCCCAGGCCCTAGGCATTCCAAATGAGAAAAGAAATCATCCTAGTGAAGGGCGCTTGGATTTGGCCCCCAGTGCAGAAAAGCACAATGAACCCTATGAAGAAGAAGCTTATTCTTGTTTGGCTTGAGCTCTGGTATAGGAACCACAAGAAGGAGTAGAAAACACATTGAGATCCATGACTGAGTCCTCATGTGATAATATGTTGTATGCATTAGAAAGGGAGACTGGTTTTGTTATTGGAGGGGTAGTGCCGTAGGGGGAGAATCCTAGGGAAGCAAGGGGTTCATTCCCCTTATGGATAGTAGGAAGATCTTCCCAATTTGTTGACACATTCCTTGGAGATAGAGGTATAACCAACACTGAAGAAAGTGGAAATTCATAATGTTTACATAGGAAAAGAGGTGGAAATACAGAACAATATTAGTGTAAGAATTCCTTTGAAAATCAGATGGCTCCACCTTGGTGTATGGGGTGGGTAGCAAATACTGAGCCTACAATACAGGAGTAGAAGTGATATCATGCAAGGGGTAGTTTCCATTCACCATAGTAGAGAATCTAGGAACCACCCTAAGTAGGTATCCACTTCTCTAATCTGAGGGGGGTCTAATGATAGTGAGTGCATAGGTGGAGGAGCTATTGATTTTGACTAGGTCTTCCAAAAAAACAAGTAATGAGTGACCATGTAAGTAACAAGCCATACAGAAGCAAGGTGGGTAAAGATAAACCAGTGATTGCCACCAAGAATTATCTTCACTAGATTTTAGAAAAATATGAGTAGGGGGAGATATAAATCCATTTCTACATAGATCCTAGCCACACCCACATCTTGGAGCTGGAGCATACATTCATCTGCATAAAGAAAAACACCCAATGTATCTCTTATACCATGGAGGAAAACATAGTTGTGGAAAGGGATGGGGCTTGGAAGATTAATCCATACCATATTTTTAGGGGATTCATGGAAATAATGAGAATCCATATACCACTGAAAGATGTTGAAATTTCATTTACCAACTGAGCATGGACTTTGAGACTGAGATTTCAAAGTCCTCCAAATAGGTGAGCACTGCACAGAATGCCTTCCTATTAGGGATGGATACATGAGACGGAGCCTTCAATGCCCATGACTAAATGAAATTTTGAAAATAGGTAAGAGGAAATTTGACTTCTCTGAACTGAGATACAATCATCCACTGGTGAAGAAGAACAGTCAACTCAATAGATTCTGAGGGAAAATTGATCAAAGGGGAACCATACACTAAAGACACTCAAAGCATTACAAGATGAATATTAGAAAATGGTGGGAGTTGGGATGAAATGGAGGGAGTTGGGTGAAGAAGCACCTCTTTCAATAAAGGACCTTTTAGAACTTCTAAGGTTGATTCATTCAAAGGAATCTGATCTAGCGGCTCAGGGTCGAGAGAAGGTGTATTGGGAGGTAGAGACGGATTGATCAGTGTTAAAGAGAGTTCCAAATAAGTGGTTCGGAGGCTGAAGATAGGAGCATGGGTGGAGAGATTTTATATTTTTGTGGCACATGAGGTGTATTCTCCATAGGCATAAAGTGGATTTTTTTAATATGTTTTAAGAAAAAAATTAAAAAGCGTAGGCTAAATTGTAATGTCCCATAAATTCCGTATAATTTTTTTTAATTATATGGAATTATTTTGAGACCTAAAAATCTGATGGCACACGATTCCGAGATCTGGAGTACCCAGAATGATCCATCGAAGTTTTGTTAAGCTTTAATTAGCGCGCATAAGCAGTTTTCCTAAAAAAGTAGAATAACTCTTAAACGGTTCCTCAGATCAGAAATCTGAGGGCACCGTTGTGCTCAGGATGGCAGGTTCAACCTAGGAATGAATTAATTTTAGTCAGCACGGGCCTCCTGTGAGAAAACCTGAAAATGGAATAACCGTAAATAAAATAATTAAATAAAGTTATTTTATTTTTCAAATACTTTTAACTCACAAACGGTAACTCAGATTAAAAATACAAGACCACTGCTGAACTCATGAGGGTATGATTTCTTTAGGCAGATACTAACATTGGCCGGTGTGGGCCACCAGAGATTGTTAGCTTTGGTCGTAAATAAAATAATTAAGTGAATTATTTTATTGTAAAATCCATAACTTTTAAATGGTAACTCGGATTGGAAATCTGAGAGTACTTTTGGGTTTGTTGGCGCATATTTCACTAAGAAAAAGCCTAACCTCGACCGGCATAGGTCGAGGGTGACTGTTAATAATTTTTCGAACTTTTTTTCAGGTACGTTCAGTAAACGCGTGAGCGGCGTTTTGTAACTTTCAAACTGGTTCTCAGAATTAAAATTTGAGGACACCGTTGAACTCGCAGTGCCGATATTCTCTTAAGGGGACCTTCACCTCGACCGTAGTAGGTTGAGGGTGGAAATTAGTTTTCAGACTTTTCGTGGGAGAAAAAAAAATAAACATGCTTTATTTTATTTTTGAAATTGAAACCTCTCATTTGAATCATGAAGGTGGGAACCACATCAGGGTGTTTGGGAATTTAATTCTGGGCATTAAATGCCCAGTTAAAAAAGGTGAAACCACTTTCTTCTTTAATTAATAGGATTCATTAATTCTGAATTAATAAATCAACTTGTTAACTCTTGGGATCTCTCCATTGATGTGCCAATATTAAATCTTAACTTATTAATTTGGCACCACACCTCTCACGGGGAAAGGGTTTTGCAAAGGAGAGCCTTTGGAGAAATATCCTCCAGACGAAGAACCTATCCAATGAAGAACGCTCTCTAGATCAAGAACAATGAACTGACTTTGGAGCCTGTTGCAGGAGCGACGGTCATCGGTGACTTCACCATCTTCGTCTCCTTCCTCACGCCACCTCCAACGGAAAATTGAGGTAGGGGTTTGTTTTTAATATGATTGAATTTATTTATCGATTCTTCATATTCTGGTTTCACAATAATGATGGCCAAACTAACATGGCCATCATTCCGCGCATATACCTTGCCTCTTTTCTTCTGATTCTCCGCGCGTTCTTCATGTGTTCTTCAACGCCAAATATTTAATGAGATTGAAAACACAATATTTTGTTGAGCGTGACATATGGACGTAGAGACCTTGACCCAAGGATCGTGAATATGTGATCATTTTATTTTTCGGGCTTAGAAAGAAGTCGCAAAGGCTCGCAGAAGAAGACAGCGGCCGGCACCTGACCGGCTGTGAGGAAGGAAGGGTGGCGCACATCCGTGCCACCAGATGATGAGGGGGTCACGGGCCGTCGGCAGCGGTGGGGCAGGGTGGTGGCCGACATCCGGACGACAGCGTGGTGGAGCAGCGGCGTGCATCCTCATCGCTGGAGGAGCAGGAGGTCATGGCCGCTTGTCCACGGTGGAGGTTGAAGAGCGGCCGGCTGTGCCAGCCGCGGTGGAGTAGCGGCGCGTGACCGCGCCGTTGGGAGGAGGACCAGTCGGAACATCGGCTGGCTGTTGCATTTCTGCGGGACCAGCTCTGGTCCCGCAGTGACTTGGAAGCGCCTAAAGGTGCTCCCCGTTGGTATTCCTAATGGAAGGGGGATGCTCCCCCTTCAGTGCCAGCTCGGGCGGACAGCGCCACCGGGTCGCGCCAGCAGGCCGCGCCCAGCGGGCTGCACCAGCAGCCCACGCCGCCAGGTCGCGCCACCGGGCCGCGCCGCTAGGCCACTCCCAGTGGGCCAAGTCGGGCCGTCCCCTTCACGAGTCGGGCCGAAACACGGCCCAGCGGGCCGGGCCCACCACATCCCAAGCTAAATGGGTCGGACCCAACCCGGGCCCATCTGGACCCATATACGCCTTTATGGCCATAACTTGAGAACCGGGTGTCTGTTTTACGAACCATCTGCGGCACTAGAATACTTGGATAGAGGAGGTACTTTTGGTATACTCCACTTGAGTTTGGATAATGTTGGAGTATGGCCAGGTTGGATCGAACCCCAAATCCAACCGGGCCCTCGTCGTAGAAACGCTAATAACTTACAGACCAGGCGTCTGATTGACGTGTCGTCTGTTGCGTTGGGTCCCTTATGATGTGAAGGAACTTTGGGATACTTATTTTTGGGACTTAGGGGCGGTTTAGGTATTACTGATGGCTTGTGGAGCGTTTCTCCCAAGCACGCTATGTATGGAACACTGCGACTGGCTGAGACTTGACTACTGCTGACCATTTCGACTCGGAGTGACTCGACAGGCCAAGTGGGGAGAGCCTCTGTGTGATGTGGAAGACCCACGGTGGGGAGTGCCTATGTGTGATGCGGCAGACCCACAGTACTTGACAGGAGGATTACCTCAGCAGGTCATGAGGGGGAGCGCCTTTGTGTGACGCGGCATACCCACAGTGGGTAGCGCCTCTGTGTGACGCGGTAGACCCACGGTACTCAACTGGAGGAGTATATCAGCAGTCCAAGGTTAGTGGGAAGCACCTCTGTGTGATGCAGTAGGCCCACTTTACCTGTTAGAGGAGGATTTCTTCAGCAGCTGAGGTGTTCGACTTTGTGACTGGGAATGTTACTTATTATTATCCCTAGAGAATCTCATGGATAGCTATCAGCATTCATAGCAATCCTGTGTGGGTCGGCGCTCAGTGATCCTGTGTGGGTCAGTGCGTACTGATCCTTTGTGTTTCGGATCCTTTGTGGGTCATTGTAGGGGTTAGTACCTATCGATCCTATGTGGGTCAAACTCTGTATAATCAGAAACAGTGCCTCTTGGTGGAATAATATGATCTAGCTTTGTGACAAATCATGTGTACTTCTATACTTCACTGAAAACCTAGTTTGAGTTGAGACTATGTTTGAACTAAGACTTTTACCTTCATGGTACTATCTTCATGGTGATATGTGTGTGGTACTTTTACCTTCTTGGTACTATCTTTATGGTGATACCTATGTGGTACTTTTACCTTCGTGGTACTATCTTCGTGGTGATATCAGTGTGGTACTTTTACCTTCAGGGTGTAACTTTCATGGTGTTACCTGTGTGATACTTTTACCTTCGTGGCATTACATTTATGGTGTTACCTTCATGGTGTTACCTTTGTGGTATTCTTCCCTCATGTATGAGATGTGTATATCCTGATAACTTAGGTGTATGTATGGGAATATACCTAGGTAGAGTTGATGTCTTGCTTTGTGGTTCTCCTTTGTGGAACTTTAGGATATCTACGGGGTATCGGGGTCCCTACTAAGTATTGTTATACTCACCCCTGCATAGTCTACGCCTACACCTTGTTGTGTCTTGTGTAGATGATGGAAAGCGCTAACTAAGGATGAGGGTACCAGGATTGCAGAGTACTTAGAGGTGGACCTTAGATGAGTCATACCGCAGAGACGACCGTTTGAGAGTTGTACCTACCCTTTAGATAGGATCCTTAGTGGGTGTTCATGATATTTGTTTTCAGTTTTACTTGTACTTTCCAGTTTTACTTGTACTTTCTAGTTGGGCTTGTATTCCGACCCCCTTTACTTTTTGTACACACCCTATTTACTATATAGTTTACTTTCTGCTTGTATCTTTGTAGGATCGAAATAATGAATGAAGATACTGATTGTATTATCTAATTATATAGATGCTCAAAATACAAGAGGGGGTGAATTGTACACTTTAAAAATTCCTTTGTAACTTTTAAAGATGTTTATGTTTAACAAGGTTAAACAAGGTAATTCACAAAACCTCTAGTTCTACACACTTGCTTGATTCCAGAAATATGATTCTGAGAAAGTGATTCCGAAAAGATGGTTCCGGAAAATGAAACTTAATGAAAGTTTACAAAGATAAAGATTATACCTTAAAGATTATAGAATATTACTAAATCAAAGTACAAGTATAAGGAAGTATAAGATAGTTATACTTTCCTCAACAAATAAAATGCAGCGGAAAACTTGTAACAAAACAAGTAAAAAGTAGTAAATCTTTTAACCCAATGAGAAGGGTATCCAAAAACCTTGGATAAAGGTCCTTTGATTTATACTTTCAAGAAATTTTGTCTTACCCACACCAGGGTAAGCCCTCAATACGTAGATCAGAGTCTGTCTTGCTATCCCCACAAGCCCTCAACTTCAAGGTTGTCAGCACCTCTGTCTTCCTCAATAAGGAAGCCCTCAACTTCAAGGTAGTTGGCACCTCTATCTTCCTTAGAAAGGAATCCCTCAACTTCAAGGTAGTCGGCACCTCTTTCTTCCTATCCCCAGAAGCCCTCAATTGTATACAGAAACAATCAGAGTTTCACAAAGCAAATCTAAACAAGAAGTTCAATACGCACAAAGCAATGAGAGTCTCTCTCTAGAAATCACTTCAACAGCATGTAATCTCTAGAGTCATAGAACATTTTTGATATATTTAAAATGAGCTCCTATTTATAGGCATATCTCCAACGGTCGGCTCCCTCCTCCAACAGTCATATTGTTCATTGAATTTCGGAGGGACCTGTACACATGTTACTCAAACAACAGTTAGTTAGTAACTGAATGCATGACATTGTTTTATAACAAAAAAAAGTGTAAGCAAAAATATGGTTACATAACCAAAATCAAATATTCAGAATGTAAGGAAATATGAATGTTCAGAGTCTAACCAAAAATGAATTCGGAGTCTTTAATACAAGTATATTCAGATTCTTTTTTCTAAGGAATTTGAAACCTAAACTCTATAGAAATCTTGGAGTCTGAATTTCAAGGAAATTCGGAATCTGGATTCACCAAAATTTGGAACCTGAACTTACAAAGTTCGGAGTCATAGTTCATGAGAATTCGGAGTCAGAACTTACAAATTTCAGAGTCTGAATTCAGAGAACACAAAGTCAAAACTCAAAAGAGTTCGGAGTCTGAATTCAGAGAACTCGGATTCAGAACTCATAAGAGTTTGGAGTCTGAATTTAGAGAACTTAGAGTCAGGACTCATAAGAGTTCGGAGTCTGAATTCATAATGCTCTTTATGTAAGTATTATATGATTCCGAGGTTTTAGGTATGAAACTGAATTTTACACTTAGATAAGATAATGAAAAATGAAAAACATGGTAAGGATAAATTTCCTTGGGGAAGGAAAATTTTCCTTATAGGAGTGAAACATAGGTTAAAATGATATTTTCCTTGAGATAAGGTGTTTGTGATTTTCAAAACAAGAAGGAATGGTAAAGTCATAAGGAAAACTTATTGACTTAACAATCTACCCCAAACATGAAGGAATGGAAAAGTCATAAGGAAAACCTTATAGATTCAACAATCTCCCCCTTTTTGAAAAGCACAAACATCCTTACGAAAAAGAATAAATGGACTTAGAAAATATTTTTCTATACTTTGAAAATAAAACTTATCTCCCTTATCATATGGGAAAAGATGTATATGACTAACTCCCCCTTAGGATTTGGAACACTATGGATCGTATTCTAGATTTCTAGAATGAGATTTTTCATTATCTTGAGTACGGAAATCTCTATAATGAAAAATCCCCCTTAGATAAACTCCCCCTTTGTGATTTTCAAAAAGAATTTGAGGGAATGGAAAAGAAATTATAGTACCTGAAATATTAGTACAAAGCATCCAAACAAAAATGAGCAACCAAAATTTCATTAAGATAGGAAGAATTTGTACAAGGAAATAAAAATACAACAAAATATCGGATTGGATCTATTTTCCTTCCTTCTTCTTGGGTATCAATTTCTTCAATATGGTTTTCAGCTTTTTGAGTTCCTTGTGGTCTTCCTCTACTTGCTTTAGGAGATAATCTTGATCCTCTACTTTCTTATATAAGTCTTTAATTATATCATCCTGAGCCTTCAGAGCCTCTGCATGAGCCTTGAGGACTTCTTCCTACTTAACAAGCTTTTCTTCAATCTCAATCCGAAGATCTCTTTCTCTCTTCCAGGTTTGAACAACAGAATATAGATTCCCATTCAGATCCTCTACCTCTTGAATCTGATTATTCTACTTTAGAGTTAGCTTTTACTGAAAGATAGTCGTGAGATCTTTGATTTTACCATCTTCAGTATGAAAATCTTCCCTAACACCATCTTGAAACTCATCAAGCTCTCTTAAATCTTCAACTATATTCTTTGACCATCTAACCACTTTCTTACAAGATCTTTTGTGGGAATCATAGTTAATGAAGAATTTGTTGAAATTAGCCTCAAGCTTTACACACGTATCCATCACCATGGACACTGAATCCGCTTTTTTACTCAAGATGTGTTGGAGCATCTGACATCTTGAGTCAATGCTTGGAAAGACAGAATGGTGTCAACAAGATTCTTTAGTGATTGAATGAAGAAATCATGTCCTAGGGCAGATGATTCCAAATCTGAGACTTTTCTTGGTGAGGGCTCTTTCTCTAGCTCGACAATCTTCCTCTTCGAAGATACACCAGCTTCCTTCTTTCTTAAAACAACTTTAGTAGGTGTATCCACAACCACATGTTTCCCCTTATCAGTTCTCGGAATAGCTTTCTCATCTGGAGATTCATGTTCACTGTCAAACAGCTGAACAATTCTATCTTTATCTATCTTCTCCTTCTTAGCTTCTGCCTCCGCATCTTCAGGATGAATGAAATGTTGATTATAACTTTCTTCCTTTGATAATTTGTTTACTTAATCTTCAGGATTGTCATCTAACCCAGGAATATCAAGCTTTGAAGATTCGACTTGTGAAGTTTGGATTGACAATTTCTTGGATGGTATTTCCTTCTCATGAAATTCCTCCACTTGATTAATCAAATCTTCTATGTCACCACTACTTTAAGCATCTTCTTATACTCTTTTGACAGCTTCTTTCTATTCAACAACCTTCTCTTGGGATTTTTCCAGAGTCATGAACTTCTTCCCCAGAGTCTTGGGTAAGGGTTCTACCAGGAAGGATTTTGGTACCGGAATATTCTCAAATTCTATTTCATTATCCCTCAGAAGAGATTGCACAATCTCGGTCTCAAACATATTTTTCTTTAACTTCTTTTCCTTAGCTTGCTTCTCAAGCTCATCTGCTGTCTTTTCTTTTAAAGTCTTGGCCTTAGTAGGATCCAAACCAAACCTTGGATCCCCTTCTTTCCTATTATTTTTATATTCCCTCCATTTATCTATAACCTCATCTGGATAAGCTTTCTGCTTCTTGGGCTTTGGAGGTGCGGATTGGGTTTCTTTAGCCTCTAGGGTTTTACCTTCAACTACTAATTATTTCAACTTCCTCTTCTTTCCTCCCTTTTTCGATGGTTCAGGAACTTCTTGTTCCTTTGGAATAGCTTTAGCCTCTTCCTCTGGTAAGTCATAAAATTCTTTGGAATATTTAGAAAAACTAATATTCATTCTCTTCAATGTATCATCACTTGCTAACATGACTTTGCAATTCCTTGGCTTGGAAGTACAAGGAATCTTGAAAGACTCAAGGCACCGAACAATTAGCTTAGAGAGGATGGTTGGATACATGATTATCTGATCTTTAAAGTTCCCATTCTTAATATTCTCAATCATAATGAGAATATGCTTCATCAAGTTGATCTTCCTTTGGTTTACCAAGAAGTCCAAAAATACATACCACTCTTCTTCAACGTGTCCTTGTCACCCTTTCTCAGAATGATGAATCCTTGAACCCATAATTCAAGGATCCGATTATTTGTAGAGAGGTGAGAAATCTTCAGAGTCTTGACATTTGAAAGTCTAAGACACTCTATATCCTTCAGCTTATTGAAACATCCTATATCATCAGGAAATTTATGGGAACAAAATTCAGCTTCCCCTTCATAAGACAACCCCACCAAGCTTGCAGCCTTGGTGTATGAAAGGGCATAAGTTTTTCCAAATCTTTTGAAAGAAAATTTACACCTCTCTTCTTCTTTGAAAAAGATCACAGATTCATAAAATTCCACAAGAAAATCTGGATATACTACATCTTGATCTCCTTGCTTTGATATGAAAACGCTTTCCCATCCATTCAACCAGATGTTCTTGGATATAATGGAATCGTACTTGGAAAAGAAATCCGGATGCACCAACCTATCTCTGTAAATATGCCACTCTGAAATGGGCTTGACAGTTGAAATCTATTGAGAAAGAACTTCAACAGACATTTGGATTTGAAAAAGATTTGAGAGGTTTGGAATGGACTTTTGAAAGGGGAAAGAGCTTCGGCACACAAAGGCTTAAAATTCGATGTGGTATCACCATCGAGGGGTCCTTTATATAGGCGTTTGATATGACGATTGAACTTCCAAATTCAATACAACGGTTGAGAAATATTCTGATTAGATCTGATGGTTGAAATGATAGCCACAAGGAAAATTTGGTAGGATCCGATCTTTTGAGGTTTTTAAAGGTAAACAATCAGATTTAAGGAAAAGAGAATCCAAAAAAATTTAAAAACAAATGAAAATACCAGCAAGTAAATGATGACTACGAAAACTTAAGAAATAAAACATACCTTTTGGATTTCCAGGAAGATTATTCGTAATAGGTAATAATCTTCTTAAATAACTTTAGATTCCAAAAAAAATGACTACGAAAACCTTTATTACGAAAATTTCAAGTACTAAAATCTTCATTACTAAAATTTTAAGAAAGAAAATCTTCATTATGAAAATTTCAAGTACGAAAATATTCATTACCAAAATTTCAAGTACTAAAATCTTCATTACGAAAATTTTTAGTACGAAAATCTTCATTACAAAAATTTCAAGTACTAAAATCTTCATTACAAAAATTTCAAGTACAAATTTTTTTGAAAACTTCATTACAAAAAAATTTAAAACTTCATTATGAAAATTTTTTGAAAACTAAAAAGAAAATGTACTCCCCCTATGAAAATGAGTTTATTAATGTAAGGAGATTGATTCAAAAGGAATTTAAAATGGAATATTACATTATGGTTATCATTCCTAACTTATATTTAATTTATTCAAATCTATCAGAGGGTAAAGATTTTATGAAAATATCAGCAAGTTAATCTTGCGTTCTGATAAATTGAAGAATGATATCTCCTTTTTTTGTGTGATACCTAAGAAAGTGATGCCTAATATCTATTTGTTTTTCATGAGAGTGATGTGTAGGGTTTTTACTAAGGGCAATGTCACTTTTATTATCACAAAAAAAATTGTTTTGGTAAAACTCATACCATAGTCTGTGATTGTGTGTTGCATCCACAACACTTGAGCACAACAACTTCCAGCTGCTACATATTTAGTTTCAGCAGTGGAAAGTGCTACTGAGTGTTGCTTCTTGCATGACCAAGAAACTAATGAATCTCTTAAGAAATGACAAGTTCTGAATGTACTTTTTCTATCTATTCTACATCCACCAAAGTCATCATCTGAAAAAAAAAAATTCAAAATAAAATCATTTCCAGAAGTATAAAAGAGTCCTAAATCCATGGTTCCCTTTAAGTAGAAAAAAATTATTTTCACTGTCTTTAAATGAGATTCCCTAGGATTAGATTGATATCTTTCACATAAGCATACTAAAAACATTAATTCTAGATGACTAGCTGTCAAGTAAAGTAAACTTCCTATCATACCTCTAAAAGATGTTTGATATACTGGTTTCCTAGCTTCATCAAGATCAAGTGTGTTTGAGGTACCAATGGGAGTAATAATACTCTTGGTGTTGTCATATCCATAATTTTTAAGAAGATCTTTAATATACTTATGTTGAGATATATAGATTCCTTCTGGTTTTTGAGAAATTTGAAAACCAAGGAAAAATGTTAACTCACCCATCATACTCATTTCAAACTCAAATTTCATTAGATATGCAAAGGAATTAGTTAATGATTGCTGATTTGAACCAAATATAATGTCATCAATATAAATTTGAACAATCAAAACATTTTTCTTAACTTTCTTTACAAAAAATTTTTGGATCTTTATTTCCCTTAACATTATTATTTTGAAGCAAAAATCTTATAAGTCTATCATACCAGGCTCTAGGGGCTTGCTTAAGTCCATACAAAGATTTGGTAAGTCTAAAAACATGATCAGGATGTTTTTTATCTTCAAAACCAGGAGGTTTTTCAACAAAAACTTCCTCTTGAACATAACCATTAAGGAAAGCACATTTCACATCCATTTGAAAAATTTTGAAATTGAAGAATGCTACAAAGGAAAGTAAGATACGAATAGATTCAAGTCTGGCTACTGGATCATAGGTTTCTTCATAGTCTATTCCTTCTTGTAGATTATAGCCTTTAGAAACTAACCTAGATTTATTTCTTACTAGGATTCCATTTTCATCACACTTATTTCTGAAGACCCATTTAACACCAATAACAGAATTTTCTTTAGGTCTTTCAACCAAGGTCCATACTTTATTTATTTCAAATCCATTTAGCTCATCTTGCATAGCTTTTATCCAATCATCATCACCTAAAGATTCATCAGTGCTTTTTGTTTCTAACTGGGAAAGAAATGTTAGATGTTCTACTTCATTTCTTAAGGAACTTCTAGTCCTTATAGGTTGATTCACATCACCGATGATACTATCATTAGGATGATTCTTTAGAAACAACTGATTTGGGTTTTGTAAAACATGTTCATCAACATAGGGTAGGAAATCTTCTGTGTTAAATGCTTCGAAAACATTTTCTTAGGAATTTTCCTTATCATAAGGATCATCTATCAAGGGTTGATAATTAGTTTTTGAAAACACATCTGAAGATATAGGTTGGGGTTTTTTAAAAACAAAAGGATCTGTTTCATCAAATTCGACATGTACTATCTCTTTAACAGTACAAGTGTTTTTATTGAAAACTCTATAAGCCTTAGAGGTTGTGGAGTAGCCTAAGAAAATTCCTTCATTAGATTTTGGTGCAAATTTGTGTAGATTATCTTTAGTATTTAGAATGAATACCTTGCAACCAAAAACCTTGAAGTAGGAAAGTCTAGATTTTCTACCATTCCATAACTGATAAGGAGTTTTATTAAGAAAATGCCTAATCAAAACTCGATTTATAGTATAACAAGCAGTACTTACAGCTTCAGCCCAAAAGTGTTTGGATATAGAATATTCGCTCAACATGGTTCTTGTTATCACTTGAAGAATTCTATTTCTTCTTTTAAAAACACCATTCTGTTGAGGAGTTCTTGGTGCTGAGAAGTTATGAGTAATGCCTTTTCTACTACAAAAAGTTTCAAAATCAGAATTTTGAAATTCTCCACCACGATCACTATGAATAGTTATCAAAGGAAGGTTTTTCTCATTTTTAACTTGGGCACTAAAACTTTTAAAATACGAGAAGGCTTCAGACTTCTTTACTAGAAAATAGACCCATGTAAATCTAGTGTAATCATCAACTATGACAAATACATAATATTTTCCACTAATGCTTCCAGTTTGTGTTGGACCAAAAAGATCCATATGCACTAACTATAATGCATCAGTAGTTGATACTTCACCGATTGATTTAAAACTATATTTATGTTGCTTTCCATATTGACTAGGGTCACAAACTTTTGAATAATCAAATCTAAGCTCCGGTAGATCCTTAACTAATATTTTCTTAGAATATTTTCATAGGTTCTTAAGGTTACAGTGTCCTAACCTTCTATGCCAGAACCAAGAATGATCTTCCATTTCACTAAGGCAAGGTAGATCTTGGCTCCTAAAGTCTTCTAAGCTCATTTTGTATACATTCTCTTGCCTATGGGAAGAAACAATAAACTCTTCCTTGGAATTGTGTACTAAGAACTTATCATTCCTAAAATTCACAAGGTAACCTTCATCACATAATTGACTTATGCTAATGAGGTTGTGATTAAGACCCTTAACAAATAAAACATTTGAAATCAAAGTTTTTCCAAGAAGAACGATGTTACCTATACCAATAATTTCTCACTGAGCATTATCTCTGAAAGTTACTTTTCCTCCTTTTGTCTTGATAATCTTTTCAAAGTAGTTTTTGTTATCAGTCATATGTCGGGAACATACATCATCCATGTACCATGTATCGCTATTGGTACCTTCTCTATTTTCCTAAAAGCAAAAGAGTTAGACTTTCAGAACCCAAAATTTCTTGGATCCATAAATTTCAGAAAACAAAATTTTAGGCACCCACATTTTCTTAGAAAAATAGGATTTATGAAATCCTAAAGACTGAGTTTTGTTTCAGGAACAATTTTTTCCCTAGTGTCCACCACACTGACACTTAGTGAAGAAAGGATCACTTTGAGGAACAAAATAATTGTTACTAAAAATTGGTTTAGAACTAGTATAACCAAAACCAGAACTATTCCTTAGAGGTCGGATTTGAGAATACATCTTATCAAAATTTTCCTTAACAAAGGTAAAGTTTAACAAACACTTCCTCAAGGAAAAAATTTTGGATTTTAGTTTGATAACTAAGTTCTTTTCTTCTAAATCATTAGCTTTGGAACTAAAGTTAGGCTCAAAAACATTTTTCTTATAAAGTACTTTTTCTAGGTCCTTAGAAAGTTTATCCTTCTCAAAATTTAATTCCTCAAGGTTTTTTGAAATACTTTCAAAATCAATGGTTTTCCTATCAAGATATTTAGAAAGATCCAATATTTCCTTAGTAATAATAGTATTCCTAGAGTGTGACTTATCAAGATTTTTGTTGAGTTTATAATTCTCATTCTCAAGAAGCTTAGAAAACCTAGAAACATCTTCATAGGTAGGTAAAGTATCAACTTCGTCAGAAGAATATTCTTCATCAGAAGAGTTATAGTATTTACTATCACTATAGTTTTCATTAAAAGAAACATTGGTCATTGATTCATCATTGTGTACCTTATCTATTAAGAAATGATTGTCAATAGGTAGTTTGGATATTAGACCGAGATTCTTCTGTCCAGAATATTCGTAATCTGATGATTCATCTGAAGATTATCCACCTCTAGCACTCCGGGTGTCATTATCTTTCAAGACTTTCTTAGCTTTATCTTTGTAGTAAATCTTTCTATTTCTCTCAGAATGCTTTTCCTTTCTTTATTTTCTCTTAAGCATAGGACAATCAGGTCTTATGTGTCCAGCTCTCTTATATTCATAACATGTAACTTCTGAATCTTTCTTATCTTTCCTTTCCTTCCTTTTGTATCTGGATTGAAAGTTCTTCTATCCAACAATCTTGTTCATCCTTCTAGCCAGATTTCCTAACTCATTTTCTGAAGATTCACTTCCGCTAGATTCATATTGAATAACAATCTTCTTAGATTTGGATCTTGTAACTCTCTCAGGAGTCTTGGCTTTCATATGATTTGAAGTTATAGTAAAAGCAACACTTCCATTCCCATTCTTCTTCTTTACATTATCATCATATCTCTTCATTCTAGTCTCATGTTGAAGAAGAGTTCCAAAAAGTTCATCAAAAGAAATCTGAGTAACCTTTCTGTTCTCATCAATAGCAGCCCTCTTAGATTCCCACTCATTTGGCATGATGTCTATGATCTTATCCACAAGAGCTTCGTCATCTAATCATTTCCCACCCATGGATTGTAAACTATTCACAATAGTCATGAATCTTTATTGCACCTTACATATGGGTTCTCCATAAGTAAAGCAGAAACCAAGATATTCAGCTCTGAGCATGGCTCTTCTTGTTTCAATTACTTTGGAAGTTACAAAGTGAGTAACTTCAAGTTTCTTCCAAATACAATTTTCTACTTCACAAGATGAAATTTAGCTATATATATTTCTAGACATAGAGCAAAGAAATGTATTTCATACCTTATAATTCAGTTTATATTCATGTTTTTCTTGATTTGTGAAGGTACTAAGTTCCTTGTCAGGGATTTTATATCCTCTAGTAAGCATAACAAAATTATCAACTCCAGTATTGATAATGAATTTCTTCATAAGATCTCTCAAATATTCATAATCATTCCCATCAAAAATAGGTGGTCCTGTTGGATTGAGATTATCTATGGAACTAACATTGATTCCTTTCATATTAAAGAA
The DNA here is from genome assembly GCA_963277665.1 of Viscum album. Lineage (NCBI taxonomy): Eukaryota > Viridiplantae > Streptophyta > Magnoliopsida > Santalales > Viscaceae > Viscum > Viscum album. The sequence continues at coordinate 1,013,783,362 of OY728120.1, read as the reverse complement.
AAATATTTCCAAAAAACTTGTTAATAGAAAAAGTTTGGATTCAATGAAATTATTCCTAAGCAAGGAAAGAGATAGAATAATGAAAATTGATCAAGGAAAACTTGTATGTGAATATAAGTATTTCAAATACCTTCTTTGATACAAATTGTAGGATCGAAATAATGAATGAAGATACTGATTGTAGTGTCTAATGATATAGATGCTCAAAATACAAGAGGGGGGTGAATTGTACACTTTAAAAATTACTTAGGAACTTTTAAAGATGGTTATGTTTAACAAGGTTAAACAAGGTAATTCACAAAACCTCTAGTTCTACACACTTTCTTGATTCCAGAAATATGATTCCGTGAAAGTGATTCTGAAAAGATGGTTCCGAAAAATGAAACTTAATGAAAGTTTACAAAGATAAAGATTTTACCTTAAAGTGTATAGAATCTTACTAAATCAGAGTACAAGTATAAGGAATTATAAGATAGTTATACTTTCCTCGATAAATAAAATGTAGTGGAAAACTTGTAACAAAACAAGTAACAAGTACTAAATATTTTAACCCAGAGAGAAGGGTATCCAAAAACCTTGGATAAAGGTCCCTTGATTTATACTTTCAAGAAAGTTTGTCATTCCCACACTAGGGTAAGACCTCGATAAGAAGATCAGAGTCAGTCTTGCTATCCCCGCAAGCCCTCAACTTCAAGGTAGTCGGCACCTCTCTCTTCCTCAGCAAGTAATCCATCAACTTCAAGTTAGTCGGAACCTCTGTCTTCCTTAGCAAGGAATCCCTCAACTTCAAGGTAGTCGGAACCTCTGTCTTCTTATCCCCGGAATCCCTTGATTGTATAGAGCAACAATCAGAGTCACAAAAAGAAAATCTGAACAAGAATTTTAGTACACACAAAGAAATGAGAGTCTCGCTCTAGAAATCACTTCAACATCATGTAATCTCTAGAGTCATAGAATAGTGTTGAGATCTTTCAAATGTGATCTTATTTATAGGCACATCTCCAATGGTCAGCTCCCTCCTCCAACGGTCATATTGTTCCTTGAATTTCAGAGGGACCTGTACACGTGTTACTCAAACAATGGTTAGTTAGTAACTTAATGCATGACATTGTTTTATAACAAAAACAGGTGTAAGAAAAAATACGGTTACATAAACAAAATCAAATATTAGGAATGTAAGGAAATATGAAAGTTCGGAGTCTAACCAAAAATGAATTCGGAGTCTATAGTACAAGGATATTCGGATTCTGTTTTCTAAGGAATTCAGAACCTGAACTCTAAAGAATTCTGGATTTTTAATTTCAAGGAAATTCGAAATCTGGATTCACAAGAATTCGGAACCAGAACTTACAAAGTTCGGAGTTAGAGTTCATGAGAATTTGGAGTCAGAACTTACAAAGTTAGAAGTCTGAATTCAGAGAACTCGGAGTCAGAACTCAGAAGAGTTTGGAGTCTGAATTCATAGAACTCGGAGTCAGAACTCAGAAGAGTTTGGAGTCTAAATTTAGAGAACTCATAGTCAGAACTCATAAGAATTCGGAGTTTGAATTCAGAGAACTCAGAGTCAGAACTCATAAGAGTTCGGAGTCTGAATTCATAATGCTCTTTATATAAGTATTATATGATTCTGAGGTTTTAGATATGAAACCGAATTTTACACTTAGACAAGATAATGAACAATGAAAAACATGGTAAGGATAAATTTCCTTGGGGAAGGAAAATTTTCCTTATAGAAGTGAAACACAGGGTAAAACGAGATTTTCCTTGAGATAAGGTGTTTGTGATTTTCAAAACAAGAAGGAATGGTAAAGTCATAAGGAAACCTTATTGACTCAACAATCTCCCCCAAACATGAAGGAATGGAAAATTCATAAGAAAAACTTTATTGACTCAACAATCTTGTTGTGTGCTTGGTTTGTGTGAGTTTACAGTTTATAAAGGAAATGCCTTCCCATTTTAGGGAATATGCCTTCGTGGTGTTACCTGTGTGATATTTTTACCTTCGTGGTGTTACCTTCATGGTGTTACCTTTTTGGTATTCTTCCCTCATGTATGAGATGTGTATATCTTGATAAGTTAGGTGTATGTATGGGAATATACCTAAGTAGAGTTGATTTCTTTCTTTGTGGTTTTCTTTTGTGTAACTTTAGGATACCTACGGGGTCTTGGGGTCCCTACTGAGTATTGGTATACTCACCCCTGCATAGGCTATGCCCGAACCTTGTTGTGTCTTGTGCAGACGACGGACAACGCTGACTGAGGATGAGTGTACCAGGACTAGAGACTGCTCGGAGGTGGACCTTAGAGGAGCCATACTGCAGAGACAAACGTTTGAGATTTGTACCTACCCTTCAGGTAGGATCCTTGGCACGTGTTCACAGGATCTGTTTTCAGTTTTACTTGTACTTTCCGGTTTTACTTGTACTTTCTAGTTGGTCTTGTCTTCCGGCCCCCTTTACTTTCTGTACACACCCTGTTTACTATATAATTTACTTTCTGCTTGTATCTTGTTGTGTGCTTGGTTTGTGTGAGTTTATAGTTTATAAAAACAACGCCTTCCCATTTTAAGGAATACGTCTTTCGGTGCATGTCACCAGCCCCTGGCCTATGGTAGGCGGGCTTGGGGTAATCACGGCATGGGCCCCGGGGGGACCAGTCGTGACATAATTTTTTTTAAATATGCCTTAAAGGCAGCATCGGTGAAACTGCCTTCCCTACCCCACACCACCTTTGGCCTGGATCAATGACATGGAAAAGGTAGCGGGGGGTGATACCTTTTGCATTTGGGTGATGTAACACCCAAAGCTTCTACGCTATGCTTCTCTTTGAATAATACAATAGCATGTGTTGTACGCAACTTCGAGTTCTAACACACACCACAACCAATCAAACTAGCCGTTATGAATAATAATACCCACTTTTTGAAATTTTATAAATTTTATCTTTCAAAATGGACTTCATATTTGGATTCAGAATATCGAAATTAGCCTAGTGTTGATTTTAGGTATTTTTCTGAAAACTTTCAATTTTTGATGAATAGTGAAAAAACACTGAGTTATAATTTAAAAACGAATTTTTATTTAAATATTTATTTATTTTATTTGAATTTAATTAAGGTCAAAATAGATACATAATACCTATATAAGTTCAATGTAATTTATTGGAGTTAGTTTAGAATAATTTTAGATATATAAAAATTTTATTGAACTTTTCACCATCTTTTACCCACCTCCTAGGTAAATTTGGAAATTCACATAAAACTTAATTTTACTGCTTCTGTGAGTGGAATTTAGAAAATCCGAGAGACACAGTTAATATCAAGGAGTAAAATTTGGTTTAATAAGATAAAAATAATTTTTTGTTCAATAGTAATATTTTACTTTTATTTACCACGGTTAAAAGTAAATAGGGTAATTAAGGGTAAATATGATATTAATATTACCCTAACACATGTCCTAATTCTATTGGAAAAGTGTATATCGACCAAAAACAACCTTAGGAATAAAATATTATCATTTAGGTCCACTTGTATTAGATTAGGACATTTATTATTATTTAATTCAAAGAAGAGTTAAAAGAGTTAAAATCAAAGATTAATTACAAAAACATTTTTAATAAAGGTTATTGATATTGCATGTGATTATTTGATTAGTAGAATATCCATGTGAATAATTAAATGGAATTATTTCATTTTATTTCTACCTTATTATGCTGAAGTTCAAGTTTAAAAGGATTTTGTTTTAGTTATACATTGCCTTAAATGTTTATGCTTATTTAGGAAAGTTTCCACTATATTTTTATCCTTACTGGGCATCTGAGCTCACCCCTTTCTATGTTTTATTTTTTTCAGGATGTGAAGAAGTATTTTATGAATGACCTGTGGGGATAGTATGAGGGGATATGAGTGTGGTCTATGGACACAATATGTTGTTGTAGTTTTTCACTTTATGATGTAATGTAAACTTTATGAATGTATATAGTGATTCCAAGGCTACTAAACTAATCTGTATTTCGAGACTTGATCTTTTGTTATCATGAAAATGTTATGTAATAATGCACCGACTCTGGGTAACTAGGGTCGGGACATTACAGTTGGTATCAGAGGAAGTTTAGTACAAACCTTGGAAGCTAGATTTAGATAAACTCTAATTAGAGCACATAGCCCTAAGATAGACTATGAGGATTAGTATAGAAGAACTTCCTAGAATTTTGGTATTGTAGAGATTTTATGAGTTTTCTGAGCAGTACATCCATGTCTGGATATGAGCAGGTAGAGGCGGCTATGGCACAGATGTACCTAGGGGTAAAACCCGAAAACACCACTTTGAACTAGACTCGAACGGGAACTGGTGCACGACAACGGGCCTTGCTGCACTCTTGGTTACGACACTCCCAGGGGATATGCTTAGGATAATTATCATTTTCTTTAAAAACCATTATGAAGGGTTTATGAGTATATACTTCCTCAAAGAAAACATTTTTATGATTATGGATTATATCCATAAACTGTTCAATTTATGTTAAGTGTTTTACAAGTTTGGAATTATGTATTTTGATTCATAAACTGATCTAGTTTATGCCATTGTTTAGAAATGGCGCCTAGTGGAAGAAATGGAAAACATATCAATGCATTCACTCCATGTAGGTATTTCCCTCTAGCTCAAGATAATTATAGTGGAGCTGGTGATGCAACTAGTGATGATTAGCTTATCACTATATTGGGACAACTCACTTAGGTTATGAATAATAACCTTACCCGTATGGATCACACTGATCCACAACGTGAAGGATCAATGTTAGATCGCTTCATGAGGCAAAAGCCACCAACATTAAATGGGAGTAAAAATCCATTGGTAGTTGAGCAATGGATAAGTTCCCTAGAGAAAATATTTAAGGCCTTGGGGAGTAGTGAAAGAGAAAAGGTTGTCATGGAAGTTTACCACCTCACTGGAGATGCTGATCAATGGTGGTCATTGATTCAAAATACTAAGGAAGATGATGAAGTATAAAATATGGAATGGAGGGAGTTTAAAGATATTTTCTTAGAAAAATACTTTCTTCATGACCATAGAGCAGATATAGAAAGGCAATTTCTAAGTCTGAGAGAAAAGGAGGATGAGAATGTCGCAAAGTATAAAGCTAACTTTACAAGGTTAACGAGGCATGTAGCAGATTATATACGTAACCTGAGGAGTAAGATTGATCGTTTCTTTTATGGGTTAAAACCATTTCTTCATTGAGCATTAGTCTCACAATCCTTCTCGTCGTACGAAGACATTGTCTCATGTGCTATCAAGACAGAAAAGGAATTCTATAAGTCTTACAACTTTAAATCAAAGCAAGAGAAGAAGAGATTTGATGATCACTCTAGGAATGGAAATAGAGGGAAGAAAGGAAAAGTTGAATATCCATCCTACAGTAAATGTGGGAAGAAACACCCTGGTACTTGCTTGAAGGGAATGGGAGTCTATTACAAGTGTGGGTAAAAAGGCCACCAAGGTCGTGATTGCAAGGGGAAGAAAGAATCTACCGATGTTCAATGCTACAATTGCGGGGAGATGGGACATTATGCAAATGAATGTCCTAAGCATCAGGGAAACTTACCTCCGAAAATGCCAAGGGATCAAGTCCAAGCTTATGTTATCACTACTACTGAGGTAGAAGCTTCTAAAGACGTGGTGGCAGGTAATTTAATGGTTTCCTCAAGTTTAGAAAATGCATTATTTAATTTTGGATCATCGCATTGTTTCATATCTTCCCAGTTTTCTAAGAAAATTAGATATTTCCAATTTGATTTAACAAGGGAGTTGTCAGTTAAAACTCCTAAGGGAAGTATCATTGCTACAAAGTTCTGTGAATCAGTTACCATTAGAGCACATAAATGTTCTTTATCTGCTGATGTCATCATCATACCTATGATTGAGTTAGATATAATCCTTGGTATAGATAGGATTTCAGACTATGATGTGAAGATTTATTGTAAGAAGAAGGAGGTTACTATTTTTGATGATGATGACAAGGAACACCTTATCTTTAGAGAAAAATCATCACCGCCTAATTCTTATCTAGATCCACCCCCAGTAGCTCAACTAAATTCAATTGTTGGGGAGGAAGAGAATGAAATAACTATGGGTGAGGAAAGGAATGTCCAAATAGAGGATGTACCTATTGTGAAATAATATGTTGATGTTTTTTCAGAGGATTTACCTGGACATCCTCTAGAACGAGAAATTGAGTTTTCAATTGATTTAATTCCTCGATCAAGGCCCATATCGAAGAACCCTTATAGAATGGCAATTGTGTAATTAGTGGAACTAAAGAAACAACTAGAGGAATTGAATAATAAGGGATTTATTCGCCCTGGTGTTTCTCCATGGGGAGCCCCTGTCCTTTTTGTTAAGAAGAAAGATGGATCTATGAGTTTATGTATCGACTACAGGGAGATCAATGTTATAACAATAAAGAACAAGTATCCCCTACCTCGCATTGATGATTTATTTGACCAAATGCATGTAGATCAATACTTTTCAAAGATTGACCTTCGATCTGGATATCATCAGTTGTGTGTGAAGAAGGAAAACATTCTGAAGACAGCATTTCGAACCAGGTACGGGTATTATGAGTTTACAGTAATTCCTTTTGGGCTGACTAATGCACCCTCTTTTTTCATGGATCTAATGAATAGAGTTTTCAAGGAATATCTTGATGACTTTATAGTGGTATTTATTGATGATATCTTGGTATACTCAAAAATCCATGAAGATCGTGAAAATCACTTACGCATTATCCTAAAGACTCTGAGAAGACATGAATTATATGGGAAGTTTAGCAAGTGTGAATTCTGGCTTCAGGATATTTCTTTTCATGGCCATATTGTCTCCAAAGATAGAATCTCTGTTGATCCTTCTAAGACCAAGTCAATCCAAGAATGTCCAGCACCGATGAGTATAACTAAGGTACGTAGTTTTATTGGTTTAGCAGGTTATTATCGACGTTTCATCCAGAATTTTGCCCAGTTGGCTAACCCCTTAACAAAGCTCACACGTAAAGGGGTTAAATTTGTTTGGACAAAAGAGTGTGAAGAATGTTTCGAAGAACTGAAGAGAATATTATTCAATGCTCCTATAATGACTCTACCATCGGGGAATGATGAGTTTGTTATTTATAGTGATGCTTCAAAGAAAGTACTTGGTTGTGTCCTTATGCAGAATGATAGGGTTATTGCCTATGCATCACGACAGCTAAAAATTCATGAGAAGAATTATCCTACTCATGATCTTGAGTTAGCAGTTGTAATCTTTGCTTTTAAGATTTGGAGACACTATCTCTATGGTGAGAAATGTGAGATTTATACTAATCACAAGAGTTTGAAGTATATCTTCTCACAAAAAGAACTCAACATGAGGCAAAGGAGATGGCTTGAACTACTCAAGTATTATGATTGCATGATACTCTACCACCCCGGGAAGGCAAATAAGGTTGCAAATTCTTTGAGTAGAAAAGATCATGGAGTTTTGAACAAGATGAGAGTTGAGAGGGATCCTATTTTCATGGATATAGTAAAGAGGGATGTGGGAATCACCATGGAAGGTGAAACATCAATACTTTTTCAAATGGTTGTCAAACCATCTTTACTATAAAGTATTAAGAGTTCTCAGACCGATGATGAAGAATTTCAAAAGAATATTAAAGCTGTGAATGATGGGAGATTGAGTGACTTTGTGTATGAAGATGGAATTTTGAAATTTGGGAAGAGACTTTGTGTTCCCAATATACCTGATCTAAAAATGGGATTGTTGGATGATGCTCATAGTTCCAATTTTTCTATACACCCTGGGAGCACCAAAATGTATAGGGATTTGAAGGAACATTTTTTGTGGGACAACATGAAGAGGGAGATTGCTGATTTTGTGTCAAGATTTATGGTTTGTCAACAAGTGAAAGCTAGAAGGAAACAGCCTGGAGGAGTAATGCAACCTCTTCCCATACTTGAGTGGAAATGGTATAATATCATGATGGACTTTTTCATGGTACTACCAAAGACTCCTAGAAAGAATGATGCAATATGGGTCATTGTTGATCATCTTACCAAGTCAGCACATTTTATTGCTATAAGGGAAGATATAACAGTTGAACGTATAGAAAGACTATATATTAATGAAGTTGTAAGACTTCATGGAGTACCCCTATCGATTTTTTCTGATCGTGATCCACATTTTACATCAAGATTCGGGAAGAGTCTTCAGAAGGCCTTGGATACAGAACTTCGTTTGAGCACTGCCTACCACCCTCAAACAGATGGACAATCAGAACGGACTATTCAAACCTTATAAGGCATGTTGAGATCTTTCTCACTTGACTTTCAGGGTATGTGGGATCAATATTTACCTCTGGTAGAATTTTCATATAACAATATATTTCATTCAAGTATTCATATGGCACTATATGAAGCGTTATATGGAAAGAGATGTCGCACACCAACCTGTTGGGATGACGTTGGTGAAAGAAAACTCATAGGCCCAGAACTGGTGGAGGAAACGATGAAAAAGGTGAAGGTAATCCAAAACTACATCAAAGCAGCTCAAAGTAGGCAGAAGAGCTATGTCGATAACCGAAGGAATGATTTGGAAATTCAGGTAGGAGATCATGTTTTCTTGAAGGTATCTCCATGGAAGGGAGTCATACGTTTCAGTAAGAAAGGTAAATTGAGTCCCAGGTATATCGGACCTTTATAAATTCTAGAACAAATTAGGGTTGTAGCTTACCATTTGGAAATGCCGCCAAATCTTTCCAAAGTTCACGATGTGTTCCACGTATCACTGTTGAGAAAATACATGTCTGACCCAACGCATGTACTCACCTATGAGGAATTAGAACTGGAACCTGATCTATCTTATTGCGAAGCGCCCGTCAGGATTCTTGATACCAGAGAAAAAGTATTGAGAAATCAGACGACTCGTCTGGTAAAAGTTCTATGGAGAAACCATAAAATGGAAGAGGCAACGTGGGAACCTGAGGAACTTATGATGAAGAATCACCCAAGTCTTTTAATGCATTAATATTCTAGAAATTTTGAGGATGAAATTATTTTAAGGAGGGGATAATGTAACACCCCAAGCTTCTACGGTATGCTTCTCTTTGAATAATACAATAGCGTGTGTTGTACGCAACTTCGAGTTCTAACACACACCACAACCAATCAAACTAGCCGTTATGAATAGTAATACCCACTTTTTGAAATTTTATAAATTTTATCTTTCAAAATGGAATTCATATTTGGATTCGGAATATCGAAATTAGCCTAGGGTGAATTTTTGGTATTTTTCTGAAAACTTTCAATTTTTGATGAATAGTGAAAAAACGCTGAGTTATAGTTTAAAAACGAATTTTTATTTAAATAATTATTTGTTTTATTTAAATTTAATTAAGGTCAAAATAGATACATAATACCTATATAAGTTTAATGTAATTCATTGGAGTTAGTATAGAATAATTTTAGATATATAAAAATTTTATTGAACTTTTCACCGTCTTTTACCCACCTCCTAGGTGAATTTGGAAATTCACGTAAAACGTAATTTTACAGCTTCTGTGAGTGGAATTTCGAAAATACGAGAGACACGGTTAATATCAAGGAGTAAAATTTGGTTCAATAAGATAAAAATAATTTTTGGTCAATAGTAACTTTTTACTTTTATTTACCACAGTTAAAAGTAAATAGGGTAATTAAGGGTAAAAATGATATTAATATTACCCTAACACATGTCCTAATTCTATTGGACAAGTGTATCTCGACAAAAAATAACCTTAGGAATAAAATATTATCATTTAGGTCCACTTGGATTAGATTAGGACATTTATTATTTTTTAATTCAAAGAAGAGTTAAAAGAGTTAAAATGAAAGTTTAATTACTAAAACATTTTTAATATAGGGTTATACATAAGATAAATTCGATTATAAATATTAATTAGAAATCTAAAAATATTTCCTACATAATGGTATTTTATTTATAATCTTTAGACATTAAATAATTTAATTTATTTATGACACAATGGTGATGCAGTAATTAACTAATTAATGAAATAATAAAATAATTGATATTATAAATATCAAAATAAATGTAATTTGAGACTTTTTATGAATTACACTAATTTTATATGTTAATATGACATGTTAGTATTGATTTAATTAAGTTTTTTCTAAGTAATCATGCTGTTATGATTTTCAAAAAAAATCAAATACCAAATAGTGTCAAAATTGACATAAAGGGGTTTTTAAAACAAATATTATATTATTAATTGATATTCAATTCCTAAAAATCTAAGGTTCGGCCAAGAGACTTATATAATGATAGGTGTATCATTAATTAACCACTTGGGGTTCTCTTGGATTTATATAGTAATTTTATTAACCATATAATATAAAAATACAAAGAGACATGGTAAATGTGAAACTAATTAACTAAGAGTTAAAACTAAAAGATAAGGTTAATATAGTGACCCAAACCTGTCTAAAACCTATTGGTTGGGTGGTTTTCTACCCATCCCCACCTTATCCTTGAAATAAGTCACTTTGGAGCCATTAGAAACCGAATATTAATTTATTATAAAATAATATTTTAAGTTTTTCCTAAGGTGCCCCTCACCCCTCTTATAAAAGCGCACTCCCCCTTCTCTCTAATTCATCTCACTCCTTATTCCCGTGAGATTCATGCCATATTGCCACTATTACCTTTTGTGTGGTGTATGTACTGACCATAATTTTATTCTTTGTATAATACACATTAATTTATGTGTATTTACATATTAATTGGATGATACCTCCTTTATGGGGTATATGTTTCGTAAGTTACCAAATTGGTAAGGGTTTATTTCACAATCTCTTCATTATCTGAGGTTGTTTATACGTAATTATCTACTAGGACCTCTTTATCATCCACATCCATGTTTCTTAAAAATGTATTTAAAAACATTCTTACTATTTTATAGAATATGGGTTAAATTCATTTATACCTTTTTTTGACTTTTTATAAGAATTTTATAAAGGAATCTTTCCGTCGTTTTCCAAAAAAGGTCATTTAGAAACCTTTTCGATAGAATTAAGGTAAGAATGTCTTTTTTAACTTATACGGTGGGTGCGGCTATTTTCCACCGTTATAAAATCTTCAAAGCTTACCTTACAAGATAATAAGGATATTTTCAAAGTAAATGTTTTATTTTATAACTATGTAACTTTTAAATGATTTCAAAAAAAGAGATATTTCTCTCAAATAGTTTTGATTTCATCTATGTCAACATCTTTTGATGGATTTTAAGCTTATTTGAAGTTGATTTATTATGATACAAAACTTCCATATTGTATTGAAGGTTTTGTGATATGTTTGACTGTGGATGTGTTATTTTTATACCATTCATGGTTTATGGAGAAAGTATTGACATTTCGTATGCTAGTTTTAATATGAATGTTTATGTTATGTTTAAACATGTTTATATGAGGAATTCATTGGACTTAATAAGTGACGGGTGGAGCCCGCTATAGCTCCTCGATGCATCGGTAGGTATCATGAGGCAAACTAGTGTCTTGGCACAAGGCCTTGACAAAATCTTATTTGTAGTCTTGGCACAAGGCCTTGACTATGTGGTTATGATAGTCTGGCATTATGCATTCCATCATTATGAAAGTGGTTATTGATATTTCATGTGATTATTCGATTAGTAGAATATCCATGTGAATAAGTAAATGGCATTATTTCATTTTATTTCTACCATATTATGCTGAAGTTCAAGTTTAAAAGGCTTTTGTTTTAGTTATACATTGCCTTAAATGTTTAAGAATATTTAAGAAATTTTCCACTATATTTTTATCCTTACTAGGCATCTGAGCTCACCCCTTTCGATGCTTTATTTTTCCCAGGATGTGAAGAAGTATTTTATAAATGACCAGTAGGGATAGTATGAGGGGATAGGAGTGTGGTCTATGGACACAAGATGTTGTTGTAGTTTTTCACTTTATAATGTAATGTAAACTTTATGAATGTATCTAGTGATTCCAAGGCTACTAAACTAATCGGTCTTTTGAGACTTGATCTTTTTTTATCATGCCAATGTTATGTAATAATGCACCAACTCTGGGTAACTGGGGTTGGGGCATTACAGGTGAGGCAAAAGGTGGCACCGCTGATGCCTTCTTTTGCCTCACGCAAAGGCGAAAGGAGGCATCGGCGATACTGCCTTTCCCTCAACTCCCTATAAAAGGGAACCCCCCCCCCCTCCTCACTTCCATTTCCCCCATCTCTCCCCAATCCACTACTTCTCTCTCTAAAAAAACTCCTTTTTCATGCGGTGGAGTTGGTGATCCAAAAGAAGGCTCATTTTTTTATGAAGCATTATTTAGAGATATTTTTTGTTTAATTTTTCGTTTTGTATTTATTTAAATGAATTATTTTTAGTTCTAAATGTTTCATTTTTTAAGTAGTTTAGTTAGTTATAAATATTTTGTTTATTAGGTTGTTTAATTGTTTATATATAGTTTAGAATAATAATTATTATTAGTAATGATTAAATATAGATTAAGTATAAATTAAGTATAGAATAACTTAGGATTAAGTATTGTGAAATTTTGGTTGCATAAAGATTATGTGGTTATCTAAGCAATAAAATCTCTATCTGAATACAAACAAGTGGATGTGGGTCTGGCACAGATGTACCTAGGGGTAAAACCCGAAAACACCGCTTTGAGTTAGACTCGAATGGGAACTGGTGCATGAAAACGGGCCTTGTTTCACTCCTGGTCTGACTCTCCCAAGGGATATTCTTAAGATAATTCATATTTTCTTTATAAACTACTAAAATACCTAAGAAAAGAAAAATAAAATCAGTATATTTATCAATGATAAAATGATAATTATGATGATATAGAATGAAATGGACAAGGAAAAATTCATTAAAGAATGGAAGTTATTATTAGTAATTGAATTCTTTTTAGTCAGTTTTAAAGATGTTATTTATTAAGTAGTTTAATTAGTAATATATAGTTTAGAAATAATACTTATTATTAGTAATTATTAATTGTAGATTAATTAATGAATAAATTAGGATTAAAATTGAATACATATGATTAGTTATTTATAATTAACTAATGAATATCATATGATTAATGATTAAAGAATAAATAATTAAAGAATAACTTAATAATGATTAACTAGTGATTAAATAATGATTGATTGGTTAAAAACTATACTAAGAAACATTAATATCATTGTTTCGGATATAACAAGATGTTCTAAAATTTTAGTATCATAAAGATTATATAGCTTAGAAATAATAGTTTTTATTAGTAATGATTAATTATAGATTAATTACTGAATAACTTAGGATTACAAGATGAATACATGTAATGATTAGATAATAATACTTATCATTGATAAAATGACAATTATGATTATATAAAATGAAATGGAGAAGAACAAACACATTAATGTTTTATAACATAAAAGAAATACCTTGACATTTTTCAATTAAACATGGTTTGGATGAGATGAGCGTGACTTCGGAAGTGAGGTAAAATCCAGTATATTTTTATTTGGTAGCTTAATGAAATCATCTAAAGATATATACTTAATAAGTTAAGTAAATACTTGTAGAATATATTATTAAGCTATCAAATAAAAATCAGTTGGGTTTTACCTCACTTTCGAAGTTAGGCTCATATCATCCAAACCATGTTTTGTTGAAAAATGTTGGTATTTCTTGTATGTTGTAAAAAACATGGGTTATTTTATATGTTTGTTATTCTCTATTATAGAGTGATTAAAGAGTAATTAACTAATGATTAACTTAGTAATTATTAACTATTGATTAAAGAATGATTAACTTAGTAAAAATGTACTAAGAAACATTAGTATCATAGTTTAGGATATAAGAAATTTTTTTAAAATTTTAGTATCATAAAGATTAAATAGTTTAGAAATAATAGTTATCACTACGGAAAAAAAGGCATTTAGCGGCAGTTTGATTTTACGTTTCACGATGGTTTAAAATACCGCTAAATAGATTGGCGACGGTTTTGAAAAACCGCCGCGAAATCGTGTGTCGGAAAACTATTCGCGGCGGTTTTCAAAATCGTCGCAGAACATTTCGCGGTGGTTTTTTAGCGGCGGTTTTTTTATTTTTTTTTATTTTTTATTTATTTTTTATTTTTTATTTTTTATTTTTTTTATTTTTTTTATTTTTTTTAATTATTTTTTAATTATTTTATTTATTTTATTTATTTCGTATTTATTTTATTTATTTTTTATTTTTTATTTTTTGAATTTATTTGTTTATTTATTTATTTTATTTATTTATTTATTTATTTATTTATTTTATTTATTTTATTTATTTATTTATTTATTTATTTATTTATTTATTTATTTATTTATTTATTTTATTTCATATTTATTTTATTTATTTATTTTATTTCATATTTATTTTATTTATTTATTTTATTTCATATTTATTTTATTTATTTATTTATTTACTTTATTTCATATTTATCTTCTTTATTTACTTTATTTACTTTATTTACTTTATTTCGTATTTATTTTATTTATCTCGTATTACTTTATTTACTTTATTTATCCATGCATGTACATCTCATGCACATGCAAATGCACATGCCCATGCAATATAAAGAAATACTGCGTTTGGTGAGATTTGAACCTCTAACCTCCTGCATATTTTCCAAAGACTTTACCACTCCAGCAATCTCACCATGTGGTTAATAAATAGAATTTAATATACTTATATATATTAATTAAAAAAACAAATAATACATAACTAATAGATATAATAAATAATAATAATAATAATAATAAATAATAAATAATAATAAACAAATAATAATAAATAATAAATAATAAATAATAAATAATAAATAATAAATGATAAATAATAATAAATAATAAATAATAAACAATAAGCAATAATAAATAATAAATAATAATAAATAATAAATAATAAATAATAAATAATAATAATAAATAATAATAAATAATAAATAATAAATAATAAAAACTATTAAATAATAATAAACAATAAATAATAATAAACAAATAATAAATAATAATAAACAAATAATAAATAATAATAAACAAATAATAAATAATAATAAACAAATAATAAATAATATATAATATATAATATATAATATATAATATATAATATATAATAAATAATAAATAATATATAATATATAATATATAATATATAATATATAATATATAATAATAAATAATAATAAATAATAATAAATAATAAATACAAAATAAAAAAATATTTAATAATAAATATTAAATAATAAATAACACATAATAAATAGAATATTATCATTAATAAATAATAAATAATAAATAATAAATAATAAATAATAAATAATAAATAATAAATAATAAATAATAAATAGTAAATAGTAAATAGTAAATAATAAATCATAAATCATAAATCATAAATAATAAATAATAAATAATAAATAATAAATAATAAATAATAAATAATAAATAATAAATAATAAATAATAAATAATAAATAGTAAATAGTAAATAGTAAATAATAAATCATAAATCATAAATCATAAATAATAAATAATAAATAATAAATAATAAATAATAAATAATAAATAATAAATAATAAATAATAAATAAATAATAAATAATAGTAAATAATAAATAATAAATAATAATAAAGAATAAACAATAAACAATAAAAATATTTAATAATAAACAATAAATAATAAATAACACATAATAAATAAAATATTATTATTAATAAATAATAAATAATAAATAATAAATAATAAATAAATAATAAATAAAATAAATAATAAATAATAAACAATAAATAATAATAAACAAATAATAAATAATAATAAACAAATAATAAATATAAATAATAAATAATAAATAATAAATAATAAATAATAAATAATAAATAATAAATAATAAATAATAAATAATAAGTAATAAATAATAAATAATAATAATAATAAATAATAAATAATAAATAACCAGAAACAAATATTATTAATAATAATAATATTTTTTTATTATTATTAATAAATAATATATAATATATAATATATAATAAATAAATATAAATAATAAATAATAAATAATAAATGAATATAAATAATAAATAATAAATAACCAGTAACAAATAATAGATAATAAATAAATTAAAGTATATTATAAATAATAAATAATAAATAATAAATAATAAATGAAACACATGAAAAAGTATGAAAAGACATGATAAGGGATGAAAAATCATGCAAACGCATGAAAACGGATGGAGAAGCATAAAGAATGAGGCATTAGAAAGAATGAGAAAGCTTGAAAACTCATGACAACTCTAGAAAACCCCTTAAGAATTCAACACAATCATCATAATAACCCACAAAAAACCATTGATAAAGATAACAAGTCATGGAAACCCAAATAAATAGTAATAAATGGAGCAACCATTAAAACCCTCCAAGACGGTCATAAAGTGACAAAAACATTGGACTCACATTAATGGAGATAACTTATGATCCGAGAGTCCGTTCTAGATCTGCGACCAGTCAAATCAAAGATCCTAAAACGATCTTCGAGCTGATAGGTGAAAGAGACCGAATGGACCGACGGATCGGAAGTTACGACTATTTAAAAAAAAGCTGACGGGGAACGGGTGCTAGAAACGAGGCATCGAAAAACATAACAAACCTGATACCCACTAAAAAGGCCGTAAATTATGATCTAAAAGTCCATGTGGGTGCTGCGACCAGTCAAACTGAAGCTTATAGAACAGCCTACAATCTGGCAGGCGGAGGAGTCCGAACTGACACGCGGATCGAAAGTTAGGTCTGTTTGAAGACAAGTTCGACGGGACACTGGTGACGGAAACAGGGTTTCGGAGGCCTTAAGAGGATTTTTTGGGGTCTAAAACATGATAGAAGCTTGCTATGTCAATCTGGTGCGTAGCTCTCTTCGCTGGCTTCGATTTGATATGTGGTAGAGCCCAAACGGACACCCGGAGCGAAAGTTATGGCCGTTTGAAGTTGGAGAACTTTTTTCAACTTTCTTACAACTCTCATATCTTCCGTACCTTAGACCGTCTCATGGTTTTGATTATACTTTCTTCTAGATCTCTTCATGAGCTTCGATTTGACTGGTCGTGGCGCTCCAACAGACGCCCGGATCAAAAGTTATGGTCGTTTTAGTGATTTCACGGTTTCTCATGTTTTTTTATTTTTTTCATTTCATTTCGCGGCGGTTTTTTAAAAAATCAGCGTTAATCCTCGAAAAAAAAATTACACATTTCACGGCGGTTTTTAAAACCGCCGCAAAAAAATTGCCGCGAAACGCCTGTTTTCTTGTAGTGTATTATTAGTAGTGATTAATTATAGATTAATTAATGAATAACATAGGATTAAAAAATGAATCCATATAATGATTAGCTAACGATACTTATGATCATATAAAGTGAAATGAAGAAGAATAAACAGAATAAATAACACATGAATGCTTTACAATATAGAAGAAATACCTTGAAATTTTTCAATAGAATGTGGTTTGGATGATATGAGTCTCATTTCATACAAGAGTTAAAATCTAGCTTATTTTTAATTGTCAGCTTAATAACATCTTCAAAGGATATGCACTTCACTTTTGAACTTTCAAAATTTTTTGGCCATCTAATGACATCTATGATATGTCATTAGAAGGCTGAAAGCTTTTTAAAGTTCAAAAGTGAATTAAATATCTTTCAAAGATATTATTAAGCTTCTAATTAAAAATAAGGTGGATTTTACCTAATATCTAAAGTGAGACTCATCTCATCCAAACCAAATTTTATTGAAAAATGTCAATGAATTTATTGTATGTTATAAATCATTCATGTGTTATTTAATGTGTTTGTTTTTATTCATTTAATTTTATATGATCAAAACTGTCATTTTATCAATGATAAATAAACTAATTTGATGTTTCCTCTTCTTTTTACCTCATTTTCCAAAACATTTAGTGACTTATATTCTTATAAACTTTTATATAATGAAACATTACTGGAATATTTTAGGGTATAAAAAGGCGTCCTAAAATTATATTCTAATAAATATTATATGGTAAACCATCATTGTTAATATTTGTTACACTATCATAATTTTGATCAAAAAACATTTTTTAAGTAGGGAGTCATGTTTTCTTGTGTGTACTGTTATGGGGAGCTTATTCAAACTGATCAAGGAGATTCTTACAGAACACAACCAATAATAGTGGTTAGTACAACTGACTGTGTAACCCTATGTGACCTTCAAGATAGAATTCGTGGTTCCTTAAATCTGGGACCCGATCAAGAGATCAAGTCTATGAGCTATAGACATTTGCAATTCCTGGTAACACTATGGCATCTACCTTGTCAATTAGTTGTTGATGCGCAGTGGGTCCAATAAATAAATTTATTTTCTCAACGCTCAAATGGCACAATAACGGATTTATATATTAATGTTTCTACTGTACAACAACAATGTCCAGTTATATAAAGATATAGAATTACAAGAGTGGTTGAAGATAGTCTGCCCCATGAAATTGAGCCTATTCCAAATGATGCAGAAGAGGAAAACCTAAATGATCTCCCAAATATACATGTCAATCCAACTTCTGATGAGGAGTTTCATAATGAAATAATAGATTATGGTAATAGTGCTGATGAGGAGGGATTAACATAAGTTGGGGAGGAGGTTTTGAGAAATGCATTAATTGTAAAGTAGCCTCGACCTATAATAAATCATCCACCACTCTTTGCATATTGGTCAAAAGTAATGATACGTGTGGCTGAATTCGATAATAATGTTCTCACACCGACAACTGAGTTTCCCAGAGTTGTACCAGATAGGTTTAGTGAGCTAGACAAAACATTATATATTGGAAGGAGTTTTCCAAGTAAAGATGCATTAAAAATCATGCTAAAGAGATTTCACATTGAGAGGAACTACAAATATATAGTTCAAGAATTAGTTCGTAGTAAATATCTCATACGGTTTGATAATTATGGGGATGATTATAGATTTATCTTGAGGGAAATTTTGGACATTGCATTTGGAGGTTGAAGAATTTTGAGGATTGAGGTAGCTCATACTTGTGTTCAGCCAAGCCTGACACAAGATCATACCTCATTGGATGCAGAATTTGTTTCATCCATTGTTGTTGAGATGATTAGGACCTAACAAGATGTTCTGATAGCCCTTGTTCAAGAGAGTATACAATAGACATCTAATTATAATTTTTCCTATAATAAGGCATGGATGGTGAAACCAAAGGCAATTGTGAAGGTCTGTGGTGATTGGGAGGACTCATATCGGGTGTTGCCACAATTTCTAGCCATAATGAGGCATCATAAACAAGTTTTCTTCCATCTTGATACAAATGAATATGTGTCTCATGATAACCAACTTGATCCATCCCATTTTCAATTTCATTGGTTGTTCTAGGAATTTCTCCCCTGTATCTCCACATTTCTTTTTAGCAAACAGTTCATTCATATTGATGGAAATTTTATATATAGAAAATACAAGGGTGTATTGTTGATTGTGGCAACCCAAGATGGAAACTATTCAAATCTTTCGCTTTCCTTTTCCATTGTAGAGAAAGAAAATTATGAATCATGGAGTTGGTTTTTGGCATGTATCAGCAACAATTTCACCAACATTTGGGGTGTTTTTTTGATATCTGATCGGTATTAGGAAATTAATGAGGCAATCAATGTGGATCCCGATACATGGATATACCCAAATTCACATCATCGATTCTACATTAGACACATTGAAAGCAACGTGCATAAAAAATTCCACAACGAACTGATGAAGAAGGCAATCACGAGGCTTGGTACGCATTTTCTTTGTTATTTTTTACTATTTAAACATAAAGATAAAATAAATTTATGTTAAATATCATCTATTATGTGTATTATATGAGTCAGATCAACAGAATTTTGAAGAATTTTTTGAAAAAATCCACCAGGCTAATCAATAAGTTTATGATTATATGATACAGATTCCAAAATAAAAAAGGACATTGGCATATGATGGGGGGAAGAGGTACAGACACATGACCACAAAAAATTTTGGAGTGCATCAATGGTGTCTTCAAAGGGCTTTGCAAGTTACTTATAGCTCCCTATTTTAGGAGATATTATATCATTTCGTGAAGTACTTTTTTGATAGACAAAAACTAGCATCAGACAGAATACAGTAGGGGCTAAGGTATGGAAGACACTTTCAACGAGAGATTGAAAAAAATATTGAAAAAGATTCGTGTTATCATGTCTGCCTTTTTTTATGAGAAGAATCTCAATTTGAAGTTTAATATTTTTCAGACCCCATCACAAATAGCATCAGTGAAAAAATGGTGGTATTACTAGAAACAAGGCAATGTCAATGTGGAAACTTTTAGGCCTTACGGTTTCCATGCACACACGCCATTGCAGCATGTGCCTCTGTGAACATATCATGGGAATAATATATTGATCTAGTGTACCAGATGGACACCATTTCTAACTATTATGATACACCATGGATGCCTATTGGTGAGTTTTTTTATTTTCCAATGCCTGAAGGCCAGCCGATAGTGATACCTGACATCAATCGGTTGAGTCCCTAGGGGACCGAAGGCCAGAAGAATGCGAAATGAGATGGACTGGGCTCAAGAACAAGGGCAGAGTTTGAGATGCACCATATGTCATCAGGAAGGTCATAACTGAAAATGATTCCCTAACATTGTTGGGTTGTGTTCACACTCTTAGCCACAGTTATGTATTGTCTTCATTGTGGGATTCTCATATTGTAAATTATATGTTGTTATATCTTCTTTTTACCTCGGTTTTCTAAACCCCAAAACCTAAAAGCAGAACACTAAACCCAAAAACATCTTTCCTATACCGTAATCTCAAAATTCTAAACCCTAAACCTTAAAACCTAAAACATAACCTTGAAATCATAAACCTAAACACTAAAATCTTATAAAAAAATCCAAAAACCTACACCCAAAACTCAATATCTGAAACCCTAATCTCTAAACCCTAAAACCTAAAAGATGAATCGTAAAACCAAAAACATATTCCCTTTTCTAGGGTTTTCAAAACATTATGTGATTGATATTATAATAAACTTTTATATAACAAAATAATAGTATCATATATTACGGTATAAGAAGATGTTATAAAATTTTAGTATAATAAAGATTATATGATCAACCATTTTTTCAATATTAGTTACACTACCATAATCATGATCAGAAAACATTTTCAACATATAGATCCAGGTTTTATCTATGTATACTACTACGAGGAGGTTATACAAATTGATAAAGGATCTTTTTATAGTACACAACCAATAATAGAGGTTATTATAGCTGATTCTGTAAAACTAACTGAACTTCAAGAAAGAATTTGTGGGAAATGAACCACGATGCAGGAGGAATAGTGACAATGACAGCAGTGATGGAATGAGTTTACATCATCACCATCATCGTTTTCATCATTCCTCCTATGTTAGGGTTTATTTCCCACAAATATTTTCTTGAAGTTCAGTTAGTGTTACAGAATGACCTTTACATGTGAGAAAATAATCATGAAACATACCATCATTTGGACAGTCATACATAAATTACAAATCACATCATTTTCTAATAAACATATACATAATAAAGACAAATTGTTTATATATATAAATATATAAAACTATATCTTACAAAACACACTTTTCTAGGTAAAATAATGTCTTAACAACATGTTAGTAATATGATTTTAAAAACATGAAGACATTCCCCTTTATTTTGGTAAAAATAACTTCATAAAATAATGTGAATAAACATGGCATGTCTTTCATTCTACAAGTCATAACATTCTGCTGACCATAACGTTATATTTACATTTAACAATTATGACTCATTTCATTTTTTTATATACAGATGGATGATACCATACTACTCACTCAGTAGGATATCCATATTTCTCAGGTCATGTTAGACGGTGGTGAGGATCGATCGACTGGGGTGCATCGAGTGCATCATTTTCATCACATGGAGCCTCTACATGTCATTAGAACATACTTGAACCATGCTGGATTATATGGAATTATCTTATCAGATTTCACATTTTTCGACCATCACCTACTTGATGCCCTCAATGAGAGGTGAAGACCAGAGACACACACATTCCACCTTCCTGAGGTAGAGATGACCATCACCCTCTAGGTTGTGGCAATGCTTATCGATCTTCCTATCTAGGGGGGATCCGTTATTGTATCCTATCATGCATCTTGGCCCAACCTTACTCAGAAATTGTTAGTCATTGACATTTTGTCTGACCGTAGGCCTACATATGGAGAATAGATATCTATGCCTTGGTTGGAGGCACAGATTCCACATTTACCTGATGATGTTGATGAGAAAACTATTATGCATTATGTCAGTGAATATATATTACGACTCATTGGAGGGACTATGTGTACTGATCACTCGGGGATGCATGTGAATAGGATGTATCTACCCCTACTAGAGGACTTTGATCAGGCTGGTATGTATAGTTGGGGATTAGCCTTCTTGGAATAAATGTACATATCATTATGTAAGTTATCCCATAAGGACCACACAGGTCTCTAGGGATGCGTCATCCTTCTTCAGATGTGGGCATGAGAGCGCATCCTTACGTTTTTCCTTGAGCTTGTTGATTCGCCAATCAAGGTGGAAGTGCTGTATGATGCTCCACGTGGAAGCTGGTATGATCACTCATTTCTATTGGTTTCTGATTCTACTAGGAGTTATTGAATTTAATTTCTCATTATTTGTCACTATTGATGTTGTATTTTATAGGTGGTTTCAAATATGCAATTTCCATGCGGTTCTGAGACACCATTTGGGCGTATATCGGCTCCAGTTGGACTGTATCTTACTTGACTAGGTATGTATATACAATATATCAATGTCTAACAAATTTAATAACAGAATCAATTTTGGTTTTTAGTAAGGATCTTTTTTGAAAAAGGTCACATGTCATTTCAGATTTCATGGCATCCATACTGAACTATTATGGACCATTTTCCACCATACTACACTGTTGGGCTTGAGGATGCTATGGATGTAGTTCCCCTCATTAACTTCCATATTATTGAGTGGAAGCATCCAATTAGATTCATGCGCTAGTTTTGTTGTGCTTAGCCGATTCCATTGCTATTGAGATAGACATATAAACATCATGAGTTGAAGCTGACATAGAGGTAGGATGAGGACTGGTGCTGATTACATGCTCACTTTCTCAACTTCTGGCACAAACGTGCAGAGTTTTGTATTCAGGGTGTACCTACAAATCAATTATTTCTTTCAGAGCAGGTTGAGTATGAGCCATGGTATATACCTAAGACTATATTGTATCTTACCCGACATTATAGATATATTCATAAGATTGTAAGTCAATAAATTTCCATTAGTTTTTTTATTTAACTATTTTCTAATTCATTTTGAATCAATTTACAGGGTAGTCACTCAGAGCATCTTGTTCACATGATTGATGAAGAGGAGGAGGGGGTATTTAGCCGGGTAGTCATCCATGCTGAAGCATTGGAGATGAGATCATCTTATTGTGCACTTTCTGAGAGCATCTTCGAGTGTCCAGCCTGGAGAGAGGAGGTACCTTCCATGAAGGAACATCTTGAAGCAACTAC
This sequence comes from Viscum album, assembly GCA_963277665.1. Classification (NCBI taxonomy): domain Eukaryota; kingdom Viridiplantae; phylum Streptophyta; class Magnoliopsida; order Santalales; family Viscaceae; genus Viscum; species Viscum album. The sequence goes on along the minus strand of OY728120.1, from coordinate 1,013,759,631 downwards.
AGCTGGTGAGGAGCCATGATGACGATTATGTAGAAAGCGTCATGCAGCATGTGAGGCATCACCTGTTCCACAGGCAGAGGTCGTCCCTCTAGTAGTCCAGCCTGAGGAAATTTAGGATGTGCCTCAGGTGGCATGGGATTCGTCTTTCTTGATAGGATATCCATAGTTCTCTCCATATTGGGGTCTAGATCCATCATAACCTTGGGGTCAAAATCCAACATATCCTTGGGTCTAGATCCATCGCAGCCTTGGGGTATAGCTTCATCACAGTCTTGGTTCCCCACTGCGATGATAGTGGGTTCTTCTACCACCCTAGTGGGAGAAGCATCAAGAGTGCAGTACGACATGAAGTTGGCAGATCCTCCCACCAACACATAGGTGGAGGATGCGATAGTAGACATTCCAGTGCCCAAGGATCATCCCTTTCCAGGTCATCAGACTCCACAACAAACTCAAAGCGGACGTCCTATTGGCATACCACCATGTGGGACAGAATATCCTCGCCATAGACAAAGACATTGATTGTACAAGTTCATTTATATGTTTTATGTCTATTGAAATGAAGATACTATTATTAATATCATGCCATATTATATGTTTATCCAGTGTTTTAGTTTTCATTAATATTTTAGGCACATTTTATATTTGATAGTTTTCAAATTCGACTACTTGAAACATAGGAATAATTATTAAATTTAAAGTAGATAACTTTAAAAGATTATAAAATATAAAGTATAAAAACAATTTAAATAAAATTTAAAGGATATCGTAAACATCTAAAAAAAATTGAAAATAAAGAGTTTTATAAATAAAATAAATAAATAAAAATGAAAGGAATGTAAGAAAAGTTACTCTGAAGTGAGAGAGAAAAGAAGGAATGCTGAGGAGGGTCCAAAGCCACCTACTAGACATTGAAAGCCTATAAAATATAAACTATAATACTCATATAAATAAAAATTAAAACTTAGACTATTTCTTATCTGTTTAATCCATGTTTTAATTTTCATTTATATTGGTCTTATATTTTATATTTTATAGTCTAGAAAAGTCACGTACTTGAAACATTTTTAAGTTTCAAGTTGGTGGATTAGAAAGATTATAAATTATTTTTCATCAAAAAAATTTAAGAAATTATTTTTATTTTTGAAAATTTCTTATATGTTTAATCCATGTTTTAATTTTCATTTATATTGGTCTTATAGTTTATATTTTATATTCTAGCAAAATAACGTACTTGAAACATTTTCAAGTTTCAAGTTGGTGGTTTCAAAAGATTATAAATTATTTTTCATCAACATTTTTTATAAAATTAATTTTATTTTTGAATATTTATTATATTTTTAATCCATGTTTTAATTTTCATGTATATTGGTCTTATATTTTATATTTTATAGTTTTTTAAAGTCATATACTTGAAACATTTTTAAGTTTCAAGTTGGTGGTTTTGAAAGCTTATAAATTGTTTTTCATTAACATTTTTATGAATTTTTTTTATTTTATACAATATCTTATATTTTTAATCCATATTTTAATTTCCATTTATATTGGTCTTGTAGTTTATATTTTATAGGCTTTCAAAGTCACATACTTGAATGATTTTTAAGTTTCATGTTGGTAGATTTGAAATCTTATAAATTATTTTTCATCAACATTTTTAGGAAATTATTTTTATTTTAGACTATTTATTATATGTTTAATCCATGTTTTAATTTTCATTTATATTGGTCTTACAGTTTATATTTTATATACTTTTAAATTCACACACTTGAAACATTTTTATGTTTCAAGTTGGTGGATTAGAAAGCTTATAAATTATTTTTCATCAACATTTTTTAAGAATTTCTTTTTATTTTTGACTACTTCTTATATTTTTAATCCATGTTTTAATTTTAATTTATATTGGTCTTCTACTTTATATTTTACAGGATAGCAATGTCATATACTTGAAACATTTCTAAGTTTCAAGTTGGTTGATTAGAATGATTATAAATTATTTTTCATGAAATTTTTTTACGAAATTCTTTTTATTTTCGACTACTTCTTATATTTTTAATCCATGTTTTAGTTTTTATTTATATTGGTCTTATATTTTATATTTTATAGGCTTTGAAAGTCACGTACTTGAAACATTTTTAAGTTTCAAGTTGGTGGATTAGAAAGCTTATAAATTATTTTTCATCAACATTTTTTAAGAATTTGTTTTTATTTTCGACTACTTATTATATGTTTAATGTATGTTTTAATTTTCATTTATATCGGTCTTCTACTTTATATTTTATAGGCTAGAAAAGTCACGTACTTGAAACATTTCTAAGTTTCCAGTTGGTGGATTAGAATGATTATAAATTATTTTTCATCAACATTTTTTAAGAATTTATTTTTATTTTTGACTACTACTTATATGTTTAATCCATGTTTTAATTTTTTTTATATTGGTCTTATACTTTATATTTTATAGGCTAGCATAGTCACATACTTGAATAAGAGATAAATTATGCTGAAACACTTTGTTTTATTTGTATATATATATAAACAAAACAAAATAATAATAAAAAATTAAAATTTTAAATATATAAAAAATATTAATTAAAATAGAAAAAAAATATTTTAGGGAAAAGGCGGCAGCGGCGATGCCGCCTTTAAGGAATATTTAAAAAAAATAACATACTCTTTTTAAAAAAATCAGAAAACATATTAAAAAAACTCGCATGAAATCCATTAGTAAATATATACCTAAAATCAAGTACTCTCATTTAATTTTCCATTTCATTAGATAAGATAGTGCACCTAAAATGTGATTTTAATATAAAACATCGGCATGATCGGTATACCATTAATTTAAAACAATTTAATCATATCCTTTCATGAAGTATGGTCAATAAACCTAAAAGGGGATTCAAAACATGGATAGAGAATTATAATCATGATCATTAGATGACACACACTAAGGGGTGGTTTAGTCATATAGGCAACATTGATTCTAAGAATATTATTTGATATCAACTTATGTGGTGGTTTATGTTGAGGTTGCCAAAATCCAACTGAGTACAAGGGTGTCATGGTACAATAAAAAATGTCTGGGTATGTAATTTAAGGAATTTCATAATTTAGGAGCAATGTGAAGAATGTTATGGCATGTGGAATAATAGAAATACTTTATAAATGATGAAACTTTGAGGAAAAATCATATATACCACCTAAATTATACCAAGGATGCTTCACTCATCCATCCTCAATCTTTGATTTGAGTCGACGTGAGATAAATCAAAGAAATAGACAAACAACCTATAAATATGGTGAATTAGCTTACATGGGGATAGCATTTAATATGGTCAGATAAAGTGAAAAGGGGAGAAATATGAATCTTAGACTTATAATGAAATCAGACAAAAAATAGAGGAAATCTACCCATGGAAGGAGGAGAAGCAGGAGCATGCGGAGGACCCGCTGGCTGAAAATGAGGGAGGAAAGGGGTGAACCCCATTTAAGGGTGGAGGGGAAATGGTTATTTTTTCCCTTTAATAAGTCTCACAGTTTGGCCTCATGGTTTTTCTAACTATGTGGTGCTACTTTCCAAAGTGGAATCCATCTCGTATGGTTATCACATGGTTAGAAAAATTGTGCGCAACCCATGTGCCAACTTCTACAATTATTTGCATACCTCTCGCACAGTAGTGTGGCCTCAGGTGCACGGTTTAAAAAATCATGTGACACCCTCCGAGCCTCTAAACTAGTCAATACAGTTTCTCCTAGATGGATAAATATATTTAAAAACTCATTCCCCTGTAGAAAATAGGTTTCATGATTTGGTTCGCATGGTTAGTACTAACCATGTGCTAATCATGTGACTCTGTCTGTTTCTCCCGAAATAGAGTTCCTGGTGCCTAAAACCCCCTAAAATCATCCAAAATCCTGAGACACCTCTCAGGACTTAAACCTTGACTTAAAAAATCACATTTAAGTGTTATAATTCTTGCATTTACATTTCAAGGCCTAGTTAAAGATTCAACCCATCCACCAAATGAAATGTTCCTTTGGAAATTTCATCTCAATCCAAAACACAGAATCTTAAAATATCCCCACCTTAAAACATCTCATCCCCAATAAGCCTTTGGGAATAATGGAACATCACCCAACCTACTTGGTTTGAGAATTTTTCCATTGAAACATACATGTTGTATTTCTGAATGCCCAATGCACCTCCAAGAGTCATTCAAAGCATATGGAATTTAAGCCACCAAAACCTAATCCAACACTCATAAATAGAACTAAACATCAAGAAAGCTATTACCCAATACTATATACCCCAATAAGTGATGATGTTGTCATATCATTTATCAATTATCCTAGTGTACTCCCCACCAAAGGTTTTAGATTTCTCATGGCCAATTCCAAGTCATGGTGCTACCTCCCTCAAAGTTTCTCACTTATGCATGTCCTTATCATCCTAGTGACACTCCTAGAATGTTTATCAAATAATCTACAGGGTAATTACTCTTGTTCCTTGATTTGATCATAATGGTTGAACCCTAAATAAACCCTACTCAAACTGGTCATGTTGTTATTTCCTTGAAAATCCTCGAATGACCCCTCAAGTTACACCCATCTCATACTGATGGTGTGAACTATGTGATTCCTCACCAATTGTATCCCACTATTTGGGATAAACTCAATTTGAACCAATTTCAATCAACTACTTCCCTAAAACTCTCATCTCCAATGGTTGACTCATCACTAAATCATATTCTGAATCCTTTACCCCAAGGCATACCGAGATCATTTTGAGCATGATCACCAAAGCCCATACCTGAATTCTAGTGATGTCTCTTGGATGAACCATCTCCCAAAAAAAATTCATCATGCTATAGCACTGACACTATTATTATCCTCATCCAACGTCCATGGATTGTCATTACCCACTCCATTCTTAACGCCAATATCTAGATTTTATCCAAATCCATAATCGAAATTGTACCTAGAATTTACTTATAATTATATCCATACATTGGTTCATTTATTAAAAGAAATATAAGAGAAAAACTGACCATCAAATGATTGAACTTGTGATCCTATGACCCATCTCACAAGAGGATCTCCCACTAGCAACCAACATCCTGCTCCCCACCTTAGGATCATACTTTTCATCAACCCAATGAAAAAAGAACCTAATTACCACTTCTCATGCCCATATATAATGGCTGGTGTGTCTAATAATCCACTCATTCTAAAAATTAATGTAAACATCATTCACCACCCATTCCCTCTTTCCGATAATTTTTTACATGGTGATCACTGAATTGAAACTTATAACGAGGGTCACCTCCCTTAAACGGCCAATAGTGTACTCTGCACCATCTGTCTTGCCTTTAAACTACTCCTTGAGTATACTATAATGGAGTTCTTCCATTAACCCATAAAATCTACTCAATCAGATAGATCAGTTTATATCTGACACTCTCTCAATTCACTCAAGAAGGTGTCAATATAAGGGGAATGATCTCCTTTAGACTATGAGTACAATGATATTTTTATTGATAGGAATGTATTTCTCCTCCTAAACCATGCTCTTGTTAAAATAAGCTAAACATGGTTTTAATTAACCCTTGAAACCGCATCTCTTAACTATGCATGTCAAGGTTCAAACATGGTTCAACCATCTCATGCCACTTGGTTGATTTAAGAATTATCCCTTCTCATGGAAATTTCATTTAATTTACCCTTAGGTTATGGGTCACCATACCTGCAAGCATCACTTCATTGAAACCATTGGTCTTATTCCTAAACCCATCCATTCACTAATGTTCAATTTTTAAAAAATTACCATGCACAACTGGTGTGAACTACTTATCATCTTTAGCGGGTGTACTATCCCATATCACTCAGTTCAAGATCTGACTCGTGCTCATGCGGTTCATGCATCAATAAGGTTAAGATGACCATGCTATATGGCATGTCGGTTCCTAACATGCCAGGAGATCCCTTGGAACTCCACTTCAAAATCGAGAACCTACTTGTGTAATGATTTATCAAACATCTTCCCACCTCTAGGCATTGTTTTTTAAAACTAAAGTGTCTATAGTGCAAGCACTAGTCAACTAGGTCAGTCACCTGAACGGTCCCGCACATTAAATATATGTTTTTTATCTAGAACCGAGAGTGCCATCTAGGAATCCAAAGGCATACCCATGCCTATATTGTAAAACCTAATAACCTCATGTGCATTAGTCTCAAAATGAACATAAAACCATTATCATTTCCTTTAAGGAAACATAAACCCCAGCCCAACCTCTATCGCAGGTTTCCCTTGATCAAACAAAAGTAACTAACCCATAATGGGTCTGAGTAAAAAAGCAAGGGCCTCTAGGTCTCCCACCTAACCCTAAGGTCTCTAACATGTGAACCACAACCCACTCAAGGTTATCAGTTACACAACATCTAAAATGCCTAAAAATTATCTTTAAAAGAAGAAAAACTGAATGAGGAAGGAATGTATTTCACATATAAGGTTCACATCATCAAGTCAACGGATAAGGAGATGACACTCATCAGGTATTTATATATAGGAACACCCCCTTCAAGGTTCAACTTACCAGAAAACCACCCACCTACCTAGGGTGCTACCACAATAGCTAGTCCCTAATTTTATGCTAAGGTGTCCACATGTAAACTAGAGTCATGAAAAATTCACTAGGCCTTATCACCCATCCTTTGGGTTCAAACAACAATAAGATAGAATCTAACTAAGACCTATAGAAAATTATCATGTTCCCTCTAAAGGAATCTCTCAAGGTAGACTAAATATAACCCTTATATGAGGTTCCACAATATAAACACCTATATAAGGTTTCATTTTAGGAATTTAACTACTGCTCTTTCATTATGTCATTTAATCTACTCACATATAAGGTATAGAAAGTATTAGTTATAAAATAAAAGTATAATAAGCACCTTATTCTGCTGACATCATGCAACAAAAGAGGAAAATTATCTCATAAATTCCTTTCAAACATTCGATAATTATTTATATAACCATGAAATCATCACAATAGGATAAGTTAAGGAAAATATCAGTTCCAAACTATAGATAAAAACATACTTTAGGTTATAATTGGAATTTTAATTAATTAAAGCCTCGTAGTAATAAATCTCAAAAGAATAATAAAAGGCATTTTATCATTTAAGTGGAATAGTTTAGTAATTTGTCACCATACATTTATCCGTAACCTATATAAGTGGTTGATGAAACTTTAAATAACCATCCTACATAGCTTGAATATACCATCATGGGGTTAAGTATCAAGGCATATAAAGAATAATAGTGACCTATAAGGGTACCATCAAGCTAATTTGGGTTAAGTTAAGTGAAACCTGTAATAGTTAAATTATTAAAATTTCAAACACCCTTAATGGGTGTATCTCATAAGAAATATTCCCCAATAGACCTACTTGGGTCTAGTTGTACATTTATAGATTCAGTCATACGGGTATTTATGCCCAAATGATAGAGGTACAAGCCTGTATAAAGGAATCCATTTTCTATAATAATTCCAATTTATCGTATATCATGGTTTATTTATAGGAATTATCATTCCCAAGTTATAAAGAAACTTTCCTTTATAAGTTACAATTTCAATTCATGTAACTGCAACCAGGTTTTTATTTTCGATCTCAAATATTTCAATTTCACGTATAATGGTTTGATTATATGGGTTACCCTTCTAAATTTATAAATTCCCATATACTTTATAAATTGATAATTCCACCCATTTGATCACAACCATAAATGTTTCATCCCTTTCCACCAATGGTTCATGGCTCAAACATGTCATTATTGGTTAATTAAGGTGCCACCATCAAGATATATAGGAAAATACCATTTAGGTGATGAAAACACTTTAATAATCAATCATTTTTTATAATTATAACAAATCATACTAATGAAATAAGAAAAACAGGCATAATCATGCAATCACAGTAGCATGGTATACAAATCAGCATGCATCAGGCAATCTACAATGCAATCTACATGGTATGGAATATGCATGGAATGTGAATCTATATGTACCTATAATGATGTATATAAAAATACTTCCTTGTAATATTATCCAAGGGTAAATATCCATAAATGAATAAATTAGAAAATAGTGGAAATTCATCAATCAATCAAGGTGAAATATCTATCAACTGTAATAACAATCAATATAAATAATCCCATCCCTAGAAACTTGATCTTTCCCCTATGTGTTGGTTGGTTGAACCCAAACATGATCTATTTACCCAATTCCAACATATTCTTAGTCTCCTTTATACCATCACAAAATATTAATAAAAATGAAAAATAAACTCGGATACCACTTTGTGACGTCCCAACCCAAGATCCACTATATCAGTGCCCCGAGTCGATTCGCCACATGGCATCAAACGTGCCTCCCATATGCTAGAGGATACCAACTAGCAGTGAGGGTATAAATGTGATATGGTGGGGAGACTATACCCTCTAGATCAATAATAAATACAGCAGAATAGTAGATAAATAAAGGCAGAATAGAATAATAATAACTCGCAATCAATCATAAATGAATAAATAATCATGCATGACATGTTATAATGTACAAGCAATGGACATACAATAAGAACCCATGGTAGTATACATACAATAAAATACACAGGGATATACTTATAAGGGAAATAAATAAATAAATAAAAGATTCATCAACTATCTCCAATAGAATCACGAGCACTATCTCGGCCCTTTTCTCCTATATTCCATCCAAGCCCAAAAGGATAACATCATGCAATAAAAATCCATGATCCTGAACCTGAAGCCATGAGGTTTGTTCAGGTACCAAATGGTAGCCTGAAAAGGGTGTGAGATATATACTCAGTAGGTCACTGCCAATGGTGTCCAATGCATATCCAATCCATGAATATAATGTACAACAGTTTGTAGGTAATCAATAAGACAGTAAATAAAGAAATAATAACAAGTTGAACTCAGGTTCTCTAAGGGACACCTGGCCGAAAATACCTACTTCGGCCTAATCTGGAATATATCTAATGATGTGTCTCCATATATATATATATATATATATATATATAATTATATAGATATGTATGTAAATATGTGTACTAGATACATAGTGACATATGTATCCATATATATATATATATATATACTAAGACTAGTTAGGACCCAAGGCATAACTCAGGCACCCATGTGTAGTCGTAGGAGTCTCATTGAGTAAAAAGGGACTCCATTCCTGAATATCATAAATCATGAGGGACACCATGCCTGAGTATCATAAGTCAAGAGGGACTCTATTCCCAAGTATCATAATGAGGGATTTCATACCCATAATAATAAGGGACTTTATGCTCGTAAATAATAAGGTACATCATGCCCATAATAATAAGGGATGCCATGCCCATAAATAATAAAGGACTTCATGACCATAATAATATGGGATGTCATGCCCATAAATATTAAGGGATACCATGCCCATAATAATAAGGGATGACATGCCCGTAAATAATATGTGACACTATATCCATAATAATTAGGGACTCTATGCCTGTAATAATGATGATAATAATAATAATAAGGGACACCATGCTCATTTACATTTCAAGGAAATACTTATTAACATTTTATTCATAAGTTTCAAGGAAGAGGTTAAGTGAGATGGTCTTACCATTCACTCTTAATTTAATCAAAATTACACAATTTGGTTTAAACATTAATAATGGAAAGGGTCATGTACATGATCATTCCATATTATAATTTAATTATAAATAATAAAGGGGACCATTTACATATGTATTACACATATTTCTTCATGTACTCTTATTTAATTGTCCCTTTCATTAGATAATACAATGCACCTCAAAGGTGTTTTTATTAGAAAATAGCGGCATGATCAAAATACCATTCATTTAAAACAATTTTATCATATCCTTTCTTGAAGGATGGACGACCCACCTAAAATGGGTATTCAAAATGTGGATAGAGCATTATAATAATGAACATAAAACAACACACCCTAAGGGGTGGTTTGGTCATATAGGCAACATTGATTCTAGGTATATTATTCAACCTCGCCTTACGTGGTGGTTTGAGTTGAGGTCGTCAACCTACAACTATGTACAAGGGTGTCATAGGACATCTAAACAAGGTCTAGTTAATTAATTTAAGGTATCTCATAATCTGGTAGCAACACTATGAAAAGTCTAGTGTGAGACACAATGAAAATTCATTATAAATGATTCAACTTTGATGGAAAATCATATCGACCCCTTACCTTATACCAATGATGCTTCACTTTTCCATCATTGGGCTTTGATTCGAGTTGAGGTGTGAGAAATTGATGAAATGGACAAATTCCCTACAAATAGGGATAATTAGCTTACATGAAGATAGCATTTAATATGGTGAGATAAAATAAAAAATGATACCATTGGATTCTTAGACTTACCAAGAGTCTTCCAATTCATCTTATGGCGGTGAAATCAGACCAAGAATAGTGGAAATGTACCCATGGAATAGGGAGGAGAAGGAGGATATTGTGGAGGAAATATTGGGTTAAAATAGGGGAGTGAAGGGGTGAAATCCCATTTAAGGGAGGAGGGGAAGAATGGTCATTTTCCCCTTTAATGAGCCACACAGTTTGGCTAACCATGTGCCAACTGTGTGATGTTAATGTCCAAAGTGGTACCCACCTCACATGGTAATCTCATGGTTAGAAAAGTTGTGCATAGCCCATGTGCCCACATTTGCAATTTTCTATAGACCTCTCACACGGTCGTGTGGCCTTGAGTGCATAGTTTGGAAAACCATGTGACACCCTCCAGGCCCCTGCACTAAGCCGAACAATTTCCCTATAAGCATGCACAGATTCAGCAACCTGTGCTCCTATAGAAAACAGGTCGTACGGTTTGAGTTACATGGTTAGTACTAATTGTGCACCAACCGTGTGCCTCTGTATGTTTCTCTCGAAACAAATTTTTTAGTACTTGATGCCCTTGAAACTCATTCAAACTACAGAGACACCTCTCAGACCATAAACCATGTATAAAAACATCACATTTAAGAGTTCTAATTCTTGGATTTACATTCCAAATCTCAGTTAAAGATTCAGCCCTTCAACCAAACAAAATATTTGAATTCCTTTAGAAAATTCAACCACATCCAAAACACGAGATCTTGCACTTTGGATGTTAGTAAAGTAGATTCAAGTGCTTCCTGTTATTTTCTGTAAATCACATTATGGTGTTATTTTTCTCTCTATGTTCTTGAGTTGGAGGATAGAATGATTTTCTCTCTATGCTCGAGATAATTCTTGAAAGCTTTTCTATGGTGCACAACCCATCTCATGATCAAAAAAGGTATATATTTTTCTTTATATACATAGGGTTAAACATTGATAATTGCACATAGGCCATGATCGATATATTTAATCTAAGTAATACCCCATATCAAATAATAATATTATTATTATTATTATATTCAATGACTTGCGTTTATTTAAATATCATTTCATAAAAAAAAAATTAATATTAATTAAGATGATATTGGATAAAATATATCATTTCCATCAAACCATTAACTTGGTTCATTAATCCTCCCATGGAAATTATTGAACCTAAATTAGTAAAATATGTATTCAAATTAATATCATTCTTTCAAAAAATAAATTAATATTATAATAACTAAACTCGGGAATAAATATTTATTGTTAATATTCACATACCTAAATAAATTTTTTTATTAATCTATTTACTAAAGTGAATAAAAAATAAATATTTATTTATTACATTGTGAATAATAAACAAGAGATAAAATTCAACTCGTGTATTCTAAATTTGAATATCATGTGATTTAATTCATTTGATTAACTTTACATGAATAATTATTATTCTGAAAACCAAGAATAATATTTATTCTTAATTTGAATTCAAAAATATTCTTGAAACACTTTTTGTGTGGCCCTCTAGGCCTCTTTCATAGTGGCATTAAGTAAACTTACCTGAAGACTGAGATGAGTGTCTATCAATGCATCAACACACACATAGAGAAATAAGTTAATATCTCAATGACAACAACATTCATATGAATGATACCATGTAATATAATCATTTCTTCAACAAATATCTCATCGAATAGGATTCACATTTGTGTTATTTCCTTATATTCTTGATTTATCTTTCTTTGACTTTCTGAAATGAACTCATTGATGAACTACCATGGTAAGGGATTTAATCAAATAGTTTCATTTCAATCAAAGGGTCTGTAACGCCCCGACCCTAGTTACCCAGATTCGGTGCATTATTACATAACATTGTCATGATCACAAGGGATCAAATCCCGAAATACCGATCAATTTAGTAGCATTGGAAGTACTAGATACATTCATAAGTTTTACATTACATTATAAAACGAAAAACAACAAAAAAATTATCTCCATTGACCACATTCATATCCCTTAGACTATCCCTGAAGGTTAGTCATAATATACTTCTTCGCATCCTGGGAAAAATAAAACATAGAAAGGGGGAGCTCAAATGCTCAGTAAGGATAAAAATATAGCTGAAACTTTCATAAATAAGCATAAACATTTAAGGCAATGTATAAGACTAAATCATCAGCCTTTTAAACATAAACTTCTATATAATATGGCCAGTATAAATTAAATAATTCCATTTACTTATTCACATTGATATTCTACTAGTCGAATAATCACGTGCAATATCAATAGACAATTTCATAATGATGGAATGCATAATGCCAGACTTCATAACCACATAGTCAAGGCCTTGTTCCAAGACTAAAAATAAGATTTTGTCAAGTCCTTGGGCCAAGACTCTAGTTTGTCTCACGAGACCTACCGATGCATCGAGGAGCTATAGCGGGCTCCACCCATCACTTACTAAGTCCAATGCATTCCTCATTTGAAAAGGTTTAAACATAACATAAAAATTTGTATTAAAACTAGCATATGAAATGTCAATACTTTATCCATAAACCATGAATGGTGTAAAAATAACACATCCATAGTCAAACGTATCACAAAACCTTCAATACAATATGGAAGTTTTGTATCATAATAAATCAACTTCAAACGAGCTTAAAATCCATCAAAGGATGTTGACATAGATGAAATCAAAACTTTTTTTAGAGAAATATCTCTTTTTATTTTGAAATCATTTAAAAGTCATATAATTATAAAATAAGATTTTTATTTTGAAAATATTCTTATAAACTTGTATGGGAAGCTTCAGCGATGTTATAATGGCGGAAAATAGCTGCACCCGCCGTATAAGTTAAAAAAAAGACATTCTTACCTTAATTTTTTCAAAAAGGTCATAAAGTACCTTGTTTGTAAAATAACCGAAATATTCCTTTCAAAACATATATGGTCAAATAAGGGTATAAATGACTTTAACCCGTAGTCTAGTAAATAGTAAAAATGTTTCGAATTACATTTTTAAGAAAACACAGATGTGGATGATAAAGATGTCCCAGTAGATACTTACGTATTAATAACCTCGGATAAGTAAAGAGATTGTAGAATTAACTCTTACCTTGTACTTTTCCTTAGTCGATGGTATGTTAACCACCTCTTCTTCGGGTGTTTCCTTTTGAGTTGATCAAAAGGGCTCCTTAGGTTGGATTTCTAATCAAAGTAAGGACTCTAGGTTGAAGTGAAGGAAGTTGGGAAGGTATTTGGGCAGGGGTTGGTCGATCCAAATGACTTTGGGGTGTGAAAATAAGAGAAGGGGAAGTACTCTTTTATAAGAGAGGTGAGGGTCACTTTAGGAAAAGCTTGAAATATTATTTTATAATAAAATCATTTTTGGTTTCTAATGGATCCAAAATGATTTATTTCGAGGATAAGGTGGGTATGGGTCTAAAACCTCTCAACCAATAGGTTTTAGATAGGTTTAGGACACCATATTAACCTTATCTTTTAGATTTAAATCTTAGTTAAATAGTTTGACATTTACCACGTCTCTTTATATTTTTATATTGTATGGTTAATAAACTTACTATAAACTACCAAGCGAACCCCAAGTGATTCATTATTGATATATCTAACCTTATCTAAGTCCTTTTTCCAAACCTTAGATTTTTAGGAATATTATATCAATTAATAATATAGTATTTATTTTAAAAACTCAATTATGTCAATTTTGACACTATTTGGTATTTGATTTTTTTTGAAAGCCATAAAAACTTTATCACTTCGAATAAAATTTATTTAATCAACCCTAACATTTCGTATTAACCTAGAAAATTAGTGTAATTCATCATAAGTCTCAATTTACATTTATTTGGATATTTATAATATCAATTATTTTAATATTTCATTATTAAGGTAATTACTGCACCATCATTGTGTCATAAATAAATTAAATTATTTAATGTCTAAAAATTATAAATAAAATACCATTATGTAGGAAATATTTTTAGATTTCTAATGAATATTTATAGTTGAATTTATATTGTGTGTAACCCTATATTAAAAATGGTTTAGTTATTAAACTTTGAATTTAACTCTTTTAACTCTTTTTTAAATAAAATAATAGTAAATGTCCTAATCTAATCCTAGTGGACCAAAAGGATCATATTTTATTCCTAAGGTTTTTTTTTGGTCGAATTACACTTATCCAATAGAATTAGGACATGTGTTCGGGTAATTATAATATCATTTTTACCCTTAATTACCCTATTTACTTTTAACTGTGGTAAATAAAAGTCAAAAGTTACTATTCACCAAAAATTATTTTCATCTTATTGAACCACATTTTACTTACTAATTTCAACCGTTTCTCTCATATTTTTGAAATTCAACTCACAGAAGCGGTAAAATTAAGTTTTATGCAAATTTGTAAATGCTCCTAGAAGGTGGGTAAAAGACGGTAAAAAGTTCAATAAAATTTTATATATCTAAATTTATTATAAAATGACTCCAATGAATTACATTGAACATATATAGGTATTATGTATCTATTTTGACCTAAAAAAATTAAAATAAAATAACTAAATATTTAAATAAAAAGTCGGTTTTAAACAACAACGTAGTGTTTTCACTATTCATCAAAAATTTAAAGTTCTCAGAAAAATACCAAAAATTCACCCTAAGCTAATTTTGATACTCCGAATCCAAAAATGAAGTCCATTTTGAAAATTAAAATTTATAAAATTTCAAAAAGTGGGCATTACTATTCATAACGACTAGTTTCATTGGTCGTGGTGTGTTAAAACTCCTAGTTGCGTACAACGCAAGCTACTGCATTATTCAAAGGGAAACGTACCGTGGAAGCTTGGGGTGTTATAGGGTCGGTGATATTTTTTTTATTAACTCAGAAGGGAGAAATCCTTCCTTAACATATTCAACTAATGTCATATCACTTATGGTGCACTCATCATATGTTATCTTATCATGAGCATATGTCGTTACATTTTTCATATGTACATCAAAGTACGTGATTTATTATATACATTAATCATAATCACAAGTCTATGGACCAATACATGTGGTTATTGATTTGAATATCCAATGACACATAAAAATCTATAATTCTTATTGGCAGGTTTGTCCTCATGACCTTCCTTATTGAAGATCCCTAAGTGTGAACTTCGTGAAAAGAACTGCTAATGTCTTGTGAGCCTCCAATGCCTGATAGTCAAACTTCATTGGTGTCTTGTCAGAAAGATGTTATCTAGACCATAAGACATATAGTTAAGAACATTATAGCATTTTTATGTTCTCATTATAGCGGGAAATTGTTATAACCTTTCGATGAGACAAATACTTTAAGGACACTATTATATAAATGTTAAGCGGAAGAACAATCATTATGTGATAAGATGTTTATTTATATTCTAGTAATTGAGAGTGCATTGTCAATTAGTTCTAGGGCACCAACTTCAATAGTATTCATTAAGGGAGAATATATATATGATGGAAATTAGAAGAGGGATCTCGAAGTTGGTAGATTTATATCCCAACAAATAAGAAATGTTAATGAGATAAAGGGTAAAATATTTTTACAAGAGGTTGTGGAAACTAAATTTATTCATGTCACAGGAGAGCCCCAAATGCCTATTGGGATTCATCGAAGTCCTGAGAGATAAATATTTCTTTTAGAAAATGATGTTAAATTTTCACTTATACAGGATGAACAAACGTCCTTCCAATAGTCTATTGTGAGTTTTAACTCTTGGAAATGGTTGGAAAACTTAAAATCTAAGATAGACTTAATGTACAACACTTGATTTAGGAACATGACCGATCAACTTGAAGTGGTAGGACCCATGGCATGAAAACAGTTTTTCAAAAAATATAACTGATATGGATGGTAGCGTTTCTAACTATAATACTTGTTTGGTTGAAAAGGATTACAAAAAAGATCATGGTATTAACTTTATAGTAAAATTTCATCGGTAACCACGATTAAATTCCCCTAGATTCCATTCTTAGTAGCAACATATTATGATTATTCGATCTTACAGGTGGATGTCGAAATAATGATCATAATGTAGGACCCAGGGACACCCTGAGAGGGGAGGAGTGAATCAGGGAGTAAACTTTTTCTTTTAAAAATAAGGATCTTGTTCCCATGATGGTAGGAACTCATTAAACCTGTAAGACTGATGGGAACAGAATGAAAAAAACACAAGAAAATAGACCACACAACACTTTTACTTGGTTCACCATTAAGGGCTACGTCCAGGGAGCATACGCTGACAAATTGTCGGTCGTACCTAATTCCACTAAACTTCACTAGTTGTGGATTACAAAGTTCGGGTACAGTCACTCTGTCTCAGGCACACTGACTTTACAAAAGTTCAAGGATAGCTCACTACGTCCCTCATGTCACTCCCGTTGACTCCTCCTGGCTCACTGCCCTTGGTGAAGACACCCTCCGTTTATAGACGTGAAGGTTTCTTCAATAGATATGCATTGAAGTCTTTGTCTCTGCTCAGCACGAGACTCTGCTTGCATCGAAGTCCTAAATTGATGCAGTTCAAAGCACTGAACCCCTGAACCAGATATTTGGAATGTGCAAATAGGTTACACTGAGGATTTCGCGCAACACCTACCCTTTGCGCGAAAGATCTCATTTTTGCGCGCAATACTTGATTTTCACGCGGAAAATCTTTCGCGCAACAACACCCTTTTCGCGCAACTGAATCTTTTACGCGCAACTGAATCTTTTACGCACAGCCTCCACTTTTACGCGCAGCTTCTGCTTTTTCGCGCACCTCAGACTTACGCGCAACTTCACCGTTTTCGCGCAACTTCACATTTTTCGCGCAACCCCCTTTTCGCGCACCTTTTATGCGCATCAGACATCGTATCTTCTCTGAGTCTTCAGCCGTACCGAAAGAGAGGGGTCACCTCTTATTTATAGGCCTCGACGATCCTTGCGCGAGAAGCCCACCGTGTCGCGAAAAACTCTGATTCTGCGCGGAATCGTTTTTCGCATAGGAACCATTTTTCGCGCATATCTCCGGATTTTTCGCGCATATCTCCGGATTTTTCGCGCAACTCATGTCTTTTCCATTTTTCATCGTTCTGAAACACCTTTTGCACGAGAAAACCAACCTACATTCACTATTGCGTGCAAAACCAATTTAGCGCACAAAAAATGTTTTTCGCACACCACTCCAATATTTCGCGCAGCTCATGCCTTTGCCATTTTTTCGACGTTCTAATTCCGAAACACCTCTTGCGCGAAAAACTTTGCTCCAGTATTTCGCGCACCACGATGTTTTTCGCGCACCACGCCATTTTTCGCACACGATCAACTCATTTCGCACACCATGCTGTTTTTCGTGCACCACGCCATTTTTCACGCACGATCAACCTATTTCGCGCACCACTTCCTTTTTGCACGCATCTCCTTCGGCCAAAAGCACATGCCTTCATTTTCTGAATTTCAGGCCTAAAAATTTGGCAAACATTGGGAAATGATGCCACCTTCAATACTATTGTATGCTTATACTGTATAATCACTTTACTGACAAACATTCTGAACTTTCAATAAAGATTGATAACAAACACAAACCATACTCCAATTCTTGCAAAGAACGGTCATGGTTCCAACACATAAATGTGAACATATTCAAGGACATGCCTATTATACCAACTTGAAGGTTTAAATGATATTAATGGCATCGTTGAGGCATATGAATTGTAATAATTTATTTATGAGTTTGAGCATGAATTTTTGAGCTGGAATGTTCGATTTGATGATGTGATCAAAGAGTTTGGTTTTGTCAAAAAATAAAAAATGATTTTTTTAGAAGCAAATGAATGTGGGAATGTAATTATCTTCTTGGTGTTGTATGTGAATGACATACTAATTATTCATTTCATTAGGATCTCGCACCAGACTCAGTTTGCTCCTCCATCCACCACTTAAAATCCCAATTCAACATCTTACCAACCTTTACAATTCTTTGTAATTTATTTCCAATTTTGGACCTAACTAACTTTTCCTTTTCTCTATAAACAACTAGATGCATTAATTATTTTATAAATGATTAAATAATTAACCTGTCATAATTAAATAATCAATGTCTTGACCACATATTCATTTGAAAACCTTAATTAAAAAAATTAACAAATCCCTTATCAAGAAAATTTTAAAATTCACCTCAAAATTACTATTAATTAAATTAGAAACCGATTAATTAAATCCAAAAACCAATGAGTTGCATTTTCTTTGTTATGTTTGCATGCGTTTAATAATATATATGTACTCATATATGTTTTGTGTTCTTCAAATACAAAACATATGTTTTATTCTAACTATAATTTTCTTAATTGCATTGTGTTTCAGGTGGATGTAATCAAACTTTTGTAACATCTACTTTATATTAAAAAATAAAATTTTAAAATTGAGTTATTAGTAAAATTCAAGAAATGAAGCTAATGATGCATGTAATATCAAATTTTGATTTATCAATAAAATTAACAAAATATATTTTAATATATACAAAACAGTTAGCTTTACTATTATTTATTATTTGATGTGAGAGAAGGAATCATTTAATGCACACATTGTGGCCCTCGAAGAGGGGACGAAACCACATAATAAGGGGTTGAGAAGAGCGTGGTGTGTCCAATTCCCCATCAGGTGTTCCATGCAAATTAAGGTATGCGAAGGCAAACGCCATTTGACGTCACTCACAATACCAACCTCCCCTCGAAATTTGCGGAATTTATTGCCATAATTAAATAAGTCTAATATTCCGCACCCCCCGTTCTCAACTGCCACCCAATGGATCCATATACATTTCATTTATGTATTGTATGATTTTCAATCATTTTTTAATTATGGTTGTTTAATTATATATGACTGTTTTTTAATCTATGACGCTTAATTTTTTTTTTTTAACCAGACAGTTGCATAAGATTCTTAACAGTGCTGAAATAAGCCAAAATAGAAACAAAATACTGCAGAACACACAAAAATTGTGAAGAAAATCACTCAAATAAATTATTAAAAACACATTTTGTTTATTAAATATAAAAATATAGTTTACACAATATAAAATACAAGAGGTGGACTATGATTTATAACCATGTATTCCTGCAGTCAACAATATATTTAGTAGTTAAGACTGTATAAAAGACCTTTCCAGACCCGTTTTTTTTTTTTTTTTAACATCGGTTATTAAACAACGTTTTCAAGCGAATAAATATGTTTTTTAAATCAATGACGTTGAAAATAATTTTTAATAATGGTTATTTTAATCAATGTCAAATATCATCTACCGAAACTAAGTTTTTAAAAAGTTTTGTTTTAAGATGTTGTTTATCTTATAAAATTGGTGTCATATATTAAATTTGGCGTTAGTTTGTCGAATATTTTATCATTTTGAAATAAAAAGGTTCAACATTTCCTATCGTTTTTTTAAGCAGACGTGAAATTTATGACACGGCTTTTATTCGTTTCTGTTCATTTAATTACTGTCTTGATAAATTTACTTTTTTTAATAATTTTTTGTACAAGACAAAACTCACACCTGTTTGACATAAATAATCACTAATGTAGATATAGGTTGCACTCGAAATAGCTTTCAGCAAGAGAAAAATGTTGGTGTTCTAAGCGCTTTTAAAATCCAACGGATTTTATACAATAAAAATAGCGCTGAAAAGGAGGGTTTCTTATCATTGCTAACTTAGCACTGATAAAAAGGGATCTTTAGACACGTTGCATCAGTGTGTTGCTGAAGTTACACCACACTACATCAAATACAAAATTTAATTTCAATTAAATTTGCATCATAAATGCGACAAAAAAACACTATATTAATACAAACATTTCAAACATTGGTTTATACTATTGACTAGATACAATTTACACAAACATCAACAAACTCAAAAATATTTGTGTTTCATTGTTTTTGACCCCCGACCCCCTCTCAAGAGTTTGATCATGCTACCGATTGATGACCAAACCACCCCAGTTCGAGTAAAAGAATGCACCTATATAAAAAACAATTCTTATATTTGCAATACTACAAAAATTAAATCAAACATAAATATGAAACAATGCATTAATAAAATGTCACTTTTAAACTGAAAGCATACACTTCAAATCATATCAGGCACACCGTATGTTGGATTAATGTGTGGTTAATTTCTACATGACACAAATGATTTTTGGATCATTGTCATAAAGTATCATAACAATCTGGACACATTTATTTGGTTTTAAGTTTGTGATGTATGTTTTGAACTAAATTATCAATTTTCAACTGAAAACATACACTTCAAATCATACCAAACACACAATATGTCATATTAATGTATGAATCATTTTTCTAAAGTATCAATAAAATCCGAGCACATTTGCTCGGTTTTAAGTATGTGACATGTGTTTGGAACTAAATTGTCAATTTTAAATAAAATCGCACACTTTGAGTCATACCGGTCACACCGTGTGTCAAATTGATGTGTTGTTGATTCCTACAAGTCAAAAATGACTTACGGAACATTGTCCCAATTTATCAATACAATTAGAGTGTGTATGCTAGGTTTCAATAAGTGACACATATTTTTAACTAAAATGTAATTTTAAACTGAAAACACCCACTTTGAGTCATACCGCCCACACAATGCATTAGATTGACGTGCGGTTGATTCATATATGTTACAAACAACTTAAGGATCATTTTTCAAAAAGTATTAAGACAATTCAAGCGTGTTTGCCCATTTTTCAATGAGTGATATGTTTTTAACTAAAATGTCATTTTTAAACTGAAAACAGCCATTTTGAGTCACCTGATCACACAATGTATCAGATTGAAGCACAACTAATTCATGCACGTCACAAATAACTTATGGATCATTTTCCTAAAATATCAAAATAATCTGAATACGTTTGCTCGATTTTGAGCATATCATGCGTCTTTTGAACCAAAATGTCAATTTTAAATAAAAACACACATTTTGAGTTATATCAGTCACACAATATGTCCAACTAACATGTTGTTGATTCATACACATCACAAATGACATAAGGATCATTATCTAAAAGTATCAAGACAATCTGAGTGTGTTTGCTTGACTTTTGGTAAGTGACACATGTTTTTAACTAAAATATTATTTTTAAATTGAAAACACGCACTTTGAGTCATACGAGTCACATCGTGTGTCAAATTAACGTGAGGTTGGTTCTTACAAGTCACAAATGACTTACGAATCACTGTCATAAAGTATCAATACAATCCGAATATGTTTTCTTGGTTTTCAGCGAGTGACACATGTTTTTAACTAAAATGTCAATTTTAAACTGAAAACACACATTTCAAGTCATACTGATCACACCGTGTATCGGATTGAGGTATGACTGATTCCTATATGTCATAAATGATTTATGGATTATTTTCTTAAAGTATCATAACAATATGAATGTATTTTCGTGGTTTTGAGTATGTCACATGTCTTTTGAACTAAAATGTAAATAAAAAAACACACTTTGTGTCATACCGATCACACCACGTGTCGGATTAACGCGTGGTTGATTCATATACATCAAAAATGACTTAAGGATCCTTTTTCTAAAGTATCAAAGCAATCTGAGTGTTTTTTCTTGGTTTTCAGTGAGTGACACATATTTTCAACTAAAATGTCATTTTTAAATTTAAAACATCCACATTGAGTTATACCAGTCATATCATATGTCAGATTGATGTGCACATGATTTCTACACGTCACAAATGACATATGAACCATTTTACTAAAGTATCAAGACATTCCAAGCATATTTTCCTGTGTTTCAGTGAGTGACAAATGTTTTTAAGTAAAATGCTAATTTTAAACCGAAAACACACATTTTGAGTCATACCAATTACATCGTGTATCAGATTGAGGCACATATGATTCCTACATGTCAAAAATGACTTATGGATCATTGTTCCAAAGTATCAAAAAAATTTGAATGTGCTTGGTCATTTTTAAGCATGTCATGCTTCTTTTGTACTAAAATGTCAATTTTAAATAAAAACACACTTTGAGTCATACCGTTTATACTATGTGTTAGATTAATGTGTGGTCGATTTCTACAAATAAAAAAAGACATAAAAATCATTTTCTTAAAGTATCAAGACAACCATAGTGTATTTTCTAGGTTTTCAGTGAGTGACACATGCTTTTAACTAAAAAAGTCATTTTTAAATTGAAAACACGCACCTTGAGTCATATCAGTCACATCGTGTGTCAGATTGACATGCACATGATCCCTACACATCAAAAATGACTTATAGATCATTTTCCTAAAGCATTAAGACAATTTGAGCATGTTTTATTTGTTTTTAGTGAGCGACACACATTTTCAACAAAAATATCAATTTTAAATTGAAAACACACATTTTGAGTCATATCAGTCACATTGTGTATCAGATTGAAGTATGGATGGTTCCTACACATCACAAATGAATTATGGATAATTTTTCTAATGTATCAAAACAATCTAAATGTGTTTGATCAATTTTGACTATGTCACATGTCTTTTGAACTAAAATGTCAATTTTAAATAGAAACACACACTTTGAGTCATACCAATCACACCGTGTGTCAGATTAACATGTAGTTGATTCCTACACATCAAAAGCGTCTTAAGGATTATTTTTCTGAAGTATTAAGACAATCAGAGTGTCTTTTCTTGGTTTTTAGAGAGTTACATATGTTTTTAACTAAAATGTCATTTTTAAATTGAAAACATGTACTTTGAGTTATACGGTCACATCGTGTATTAGATTGATGTGTGTATATTTTATATATATCATAAATGAATTATGGATCATTTTTATAAAGTATCAATACAATTTGAGTGTGTTTTCTTTGCTTTTAATGAGTGAAACACGTTTTTAACTAAAATACCAATTTTAAATTGAAAACACACATTTTAAGTCATACCGATCATACCATGTTTCAGATTGAGGTATGGATGATTCCTACACATCAAAAATGACTTATGGATCATTTTACTAAAGTATCAAAACAATGTGAATTTGTTTTCTCGGTTATGAGTATGTCACTCATCTTTTGAACTAAAATGTCGATTTTAAAGAAAAACACACACTTTGAGTAATACCGGCACACTGCATGTCAGATTAACATGAGGTTGATTTTAACACGTCAAAAATGACCTAGGGATCATTTTACTAAAGTATCAAGACAATATGAGTGTTTTTATAGGTTTTTAGTGTGTATGACATATGTTTTAAACTAAAATGTCATTTTTAAATTGAAAACTCACACTTTGAGTTATACCAGTCACATTGTGTATCAGATTGACATGTGGTTGATTTCTATATATCATAAATGACTTATTGATCATTTTTATAAAGTATCAGGACAATAAAAGTTCATTTAATTGGGTTATAGTGAGTGAAGCGTGTTTTTAACTAAAATGTCAATTTTAAACTAAAAACATGATCTTTAAGTCATTTGTAAACTGAAAACACACACTACTGAACATAAAAAAATAAAAATAATAATAAATATCTCTATGTAGAGAACAAATATCACTTGAGTGAATCATGCTGTCTATATACATTCTGACACCATGTATTTTTCCCATTCATTTCTAAACAAATATATTTCCTCTTTTGAATACGAGGAGTGTCAACAATCCTAGTAATAGTGGAAAAATCTGCATAAATATTTAGGAAAATAATTAATTTATTTTGAAATATATTTTGATAGTGAAATATTATTATATATATCCTAATACTTATACACTTGTAGAAGTTGATAGGGTTATGGTGCTCAGGGATTGTCCTCATGCCATGATTTTGATGATATTTAAACACCGACCTATCATAATAAAATTTTCATTAAACCATTAATATAAAATGTATAACTTGATGTTTATTTGTAAAATGTTGCATATAGTGAATTATAAATTGATAAAGGTTATAATGTGGGGTCAATTTGTTGGGTATCCATGCATTGAATCCAAAAAATAAAATTTTGGAGTATCCAAATTGATTTCAATGAGAAACCAATGTTTATTAAAAAAGGAATAAGTAATGAATGGAATGAAAATGTATTTGATATGATTAAATTGTATATATTCACCCTTGCATAATTAGTATTAAGAAGTGTATGTCGTCTGTAAGTTTGTTTTCAAACATTGCGGTCAGTTTATCCACTATTACTGAATATTCCTCTTCTTCCAATGATCTTTTTTTGTGTAGAATTAATGTGAGAACTAATGAGTAAATTTTTTTATTCATAGTGTTTCCCTTAAAATAGTAATGATATATACTCTAGAAAAAATATGAATAATATTTAACTATAATTAACATAGTATATTAGCTATTGGGAAAACAAATTATGAAAACACGCCTCATGTATACATTTATAACTGAGACTCCTAGCCATTCATACTTGAGGATTTCATCTACATTTTCAAGACCAAGAAATTCTATAATGTCCTCTTCATACATTTTATCATCAAAATCAATTATGGTCATATCACCATATTTAAATGTTATATCCACATGAACTTGTAATATTAGTAAATGCGAGAGTTGAATTAGCAGGGAAAAGGTACTTTATGAAGGTATTTTCAACCAATTAGTTGATCCTTTATCTTGTTTTGATTCGACCTTCTCCTTCCCCATCTATAATAACATTCATCAGTTCAACAATTTTTTCATTAATTGTAAAAAAAATTTCATAAAAAAACAATTTGTAAAGAAATACCTCAATGTTGATATATTTTTTTATAAGATCAAACGACCATGCTATGAAAATTCCAATAGAAAGTTCTCTAATGAACCGACCCGGGTTACCCTCAGACCTGACACCCGACCCAATCCATCACATACCTAAATGGAATTCCCAATATAAGGACCTAGCCTAAAACATTACATAATATTGAGTTAAGTCAAGAGTTCACATTAACAATATTTTCAGGTTTAGAGTTTTGGAGAATTAGGACATAACTAATACATAATAACTCAAATTTATACAAAGTGGATAAAACTAAAACAATATCCATTTCATTCACAATATTTTTTTTTAAAAAATAAACACGATTTCTTTTCTTGATAAAATTCTGCTTAACTTCTCCCTTTCTATTACCCATCCTTATACCTTGTGAAAAACATTTCAAAAACTTGGGATGAGCATAAAAATCTCAGTAAGGAATATAAAATAAGAAATAAAACCGTTAGTCCATGAATATTTTAAACCCATGAAAACATTTTTACAAAATCATAATTTTCACCCATAAAACATAAACCTTTTAACATACCTCATGAAATCATAAGATTCCAGAAAAACATCATAGCAATCATAAATCATAAAGGTAACTTGTGGAATCCATATCATACATACATTGTAGCTTTCAGAACTACATAGGGAGTAACCTTCATGGTTACATTTGGAATACCCATCACAGTATATTCCCTAAATCTATTAGGAGAAAACTTATTGTTTAAATCTGTCTCATTACCCAATTCATTAGAGAGCTATCATAGAATCACCTGCCCTCGATTTATCACAGAACCACCCATATACATAAACAATGCCCAAGAACCATAACATAATCATCGTTTTCCGCCGGTCCTTTGACATGTTTTCCAATGGCGTTGCGTCTGATTTTCAGAGATTATGGTTCGTTGATGATGTTTTTTGTTTGATTGATGGTGCCGACTTCATCATGGATCGCTGTGATGATCTTATCTGCTCTCACGCTGCTCTGGCTTTCAGTTTCATTGATCCTTCCAGGTCGGTTGGGTGAGATGACTCCCGCGGCGGCTTTAGGATGTGTTCGTGTGAGTGGGTCGGTGTTCCATAGGCATGTATGCGAATGTATTCTACCTTTTTTGGGTTCATTTGGCATTGGTTCGCCTTTCATATTGATTATGTGCAAGGTGATTTCAGTTCGTCTTTGGTATCGACGACGGTGGTGCGATGTGTTTTTACTCGTATGTGGGATCTTCCGATGGCGTGGTCTGTTAGGGTGATGGTGATTTTATCCTGGAGGTGCAGATGCCGCTTGATGGCCATGGTGCCGACTTCATCATGGATCGCTGTGATGATCTTATCTGCTCTCACGCTGCTCTGGCTTTCAGTTTCATTGATCCTTCCAGGTCGGTTGGGTGAGATGACTCCCGCGGCGGCTTTAGGATGTGTTCGTGTGAGTGGGTCGGTGTTCCATAGGCATGTATGCGAATGTATTCTACCTTTTTTGGGTTCATTTGGCATTGGTTCGCCTTTCATATTGATTATGTGCAAGGTGATTTCAGTTCGTCTTTGGTATCGACGACGGTGGTGCGATGTGTTTTTACTCGTATGTGGGATCTTCCGATGGCGTGGTCTGTTAGGGTGATGGTGATTTTATCCTGGAGGTGCAGATGCCGCTTGATGGACATTAATTGTGAGGAGGTGGTGAGGAGAAGGGTGCTCCTATTGGTTCGACGATCGAGGTTCCTGCGGCTCGCACGGTTCAAGGTTTTTCTTTTCAAGGCGGTGCGACAGTGCTCTGTTTGAAAGTTGCAATTTAAATTTTCAATTAAAAGGTGGTTCATGGTTGGATGCTTTGATTTTGCGGTGGGCTCGAGGGTGTTCCCCTTTATTTTCAAATGTGTGAAATTTGATTCTACTTTTGTGCTGGTTTTGTTAGGTTTGAATTTGACTGTGAGGTTCCCACTATTCAAAAAAGTGGTTTATTTAGAAAATTAAAAAAAAGTTATTTGGAGGAAATAATGGTTGTAGTGGCGAAAAGGCCATTGTTTTCGCGTACGTTAAAAAACATTCATTTTTCCGTTTAGTAAAATTTTTCATATAAAAAAAGATTCCTTTTGAAAACTGTTGAATGAAATTAAAATTCCAAAGGGGTTTATTATACACCATATAAAATAAGGTTTTGTATAACATCAAAATATGCCTCAATGAAAGGAGATTGAGACGAAGTCCCTTACCTTGAGTCCGACTCATCACGTACAATCGTTATGTTCCAGAATAATTCACTTAGGTTAATTTCTAATTTCTTGAGAACCTTTTTCAAGTTTATTATTTATTTTATATCACTTATTATGATGTTATAAAAATTATATAATTATTTAAGTTTATATCGAATGTTTTGTCGATATTCAGTATTTGAGTCAAAAATGAACATGGTTTTGATGTCACTAGTCCATGTGGTCATAAGTCCATCATATAAAGAATAGTATTCATGAAATAATCATCAATTTTATACATTAATCATACTTTTTAAATCAAACCATTAATTATGGTTATGAAAAATGAACAACGTTATATTCATGGAGACGGTAGGTCGTATATATGCATGAGTAACGTTTTCCATTTTTCATTGATGATTATGGAAATAAGGTAATTATTATTTTATCTTTACAGAATTATCATAATATTATTATCATCATCATAATAATTTAAATATACTTATATATATATCATAAAAGTGATGTGGTGAATAAAAACGATTCACATCACTTCGTAGAGGTAATAGTTCACACGTACGCATGAACAACGTTATTTTTTATGTGCATGGAAGGTAAGAGCATAATTGAAATATTTTTCTTTTATAATGAAAAATATGTCATATTATATATAAATATTAATTCCATAATTACAATTGATCTTGATAGACGGTAATGGAAAACAAACTAAATCGGTTCGTGGATGTGATAATTCACACGTATGCACAAACGATTAATTCATTTCCTATTTGATGGAATCAGAGATGAGTTTAGGGGATGATATTAAAATAATAAAATATTAGTTTATTTAGGATACTGAATTTATTATTTTATCTTGGAATAATAATATTTAAAGTAAGTGGAAGAAGAAATAAAATAAAAACACTTAAAGAAAATGATACATCTTCTTCGGTTGATCACCATTGAGGAACACCTTAACACATCAAAGAAGGGGGTTATGCCAAAAATAAGGTCTCAAGAATGTGGGGAGATATTTTAGGAATATTTTTGGGTAGATATAGGACAAGCCAAAATGATTTGGAAGTGTTAGTTTTATAGAAGAGTGGGTACCTTTTTATAGGAGAGGAGAGAGACACCCTAGGATACTCTTAAAATATTAAATTAAAATAAATTAATTTTTTAATTAAAATGGATCCAAATTGAAGTATGTCGAAGATAAAATAAGTATACTTCTAAATCAACTCATCCAATATTTTTTAGAGATGTATTGATTTTATTTTAAACCTTATCTTTTCATTTTACATTTATTTATTCTCTTTTAATTTTAATTGTGGTAACAACATTTTAATTATTAAGAGGCTATTAATTTTACTTATATGAAGTAAATTTCCCATAATTGGAAACTTAATGAACTTTTATACCTTATAATATCTACTTTTCAATTTTAAAATATTTTTATTATTTTTAAATAATTTAATAATTTTTTTTATAAAATATCAATTATGTCAATTTTTACACTATTCATTTCATTGAATTTAAATACAATCAAAACAGAGAGATAACTTTGAACCAAAGAATTTATTAGTCTTATAACATGTCATATTAACCTAGAAAAATTGTGGATGACATAAATTATTTCATATAATATTTATTTTAATATTTATAATATCATTTATTTGATATTTCTCTTAATAAAATAATTATTATATCACTGTTGTGTCAATATTTATGGTAATTATTTAATAGTTAAAAATTATAAATAAATTTATGTGATTTATATAATTTCATTATATTTCTGGGGACTATTTATGTTCACAGTTTCAATAAGTTTATCACTACATTAAAATTATTATACTTATAATAGATAAGAGGGTGACACGTTGTCACTTTTGTTTTAATAATAATTATATCACTTTTAATGAAAAAAGTCCATTAAACAAATAAAAATTTGATCCTTAGGTGTTAATGGTTGACTTTTATTGATCCAATAGGATTTTGGAAGGTGTTGGGGTAATTTTTTTGTGCTTATCATATTGTTTCTTACCATAATTTACCAAATTTACCTTTAAATGTGATAAATAAAAATTACCAAAATTACGATTCATAATATCCAAAAAAAGTAACATATTAACATATTTTGGACCTAATGATTCCAAATATGGAATAAATTTTTAAAAATTTAAAACATAGAAGTTTCAATAATATATTTAAAATTAATCCCCGTTGTCAAAATGAGAAAACAATTTTTTTTAAAAGAAAAACCATCAAAAGATTGACATGTGTTTATATAAAATTTCAATGTGAATTTACTTCCAATAACCAACATGGGATTAAATGATAAAAATAATAATCTAATTATACTTTAAAACCAATGAAAAGGACAGCCTTAATATATAAATAAATCAGACGAAAAGACAGTTAAATTAAAATGCAGTATTTTTCACTATTCATTAAAAATGAATATTATCATAAAAATAACAAAAATTCAACCAAAGTAAATTTGGATGTCCCAATTTAAAATAATAAGTTTATTTTATCAAATAGAAAATATAAATTTGTCAAAAAATAAATTTAAAATAGGCTCGCCATCAAAAGGCGGTAAAACTACCTTTAAAAAAATATTAGAGTATTTTATGCTTAAAATTAGATTTATTCTCATTTTAAGCATCTAAAATTTATTAGATGAAAGTAAAAACATTTAATAAACACATTTAAACATAATATAGCTAGTTATGTTCATTATCTCTAATACAACGATTTGGCATTGACTTTCATTTAAAATAAAAATAATAATATTGTATTATTTTTCGGTATAACTCAATCTTGTGTGAAACATAAGATTTTGGAGAAACCCATTGTTGCACGTTAGGTACACTATCACACATAGTGTCCCCTTTAAATTAAAATTAATATCTAATTCATAAATATTAATAGATGTGAAAAAGTCTTATTATATAATTACATGGGATGTTACACCCGATCCCCACAGGCTGACGAAAAGCACCCAAACATCGAATGAAAAACCAAAGGGAACAAGTTTTCCCAACCTGAATGAAACACATGGAATATATATATATATACACACACACACGAAGCAATAAGAAATAGCGGAAATCCAACAAATATATGCCATAATTATAATAAAGACAGCGGAAAAAAATGACTATAAAAGTAGCTAAAAATCCAAAAGACAAGTCCAACTGCAAAGGAATAGAACTAAATAGCTACTCCAAGTGATCTTGTGGATGAACTCCCACTATATCACCACCAAATACCCAACTCATCTGACATTAAACCACACCGCCTCACTACGACGTCTTGCCTTTCCCTGCATTGGAAGGCATACAAAGGTCTACAGACCGTCGAAGAGGTGCACAGGGTGTGACCTAACAAGATCAATAGGATCTAACCCAGGTGTTCCATAGCACGTCTCTGTATAAAAATTCTTGTATGATCTTTTTAAATAAAACATGGAATGATAAGTAGTAAAGTTTTTTTATAGAAAACATGGTAAACATTTCTATTTTATCACAATTCTAAAACAAAAGTAGGTATATCAATTTCAAAGAACATTTTTCTATATCATCTTTCACAAGCATCCACTACAAAAATACAACAGATTAGTGACGATTTTTTAGAAGGGTTTATGCAAACCCCCCTCTAAATTCATTTTAAAGGGGGTTATGCACACCCACCTCTATTTTTTCACTGTTTTTTAAATATCTAGTTGGATTTTAGAGGCGGTTATGTCAAAACCACTGCTAATTTAATAATTTTTAGCGCTATATGTTCAGTTGGATTTTAGAGGCAATATATATATATATATATATATATATATATATATATTAATTTAGATATTAAAGGTGGTTTTGAACCCCTTATAATGTATGACAGTATAGGGGGTTATGAACCCCCTCTAATATAAGAAATTCGAGGGGTTCACGAACCACTGTTAATCCTTTAGATTAGAGGGGGTTGTGAACCCCCTCTAATATATGACATTAGAGGATATTTTAAACCCCCTATAATTTAAGAAATTAGAGGGCATTGTGACCCCCCTCTAATCTATGATATTAAAGGGGGTTTTGAACCCCCTCTAATATATGATATTAAAGGGGGGTTTGAACCCCCTCTAATATATGATATTAAATGGGGTTTTGAACCCCCTCTAATTTAATAATTTAGAGGGGGTTGTGAACCCCCTCTAATATATGAAATTAGAAAGGGTTTTAACCCCCTATAATTTAATACATTAGAGGGGGTTTTCACCCCCCTCTAATTTGAGAAATTAGAGGGGGTTCATGAACCACCCCTAATCCATTTGATTTGAGGGGTTTTTTAACCCAACTTAATTTTTATTTGTTTTTTAAAATAAATCTCATATAAATTAGAATTATATAATATATATGTGTATGTTCACATGTGTGTGTGTGTGTGTGTGTGTATTACATAAGCACATTATATAAATGTATTTAAATGCATTATAAACATATATATATAAAGACATTATTTGAATACTTTAAATAAATACTTATACATATAAACAAAAATGTATGCATATATAATATTGGTATACATAATATAAATGTAATTCTAAATATATTTATTCAAATATATAAAATTTATATACTATTTTATAAATACAATACATTTATATTATGATTTATATTATACATATATTATATTAAATACATTTTAATTGTATATTTATGTATAAATTCATTTATATTATATTATGTATACAAATATATATAATATAGACAAGATTAAATATAAATATAAATCTATATATTATATATTATATATTATATATATTTTATTATACATATTATATTATATATAAATTTATATAAATTATATAATTATTTTATATATATTTTAGTATACCATATAAACTATAAATTAATTTAGTATATATATATATATATCATTTAATTATATTCTATATTTCCAATTATATAAAAGTATTTAATTTTGTGTGTGTATATATGTGTATACATTATATAATATAAATGTATATAATTACATAAATAAATATATAATATAAATGCATTTAATATAATATATGTATAATATAAATCATAAAATATATAAATGTATAATATTTATAAAACCAAAAAATAATTGTTATAGTTTAAAAAATATATTTAATAATAATAATAATTAATAATATAATTGTCACACACACACACATATATAAGTATATAAAAATAATTATATAAATATATATATTATAATTATTTTATATCTATAAATATTATATAAATACATAAATATACATACACACTCACACAAATATAAATTTATAAATATACATTATAGATGTAAATATAATTATTTTTATATATTATATATAAATATTTGACACAAATATATTATATATACCCAAATATATAATATATATATATATATATAATATTTTCATATGTAAGTAAATATAACTTAATATATGTAAATAAATATATGATATGGTATATTATAAAGAAAAAAGCATGCATCCTGGTTGGTTAAGTCGTTGCGGCTGTAGGAAGCTGGTCCTGGCTTCAAATCCCAATGGGCGATATTTTTTCTGCCAGGTTGTGGGATTATACAAGCATGTAGGCACGTGAATGGTTATCGGGTCAGGGGGTTCTATGGGTGTTTCATGGTGTGTGTTTGTTGGGGTTTGTCCGTGGGGCATCAAGTGGTGGGATGGGGTGTCCTTAAGGGCGCGTCATTGGGGTGTTGGGTGTCCATGGGGGGGCATCATGGGGGTGTCGGGGGGGGGGGGGGGGGCGCTGAGCTGGCGCTTGTTAGGGTGTGTCCAAGGGCGTCATAGGGGCTTGTCAGGGGGTGTCCGTGGGTCATAGGGGGCTTGTCAGGGTGGCATTAGGGGGTGTGGGATGGGGTGTCGGGTGTCTGTGGGGGTGACATTGGGGTGTCGGGGGCCTGAGTGGGCTTGTCAAGGGTGTGCATGGCGTGTCATATATAAAAAAGATAGGGTAGATTAGGGGTTGTTATAGTATAACTGCTCCTAAATTTCTATTATGAGATTCAATTAGAGGCGGTTCTAATCACCCCTAATTGAATATTTGAACTAGGGTTAGTTAGAACTGACCCGTTTATGGTGAATTTTGGGCGACATTAGAGGGGGTCAGGGTGGTGTCAGGGGGTGTGGGTGGGGTGTCGGGTGTCCATGAGGATGACATTGGGGTGTCAGGGGGCCTGAGCAGGCTTGTCAAGGGTGTGCATGGGGTGTCATATATAAAAAAAGATAAGGTAGATTAGGTGCAGTTATAGTATAACCTCCCCTAATTGAATCTTTGAACTTGGGGCGGTTAGAACTGACCTGTTTATAGTGAATTTTTGGTGACATTAGAGGGTGTTAAAACCCCTCTAATCTAATTGCTGCTAAACGCAGAACCTTTTTACCATCACTTATCCCTTATCGCCTCTAATCAGAGTAGGCGGTCACTTTAGCAGTGGTTTTGGGTAACCACCACTAACGTGTTTAGAAGGTGTTATAACCCTGAACTGCATTAGGGGGTGTGGGATGGGGTGTCGGGTGTCCATGGGGGTGACATTGGGGTGTCGGGGGGCCTGAGTAGGATTGTCAGGGGTGTGTGTGGGGTGTCATATATAAAAAATATAGGGTAGATTAGGGGCAATAATAGTATTACCTCCACTAAATTTATAGTTTGAGATTCAATTAGAGGCGATTCTAATCACCCCTAATTGAATCTTTGAACTAGGTTTGGTTAGAACTAACCCATTTATGGTGAATTTTGGGCGACATTAGAGGGGTTTAGGGTGGTGTTAGGGGGTGTGGGTGGGGTGTTGGGTGTCTATGGGGTGACATTGGGGTGTTGGGGGGCATGAGCGGGCTTTTCAGGGGTGTGTGGGGGGTGTCATATATAAAAAAAGATAGGGTAGATTAGGGGTAGTTATAGTATAACCAACCCTAATTGAATCTTTGATATAGGGGTGATTAGAACTAACCTATTTATGGTGAATTTTGGGTGACATTAAATGGGGTTAAAACCCCCTCTAATCTAATCACTATTAAACACTGAACCAGTTTACCAATGCTTACCCCGAACCGCCTCTAATCAGAGTAGGCAGTCACTTTAGTGGTGGTTTTGGGTAACCATCGCTAAAGTGTTTAGAAGGGGTTATAACCCCATCTAAATGAAAAACTCTCCCTTCTAATCACACAGTTTTTTTTTGTAGTGATGAACATGCATATCAAGTCTAAAATAGTACAAATCCAAGCAATACAAAAACAACAGAATCAACACAAACATCACAACACCAAGGAATACATAAGTTCAAGCAACAAAATACTCATACCCATTAATCCATGAACAATGAACTGTGGTACCTGAAGCTAATGATCTACACTCTTGGACTAGGGAGACACCCCAAAAAGTGAAACCCCAACATCATATACGTACCTAGAGCCAATAATCTATACTCTAGGATAATAGGAACACCCTAGAAAGTGAACCCCCACAATGTATAATGGCCTCAAGCTAAAACTTCCACATAGTACCCATGGTAACCCATGTGCTTATTTTCTCAATCATTTCAATGTTTCAAAAATCATTTCAGAACCATTTCACAAAACCATTTTCAATGCTTTGAAAATACCATTTTTCTTTCTATTTATCAACAATCAGGGAAAAACCATTTAAAAAAAAAATTCTTTTCAAAACACACAAATCAATCATGAAAATTCCTTGTATAAATCATTTTATAAATCAAGAACAATAAGATTCATTAAAATAGGTTTGAGACGGAATCACCTACCTCGAAACTCGGGTCATACACGCCCGTAACGAGATCTGCCAACAACGAAAAACCAACGAAGTCTACGAAGGCCCTATAATAAAATCCACATCACAAGATTGATCCAATTTGAAAAAAATGGGTCGGTATAAAGGAGGAAACCAACATACCTCAAGAAAAAATGCCCACTTCACCATGACAAACAACGAAATGGCCTCCGGAATGAGATCACACAATTGATTTGGAGAGATGCACCATAAAAATAATGAAGATCAGACACCGATTTGATCGTTCTAAAATGAGAGAAGTCTCCCAAAATTGCCTGGGAATTTCCCTTGGTTAAGATCAAGAGATTCTGGAGAAAAAACTGAACAAAAAATCCACATGCCTATTTTTAAAAACTGTATGCAGGCAGTTACATGGCGTGTGACCCGGTTACATGACATGTAACCATCAAAGTCCCACATAAGCTAGAAAACCCATAAACTTGGATTAAAAATACATTATTTAAAACATTAATGATGTGAAACATCTATTCATGTCGTTTAACCTTTAAAAGCATGAATCATTTCATGACTTGCATGCAACAACAATTACATGATGTGTAACCTAGTTACATGACGTGAAATCCTCCAGCAGCCTAAATAAAAATCTAGTTAAAGCTAAGAGTCCAACAAATATTTGACTTCACCATTATAGGTATCCTCCCAATTCATTCTTGGATCTATACAGACAATGAGAAAAGGAAAACCACGATGAGTTGAAATATGTACTTGATAGATTGATAATGGGATGTTACAAACTCCCCACCCTAAAGGATTTATGTCCCTATGAAGTCATGTAGAATATGTAATCTTTGGAAAAAGATAAGACCACTGATCCCTCAACATCGACTCACATTCCCAAGTCTCATGAGAATATGATCCGTGTTTCCATAGTAACCTGAACAACGAGATCGACTTACCATGTAAGAATTTCACTTGATAGTCAACAATCTCAACTGGATTCTCCAAAATAGAAACATCTGGCTCTAACTCAATTTCTCCCCAATTCAGAATGTGAGTAGGATCAGGATGGTACTTCCCAAGATGAGATATGTGAAGAAAACCATGAATACCTATCAACTGAACTGGAAATTATAACTGATAAGAAACCTTCCCGATCCGCTCAGTGACCTCAAATGGTCCAATATATCTCAAAACCAACTTTCCTTGTTTTCCAAGATGACAGTGACCCAACTGAGGAGAAACATTCAAGAAAAAACCAGTCACTAACAAAGAACTCTAAGGGACGATATCACCAATACACATGTGATTTCTATCGACTATATGCTGTAACCAAATTTCGATGCACCTCTTGAATCTTTACTGATTTCACCTGGACCAAACGTACTCTAATAAAAGATACTTTGTCCACCTCCACCAAACAAAGAGGTGATATGCATGGGTGACCATACAATTCCTTGAAGGGAGCCATTATTATTGATGATTGAAAACTATTTTTGTAAAAAAACTCAAAAAATCCTAGATGGATATCCCACGATCCATCAAAATCCAAGACACATGCATGAAGCCTATCCTCAAGGATTTTAATCACACACTCCGTCTGACCATCTATATGTGGATGGTAAGTTGTGCTCAACTTTACCTGAGTTCCCATTTCCTCTCAGAGATTCCTCCAGAACATAAAGGTAAACCTAGGATCCCTATCCAAAACAACAGAAGAAGGACTCCCATGTAATCTCAAAATATCCTACACATACATCTTACCCAGATCTTCAACCTTAGTGGTATCCTTGATCGGAATGAAATGAACAGACTTTATCAACCGATCAACAACCACCCCGATAGAATTACTCCATTAGGGAGTTCATGGTAATCCAAAAAAAATCCATGGATACATTATCACATTTCTAGACTGACACCAGAAGAGGCTAAAGAAAACCAGAGGGCTTCAAGTGCTCTGCCTTTATCTATTGGTAGGTGTAATAGCGAGACACATAATCTGCAATGTCACAATTCATACCTAGCCACTAGAATCATAATCTCATGTCATAATACATATTTGTAGCACCTGGATGTTTGAACCACAAAGAGATGTGATAATTAAAAAATACTAAACTCCTCACAGATACTAGGATGATAACCCTCTTCCCAAAGTGGAGTATACCATCTGAAGAGAGATACCAACTAGAAATGGTCTCCCCACTATAAAGGCTTTATAAAACTTTACTAAACTCAACATCCTACTATCGAATCTGTAATACAAATTCTAGGAGATATGATGATAACTGAACACTATTCAGAACCATACTTGAAACATCCTCCGGAGCATCTAGGTGTAATTGAGAAAAAATCCCCATAAGGTTCCACTCCTTCTATTCTAGAATAGTCTATGATTGTACTTTCCTACTAAGAGTGTCTACAACAACATTCCACTTTCTCGGGGTATATATGATATCAAATTCAAACTCTAAAGGTATTATACCCATCATCTCTATATGAGATTAAATTCTTTCTATGAAAATATATAACTCAAACTCTTATGATCAGAGAAGACTATGAACCTCTCCCCAAAAAGATAGTACTTCCAACATTTAAGTGCATGCATAACTGTAACAAGATTTAAATCGTGATTGGGGAAATTATTCTCATGCAGTCAGAGTTAATGAGAGCCGTAAGTTCCCACATGGTCATCCTGCATAAGCAAGAATCCCAAACCAACACCAGAAGCATCATAAAATACAACATACCCCTTGCCGAGATCAGGTAAGATCATAATAGGAGTCGATGTCATAAGTATTTTCAGTTCATAAAAAGAAGACTAACACTTTTCATCCCAGGTGAATTTCAACACTTTCCTAGTAATAATAGTCAAATGTGAATCCAACTTAGAGAAATCCTTAAAAAATCTTTGGTAGTATCCAGCAAGACCAAGGAAGCTCTGAATTCCAAAGACATTCTGTGGTTCCTTTCATAACGCCTTCTCCAGATCAATTGATAAGAAATATTTAGAGATTTTATGCCCTAAGAACTTCACTTATTGAATCCAAAAACTACATTTAGAAAGTTTTCCATACAAATGATGACTTATCACAATTTCTAGAACCAAACATAGATGTTGCTCATGCTCACACTCAAATTTAGAATAAACTAGAATATCATCCATGAAAACTACCACAAAAGTGTCAAGATATTGATGGAATATAAAATTCATTAAATCTATAAAAACTATAAAATCATTTGTTAGGCCAAAAGGAATCAAAAGATATTCATAATGACCATACCTTATCCTGAAAGATGTCTTTGGTACATCAAACTCCCAAACCCTGAGCTAATGATAACCCGACTGAAGATCAATCTTCGAGAACCACTTTTCCCCCTAT
Source organism: Viscum album (assembly GCA_963277665.1). Lineage (NCBI taxonomy): Eukaryota > Viridiplantae > Streptophyta > Magnoliopsida > Santalales > Viscaceae > Viscum > Viscum album. Next base: position 1,013,721,043 of record OY728120.1, on the reverse strand, counting down.
AATTGATCAAAAAAATCATCCACAAAAGGAAAAAGGTATTTGTTCTTAACTATTACCTGTTTAAACTTCCGATAGTCCACACATAATAGAAGTGAACCATCAGCTTTCTTGGAAAAGAGAACAAGGTATCCCCAAGGAGAAATGTTAGGGCGAATGAAACCTATTTCAAACAGGTCATCCAACTGAATTTTTACCTCTTTCAGCTCTTATGGTACAATACAATAAGAAGGTATCTATATTGGTTGCATTCCTAGCATCAGGTCAATCATAAACTCTATCTATATCTATGGAGGAAGACCAGATAAGTCATATGGGAAAATGTTAGGAAAGTATCGAACAACAATGAGAAGGTCAATAATAAGAGAAACATCATCGAGCTCAAATGAAACAGCAAAAAAAAAACTCATGATATTTGGGCGGGAAGGCCCTACACATCCTAATATTGGGACCACTCCCCTTGAAACACACAATATCTCTTATAGGTAGCAATAAACAAGACACACTGATGATAAAAATCAACCTTATCATGATGAGTGACAAAATAATCCATACTGATGATGATGTAAAATAGATCCAGACCAAGAATGAGAAAATCCCAGACCAACTCTATATCAGAAACCATTAATGAACAAGAAGGACATTAAAAACCCTGCTCTCTCCTCTTTTCAATTGGTGTCACTAACTCCATTACAAAGGACATAAGTTCCATTGGAAGTTTAAGCATATCAATAAAACATGTAGATATAAATGAGTGGGAGGCACCAATATCAAATAAATCAATTACCACTGAAGATGAAATAAGGATAGTACCTCTCACTATTGTCGGACCTATATCAAATTCCATTGGACACTCATCTAATATGTTAAAGTGATTCAATCCTGAGGTCTGTGGTTGGATCCCTATAGTCTTTGAAACTTATAACTACAATGAAGTATCCTTTGGATCCCATGAACCCTGAACATAACGAGGTGTAGTCATATCCTAATAGAAGATTTTTATATGGCCAACATGTCCACAACTATTTCATGTCTTTGCAGGCCTAGGAAAAAAAATCTGGTGTGTCTGACCCTACCACACCGATACAAGTCAAAGGCACACTGCTAGCTATAGTAGATGGTGCAGAGGAGGCTCGCTACTGAGACCCACCACCACCACTTCTGCGATGATCCTACCACTTACTCTTCTTCCCATGCACATCACTGAAGATGCCACTAGATGGAAGAGAAGAGTTGGGAAAACCAACCTTGACTACCATATCCATCTATACCATCATAGCTCTATCCACTATCTCTATATAGGTAGAAAGTTTCAACATAAATACCTGTGATATGATATTTGGTCGCAAACCTTGCATGTACTTCTTGGTCTTCAATTGGCATTATTCACCACGTCTTGAGAAAAAATGGACAAGATCAACAAAATGATTGGTGTATGATGACTCCAAACACTATACCTGCTATAAAGATAGAAATTCCAGAGACTTTTCCAACATTAGAGACTCTAGAAAAAACTGCTGGAAGAATAGGGTTTTGAAACCCTTCCATTCCAGGTCCATGTGTTTGTCTGCCTGGACTATAGAATCCCACCATCGCTTTCCAAAACCCTCAAGCCTGAACACCGCACACTTTACCCTAATATTATCAGGTGTCTCCAAGAATTCTAAGGTTTGATCGATCTTATATAGCCAGTCCTCCACCTATTCAGGTTTATTAGTTCCATTAAAGGATTGTGGATTCTCGCACAAGAATTCCCACGATTGATCTCTCTCCCCTATAGCTCCTGGATGTACATCAAAAACTGTGTTCTAAACCCGTGGTGCATCTTGATCAACAACACAAACTTCTCGTATGATAGTCTTGTTGCGATTATGATCCAATAGTATATTTACTTATAGAGAATCAACTACACCTTTCTAAGGAACTCGTGGAAGATGTCTTGGAGGAATACTACTACACATCAAAAAATAAGGAACGATCAGAAAACAGAGTAAATATCATCTTAAACCATAAAACCCATAAAAAAAAACTGATATTTGAAACAAAACCCAACACTAGAGACACATATCCTAACCTCCCATGGTAACTTGAGTCTCATAACGACAAGAGTTATCCATGCACTTATCACAACATACCTCTCAAGTCCCAAAAATTATATCTCTAGTCTAATAGATGTCCCAAGACAAGGACTCTTGAGGACATACCTCCTCTAATAATTTTTTTAATAAACTGACATGGGTTACCCTCAGACCTGGAACCTGACCTAATTTATCACATATCCGAAGGGCATTCCTAATCCCCATGGGTTGGTGAAAAGAACCCAGGCATCGAACGAAAAACCAAAGGGAATGATTTCTCCTAACCTAAATGAAACACATGGCATATATATGTGTATATATATATATGAAGAAAGAAGAAATAGTGGAAATACAATATATATATTCCATAACTGTAAGAAAGATAGTGGAAACAAACGATTATAAAAGTAGCTAAAACTCCAAAAGACAAGTCCAACTGCAAAGGACTAGAACCAAAAGGCTACTCCAAGTGATAGCGTGGATGAAATCTCACCATATCACTGCTAGCTACCCAACTTGGCTAACATGAAACCTCTCTGCCTCACTAAGGTTCCTTGCCTTTCCCTGTATTAGAAGACATACAAAGGTCTATGCACCACCGAAGAGGTGTGTAGGGTGTGAGCTAATAGGCTCAATAGGATCTCACCCAGACATTCCATAGAAAGTCTCAATATAACAATTCTTGTATGATCTTTTTAAATAAACCATGGAATGATAAGTAGTAAAGAAGTTTTATAGAAAACATGGTAAACATTTCCCTTTTATCATGGTTCTAAAACAAAAGTCGGTAATTTAAAAGCACATTTTTCCATACCATCTTTCACAACATGCATATCAAGGATAAAATAGTAAAAATACAAGAAATACAAAAACAACAGTAGCAACTTAGGCATCACAACACCAAGGAATAAAAAAGTTCAGGAACAAAAATACTCATACCCATTAATCTATGAAAAGTGCACTGTGGTACTTGAAACCATTTATCTACACTCTAGGACCATGGGGACACCCTAGAAAGTTAAACCCAAACATCATATACATACCTAGAGCCAATAATATATACTCCAGGACAAGAGGAACACCCCAGGAAGTGAACCCCTACAGTGGATGATGGCCTTAAGCTAAACCTTGCACCTAATAGACAAGGTAAACCATGCACTCATTTTCACAATCATTTCAAAGTTTTGAAAATCATTCCAAAAACATTTCACAAAACAATTTTTAATGTTTTGAAAATACAATTTTTCTTTACATTTATCAACAATCAGGGAATATCATTTTTTCTTTAAAACTCTTTTCAACACAAAAAAATAAATCATGCCAATTCCTTGTATAAATAATTTTATAAAGTATGAACAATAAAGTTTATCAACAAAGGATAGATATGAAACCACCTACCTAGAAACATAGGTCGCACATGCCTGGAATGGGATTTAACAACAATGAAAACCCAACGTCACCTACGAAGGCCCTAGAATCAAATCCCCATAAAAAAATTGATCCAATTTGAAAAAAAGGGGTTGGTAGAAAGGTGGAAATGCACATACCTCAATAATGAATGCCTGCTACACCACAACCAACAAAGGAATGACCACCAGAATGATATCGTACAACAGATTTGGAGAGACGCACTACAACCACAATGAAGATTGGACACCGATAAGATCATTATAAAATTATAAGAGTCTCCCAAAATCTCATATAAATTGCCCTGGGTCGAGATCAAGAGAGTCTGTAGAGAGAACTGAAATAAAATAGCAACATGCCTATTTTTAAAACTGTACATGAGCCCTTACACGGTGTGTAACCTGATTACATGACATGTAACCATCGAAATACCAAATACTCTGGAAAACTTATCACCATAGATTAAAAATATGTTATTTAAAACATCCATGATGTGAAACATCTCTTCATGTCATCTAACCTTTCACAGTGTGAAGCCATTCACAACTTCCACCCAGCAACACTTACACGACATGTAACCTAGTTACACGGTGTGAAATTCTCTGGCAGCTTGGAGAAAAAGACGGTTAAATATAAGATTCCAACAAATATATGAATACAAAATTATAAGTATCCTCCCAATTCCTTCTCGAACCTATACATACAATGAAAAAAGGAAAACCATGACGAGGTGAAAGACGTACCTGATAGATCAGTAATGGGATGTCACAAGTTCGATCATGTGAACATCCAAATCATTAAGAATAACAGGTAGCTCAACATTCAACTCATGAGATACATGAATCCCAAATATCACATGAACTTTTGGAATTTTTGTTGTTGTGAATAATATCTCCTTGGACATTATGCATTGAACCCCTTGCAACAAGGTGATGGGTGGGTGCTGATAGATATAAATCAAAATAATTTTCACCCTTTAAAAAATCAGTACAATAAAGGTATCAGTTTCTTCCTAATTTGAATTTCACCCAAATAGTAAATACACAATTGATTACCTATGGTAAATAATGGATTGCCTCAAATCTAGGGGGATCTTTATGTAGTAGTAGTAGTTGTTGTGTTGTTTCTTATCTTTAATGCCTTCCGATAACATTCTATAACAACTTAGATTTCCAATTAAGTTTTTCTTCTAGAGCATATATTAATGTATTCATCTCATCCATTTTATTATCTTTATCCCCTTGCACATTTTTTTCTCAATAATGTGTTCGGGGAGACACTCCATAACCCGCACCTCTAAAGCGGACATATTATTCTGGCCACTTCATGAACACTAAAAGTAGTTGTTCATTTGGTACATCTGATGATGATTCTTATTTCTAAAAAAGATAAAAAATATAGGAAAATAAGTAATAATTTTTATGTAATACCAATTTAATATAGAACCAATTCTTATTATGTCATACTTAAACACGATTCCCAAGCATTTTGTGTGTTTTCATGTATTAGTATTCTGTTTTTATTTACATGGGCCTCCTTCCATAGCCCATGACATGGAATGGAAGTGGCTTTGATTTTTGATTCATCAATATGAATATAAACAAAGAAAAATAATTATGTTATTTATTTATACCACATAAAAGTATTATTTTAGATTTATAATACATACATTTTTTTCTAAGTGAAGCGTACCCCATTCTTGCTTTATGGTAGGCGTATATTGGTTTTGCTGCATGCTGCTTGTAACACTCCAAGATTAATCACATAAATTTAATATTTAATGCATGAAACTCTAAGTATCTAAAAAACACCACTTTGTTATAACCTAGCCAGTAAACATAATTTTTCCACCTATGTGATTTGAATTTTGAAAAACCGACATACATGTTTGCATTCAGTAAGATATTTAGAGTCTGATAAGACAAACTTAATTTTTGGTGAATTAAAACATACCCTTATGAGTAGTAATATGAATAGTAATATGAACCTTATTAATAGTAACCATATTATTAATTTATTATATTAAGGTTATAAGATAATGAGATCTTGATTAATTTTTCAAGGTGATATAAAACAAAATATAGATTTAAAATCCTTATTTTTCGAATAAATTATGATTTTATTTAAAAATTAAATTAATAATATTTAGAAAATTATTTTCAAAAATAGGAGTTCATTTTTGAATTATACACGCCGAAAAATGGTTAGGATGAATTTTTGGTATTTTTCTGAAATACTCGGATTTTTGATGAATAGTAAAATACAGTAATTTATCGTATATATACATTATCTATTAAATTAACTATTCCTAGCATCATGGATGATGTAATCACACTTATTTTGAACTCACATGAACATATTAGTATTCTTGTTCACAAGAATCAATACTATTGGTTGTATTTGAAAAAATAATAAAATAATGAGTAAAATAATGGGAAAACCCTCCTCTCCTCCACCATACCACCCCCTACTCCCTCTTGAATTCACTACTCTAAGACTTTAATATCCTAAAAGTTATTCCCAAATACACTTTACTAGTCACTACCACATCTAGGAGCTAATTTTATTTCCAAAAGACCAAAACCCCTTCCCTTAAAGAGATTCTCAAGGAGGTGGATCCAAGAGGTAAATTCACATTCTATTTCTTTCAATTTCATTTCAAGTTCCTTTCTATTGTTATCCTCTACCCACCTCCTCTATCCAAATTACCATGATAACTCCAGTATCATATATATAATATAATTATATCATGTTAATAGAAGAACCATCATCAATACTCTTACTCTTTCTCTTTTATTTTATAAACGAAATCATCGTTCGTGAGGTGCCATTTACCACCTTCATGGATGACGAAGTTTCAATCTTCAATTTCATATTCAATAATGGTAATGAAACCATTTTATTTGTTGAAACGTGATATATTATATGTATTATAACCTATTTAATATTCAGTAATCATTATATGTACATAATATTAAATCATATGACCAAACTAGTTCCTAATAATCAAAATACCGCTAAAATAATCATGGTGATTGTCATTAATATTTCATCCAATGATTCATCCTCATTATATGTAACCAAATGATATAAATGAACATTATCACCTATATATCTTCATAAATAATATTTAAATTCAATTATGGATATTTACATCCATTCCACATGAACTCCATTACTTAAAAACAAGTGAACTGATTATGAAAATCAAGAAAATGAACACTCTGAAACGACAGAATTCAATATTATAACTTATCATTAAGGACATAAATGAACTAAAAAAATTATTATAATCTATAAAAATGTCTAATAGGTTCTGAATTAATTTATTAACAAGTCTAATTTCATATCCCAGGACCATAAGGTCAAGAGCAGAACATTCATACTTAAGGTAATGGTTTCTACCCAAACCTCCATTTTTCATTCGGGTTATTCTTATTTTCTACCTACCTCAATTAAATTATTATTTATTAATATGTACTACTCATATATTCTGCAATAATTTTATATATATGTGTAAAAAATAGAATCCTACTTTCATTTATGGAGAGTTATATGTTCTAAAAGGATCTTTCAAAAAATCTTCCTGAAATACAATCCCGATTCAAGGGAATTTATCAAATTCTTACCTATTTTTAAGGGCACTATATAATATGATTTTGGAAACCATTATCTTTATAAAATCACTCATTTTATTATGGAAATAATATCTTACTTCAATTTTGGTTTTATACGAATTTTTTTCCAAAAAAATCTTCTTTTCAAAGTAAAAGAGTATTTATCTCAAGAATTACTCGATGATTTTATAAGAGTATCTTCATCTATTTCCACAATCTTGCTGATTATTATGTATTATTGGGATTAATATTTTATGATATCATATAACATATTTAATTGAATGGTTTATTATTAGTTTGACTATGGATGTTCTATCTTAAAACCATTTACCAATTTACTCATAATGGTTAGTGTTTATGCTTAATGCTCGAGGAAAGTTATTTACATTTCATATATTAGTTTCAATATGAATGTATATGTTGTTTATGTTTATGTCCATTAATATTAGTAATTCATTAGACTTAGTAAGTGTCGAGTGGAGCTCGCTATAGCCCCTCGGTGCATTGATAAGTATCATGAGATGAACTATGGTATTGGCACAAGGCCTTGACAAAATGGATATTTATGGTCTTAGCACAAGGCCTTGATGGCATGGTTATGATGTCCGGGATTATGCATTCCCTAATTATGAAAATAGTATTGATGGTTCATGTGGTTATTCGACTAGTATAATACCCATTATTATGTTTTATTATGGAATTATTTATTCATTTATTATTCCTTCCATAATGTGATCAAGTTAAAGGCATGTGTTTTTAGTTATTCAACATGACTAATGTTTATGTTTATGATATATTATGCTGTATTGATTATCCTTACTAAGTATTTGAGCTCACCCCCTTCTTATGTTTCATTTTCTCAGGACATAAATAATTTTATTATGAATGACCTACAGGGATAAACTCATAGTTGTGGATGTTCCCAATAAAACTTATATATTGTATTTGATTTCATGTTGTAATGTTGAACTTATTTATGTATCTTGTTTCCAAGGATACTAAACTACTCATTCCTTTGGGATTCATATTTATTGTTTATATTCAAATGTAATAAAATAAGGCACCGGCTTCGGGCTACTGGGGTCAAGTCCTTACAGTTGGTATCAGAGGAAGTTTAGTAGAAAACTTGGAAACTAGATTTAGAGAGTGTAGATTAGGGAAAAAACCCCTAAGATAGTCTATGAGGATAAAACATACAAGAACATCCAAGAATTTTTGGTAAGTAATATATTATGTGGATATTTATAGAAAATACATCCCTGTCTATATACTAAAAGTGGAAGTGGTTCTGGCACAAATATACCTTGGAGTGAAAACTCTGACAAGGAGTTTAGGACTTGACCTGGGGTATCCTGGTACATGAAAATGAGCCTTACTACACACCTGGTTTGAAAATCCTAGGGGATATGCTTAAGATAATTCAAATTTTCCGTACAAGTAACTATGAAATATTTAAATGTAAATTTTTCCTCAAAGAAACCATGTTTATGATTATGAGATTAGCTATGTATAGAATTTCAAATTATTCTAAGTATTTTTCTACATTGAGATTATACATTATGATTCATAAATTAATATAGTGTATGCCATAATTTATAAATGGCACCTAGTGGAAGTAATATAAACCACACGAACACACATATCCCATGTAGCTATTGACCTTCGATGCAATATAATGATGTTGGCTCTGGAGTTACGACTAGTGTTGAGCAACTTATAACTATATTGGGACAACTGACTCAAGTTATGAACAATAAACTTACCCGTATGGAGCATCCTGATCCACAACGTGGAGGAGCTATGTTGGATCACTTTATGCGATAATATCCTCCATCATTCAATGGGACTAAAAACCCATTTGTAGATGAGTAGTGTATAAGTTCCCTAGAGAAGATATTTCTCGCTTTGGGATGTAACGAAAGAGAGAAGGTTGTCATGGCAGTTTATCATCTATCGGGAGATACAGATCAGTGGTGGTCATTAATCCAAAACACAAAGGAGGAGGAATAAATATAAGAGATGTAATGGGGTGGATTTTAAGGAAATATTCCTGGAAAAATATTTTCCCCACGAACAACGAGTGGATAGGGAAAGAAAATTCCTAAATTTGAGGCATAAGGAGGATGAAAATTTTGAAAAGTATGAATCTAACTTCACAAGGTTAGAAAGACATTCCATATACTACATATGTAATCCAAGGATCAAGATTGATCGATTATTTGATGGTTTAAAACCATTCCTCCGAATGGAACTAGTCTCTCAAAGTTTCTCATCATATGAAGACATAGTCTCAAGTGCTATCAAGACGGAAGATGAATTTTCTAAGTCTTATTAATTTAAAGGAAAAAAGAGAAGAATAGGGCTGCCAAAAACTTTGAAAAGGGAAATAAGGAAATGGGGAAGAAAGAAAGAGTTGACCTTCCATACTACAGTAATTGTGGGAATAAACACCTTGGCACTTTACTGAAGGGAATGGGAGTATATTGCAAGTGTGGAGAAAAAGACCACATATCTCGGGATTATAAGGGGAGGAAATAAGCTACCAATGTTCAGTGATACACTTATAGGGATATGGGACATTAATCACATGAATGTCTTAAGCGTCAGGGAAACATTCCCCAAATAAGGCCAAGGGAGTAAGGCTAAATTTATGCGGTAAAAAATACAGAGGTTGAAGTTCCTAATGATGTGGTGGAAGATACTTTAATCATTTCCTTAAAATTAGCCAATGATTTATTTGATTTTGGATCATTGAATTCTTTTATATATTCCCAGTTTTCTAAGAAAATTAGATATTTCCAATTTGATTTAATAAGGGAGTTTTGATTCAAAACTCCTAAGGGAAGTATCATTGCAACAAAGTTGTGTTAGGATGTCCCCATTATGGAATATAAACATACTTTATCTACTGATTTTATTGTCATAACCATGATTTAATTTGATATAATCCTCGGTATATATTGGATTTATAACCATGATGTGAAAATTTATTGCATGAATAAGGAGGTTAAAATTTTTGAGGACGATGTGGAATCCCTTATATTTAGTCCAGAAACATCACCATCTGATTATCATCTAGATACACCCCAGTGGATCTACTGAATTAAATTATTAGGGTGGAAGTTAATGTAATAACTATATTTTAGGAAAATAATGTTCAAATTGAGGACATACCTATTGTGCAAGAATATGTTGATGTCTTTCCAAATGATTTACCTGGATACCCTCCAGAGCGAGAAATTGAGTCTTCCATTGACTTAATTCCTGATTCAAGGCCTATATCAAAGACCACTTATAGAATTTCCACTTTGGAATTAGTGAAACTAAAGAAACAACTTGAGGATTTGAGTGATAAAGGATTTCTTCTCCCTTGTGTTTCTCCATGGGGATCCCCTGTTCTTTTTGTTAAGAAGAAATATGGATATATGAGGTTGTGCATTGACTACAGTGAGATCAATTCTATAAAAATATAGAATAAGTATCCACTACATCACATTAATTATTTATTTGATCAACTTCATGGAGATCAATATTTTTCAAAGATTGATCTTCAATCTGGATATCATCAGTTGCTTGTGAGGAAGTAAGACATTCCAAAAACAGCATTTCGAATCAAGTATAAGCATTATGAGTTTACAATAATGCCTTTTGGACTGATTAATGATCCCTCTATTTTCATGGATCTAATGAATAGAGTTTTCAAGGAATATCTTGATGAATTTATGGTGGTATTTATTGATGATATCTTGGTATACTCCAAAAGATATGAAGATCATGAAAATCACTTGTGCACTATTCTGAAGACTTTGAGAAGAAATGAACTATATGGGAAGTTTAACAAGTGTGAATTTTGGCTTCAATAAGTTTCCTTTATTGGAAACATTATCTCTATGGATGTAATATCTGTTGATCTTGTAAAGACAAAGGCTGTTCAATAATTTCCTACTCTAATGAACATAATTGAGGTATGTAGTTTTATTGGTTTAACAAGTTATTATTAACATTTCATTTAGAACTTCGCCTGTTTAGTCAACCCAATGACAAAGCTTACACGTAAAGGGGTTAAGTTCATATGGATAAAAGAATGCGAGGACTATTTCAAATAATTGAAGAGGATATTAGTGAATGCTCCGATCCAAACCCTACCAATGGGTAATGATGGGTTTGTAACCTATAGTGATGTATCAAAGAAAGGGCTTGGTTGTGTCCTTATGTATAATGATAGAGTTATTGCCTATGCATCAAGGCAATTAAAAATTCTTGAAAAAACATATTCTACTCATGATCTTGAGTTAGATGATGTGATCTTTTCTCTAAAAATATGGAGGCACTATCACTATGGTGAAAGATGTGAGATATATACGGATCATAAGAGTTTGAAGTATATCTTATCATAGAAAGAACTCAACATGAGGCAAAGGCGATGACTCAAAATACTCAAGGATTATAATTGTACCATACATTACCACCCATGAATGACAAACAAGGAAGCTGATGCATTAAGCAAGAAGGATCATAGAGTTCTCAATAAAATGAGGATTGAAAAGGATCCTTTTTACATGGATCTAGTGTAGATAGATATGGGAATTATCAAAGAAGTTGAAACATCACTACTTTTTCAAATGGTTTCCCAACCGTATTTATTGGAAATAATTAAAGCTCCAAAGTTTGAGAATGATAATCTTTAAAAGAAAATTAATGCTGTGAAAGATGGGAATTTGGCTAAATTCATATTTGAAGATGGAATTCTAAAATTTGGGAAGAGGCTATGTGTTCCCTCTCTACCTGATCTGAGAAAGGAGTTATTGGATGATTCTCATAGCTCAAATTTCTTTATACATCCTGGTATCACTAAGATGTATATATATTTGAAGGAATATTTCTGGGGGGATAAAATGAAGATAGAAATTGATGATTATGTATCAAGATGTTTAGTCTATCAACCAGTGAAAGCCGAAAAACAACATCCTAGGGGAGTCATGAAACCTCTACCTATTCCTACATGGAAATGGGATGAAATTACCATGTATTTTTTCATTGGATTACCCAAAACTCCAAGAAAGAATAATGTAATACGGGTAATTGTTTATCGACTTAAAAAATTTGCACATTTCCCCGCTATAAGGTAGGATTTTCCACTGGAGAATCTTGTACGACTCTATATCAATGAAGTTTTAAGACTTAATGGAGCACCAATTTCAATAGCATCTAATCAAAATCCTTGATTTACATCAAAATTATAGAAAAGTATTCAAAAATCTTTGGATACTGAGCTTCATCTGAGTACAGATTATCATCCTCAAACTGATGGGAAATCCAAAAGGATGATCCAAACATTAGAAGACATGTTGAGATCATGCTCGATTGACTTTAAAGGTATGTGGGATCAGTATTTACCCTTGGTGGAGTTTTCCTACAATAATAGTTTTCTTTCCAGTATTCAAATGGCACCATATGAAGCACTGTACAGAAAGAAATGTCGTACACCAACATGTTGGGATGAAGTTGGTGAAAGGAAGCTAGTAGGCCTAGAGCTTGTGGAGGAAACAATAGTGAAGGTAAAGACTATTTAAGGTCATATCAAAGTAGTTGAAAGCAGAAAAAATATCTATGCTGATAATCGAAGGAAGGATTTGGAGTTTCAAGTGGGAGTTCATGTTTTCTTAAAAGTATCTCTATGTAAGGGTGTTATGAGATTTGGGAAGAAAGGGAAACTGAGCCCTAAGTACATAGGCCCTTTTGAAATTCTGGAGAGAATTGTATCTATTTCATATCATTTGGCTATGAAACCTAGCCTATCTAAATTACATAATGTGTTCCATGTCTCATTGCTAAGAAAGTACACGCCATACCCAATGCATGTCCTCACTTCTGAAGGTATAGAATTTTAACTTGACCTATCTTACTATGAAGAGCCTATCCAGATTTTGAACCCTAAAGAACAAGTTTTGAGAAAACAGGAAACTAGAATGGTAAATATACTTTATAAAAATCATAAAATCAAAGAGGAAACATGGGAGCCTAAGGAGATTATGATGAAGAACCACCCAAATATTTTTGTGAGGTAACATTCGGGTAATTTCGATGACGAAATTTTTATAAGGAGGGGATAATGTAACACCCCAAGATTCATCACATAAATTTAATATTGAATGCATGAAACACTAATTCTCTAAAAAACACTACACAACTAGAAAATGGACCTACAACCATGGATCTATAGCCACGGTTCTGTGGACTATAGCCACGGTTTTCCGAACCATGGAAATAGCCCATGGCTATTGCCACAGTTTTGTGGCCTATGGCCATGGTTTGCAAAACCATGGTGATAGGCCAATTTTTTCATTTCCCTATAGCCACGGTTCTCCAAAACCATGGCTATAGTGTTCCCGCGCTTCCGTGAGGAAAAAAATTCCCGGCAAAAATTTGGCGGGAAGCCCTATCGCCGCGGTTTTGAGTCTATTCCCACGGTTTTTATTAATATATATCATAATGTATATATATGTACCCGAATTGTGGTGGGGTATAGTGGTAAGTGTGCTAGACTACATAGTGGAGGTGCAAGGATCAAATCCCATTGGGGACATTTATAATTTTGGATATTTCCACATTTTTTCGAGGCTATTTCCCCGGTTTAAACCGTGGCTATAGGTCAAGCGCCACAGTTTAAAATTTAGAGGCCCATTGCCACGATTTTCAAAACCATGGTAATAGGTAGCTATTTCCATGGTCAAAACTGTGGCAATAGGCTGTGACCTGCTGCGATGACGATAGCAGCCATGGTTGGCCAAAACCGTGGCCATAGCCTTTGGCCACGGTTTTGGGGCCTATTGCCACAGTTTTGAACCGTGGCAATAGCCCTTTTTTCCAATTGTGTAACCAAATCAGTAAACATAATTTTTCCACCCATGTGATTTGAATTTTGAAAAATTGATATACACTGTTGCGTTCAGTAAGATATTTAGAGCATGATAAGACAAACATAATTTTTAGTGAATAGTAACATACCCTTATGAATAGTAATATAAATAGTAATACGACCCTTATAAATAGTAAATCATATTATTATTTTATTGTCTTAATGTTATAAGATAATGAGATATTTATTAATTTTTCAATGTGATATGAAACGAAATATAGATTTAAAATTGTTATTTTTCGAATAAATTATTATTTTATTTAAAAATTAAATTAATAATATTTAAAAAAATATTTTCAAAAAATGGAGTTCATTTTTTAATTTTACATGTTGAAAAATGGTTAAGGTGAATTTTTGGGATTTTTCTAAAATACTCGAATTATTGATGAATAGTAAAATACGACAATTTACCGTATATATACATTATCAATTAAATTCACTATTACTATCATCATGGATGATGTAAGCACACTTATTTCGAACTCACATGCACATATTAATATTTTTGTTCACGAGAATTAATTTTATTGGTTGTCATTGGAAAATAATAAAATAATGAGTAAAATAATGGGAAAACCCTCCTCTCCTCCACTATAACCCCCCCCCCCCCACTCCCTCTTCTATTCAATCATCTAAGCCTTGAATCTCCTAAAAGTTTGGCCCAAATAACATTCCCTAGTCACTCCATATGTACAGGAGCTCTTGGTCTTTCCAAAAGATCCAAACCCCTTCCCTTAAAGAGATTCCCAAGGAGGTGGATTCAAGAGGTAAATTCACATTCTATTTCTTTCAATTTCATTTCAAGTTCCTTTATATTGTTATCCTCTCCTCACCTACTCTATCCAATTAACCTTTATAACCCCATTATAATCAATATAATGGAATTATGTCATGTTAATGGAATAACCATCATCAATATCATTACTCTATCTCTTTTATTTTATAAACGAAATCATCGTCCGTGAGGTGCCAATTTACAACCTTCGTGGATGACAAAATTTTGTTATTCAATTTACCCTTAAATACTGGTCATTAAACCATTTTTATAGTTTAACCCGGATATAATATATGTATTATAAACTATTTAATATTCATTAACCAGTATATGTACATAATATTAAATCATATGACCAAACTAGTTCCTAATAATCAAAATACCACTAAAATAATCTAAGTTATTTTCATTAATATTTCATCTAATGATTCATCCTCATTAGATGTAACCAAATAATATAAATTACCATTAAAAAATATTTATTTTCATAAATAATATTTAAATTCAATTATGTATATTGACATCCATTCAACAAGAACTCCATTACTTAAAAACAAGTGAACCGATTATGAAAATCAAGAAAACGAACACTCCAGAACGACGAAATTAAATATTATAACTTATCAATAAGGACATAAATGAACTGAAAAAAATTATGATAAATGAAATAAATGTCTAATAGGTTATTAATTAAGTTATTAATGATTCTAATTTCATATCCCTGGACCATAAGTTCAAGATCGGAACATTTGGACTTAAGGTAAGAGTTTCTACCCCAACCTCCATTTTCATTCAGGTTAATATTATTTTATATTTACCTAAATTAAATTATTATTTTTTCATATTTACTAATCATATATTATGTGATAATTTTATATATATGTTTACTAACCAGAATCCTACTTTCATTTAAGGGGAGTTATATGTTCTAAAAGGATCTTTCAAAAATTCTTCTCGAAATACAAGCCCGATTCAAGGGAATTTCTCAAATTATTACATATTTTCAAGAACACTATATAATATGTTTTTGGAAATAATTATCTTTATAAGATCACTCATTTTATTATTAAAATAAAATCTTACTTCACTTATGGTTTTATACAAATATTTCCCCCAAAGAGCTCTTCTTTTCAAAGTAAAAGAGTATTTATCTCAAGAATTACTCGATGATTTTATAAGAGTATCTTCATCTATTTCAATAATATTGTTGATTATTATGTATTATTGGGATTAATATTTTATGATATCATATACCATATTTAATTGAATGGTTTATGATTTTTTTGACTGTGGATGTGCTATCTTAAAACCATTCACCAATTTACTCCGAATGGTTAGTGTTTATGCCTAATGTTTGGGGAAAGTTATTTACATTTAATATATTAGTTTAAATATGAATGTATATGTTGTTTATGTTTATCCCCATTCATATTATGAATTCATTGGACTTATTAAGTGTTGGGTGGGTCCCTCTATAGCCCCTCGGTGCATCGGTAGGTCTCATGAGACGAACTATGGTCTTGGCATGAGGTCTTGACAAAATGGATATTTATGGTCTTGGAATGAGGCCTTAACGATATAGTTATGATGTCCCAAATTATTAATTAACTAATTATGAAAATAGTATTGATGATTTATGTGGTTATTCGACTAATAGAATACCCATGATTATGTTTTATTATGGCATTATTTATTCATCTCTTATTCCTGCCATAATGTGTTCATGTTAAAGGAAAGTGTTTTTAGTTATTAAACATGCCTAGTGTTTATGTTTATGATATCTTACACTATATTACTTACCCTTACTAAGAATTTGAGCTCACCCCCTTCTAATGTTTCATTTTCTCAGGACATGTAGAATTTTATTATGAATGAACTGTAGGGATAAACTCACAATTGTGGATGTTCCCAATAAAACTTATATGTTGTATTTCATTTCATGTTTTAATGTTGAAATTATGTATGTATCTTGTTTCTAAATATACTAAACTACTTGGTCCTTTGGGATTCATATTCCTTGTTTATATTCCAATGTAATAAAATAAGGCACCGACTCCGGGCTACTAGGGTTGGGTCCTTACACTACTTATTTTCCACACTTTGCTGCTATTTCATAAATTAAAAATTCTTAATCAAAGAGATTAATACATATATTTTCAAGTAATTTATTACCAAGAATAATATACCAGAAAATATGCCTCATTATGGTGACCAATAAATGAATTTCATGTTTTTTGGTTTATCATGTGTGTATGCATCTGTGGTGGATACAGGTTTACTTTCTCCTTAGCATCCTTGAGATGATACTTTGTAAGAATTGTTTGAAAGCCTATACGAGCCTTCCCAGTGACCATTAATACAAATTTCATTTGGTGATCATCTAGTATAAATTTACCATGTAAGGGATAATGAAGAGTAAATCAACATTTCATTATTTTTTTAGTAAAATAAATAAAGTATATCATAATGTTACCCTAATATATTCCCAAATTAGTTTCTTAACCATGGGAAAAACATTGTTCCATGTATCTATATCAATAGAAATGTGAATTCAAGTGGTTATTCCATTATAACTAATGAAAATGAACTTTTTTGGGGTTAACAGAATGGTCTCATGTATTCCATCCAACCTCAAATTTGATTCCTCTACTCCTCGCCTTAATAATTTTTGTTAATAGCATTTTTATATGATGTTTCTATTTTTTATAGGACATAGTTTATTCATCCTCTACTATTTACTTAGCTTCAAAATCATTTATATTTTGTTCCTTGAGACTGGTAGAATCTATATGTTGAGAAACATGTTGTTATTCTATATTGGGAGCATTATCTTGTTGAGAAATCTATTATTCCTTTGTATTGGGAGAATAAACATGTGAATAAAACATTATCTTCAGGATTGGTTGAAAATTTAATTTAGATTACATAAATTTAGCAGTAAACAGATAATAATATGAGGTAACACAATGTGTATTGAAAAAAAAAATAACATAATTATTGAACTCTCATTTTTTCTTTAAAGGTTGAATGGATTTAACCCCTCTATTGAGCATCCAAATACCCTCATTATGGTCTTGTCTAACATACAGTGCCCTATCTACATTAGAAATATTAAAAAATGATTGCGACATCCTAATGAAAGGTTCATCCTTAGTTGAATTGACATATGATCCTTTAGTGGCTTTGTCCATAATATAACAATTAACCAATTTCTGTTTGTAGGATCTAGAACATAAAATTCATGTACTTTATATGATTCCATTATAAGTGGCTTATCCTTATACCGTTCCTTACTAAAATCCACTTTCATGAATCCCAATTCATTAATTTTAACTAGACTCCTTTTATCAACCCGCTTGTATTGAAAAGTCATCACTTTGAATGTTGTATAATCTAACTCCAATATTTTTTCGATGATGCAAAAGTATTACATATTCACATAAATTTTATTTCTATCCTTGGTACCAAATACATGCATCGCTTCATCCATAAGTTCAAATCCACTATTTTTAATGATACTACGTTCATCATGTTATTTTTTATAGAATGTATAACCATTAATCACATAACCATTATATAATAACACATGAACACTTGGTCCTTGGCTAGCCATTGAAGTCGTTCGGTAATTGAATTCAGATTTTTAGTTGACTCCTTAAAAATATGCTCTCAAAATCATCTTATAAACTATCAATTATATGTATTTCATATCCATATTTCATCCCTTGATGGATTCAAATTATAAAGAATTACTTTGTGGGTTTCAATATATGATGAAACCACTAAATTGTTATATAAATCATAAAGGTTAGCCTTTTCCTACTCTGTAATAGCAATTGAGACAAAATCTATTCTGAAAATTACTTCACCCACAAGTCACTTGGCATGATGAGATTTTGATAGACCAAGGTTTTTCACATCAAACAAGTAGTTGACATAGAATTCAACAACTTCCTCAAAAAATATATCTCTCTTTAATAAAACCTTCAAGTCAACTTCTATTTTTAACATATACTTTCAAAATCATCATATACCGATCAACGAGGTACATCCATCTATAATGTATAGGACCACATAACTGGATATCTCTAACCAAGTGAACCATAATATCAAAGAATAATATCAAGAAGAACATATTAAATTCACATAATATGACAGAAATTTCCTTTTACATAGTTTTCAATTTCACCAGGTCAATAACTTTACACCATATATATTTGAAAATGAAACAGATCTTGGTTAATGTATTGTGAAAATTATTAGTCAAAATATAACATAAATCAACAAGCATCAGATATTTCATAAAAAATATGATAGTTATGTGATTTCATTCCCTTTAACTTTAAATCATTCATTAATATGATATTCTTAATATTTGATGAATACCCCTCTAGAACCTTTACATCATTCAAGAAGTTGAAAAAATGAAACATCTCTTGTATAAAAAGAGTGTAAGAAGCTGGAGGAAGAAAAATTCATCTTTCACCATTCATTAGCACCAACTATCCATGTATCCCCATTTAAATCACATCTGACCTAGTGTTCATTATATCCTTTTTTGTTAGGATCATTTAGTAACATTCTAATGAAACTATCACATAATTTTTTTCCACATTCCTAACATAAAGAAAATTTATAATGTATAAAAAATTCCAAATACTATAATTTAAAAAATATGATATCTTTTTCCAACTAGATTTCATAAGGTTTTTTAAAGAAGTTTTACCAAAAGTGGTGTCCATATCTTTTAATTTCTCAAACAGTTGATCACTTGTTATTGGAGATGGTGTTGTACATTATTTTAAATTCCAATCGAATATTATCATCCAATATTAGTATTTATGTTATCAGGGTATAAAAGTAACACCTAAATCCCACATTAATTTCAAATCTTTGATCAATAGATCTAAATAAACATCAATATCATTTCCTGATATTTTCTCCTGATATAATAAGAGAAAACATAATGTATTTTCAATTCATGCATAACAATGATGAAAAGTTATAATTTACCAACATAACCATCCATGTAATGTGAGTGTTACTTTTTAAACCAAAAGTATTTAATCTATCTGCAAATAGAACATGATAATGGTTTCTTGGAACCTTTCCAATTTTAGCATACTCATGATTAATTTTCTCCCACTGAGAATATTCTACTAGGAGATGAAGTTTCTCAAATTGATTTCTTGTATCTGCGTGACATGTCAATTTACTTTTAGTATCCTCAACTCCATATAGGTGCCTAAACCTTAGAATTATTGGAAATAAACATAAAAATTTTGAAGGACTTGATTCATCTTTATTATAATGAGACTTACCACCCTTTAGGTATTTTTAAGTGATTTATGGTCCTTAAAAAATAGTATACAGTCATTTGAAAAAACATGTATTCATTTAGATATCATACCCATTTAACATCATATTTTTTAGCACCTTATGTTTAGCAAGGAATATCATTATCTTTTTGTATCATATCATTTAAGAGAGAAAGTAGTTCAGTAAAGTTTGTGTCACTCTATTTGATGCTATATTTTATGTTATATAGATTTAATACGTCTAAGAATGTTGTATATTTAGTGCAATAAATATACAACGACATATTTTCACAACTATTAGACTTCTAAAATAGTTTTGGACAATCATGAAGTTCATCTTCAACCATCATTTTAATTTCCTCAGTATGACGTTCATCATCATTCACACCTTTAATCATACCCTCAATATGATATTCATCATTTTTCATAATTTTAATTATATTATATGATCCATAAAATATAGTGTTATCCCAATCACTAGTAATATCTAGTTCATTGCTTATAACATATGTTACTTCTATTATTCTTTGTCTTACTAGCTATTATTATGATTTGATGATTTTCATATTAAAATTGGTTGTATTGAATTTTTTAATTATGGTTTACATTATTGATTGGAACATAATTTTTTTACCTGTAATAGAATGGAAAAAATCTATATGTATCATACCAATCATATTTCATCTGAGTTTCAAAATAATTTGGAATTTTTTTTAAAATTTTCATTTAACAATGCTTTAGATGGAGGTTGTATATAGTGTCCATGATATAAATCTGTCTGAAGACCATGATTAAGTCAGGAATAAGTTATCTACCATATAGAAAAATTTGGATTTCAAACAAACTATTATGTTTGGTATCACCATTGATAAATGAGACAATCTTATACTATTTATGAATGAAAAGAAAAAAGTGGCATGGAGAATTTGATATTTCATCAGTTTCAATTTGTGCATCATCACGAGATAGATAGTATGTCATTTAAAGAAGGAAATGATATCAATATACATGAGGAAAATAATCATGAGGATGATTTTGAGAGAGTAAAAAATTTAATGGATAATTCCATAACTCCAGTATATCAGGAATGTACTAAAATAACTAAGTTGGAATTTTCATGTGGTTATATCATGGGAAAACTATGTAAGGAATTTATAATACTAACATTGATTATATTATTAAATTTTTGAAGGACTTGGTTCCTTATTGTGCAGATATTCCCTTAAATAATTATAAGACATAGAAGTTAATTAAACAACTTGAATTTTCTACTAATAAAGTTCATGCTTGTCTGAAAGATTTTAGTTTATTTTGGGAGGATGAAAGTGACCCTAATGAATCTAAAGAGTGTGGTATATATCGATGGAAGGAAAATGAATATGGAACACCATATCATGTTCCATAAAAAGTCATGTGGCACTTTCCATTGATTCCTAGGATTCAAAATATATTCATGTATGTAAAAATATCATCCAATATGCGATGACATAATGATGAAAGAATTAAAGTTAATGATGAGTTGGTTCATCTTGTAGATGGATTAGAATGATGATAATTTGATTCAAAACATCGTAATTCTGTAGTTGAGGTGAATAATGTTAGGTTGGGTCTATCCTGTGATGATTTTAATTTGTTTGGTTAGATGCTTACTACTCACAACACTTGGCCATTTTTTATTCATGTTTATAATCTTCCTTGGTGGATGTGTATGAAAAACCTTTCACTTTATTGAGTATACTGATTTCCGGACCTTATGATCCTGAAAATGATATGTACATCTACTTGCAACCTTTAATAAGAGAGTTGAAGAATCTTTAGTATATGGGTGTGCACATATTCAACACTTCTTCAAAAAATACATTTCATATGCATGATGCCCTTATATGGACTATAAATGATATCCCTACTTATTCAATTATGTCTTGTTGGATCATGAAGGGAAAACTATCATATCCTATTTATATAAAGAATACATGATTGAAAAGGATTAAATATCATAATAGTTTCAGTTTCATGAGGCATCGACAATTCTTTCCAATGGATCATCAATACAAGAAGAATCGTAGGAGGTTTGATAATAATTTTAACATTGAAAAACCACCTCAATATATGTCAGGAAGTGATGTCCTTAATGAATTTAAAGATTTCAGTTTTTCATTTGGGAAAGGTCAGCTGAAATATAAAAAGATCATGAATTTTGACACTGAAGGCACTTACAATTGGAAAAAGAGAAGTATATTTTTTGAGTTTCAATATTGGTCTACCAATTTTCTATGTCATTATTTATAAGTAATGAAAATTTAGAAATATATGTGTGAAATGTGACTTTTAATTATTCTAAATATCAAGGGGAAGACCCAAGAAGACTTCCAATCTCATTGGGACTTGTTAGATTGGGGTATTTGACTAGAACTTCATCCTACGTATATCAGTGAAAACAAAAAAAAAATTTACTTGTGCTTATTATGTGATGAAACCATCATATAAAGATCAATTTATGGTAGTATTGGATAATATCAAGGTTCATGATGACTATTCCATCAACATATCTAAACAAGTCAATAGAAGGGATTTGAAACTAAAATCCCTAAAAACTCATGATTATCACATCCTTATTCATGAATTGATTTTAATAGAAATTCATCATTTTCTATTAAGTAATTTAAGGTTGAAAATGATTCACTTGTTCCATTTTTTATAGGCCTTTTTGCTAAAATGTTATCCAAGAAATTCTTGATAAAAAATGCACCAAAATGCTCCATTAATTTTGTGTTACTTGGATTTTTTTTACTCAACCCCTTTTCACCTAAATACTGTATTTAATAGTTCAAATTATAACTTAAACACTTCTTAGGGGAATAGTTTCTTTTAGGTGGATGTATCTTACTGAAAGAAATACATTCAAAATGAAATCTAATGTCTAAAACAAGAATTATCTTAAAGGTTCCATTGTGAGAGGTTATCTGGATCAAGAATGTATGAATTTTTGCTCAATATATTTGTCTGATGCAAGGACTATACATAACCATCCAATGAGAAATAAAGATGATAAGTATGGGAAAATTTAGATAACACTTCCATCTCTTCCAAACATTAGAGGAATTGCTGGGTCATATACATTGGCCACATTGAGCCTTGAAGAGAGGGATATGACACATCACACAGTCTTGTTTAACTATGGTTTGTTAGATGACTATATCAATTAAGTAATTTGGATATTTATATATTATCTCATACTATTTTATTTTATATATACCTTATAATTTTATTATCATTTAATTTAGGGAAAATAAACAAATTATAGGTAGAGTTCATCGATATTTTCCTTTGAGAAGGAGAGAGGCTTTGTATATCCAAGAGTTTCCTTCTTGGTTAAAATCAAAGGTATGACCATTACTTTAATTAACTTAAAATATAGGAATCCATTTAATTTCATTATTAATATATATTTTAGGTAC
The DNA here is from genome assembly GCA_963277665.1 of Viscum album. Classification (NCBI taxonomy): domain Eukaryota; kingdom Viridiplantae; phylum Streptophyta; class Magnoliopsida; order Santalales; family Viscaceae; genus Viscum; species Viscum album. The sequence goes on along the minus strand of OY728120.1, from coordinate 1,013,697,474 downwards.
TAAGTTTACCTATTGACAAAGTTTCTAAACAATTAAGAATGTTGGATTTTGGTACCAATTCTTTGGTTCATGAATGAAAATTTTAATAATCAATGGGTATAAATTTGTTACAACTGATCGATCATTGAAAATGATAACACAAAATGATGGAATTATGTTAACTACTACAATGGATTATTATTCTAGTGTATCAGATAGTCGGCCCTAATATGAATATGTGTATTATTATGTACTTTTGGAGAAAATATTATTATTGGATTACTACTCTCAAGATCGATTCACTATGATGAAATGTAAATGGTTTGATTCAATGAAGAAAAAAAGTTACATTGATTAATGATTGTAGATTCAGAGATATTTACCTGATTCTATTCCTACATACTGACAAACTATACATTTTAGAATCAATGAAAAAACCAGTGTTTTATATGAAAGATCATATGAGACCTAATTAAGGTGTCATTAATGAAGTAATTCAAAGACATATTTTTCATGATGTTGGGGAATAAATTTCCACCATTGACTCCCCCATTGGTGTTGACCAAAATATTACATTTGATGACACAAATTGTCCCATTATGTTAGTTTATGTTGAACATAAAGTAGTGGTGGGTAATATATAGAAGCAACCATATATGGTCACAGTTCATTCAGTTTACATTGAAATGAGTTTTCAGGTTGGTATTACTATAATTACATTAATTTAGTTTAAGTTTGAAATGATATGTTTGTTTTAGAATTGTTTGTTTTTATTTAATTTAATTATATTTATTTCAATTTAGAAATAAATGGGTTTAAAAAAAATGTATAACTCAGTTTTAAATTATTGTCACTAAAAGATGTTATGACATTGTTTATGCCTTATTTGAATTCTAAGTTGTATGCATGATTTTTGAAAACTATTTTTAAAAAATATACATTTAATTCTCATGAAAAATACTTCAAAAATTCAAAGGAAGTGATTATTTTATCCTGATCAACAGATGAACGAGTGTGGCTTGCCGCCTTTGCTTCCCACAATTAGTATAACAATTGTAATATTTTTCTTCTACATTACATATAATGTCACTTTTATATTCTTTATCAATTTATAGGGACATTCAGGTAATGGCCTGGACAGTGACTCATTAATGAGTTTTCCAAAAACTCAGTTCCATCAAATGGTTCCACCGAAATGGTGGCATCGGTCACAGCGACACCATGACGGTGGCACCGGTCACAGTTACACACCAAAACGGTGGCACTGCTTACGATGTTCCACTAAACTGGTGGCACTGCTTACTGTGTTCCACCAAACTGGTCTTCCACCAAACTGGTGGCACTGCTTACGATGTTCCACCGAACTGGTGGCACCATGATGGTGGCACCTTCATGGTCGCACACCGAAATGGTGGCACCGATTATGGTGTTCCACCGAACCGGTGGCACTGTGACGGTGGCACCATAGCAGTCACACCATCATAGTCGCACACCGAAACAGTGACACCACTTACAGCGGCATCATGATGGTGGCACCATTATGGTGTCTCACTAAATGGTGTCCCACCCTTTGTTTTTTTTTCTAGTTTCTGACTTTTTCCAGTTCCTCCCCTACAACATATCTTTTGACGTAAAAGTATTTTAATACCACTTTTAAATCCATTAAAAGACTATAAATGATATATAAAATCCCCTAAGAGATGGGAGACCCTTGACTTACCAAAATGTGTGTCTTTTTCCTCAATGTCACACCCTTTTCCCATACCTTCCAGTTCTTCCCCTGTTACGCGTTTTCCTCTGTTTAAAGGAAACCCTATAACTGACAACTGTTATGGCCACCTCTCTGATGAGAATTATTAAATGAAAATTAATTCCATCATGTGTAACCACCCAACCGCATGGAGAAACCATGATTCACATTTAAAGTAGTTCAATAATTCATATCCCGTAACTCTAGGATCTCACCTTTTATCACACGAGGATTCTTTCTTCTTCTTGGCTGGTCCCTTTCATTTCCTTGGTGTGTTTGGAGTCCCCCTTCCTGAGGATAGTGGTGCACCTGTTCTGGAGCCTTTCCTACTCACTCTTGGAGTCCTCGGAGTTCCTCCCCTATAAGTTACACATCCCCAGTTCTTGGAACGTGGAGAAAAACTTCGACCGTAGATCATCTAGGTAAGGTTTTTCCTTCCTCTCTCTTTACTGTGTATCATGCGGGGTGGGTATGATAATTTTCCTATGGTGATGGATAAAACCAAACCTTAATGAAGATAATAAATGGTTTTTAAAGAATTAAGGGGTGTGTTTGATGATGCTGCTTTACTCTTTTACCTTTTCTTATATGTTGTGAATTTTATGGGCTTATGTCCACTGAAAATCATTTCCACTAGTATTCCTTTATTGTGCACTAATGAACCTCTGTTTTCTGAATAATTCAGTGATTGAATGGTTGTGACATGGAAACTAGTGAATCACATAAACTCGGTTGATTAAATTTATTCCCAATGAATAAGAATCCTTGTGTTGTCACCCTAGTTAACCAAACAGAAATATGGAACTAAAGGAATGGTGTGTTTAAATCTGAAAACTCCCTTTCTCTGTTTTGGTGATGTGTATGGTCGTTCTTCTTGATTCTTGTGAGGTAACATGGATGGGGATAGGATCCCCTATTGTGAAATTGTTAGTTTGTGGATTTGGGGTCGTGTGGGGATGTATGTTGGGCCTTGTTTTGGTTCTAGTACTTTGAGGGATCTCATAGATCCATTTTGTTGTTGTGACTTTACAAGAGAACCGAGTGTGAATGCTTAATTTGCCGCTTGGCTATTTTTCCTTCTTTGGCTTGTGGCTATGCATTTTAGTTTCCCGGTAGTAAAGAATTATTTAAATGGAACCACTTGAATGCGATAAAAAGAATGTTTTCAATGGGGAATTGTTTTTCGGGAATGAGTTATGACTTTGTTGTGGCTGTTGTGCTTTTTATGAATGAATAATAAGGAGGGTGTTTGGGTATGGGATGGTTTTGGAACCCCTAGGTTGGGATGAGTGCTTGTTTACCTATATGTATAATTTAGTTCTTATTTTTCTTATTCACACCCCACCCAAGTTGAGCACTTCATGTCGAACACCCCCATTTCATAGGGGAGGGTGTTTTTACCAACACTCCTATGAGTGGTTGGTTATTAGATCCTTTTCTGCTCCATTTCCCAAGTAGCCCAAGACTCTTTAGGTAGTTTGTGATGTCCTGAGGTCCATTAGATCCCAATATTATTCGGGTAGGGTAGTTTTGGTGGTTGGACCAGGTGTGTGCGGGCAGTTTGTTTCCCCAGTGTCTTCGGGATGAGGCCTAGGTTTCTTCGGGCATGACGGTAGTTGTTCTGGCCCAGGTGTCTTCAGGCATGGCGGTGGTTGTTGTGGCCCAGGTGTCTATGGGTGGGGATTTATGTGGTTGTTGTAGCCTAGGTGTCTGCGAGCGAGATGCTTGGTTATAGTGTCCGAAAAGGTTATTGTTGGGGCAATAGTGAGACTGCAGTGAAAATGGAAGGGGAGGTCTGACGCGTAGGATGACTTCAATAACCAATGAGAAAGTGGTGTAGATTACACAAACATTGATGTGTTATCACTATTACTTTACTTGACTTGCATTATTTGGGGAGTGTGCCTTAATGAGTTTTGGGTGGATAGTTTCCTTGCTCAGTGCTTTGGTTATCTCCTTTTCTCATGAGGCATTTGAATACCTCCCCACTTGTGCATAATAGATTTTGGTCTTCCCTAATGAGTATACCTTTATACTCACCCTATGTATATAAAACTATTTTCAGGTTTCTTGTAGGACTTCGGGGACCATGTGGGACCGTATTATCTCGGATGCTCAGACCGTTAGTGTTGCTTCTTTTTATTTATTTTGGTACATCCCTTTGGAGTTTTCTTGTACTTGTAGAACTTATTATTGGAACATGCAAATGGGAATGGATTGTTTTTGGATTTAGTTTTAATTCTAGTTTTGGTGTTGTTTGGGATTTATTATCTTATCTCCCAATACTTTTCAAAAAAATGGGTAATGCCTTCCATATCACATATGATTTTATACCCTTGGCGCTAGTCGCCACTTGGGGGCTTATTGAAGGTGGGACTCAGGGGTCATTAGATATCCTTCAACTTAAAGAAGGAAGGATCTGGTAGTTTTCTATCCCTTCCCTCATCTTGGTGAAGGCGGGTCATGACATTATGGTATCATAGGTTATGGTTGAGAGATAGGATGGAGTCTGGGGTTAGGCATAGTGAGGATTTCATGGGATGGTAGGGAAAAAATGTTAGGCAATCTTGGTGTGTGAAATAGGCCAGGGAAGACCGGCTAGGATGCGGGTTTTTAGGGCCCCCCGTGATCCGATGCAAGGACTCTAGACCTACCGAACGACCAAGTGAGGCTACACTAATTGTAGGGTAGATACCCTAGGAAAGGTACATACATCAAAATGACATGTGTTCTTGTGTGTCTTGGGTATTTTGGGGATTTAAAATAAATAAAATATCTATGTAAAATTTAAAATCAATATTCTACACTACTCAGGCTTAGGCATTCCTTGTTTGCCTTGTAGCTATGGCACCCGGATGGCGGCCACAGGTAGTGTGGCTGATCGAGGACCAAGAGGCTAATTTGGCTGATCAGTAGAGGTATTTTCAAGAGGAGGAGGATGGCTAGTGGTAGAGGAAGCTTCGTGCCTTTCAGCAGAAGACCCTCGGGAAGTACAAGGGCAGCGTCTCGGACATGGAGACAAAGAGAGGGCTCGAGGAGATGGGGATATATTTTAGCTTGATCCGGGCTCTAATGGAGTACCGGGTTCCTCTGACTGTAATCCAGATTCAGGGAGCGGTGCGTCAGTGGTGGACGCTCTCTCTTGGGGAGAAGAGGGATGCTAAGGTTTCATGGACTGACTTTGAGAGGGAGTTCCAGGAAGAATCACTCTCTTCCATGATGAAGGCTAAGAAGAGGTAGGAGACACTCTCTCTTCAACAGGGGAGTATGCTAGTGAGGGATCTGGGGATCAATTTCAAGGACCTACTTCTCTTTTCTCCGGACCTCTTCTTGGATGAGGAGTCTTGGGAGAGACATTTAGAGGAGGCACTCTGACTTTCTCTTTAGTATGCTGTTACTGCCTTTACTCTACCAACGTACTTGGAGGTTTAGTAGAAGGCTGAAGTGGTGGAGAGGATGCATACACTAGGAGGTGTACCGTGAGAGGGGAGCCATTTAGGCTCATAAAAGTGGAAGGTCATCAGCAGTAGGCCTCTAGCATCAGGTCCTTCTAGTTTTTGGATAGTGGGGAGTAGGCCCCAATAGTTCCAGTTTCGATCTCCCGGTCCACGCCCCTTATTTGCGAGCCCAGGATCGAGATTATTCATCTATGGAAGTCATGGGAACCTTTGGAATCAGTGCTTGGACTGAGTGTAGTATAGTGGGGGCGGGAAGGTTCAACACCCACCTTAGAAGTAGCAGTTTACAGCCAGACCCTTTCAGCAGCAACAGTAGGAACAGTGAGCTCTCGATCCTCTGAGAGTAGATGTTGCAGGAGGAGGCCGACCTCAGGGTACTCCTAAAGGACCTCGACCAGGGCATAGTTAGGGAGGTGGATGATAGCTGAGGGACATAGGAGATGGGTGTGGGAAGTTTCATGTCATAGAGGCAACAATTCTAGTGGTTCTAGAGGTTGTTCGAGTTACGATCATCTTTTTTAGCACTCTTGCATGCACCTTGTTTGATTAAGGAGCTTTACACTCCTTTTTTGCACCCAATTTAGCCCATGATTTGGGTCTATATGTAGAGATACTTCCCATTCCCCTTGTTTTGAGTATTCCAGTCGGAGGTCAGACCAGCCTGTATCATGTTTGTCAGGGATGTAGACTGATATTTAGACCACATCAGTCTAGTGGGGACCTTCTTTTGCTGTAGATGCAGCCATATGATGTCATTATAAACATCGAATGGTTGTTCTATGTGTGTGCAATTATCGACTGCTTCCAAATAAGGGTCATGTCTTCATATAGGGGCAGACAACGTGTGACTTTGCTTGATGAGTGGGGTTTCCAGGAGGGAAGCTGACGACTGGAGCCCCTTCTTTCCTTGTTAGCTGATCTATCAGTGGAGTTAGTATATATAGAGATGGTGAAAGTCCTAGGGATCATCAGTGATTTCCTAGATGTCTTCCCTGGAGAGGTGGTGACTCTACCCCCTCGACGTGATGTCGAGTTCGGGATAGACTTGCAACCCGGTGCTCGTCCAATTTCAATCGCTCCCTATCAGATGGAACCTTCTAAGTTGCTGGAGTTAGAGGTTTAGATTGAGGAATTGATGAATAAGAGTTTTGTTCAACCAAGAATGTCACTATGGGGTGCTCCGGTCTTGTTAGAAAAGAAGGAAGATAGTGGTCTCAGGCTATGTATAGACTACCAGAGGCTGAACTAGGTAACAGTCAAGAACCGTTACCCCCTCCCAAGGATCGAGAACCTTTTTGAACATTTTAAGGGGGTAGGATGGTTCTAGAAGATTTACCTATGGTCAGGATATCACCAGTTGAGGGTTAAGGAGGGTGACATCTCTAAGACTGCCTTTAGGTTCAGATATGGGAACTTTGAGTTCGTGGTCATGCCATTTGGCATTAAAAACGCACCAGTCATGTTCATGGGGATCATGAACTCTGTCTTTGGGGAATATCTGGACCGGTTTGTAGTCCTGTTTATTGATGATATCCTGATCTACTCAAGATCATAGGAGGATCACTCCGAGCATATAAGGACAGTTTTAGAGGTCCTCCGACAACACCAACTCTATGGGAAGTTGTCCAAGTGAAAGTTCTGGACACAAGAAGTGTACTTCCTTGAACACGTGGTGTCTGAGCAGGGGATAACAGTGGAACCATCAAAGTTCGAGATAGTTGTTTCTTAGGAAACACCCAAGAATGTGGAAGAGGTTCATAGTTTCTTGGGTCTAGAAGGTTACTACCAGAGATTCATGCCCAAATTCTCCCGAGTTGCATAACCCTTGACAGCCTTGACCAAGAAATACCAGGCTTTTATGTGAAGTGAGCAGTGCCAGGCAGCCTTCAGTTATCTGAAGGGGAAGCTAGTTAGTTCCCCAGTATTGAGGTTTCCAGAAGAAGGGGTGACGTTTGAGGTGTTCTGTGATGCTTCAGGCTAAGGCTTGGGGTGTGTACTAATGCAACAATAGGGGTGATCTCTTATGGGTCTAGGAAGTTACCTAACCATGATCATAACTATTCCACCCACGATCTGGAACTTACAATAGTTGTGTTCTCACTAAAGTTGTGGCGGCATTACCTCATTGGGGAGTGCTTTTTGGTCTTCACATATCACAAGAGTTTGAGGTATATCTTCTCCTAGGGGGACTTGAACTTGTGGCAGTGGAGGTGGATGGAGTTTCTTTAGGATTACAACTTCGAAATATCTAACACTGAAGGTAAGGGGAATGTGGTGGCTGCTGCCTTGAGCAGGAAGTTTTAGAAGGATGCGGTTCGAGAATCGGAAGATGCTTGGAAGGCGATGGAGGAGTTGGATGCCCTACACCTAGATGCAATGGTGGAGGATGGTAGAGGCTATCTATTTTAGATGAAAGTATAGACCCCTATGTTGAAAAAGGTTTAGGAGTATCAGTGGGGGACTTAGAGGCTGAAGTGATGCACGATCGTGTTAGTCAGGGCGATGCTCTAGGAGGATGGTCAGAAGATAGGTAGAATCAGATGCTGTTTCATGGGATGTTGTTTGTACTGGTGAAATTTCACAAGAGAGTTCTTGGTTATTTCCATAACTAACCCCTAGAGTTATTCCCAAAAGTTTCAAAGATGTACTGTGGTTTGAGGGGCCAGTTTTGGTGGCCTGGGGTGAAGCAAGCAGTGGCATAGTTTGTAGCAAAGTTCCTCGTGTGTCAGCAGGTGAGGGTTGGACACCACATCCCATGAGGTCTTTTACAACCTTTAGATGTCCCTGGGTGGAAATGGGATGACATATTGATGGATTTATTCATAGGAATACCCATATTTGAAGGGGTTTGTGATGCTATCTGGATAGTGGTGGACCGAATAATGATATCTGCTCACTTCCTGACAATCAAGGAGTCGAGTGTGGTGGATGCCTTATCATAGAGGTAGGTGGATGAGGCGGTGCAGTTTCATGGAGTTACAAGGTCTATAGTCTCATATCAGGATACCTAGTTTATATCATGGGTCTGGAAATGATTGTAATATGCTTTTGGCACCCAGTTATGCCTCAACACTGCTTTCCACCCCAAGACAAATGGGCAGACAGAGCGAACTATCCAGATGATCGAGGATATGCTACGGGCATGTGTTTTGGACTTTGGGGGATCATGGGTATGATACTTTCCTCTGGTAGAGTTTTTATACAACAATATCTATCACTCTACCATTAGCATGGCTTCATTTGAAGCCTTGTACGGGAGGCCATGTTGCTCACCCGTGTGCTAGACAGAGGTTGGTGAAGTAGGTTTTCTTGGCCGAGAGGTGGTGCAGAGCATGAAAAAGAAGGTTCATCTTATACGGGAGAGGATGAAGGCGGATCAGGGCTGACAGAAGTCGTATGCCGATCATAGGAGGAGACTCTTGGAGTTCCAGGTCAGGGACCACGTGTTCTTGAAGGTCTTCCCTCAGTGTAGGAAACAGAGGTTTGGTAGGGGAAGTAATCTTTCTCACAGGTTCGTTGGACCCTTTGAGGTGTTTCAGAAGGTTAGAGAAGTGACTTATTAGTTGTCGCTACCACCGCTGCTACTGAGGGTGCATGGCGTCTTCCATGTGTCTCATCTCCGTCGGTATCTACATGATGATTCACACATCCTTGACTGGGGGGAGATGGATATCGAGGATGACACAATGTTTACAGAGTGACCAGTGAGGATCGAGGATCATGAGGAGAAGGTGCTTCGTGGATGAACCATCCCCTTGGTTTATGTGTTATGGAGGCATGGTGGCCTCGAGGAGAGTACCTGGGAAAGTGAGGCACATATGCATGCCTAGTACCCAGATCTATTTAGAGTTTTATTCTCTTTTGTTTTGTACTTGTTTGTGATGTAGTGCTTGACCTTGTTAAATATGAAATGGATTGTTTCCCTTGTTCTCTGGATGTGTGTGAAGAGTCCTGAATATGGGTAGGGGAGGACCTAGTCCCTAATCAAGATTCATTAAAGTGGATCCGGTTAAAATCGTGAGGGTGAGTCATTGCCACCCAAAGAGGATAGTATCTTGACAAGGAGGGAGGGACTCCCCAATCCATATGACTGGATGGTATTACCTTTACATGCTTGTGTGGTTACTTGGGGGAGAGAAGTAGTAATGTATCCGTGGTTGTTCAGAAGATAGATGAGGTAGAGGTGTTCTTAGATGTCGAGGAGGTTTACTATTGAGAGGTATCTTTTGAGGTGGTTGTTCAAAACCCTCTCTTTTCTTTAGTTCTAGTTTTGATTCTCGAGGGTGAGAATAGTTTGATGGGTATTTGATGTAATAGCCTAGACTATGACTCATTAAGGAGTTTTCCAAAAACTCATTTCAATCAAATGATTCTACTGAAACGGTGGCACCAGTCACGACGACACCCTGACGGTGGCACCGGTCATGGTCGCACACCAAAACGGTGGCACCACTTACGATGTTCCACCAAACTGGTGGCACCGTAATAGTGGTATCGTGATGGTGGAACCATGATGTTGGCACCGTAGTGGTTGAACCATCATGGTTTCACACCGAAACGGTGACACCCCTTACAGTGTTCCACCGAATCGGTGGCACCGTGACGGTGGCATCACTTACGGTGTTACACCATACTAGTGGCACCGTGACGGTGGCACTGTGATGGTGGAACCACTTACGGTGTTCCATAGAGCTGGTGGCACCATGATGGTGGCACTGTAGTGGTTGCACCATTACTATCGTACACCAAAATGGTGGCACCACTTTTGGTGGCACTATTACAGTGTCTCACCAAATGGTGTCCCACCCTTTATTTTTTTTCCAGTTTCCAACTTTTTCCAGTTCAGCTCCCACAACGTATCTTTTGACATAAAAGTGTTTTAATACCCCATTAAAGGAAATTAATGGCCCATAAATGATATCTAAAATCACCCAAGAGCCAGGTGACCCTTGACTTACCAAAACGTGTGGCCTTTTCCTCGGTGTCACACTGTTTTCCCATACTTTCCAATTCTTCCCCTGTTATGCATTTTCCTCTGTTTAAAGGAAACCCTTTAACTCAATGCCATTATTTCCACCTCTTCGATGAGAATTATTAAATGAAAATTAATTCCATCATGTGTAACCACCCAAACATGTGGAGAAACCATGACCCGCATTTAAATCGGTTCAAGAATTCATATCCCGTAACTCTAGGTTCTCACCTTTTATCGCACGAGGATTATTTCTTCTTATTGGATGGTCTCTTTCCTTTCCTTAGTGTGTTTGGAGTCCCCCTTCCTAAGGCTAGTGGTGAACCTGTGTTGGTGCCTTTCCTGATCACTCTTAGAGTCCTCAGAGTTACTCCCCTAGAAGTCGCGCATCCCCAATTCTTAGCACGTGGAGAAAAACTTTGACCATTGATCATAAAGGTAGGTTTTTTCCTTCATATCTATTTACTTTGTATCATGCGGGGTGGGTATGATAATATCCCTATGGGGATGGATGAGACCAAACCTTAACGAAGATAATAAATACTTTTTAAAGAATGAAGGGGTGTGTTTAATGATGCTACTATACTCTTTCACCTTTGCTTATATGTCGTGAATTGTATGGGCTTATGTCCAATGAAAATTGTGGACATTGGTGGTAATTTCTTGCGCACTAATAAACCTATGTTTTATGGATAATTCTTTGATAGAATGGATGTAACATGGTAAGAATCCCTGTGTGGTCACTCTATTTAACCAAACGGAAAGACGGAACTAAAGGAATGGTGTGTTTAAATCTGAAAACCCCCTTGCTTTGGTTTGGTGATGTTTATGGTTGTTCTTCTTGGTGATTGTGAGGTGACATGGATGGGGATGAGATCCCCTATTGTGCAGTTGTTAGTTTTTGGATTTGGGTCCGTATGTTGGGGCATGGTATGGTTCCAGTACTTTGAGGGATCTCACAGATCCCTTTTGTTTTTGTGACTTTATAAGAGAACTGGATGTGAATGCTTAATTTCCTGCTTGGTTATTTTTCCTTCCTTAGCTTATGGCTATGCCTGTTAGTATCCCGATAGTGAAGAATTATTTAAATGGAACCACTTGAATGTGATAACAAGAATGAGTTCAATGGGGAATTGTTTTCTGGGAATGAGTTGTGACTTGGTTGTGGCAGTTGTGCTTTTTATGAATGAATAATAGTGAGGGTGTTTGTGTATGGGATGGTTTTTGAACCCCTAGGTTGGGATGAGTGCTTGTTTACCTGTATGTATAATTTACTTCTTATGTTTCTTATTTGTGCCCCACCCAAGTTGCGAACTTCGTGCTGAATACCCCCATTTCACGGGGGAGGGTGTTTTTCTCGACACTCCTATGAGTGGTTGGTTATTAGCTCATTTTCTTCTACCTTTCCTGAGTAGCCCAAGACTCTTCGAGCAGGATGTGATGGCCTAAGGTCCATTATAGCCCAAGATTCTTCGAGCTGGATAGTTGTGGTAGTTGGACCAGGTGTGTGCAGGCAGTTTGTTTCCCAAGTGTCTTCAGGATGAGGCCCAGGTGTCTTTGGGTGTGGAGGTAGGTGTTCTGGCCCAGGTGTCTTTGGGCATGGTGGTAGTTTTTATGGCCTAGGTGTCTGTGGGCAGGGATGTTTGTGGTTGTTGTGGCCCAGGTGTCTGTGGGTGAGATGCGTGGTTGTGGCGGCCCAAAAGGTTGTTGTTGGGGAAATAATGAGACTACAATGAAAATGGAGGGGGTGATCTAAAACGTAGGATGTCTTCAATAACCAGTGGTAAAGTGGTTTGGGGAACCCAAACATCGATTTTTTATCACTATTACTTTACTTGACTTTTGTTATTTGGGGAGTGTGCCTTGGTGAGGTTTGGGTGGATAGTTTCCTTTCTAGGTGCTTTGGTTATCTCCTTTTTCTCATGAGGCATTAGAATGCCTCCCAACTTATACACGAGAGATTTTGTTCTTCCCTATTGAGTATACCTATATACTCACCCTATGTATATAAAACTGTTTTCAGGTTTCCAGGAGGAATTCGGGGACCGTGCAGGGCCGTATTAGCTCGAACGCTGGGACCATTAGTGTTGCTGATTTTCCTTTATTTTGGTACTCCCCTTTGGAGTTTTCTTGTACTTTTAGCACTTATTATTGGAACAGGCATATGTGAATGGATTGTATTTGGATTTACTTTTACTTCCATTTTTGGTGTTGTTTGGGATTTACTATCTTATCTCCCAATAATTTTCAAAAAAGGGGTAATTCCTTCCATATCTCATATGATTTTATACCCTTTGTGCTAGTCGCCACTTTGGGGCCTAATGAAGGCAGGACTCAGGGATCATTATCTCTCCTTCAACTTGAAGAAAGAAGGGTCTAGCGGTTTTCTATCACTTCCCTCATCTTGGTGAAGGCGGGTTGTGAAAATTCAGTTCCACCAGAGTTGACTCCTCCTCATCCTACTTGCATGGGTCTAAGTGGGTATGCTCCTCAACCTAGACAGAGCACCCATCGTACCCATTCCTACCCTAACCCACCAACAGGCACCCCATCTACTACACCTTTCAATCCTCCTCTTGAGCTTCGAGGGATGTTTCCATCCATGCCTCCATCATTATCTCATTTAGACTCTTATTCCAATACCATGTCTATGCTGCCTCTAGGGATGTAACTATGAATTCCTCTATGATCATCTCATTTAGCCTCTTCTTCTTATACCATGTCTACACCTAGGTATGTTCCCATTGATGCCTCCATCATTATCTTATTTATCCTCTTCTTCCCATACCATGTCTACACCACCTCTATGAATGTTCTCACCTTTACCATATCCATATACTTTGATGTATACCCAAGCCTAATACCCATACTCTTCCATGTCTACTCTGCCAACATTTCATACCATACATCCATCATCTGATGAGTCTATTTCTTCAGCTTCCACTATGGTACAGGAAGATCATCCAGGGCATGCATTGGAATAGACACATCCTTCAAAGGCTACTAATCCAAGACAACCCATAGATCCATCAGAGCCTATTCAATCGCCTGAATTAGTTTTTTTTATTATAAACATTTCAAATTATGTCACTTCATTTTTTCCTATTGAAACATAACTTAATTCTTCATTTTAATACTCTTATCTTATTTAGTGAGATATTCTAGTAGGCGATGTGGGTGCACTCATATATAGGAATACTAGAATCTTCAAACACAGATAATGGTGGATTATAATAAAGAAAATCACATGATAGGTAGAAATTCCAGGCAGTGCAAAAGTTTCATGGCCACTTTATACAAGTACCATGATATCATTCCAGTTAAACCAATTTTATGGAGATATGTTAGTAATGACATCAAGGAAAAAGAATGAGTGAAAATATAGGTAAGATTTTTTTAAGAATTTATATTTATATTATTGTTGTATTTATATGAATTAACATATTTGTCACAAATTCAGTCTGACTTTCCTGATGTTGAAGCTACTAAGGTTTCAAGGTTGATGGATCTTGGGGAGTTATAGCGATCATACAAGAATGAGTTATATATTGGTTGGAGGAGGAGATTTGGTTTTGATTTAGAGGGCATGGCCATATTCCCTGACTGTCTAAATACATATTATCAACAAATGATTGCATATTGGAAGGCTGATGAGTTTAAGGTATTCTCAATATTTAATTGTTTTCATATAAAATTTACTTCTTAGTACATGAATTGATTTTTTGTTTTTAGAAAACATTGGGAAAGAATAAAAAGAACAAAGATTCAATGAAATATCTGCACACATTAGGGTGCACTATAATGTATGAGTATGAGAAGAACTAGGTACTTTAATTTGAATTGAAATAATATCTTCATTTATATTGTTACTTAGTTATATTTTCATGCTGAATTTTAAATTTTATTATCATTAATCCCTTCAATATAAGGATGAAAATACCCATTTCAAACGACCTACTGACCTAAATGATAAGTTTCTATTAGTTCTATAGTCTGATTGGACATTAGGCATAGAGACCAATTGTCCATTAGGCCTAATGGAACATTGTCCTATAGGCTTAGAGAGAAATTGGCCAATTGGCCATTTGGCCTAGAGGCCAATTGACCATTAAGCATAATGGAAAATTGTCCTATATGCCTAGAGGGAAATTGGACATTATGCATAGAGGAAAATTGGCCATTAGGCCTAGAGGCCAATTGTCTATTAGTCCTAGGGGCTAATTGGACTATAGTTCTAGGGGCCAAATAGCCATTAGACCTTGAGGCCAATTAGCCATTAGTCATAGAGGAAAATTGGTCATATAATGAATAATATGGATTTCATAATATGAAATGAATATAAATAATTCACATTCAAGATTATTGAATGTTCATAATGAGTTTCTAAGATTATAAAGTGTTTATGATTAGCTTTTATATATGAATTTTTCATCAATGTTTATCACATGTTTAAATTTATGATTTTTTCATTCATTTAAAAGTTATTCCATTTTATTATTATTCAAAATTATAATTTTTTTATATTTTGAATATGTGTATACTAATCAATGTCATTTGAATCAAGCTATATGGGGCATTGAAGGTTGTGTACCTCAAGAAAAATTATTTTGATCGAGTAGGAAAAAAAGGATATAATTGCAGTAAATGCACAAAAAAAAGAAAAGATTGTAAGTTTTTAATTTATATTTGAAATATTTATACAAAATTCATAATTAAATATCTTGTTTATATTTTCAAAAATCTTCCCTGGAGGTCCTCGATGATAAAGAATATGAAAAAATTAGGCCAAATTATAATTTTTGTAAGGTATTAGGTGAGGATAACCAGGGGAGAGTTTAATGTCGACTAGGAAAAAACACCACCCCCTCTAGGTACTGGTTCTCATCAGGCTCCTCTAAAACCTCTCAGACCCCTTGAGCTACAAAGAGATCATGAAGAAGTAGTTGAGTCAAAAAAATCTTTACAAGAGCGTGAAAGAAGTAAATAGAAGCGTGAAAGAAGTAAGTTGATCACTAGAAAATTCCTAAAAGCTATGTCAATTATACGTCAATCACTTCCATCATAGAATGATAGTACTATTTATTCATATATGGTATCAATTCACTTTTTAAATTATTCCCTGAGTTATTCCATTGAGGTTCTTAATGACGATTGAGGTGAAGGTGGTGGAAATGATGTTTTTGATGATGTTGCTACTCCAGATGATGGAGTTGATGCTCTATATGATGATATTGGTGATGAGGATGTTTTTGATAGTGATGATGATGTTTTTGATGGTGATTAGGATGATGATGTTTGTGATGGGGAAGATATTGACCCCCTTAATTTTTGACTTAGCAGGAAGGAGACTTGTGGAAGTTCTTTAATGACATGAATGGATTGGTTGTATGAATTCATATGTATGTTTTAGTATTATATATGGTTTAAAAATCATTATAATAATTAGTTTGAATGCTAAATATACAATATTTGTACTGAATTGAAAGTATACAATGTGTTTTATTTTATTTACAGGTTCAGGAGCTTGAGGAAGAGGTGGTGCTGCTGCTACTACCAAATGTAGGCAACTACCTATAACCACGGTTTGGATAACTGTGGGTATAGATTCTCTACTAGGATAATCTATACCCATGGTTCTTTAATCTTTGGGTATAGATATATACCCATGATTTTGTTTAAAACGTTGGTATGGTATAATCTTTAGGACCTATACCCATGATTTTTATTGAAACCACAGGTATATGCCTATAACCATGCCTCTATAAACCACGGTTCTGAAAACCATGGGTATAGAATATACCCATGGTTTTAGGGGCCATACCCATAGTTTAAAACCATAGGTATAGGGTGGTCTTCTATTAGTGGTATTTTATGTTTATTCATTTATTAACATGGTACATGGCGAGTCAGGTGGTGTTTTAGTGTCAAGATGCTTAAGAGATGAAGTTGATAATATTTTTTAGGTAATGAAAATGTTGATATAGCCTAATCACCTAGTCTTGAGAACCAAACTTTTGAAGAAACACTTGAGTTTAAATATAATGAATGAGAAGAATTAGGATGGGGTTCTCAAGCTATTAAAAAAATTGAAGAAAAATCTAATTAGGGTTTGAATTATACTTTAAATTTAAAAAATTCATATGGTTGGGATGTGGCCTCAAAGGAAAACAATTTAAATTATTTTTATAGTCATAAGGAATAGTTAAATTTAATAAAAGTTAAATAACTATCCCAATGGGATCAGTAAAAATCCTCATCTCAAACTAATTAATGGAGTATAATCCCGGCTACCTAGGATCACATGAAAACAAAAATCATACTTAGTGGAACCAATAGATAGAATCAACTCTGGAAAAATGTCAAAGTGAAAATTGGGAGTGAGGTTTAAACAAGACAAAAGTAGATATGGATGTTTTGAATACTTTTTAGGATTCCAATTAAAGGAGTGAAAGGTTGTCTAAGTTGAGCTTTAAAGAGAGTTCTGAGAGTCCCTATAACTTGGACTAGGAAATAAATAAAATTTCGGTTCTGTGTCAATGGGATGAAATGATAAAGGAAACTTGAAAAAAATATCAAAATGACGACTTAATGAAATATAATGGTGGTCATAATGAATGGAGGGGGGACAAGAGCAAGAAAAAATAGAAAATAAAGATCCACTTACTAATTGGAACTGGGTTGGAATAAAAGTGGAGGGAATCCTCAATGGGGTCAGCTGGGGGAAGAAACTACCATGAGTGAAAATTTATATAAATGGGGTACTCTCAATGAAAAAGAATGTGAATTGAGTCAACTTAAATATTTTCATGCTTTGAGTTCTCCAGATGATAGTGGAAGAAATCGAAGCCAACCCACATCTTAGTGGGATACAAAACTAGATTACCTTTTAGGAAGGTTCATGAAAATGATTCAAGTGATTGGGGTGTTTTATTTAATTCTAGAGATTTGGAAAACACAAATTGTCTTATGAGGGAAAGGAATTTAGGTGATGATAATCCTATAATTTGCATGCTTACTGCAAATCGACAATGTTTGGACACATTCATTTTAGAGGAACATGAAATTATTTTTGATGTTGAACCAATGATGTAAGATCGACTGAAGAGCAGTAGAAATAATCACATACCTTAAGTTTTGGGAGGATCGATTCATCCAAGAAGTTAAAGGTGGAGAAGTGTTAGAGGTGGACTTCCATGATATCTTGAACAATAGGAAGAAGTGAGTTCTTTTAGGGTTGAATTTATAAGATTGGGAATGGTTTTATCAATGCTTTCCCAAAAGCACTGATAAAGATGAGTTTTATCAGCACTAAAATAATAAGCACTGATAAAACCTATATTTTCAGCACCAAATTTATCACTAATAAAGATATAACTTTATGATCACTAAAAAACAATGATAAATTCCTATCTTTATCAGCACTAAAAAATGATGATAAATACCTATCTTTATCAGTGATATAATTTTAACACTGATAAAGATATGATTTATTAGCACTCATTATTTTAGAGTTGATAAAACCCATATTTATTAGCACTTTTTAAGCACCAATAATTTTTTTTAAGATAAAATATAAAAATATTAAATGAAAATATATTAAAAATAAATAAATTATAAAAAAATTTGAAAAATGATTATCATTATACAAGAATATATAATCTTAAATGCATGAATGTTAAAAATGACTGAAATTGAATAATTAGAAATGAATAGACTTCAAAAATATTTAAAAAATGGATAAATTTTATTAATTATATAAATTATTATTTTTAAATGAATATATATTAAAATGAAGATGAATAAATATAGAAAATATTAAAACATTGTAAATAAATATGTATAAATAAATATTAGAAAATGATTAAATTATAATAAATATAAAAATTAATACTTATTTATAATGAATAAATAATATGAACTGCAAGAATATTAAATATGAAAAAATAAAATTTAATAGATAAAAAAAATATTTTTAAAAAATGAATGCGTAAAATTAATTACATTAATTGTAAACATATACAAAAATGAAGAAAATATTAAAAAAATGTATTTAAATTAATTAATTATATTGATTACAACTTTTTAAAAATATTACAACTTAATAAATTCAATTGAATAAATATCAATCATATAAATCAAAAACATATTAATAATATTAAAACTTAGTAAATAATTATTTATAATTCATAAATTAATTACAAGAATTATAAACACATAAAAAAATAAAGAAAATATTAAAAATGAATTTAAATAAATTAATTATATAAATTTGAACCATTTTAAAAGGATTACAACTTAATAAATGAAATTGAATAAATATTAATAAAAAAATGAAAAAATATTAAGATATTTAAACTTATTAAATAATTATACATAAATAAATATTAAAAAATGTATAAATTCCGAAAATATTAAAAATTAGCAATTATAAAAAATGAATAAATTATATTAAATGAAAGAATATCAAAATTGAATAAATAAAATTGAATATATTACAAAAATATTTTAAAAATAAAATTCATAACATTAATTAAATGAATTACAAAAAGATAAAAAATGAATAAAAATGAAAAAATAGATAATATTAATTATATATATAACAAAATTATTAAAAATAAATTATATTGACTACAAAAAACATTAATAATTAAATTAAATTAAATACACACATATATATTTATAATGAATAAATAAAAATTAATATGATTACATGATTTGATTAATTAAGTAAAAATAGTGATAATTTAGTTAAATAATATTTACTTTTCATATATTAAAAATGAATTTAATATAATAACATAATTAACTATATAAATAGAAAAATGGCGTTGAGGATGGTGGTTGTTGGAGTCTAATTTCCTACCAAAATGGTGTGGGTTGGAGTTGGTCTTATATGAATCAATTATATAAATTTCAAACTTATTAAAAATATTAAAACTTAATAAATAAAAATGAATAAATATCAATCATATAAATTAAAAAAATATTGAAAATATTAAAACTTAGTAAATAAATATGTATATTTTTTCTGAAAATGTTAGGGTAGAAACCCCTTTATCAAAACAAAAATAGAAGCAAAGAGGACGTGGTCAGAAAAATAAAACTCCCTGCATCAATTATAGAAAGTCACCAACCATGATTTTTAATATTATTATCCTAAGCATCAAGGCTTTCGTTGTGCCGACATACCTAGTTAATTCAACCATGCTCGTAGCCTTGACCTCTTGGGTGAAGACCTATTCTCCATGTTTTTACTCACTAACAAAGTCCACCAGGGTCCTCTAAGTCACTCCCCACAAAATTTTCTGAATATCCCCCCTCTTAGAGTGGTCATTAATTAAGGTATTCTCACTGCTTCTTCCCCTCTCCAGGAGTGTCTGCACCTCATCAGTATGGACCACTTCTTATCTATAGAGATTTCCTTGGGTGATAACATTACTGCCTACCTATCTTACATCATGTTCACCACCTTATCACTCTTCACTTAGCAAATCAAGCTCTCCTAAGAGGTTGGATGTAATTACCTATGCCATGTTTAAATCTTCATGTGGCTCTTGATTAGTAGGAGTGACCAGTGGAACACTTGCCAATGCACCCACACCCTGCACAATCGACTTCACTAGAGGCCTGAGACATCCACTGTGTTAACACCTTGAGAGTATTCCAATGGAGTTGGTAGTCAATTTATATCCATTCTATCCTTCTTAAGGATGGATATTTCTACCTCATTAATGCTAAAAGCAACAAATCTAGCCATATTATTCTTCATTGGAAGAGGAAAAATCGATTTTTCACTTTATCTTTCCTATTTTTAGAAGTGTTTATCTCTTATTATTCCAAATATGAGAATCAAAATGCAATTGAGATTCTATCTCTAAATCAGATACACCAATTTGTTCATCATAGGGAGCTTCATAGCCTACGATAAGAACACCATGAAAGGATGATTCAACATTAACAATTTCCTTCCCTTTTGAAAATCTTGGGAAGCTAGAAGCCTATTTCACATCAAGAAACTCATCCCTCATTTAAAAATCAAGAGAGGGACTATTCAACATAGGGGAGGTAGGCCTTATTTGAGAACCAGAAGAGGCCAACATGACAGAGATCACCCTATGCACAGAGCTAGATGCATGAGAGGTCTTCTCCATTTGAGTGATTCCATACCTGGTGAGAGAATCTTCAGATAAAGGTTCACCTTGGAAAAAATCCCCTAAATGTACATCAAAACCATCAGGTTGTCCCATATTTGAAGTATACCTAGACCCACATCCAAGTACTTTCCCCCTCCAAGTTCAAATGGGGAGACTTACCCCCTTCCTAAAGCTCACCCTACCCAACACTTTCAGAATTCTCCATTTGACCACCATGAGTGGGACCAGTGCATTTATGACTCTTGGTTTTTTTAAAGCACATTCTCTCATCATTCCCTTTAGTAGATAAAAAATAGAAAATAAAAAACCTTTTGTAATTCAAATTATCATGTCCATTGACTTTGAAATCCATACAGAATAAGGGTATTTTTTCATTCTCAATCCTTAGATTAAATTCATCATCATTAGTTGAGAGAATAAATTTATCAACTAGAGAATAACTCAAGTCAACTTCTAATAAGAAACAAGCGTAATACCCAAACCAATCTATCTCTGTTTCCTTGTCCATTTTTATAGGGACACCAATGGCCAATATGATGTCATGAAAAATCTTGGGTGTCAAAGTATCCAGTTTAATATGTATACATTGACCCACATTTGAATAGAGGAGTTACATACCTCTAATGGATTGAAGTTTTGATCCCACTCCCGAATTTGGAGAATTCTCAGCTTGAAGGATATTGAACCAAAACCCCATGATCTCAACATCAATTCTTCAAAGGGTAAGAGAATGTGAAAGAAACCACGACCCATTGAGACACATTTGTAGTTCGTAAATCCACAAATGTTTGAGAGGCGCACCATTAGGCCGCCGATTCTCCATGGTTTGGAACCCTTTGGTAAAATAAGTTGAGAGATAATGGAGTGCTTGGAAATCTTCAATCATTCTGAGATAAAATTCAGGTACACTTTCACATGTGCGACATTCCCTTAGGATGGAGACCACCAACGACAGAACCCTTAAAGATAGAGAAAGAGCAACTGAACCCATTCTTAGAGATCGAAGCATCCGCAGTAATCCCACCATGGATGATCTTATTTCCCTCCTTACCATCATCAATCTTATCACTATCAAAATGCCCATGGCAAAGAAAATATTCAGCTAAAGAAGGAACTGATGGGGAGGCTATGAGATCAACGCCCTAATCGCCATGGGAATGTAGAGAGAGAAACTCTCGACTGAAACTCATCCAATTCACCAAATATGTATAAATTTTAAAAAATGATTAAATTCCAATAATATTAAAAATTAATTAATATCAAAAATGAAAAAATAATATTAAATGAAAAAATATTAAAAATGAATAAATAAAATTAAATAAATTACACAAACATTTTAAAAAAGTTAATTCATAACATTAATTACATGAATTGCAAACACATAAATATGAATGAATAAATAATAATATTATTGCTAATTATTGATGCATGCATTGTATTGATTGTATATAAAGAATTTAATTAATTATCAACCTTTATAATTTTTAACAGTAATTTAAAATATTATTATTTAATTAAATATCTAAATATTTAAAAAGGTATAAATAATTATCAAAACTGAATATATTACAATTTTTTTAAATGAATATATATAAGAAATGAATGAATATTAAAAATGAATAAATTATAGAAAATACTAAAAATGGAGAAATATTAAAAATGAATAAATAATATCAAATCAACAAATAAACACACACACACACACATACATACGCATATACATACATGTACATAGACATACACGTACACATACACATACACATACACATACACATACACATACACATACACATACACATGCACAAACACATACACATACACATACACATACACATCCACATCCACATACACATACACATACACATACACAGACACACATACATACGCATATACATACATGTACATATACATACACGTACACATACACATACACATACACATACACATACACGTACACATACACATACACCTACACATACACATACACATACACATACACATACACATACACATACACATACACATACACATGCACATGCACATACACATACACATACACAGACACAAACACAGACACATACACATGCACAGACACATACAAACACACATACAAATACACATACACATACACATACACATACAGATACACATACACATACACATACACATACACATACACATACACATACACATACACATACACATACACATACACATACACATACACATACACATACACATACAAATACACATACACATACACATACACATACACATACACATACACATACACAGACACAAACACATACACATACATACACACATAAACATACTCATACACATACAAATACACATACACATACACGTACATGTACACATACACAGACACACACACACACACATGTACATAGAAACACACACACACACACACACACACACAGACACATACATATACACATACACATACACATACACATACATAGACACAGACACATACACATACACATACACATACACATACACAGACACACACACACACACACACATACACATGCAAATACACATGCACATACACATGCACACACACATACATACACAAGTATATGCATATGCATACACATACATACAATTAGACACACATGCATGCACATATATACATATGCATACACCTACATACAAATGATGCATAAACATACATACACATACACATACACATACACTCATACATATGCAAATACATACATATACATAGACACAGACACACACACACTCACAGACATACATATGTACATACACATACACATACACATACACATACACATACACATACACATACACATACACATACACATACACATACACATACACATACACATACACATACACATACACATACACATACACATACACATACACATACACATACAAATACACATACACATACACATACACATACACATACACATACACATACACATACACATACACATACACATACACATACACATACACATACACATACACATACACATACACATACACATACACATACACATACACATACACATACACATACACATACACATACACATACACATACACATACACATACACATACACATACACATACACATACACATACACATACAAATCCACATGCATACACACACACATACACGTATGTCTACACATACACATACACATACTACATAAACATGCAAACACATACACATACACATACACATACACGTACACATACACATACACGTACACATACACATAGACATACAAACACATACACATACACATACACGTACACATACACATACACATACACATACACATACACATACACATACACATACACATACACATACACATACACATACACATACACATACACCTACACCTACACGTACACATGCACATGCACATGCACATGCACATGCACATACACATACACGTACACATACACATACACATACACATCCAAATACACATCCACATACACATCCACATACACATACACATACACATACACATACACATACACATACACATACACATACACATTCACATTCACATACACATACACATACACAAACACATACAAATACACATACACATACACATACACATACACATACACATACACATACACATACACATACACATACACATACACATACACATACACATAGACATAGACATAGACATACACATACACATACACATACACATACACATACACACACACACACACACACACACATACACATACACATACTATAACTTCCCGGATCTAGGTGCCACACAACGAGTGCCCCGATCCCAGTTGGTCACATGACCTCAAGAACATTTCCCCAAACACCAGAGGCTACCGACTAGCAGGGAGGGCCTAGGTATGATAGTAGGGAAACTATGCCCTCATTTGTCAATGTGTAGTGCAACGGAGAAAATACAAACATACTAAAGCGTAATAAGTAAACAATACACAACTGAAATGGATAACAATACAGAAGTAAAAGATGACATCAGTCATATATATATATGATGATGCAATATGTCCCTAAGTCTAAGAAAGCAGCCAAAATAGGATACACTGCAATCTAGAATAAAACAATACAAGGTACAAGTATAGCAAAGTAAAACAAAATAGTGTAGTAGGAACTCAACAACATCGCAAGCCTAAGCTTGGTCCCATACTCTCCCACTCCTCTGCAACAATCAAGTACCTATATAGGGACTCTTGACCTTATCAACACCTGCAACAATATAATCTGTTTGGGCCCAAGACATGACCCAAACAGGGTGTGATAAATAAATCCCAGTAGGCAACCACCAAAGGCCCATGCCCAACTGTCAGTGAAAATGTGCAACAACAGTGTGCAATAATAAAATGTAGTAAACTAGGAAGTACTTGAAAGAAGATACTCCTACCAATTCCATTTCCATTTAATTATTATTTAAAAATTCAATACAATTGAATTATAAGTTCCTAAGACTTAGCCTCGGCCAACAATATTCTATACAGTGATACACAAAAAATCACAACAGGATATCTAACAATTAGAAGGTAAAACAATACCAAGCCTGTGCTTTAGCTTGGCAGGTATAACAAAAGAAATTACCACAGTGAATATTCAAAGTAAATAGTGTCCTCAGACATGAAAATACTTACCCTCAGGTAATCAGAATCGAAACCCTCAGGTGATTGACCTTAGGCATAATGAATATTTCCCTCAGGCGTACGAGATGTCACCCACAGGCACAGAAGATACTACCCATAGGCATGAGAAAGGTTGCCCTCAGGCTAAACAGAACACTGCCATCAGGCTAAGAAAAACACTTCCCTCATCCTAAGAAAGTAATCAAACCAAGCCCAACACATAAGAAAGTAATAAATATGTTTCCTCTCAAGAAAACTCAAACATTATATCATTAAGGCATACCCATGGGTATCCTATCCAAATGGATAAACAAGGGAAACACACCCCTGGGGTGGCCCTGGATCAGGGAAATGATGCCAAATAGAAGTTTATATTTATCATTAGAATATATATGAAATTCTAGAGATCTAAACAGCTAAGGCCTCAGCCACACGACACCCCAAACATGGGCGCGTTGCTCAACGGTACAAAAAAACACTCAACAGTTGGAAATAAACACCAGAACACCTACCTCGATCTCCACTGATCGATATACATGAACAAAACCTCCAGAAACATCCGAGAATGACATAGATATGGGAATAAAGATAACCCATTCAAACCCAAATAACTTCCATTCGAGAAAGAATTGGAAGGAAACACACAAGGAGAGGGAAGGGCTTACCCACACGGTCCAAACGTGATCATTAGTAAAGGAATCAGAATCCTGATGTTCGATCAGGAACTCTTCCAAGATTCGACATCCTCTCCTGGAACTCCAAATGAAATCATTGGCTCCTCTGCTGAATGAAGAGGCTAATACCCGTTTATAACAAAAAAAACATAACTACACGACGTGTAATCTCAAGTACATGACGTGTACTTTCCATTTTTTAACTGTTCCTCTAGCGGCTACTTTTCAACACCACACTGTTCATCTATCGACTTGATTACACAATGTGTATTTCTGAGTACACGACGCATACTACCGTTCAGATGGCGGCTACTCCCACCGCCTTACTATTCACCTGCCGACTGAGTACACGGTGTTTATATACCAAGTACATGACGTGTAGTCAGTTTTTACACCCTTCATCACCAACAGGCCTACAAACCCTGTATACTCATCCTACACGGCCAAAGTACACAACATGTGAAAAAATAAACGGCATGTACCCACAAATTTTGGGATTTTTTTCCCATTTTCCTTATTTTCTCAAAAACACTTAAGGAAAAAAGAAAAGAAGAAATACGTACCTAAAGAATAAGAACCGAGTTCTTAAAAACTTCACCCCTTAAAGAAATTAGTCCCCGAATTTCCCTTCCAACGGTGGTGAAGATAAAGCTGTGAATAACTCTAGCCACTGAGCACATACGTCAGTCTCCTGCTCCCAGGTTTCGTCCTGCACTCGACCATGCTATCATAGCACCCGTATGAGAGGAACTGACTGGCCTCAGAGAACCTTCATGATCCTATCAACAATACGAATCAGATGCTCCTTAAAGGATGCATCGACCCATAGTTCAACCTCCACAGGCTAAAAAATGTGAGACGAGTCTGAGTGATAATGGCGTAGCTAAGATACATAGAAGACGTAATTCATGGCCCGATACCTCTGTGGTAAATACAACTGATAGGCAACCGGCCCGACCCCCTCCAAAATCTCAAACGGACCCACATACCTTGGTGAAAGTTTATCCTATCTCCTAATCTGCCTATGTCCTAACCTCAGTGAAACACGCAAGAAAACCTGATCCCCGACCACAAAGTCCAATGGTCATGTACATCGATCAACATAAGATTTCTGATGAGACTATACAGTAGCCATCCACTTCTGTATCAACTGGATCCACTCTAAAGTCTCTTGCATGAGATGTGGTCCCAGTAAAGATGCCTCACTTGACTCCAACTAGAACAAAGGTGATCGACATGGCCTACCATATAAATCCTCGTAAGGTTCCATCTCAATAGTTTCCGGAAAATTATTGTTGTAGGAAAAATCGACCAGGGGTATGTGCTTCTCCCAAGAGCCCCTAAAGTCCAGGACGCATGCACACATCATGTCCTCTAGCACCTATATCATATGCTCTGACTGGCCATCGGTCTAAGGGTGGTAAGATGTGCTCAGAAGCACCTGTGTACCCAGTGCCCTCTGAAAACTCTACCAGAAATGAGATGTAAAATGGGAATCCCTATCTGAAACGATAGAATGAGGGACCCCATGAAGACATACTACCTTTTGGATATACAAATTTTCAAGCTCGTCAACACTGAAGGTCTACTTGATTGGTAAAAGGTGATCTACCTTCGTAAGTCTGTCCACAACAACCCACATGACATCATTGCCTCGAGGTGACCTCAGCAACCCGGTCACGAAGTCCATCATGACATCATCCAATTTCCACTCCAGAATGGGTAATTTTTGTAACAGTCTAGCTGACCTCTGATGCTCTGCCTTCACCTACTGACAGGTGGAACATCTCGTAACAAAACCAGCTACCTCTCTTTTCATACCCGACTACCAATACTGATGTCTCAAGTCACATTACATTTTGGTAACTCTGGGATGCACTACCCAAGATGAAGCATGAAATTCCCGCATCAACTCCTCACGTATATCCCCTGGAACCCACAATCATCCATGGATATGCAATACCTCATCATCGCCTATCGTCCAACTAGGAGGAGGGTCCTCACTTGACACCGGATCCCATAGAACTAGGCCTTCTGAATCTGATAGCTATCTCATACTCAATCTATCCAGGAGGGTAGAAGTAATAGCTATGGATGAAAGATAGGTTTTCCCCTGACTATCGTGCACCTCAAAATGCATCTTAGAGAACAAAGACTTAAGCTGCCACTCACCATTGGCCTCCTACACTGCCTGTATCTGAGTCATCCTTCTCACTGCATCAGCTACTGTGTTACCCTTACCAGGTGTATAGGCAAGCTCAATGTCGAAGGACTGAAGGTATTCAACCCACCTTCCCTGTCTCAAATTCAAGTCATGCTAGGTAAAGATGTATTTAAGACTTTTGTGGTCTGTAAACACCACAAAATGTTATCCCAAGAGATAATGTCTCCAACAACGTAATGCATGAACAACTACAACCAACTTGAGATCATGCGTCGGGTAATTCCTCTCATGTGGCCTCAAATGCCGAGACCCATATGCAACTACTTGATCGCCCTACATCTATACTGCTCCTAGACCAATACCTGATGCATCACAGTAAACTGTATAGCTCTTCCCTTAATCTAGAAGTATCAGGACTGGTGCTGATGTCAACCTTCCCTTCAGCTCCTGAAAGGTTGTCTCGCAAGCTTCTGACCAAATGAACTTCACACCCTTCTTAGTCAAACCCATCAACGGTGCTGCTAAGTAGGATAAGTCCTGTATAAAGCACCTTTAGTAACCAAAAAACCCCAAGAAACTCTGTATTTCAAACATTTTCTTAGGATGCTCCCAGGAAACTACTGCTCTCACTTTCTCTGGGTCTACTGCAACTCCTGCCTCAGAGATAATATGACCTAAGAAGTGTATCTGGTTCATCCAAAAGTGGAACTTTGAGAGCTTAGCATATAACTGATGCTCTCTTAGTGTACTCAATAAGATATCAATAACGGTAGCATGGATATGTCGAGTGTGAGAGTACACCAAGATATCATCCATGAAGATTACCACAAAATAATCCAGATAAGGGTGGAACACACGATTCATTAGAGCCATGAAAACTGCTGGCATGTTCTTGAGTCCGAACGACATGACCAAGTACTCGTATAGACCATATCTGCTTCGAAAAGCTATAAGCGGTATGCCCGATGATCTAATGCACAACTGATGATATTCAGATCTCAATTAAATCTTTGAGAACACTCGTGCTCCTCGAAGTTGATAAAAAAGATCATAAATCCTCAGAAAAGGATATCGGTTCTTAACCGTCAACTTGTTTAGCTTCTGATAATCCATGCATAGTCCGAGGGTACCATCTTCCATCTTCGCAAACAGGACAGGCGAACCCCAAGGAGAAGTACTAGGTCAGATGAAACCCTTTGCGTGTAACTCCTCTAACTTTTTCTAGAGATCCCGCAACTCTGGTGTAGCCATCCTATAAAGAGTAATGGATATCGGTGCTGCTCCTGGAACAAGATCAATAGAGAAATCCACCTCTCGCTCGGGAGGTAGACCTGAAAAGTCGTCCAGGAAGACATCCCTGAAAAGATCAATCACTGGAGGGAAATCCTTCTAACAAGTTGCCTGGTCATCCAGATATAAACTCACAATATGGGCTATCACTCCACCTCTCCCACGATGCTCTGGTCCAGCTCAGCTCGCCTGGTCATCCCATTTTCCCTTCTATAGAAACTCTTTGCCCTCTGGTGACTTGAAACTCTCCCTGTGATGATAGCAATCTACAAAGGCTTGAAGTGGTACCAACTAGTCCATCCTAAGAATGACATCATAGATCGTCATCTCTAAGACATAGAGGACCCACAACAAGTGACACCCACCAACCTCTAGGGGCCACTCCCTGCACTGACGCACACCTACCGGTCTAATCCTCAATGGAGTGTCTAGCGTCATAATATCAGAAGAAGGAGAAACATAGAGCCCAAGGCTCTCCACAACAAGAACATATATAAAGCTATGTGTAACACCCATATCGAAAAGTATTGAATACAAAATAGAAGCAACTAGAATAGTACCTCTGATATTGGAAGGTCCGGGATCCTGCTCTTGTTGGGTCTATTGCACTGCATATGCCTACCCTGTGCCGCGACCCTACGACACATCTTGGCTACCCTAAGCTGACCCGCCCTGCTGTCTCTAAGATCCTGGTGTCTGGCTACCACGACCATGACCACCACCTCTACCTGAACGTCCTGACGTATTCCAATTCCCTGACTGGTAAGAAGCTGATATCCCTGATCCTGGATATGGAGTCTACACAGAACCCCTCTCACTATCCACTGGTGGAAACTCCCTGCAAAAACGCTGGAGATGACCCATCTTGCTGCAAGCTCAGCACTCCACTGGGTTACGTGGACACTGAGGTCTCTTGTGCCCCTCTTTACCACACTGGTAGAACATGACCAGGCCACCTGAAGAATTCTTCTGGATAGTAGTACCACCATGAGAGAAATCCATCTACCTCTTCCTCTTACAGATAGAAATAGTACCAGAAACTGGTGCCGAACCGCCCTGGCCTGTACCACTAGCTTCCTGCAGGTTCCGCTCCGTAATCAGTGCCTGGTTCACAATAGCATGCACTGTAGGCAACTTGAAAACGTTCACCAGCACACGGATGTCATATCGAAGACCATCCTCAAAGAATCTATCCCTCAAAGCCTCATCACCCACTAGTACAAGTGAAAAAAGATGTAGCTCGGTGAAGTGGGTAGAATAATCCATCACTGACATGGGTCTCTACTGCAGATTCATGAACTCTCGAGATAGATATGCCCTCAGTATCTCCAAAAAGAAAAAGTCATAGAAGACTGCCTGAAAATATTCCCACTCCGTATCCCGGTGATGCTCGGTCTGGGTGGTAACATCCCACCATCTCTTGGAAGAATCACACAACATATATGTAACAAGCTTGACCATCCTCCCCAGAGGAATCTCAAGATGATCGAAGATAGTCTGCAAAGAACCAAACAAAGACTCCTTAGCCTGTGGTCTACCATCCCCTAAAAACATAGGTGGATGCTGCTACTAGAATATTCATGTCAGCTCTACCATAGATATGGAAGCCAGCGGTGCTCCCTGGAAGGTCTACAAGAACCGCATGAAGCCTTCATGGATCTGTGCATCCGTGCCTGCGTCTGGTATAATGGCTGGTGCTACATCTGGCTCTGCTGGAGGATCCATCGGTAGACCATGGCCTACCATCTATGGAGTATAATCGTTGCCGCTACCTTGGAGAACAACTCATGGTCGTCTTGGCAGTATGACTCTACAAGGTCAAACACATGCCTTAGATTAAGATCATCAAGTACCAAGTACTGGAAACATAAGAAGGGAAAAGGGAACAGAAAACATTCAAGTTTTATAAAACAGGACTACACGACGTGTTCCCATAAGTCTTTCACATGGGCGTGTACTTCTGCCAGAACTGGTTGTGTAACACCCCAAACACATGGCGTGTTTTCCACACACACGGCGTGTACTTGAATTTTCTTCCCCTGCCCGATTCCTTCTACATGGTTAATCCACACGACTCTCTTTTGAACAAGACTACATGACCTATATAAGATCTATATGGCGTGTACTAGACAAGATTCACCGACTCGTGTTGTTCGTGACATCACCGGGTACACAGCTCACACTACACATCATGTTCCAGATGGACATGGCATGTACGTATTAGATTCCAACTTCCCGTGTTGTTAATGACAAGGCCGGATACTCGGCTGGCACTACACGGTGTGTTACACCCGCACACGACATGTACACCAACCTGTTTCCCTATCCACACAGCCAAGTCCACACGGCCTCTCATCGGTCAAGACTACACGGTGTGTCCCAAAGGTACACTATGTGTATTAGAAGAGCTTTGCTGGCCCGTGTTGTCCGAGACACGATCAGATACACGGATCACACTACACGGTGTGTTCCAGATGGACATGGTGTGTACAAGAAGAGGTAACACCGACCCGTGTTGTTAGTTACATGGATGGATCCCCAGGTTAAACTACATGGCGTTTTTGTCATTAACACGATGTGTATAAGCTCAGATTTCTCCATCCGTGTTGTTAGATACGCGACAGACACAGATTCAACACAACAAGATGTGTACAATTGATACACGGCATGTGCCCTCAAAGTTTCACCATCCTGTGTTTTTTCCCAGAAGGCCTATGACATGGGTAGAAACTACACGACACGTACTTACGGTACACAGCGTGTACTTAAATTTTTTCATTTATTTTCGAACAGAAGAGTACATGACGTGTAGTCAAAACTAAATGGCGTGTATTCTGGGTTTTTCCGGACAGTAAGCCTTAGAAACTACTCCGAATCCCAGAAAAACACTGAAACCAAAACCTAAGTGCCAAATTCCGATCCGTGAGGGCCCATACTCCCTGCGAATCAAAGCTTGGCATCTTATACATGTTATAACAAAGTAAACAAGCAATAATCCACCAAATTCTAGTAAATGAGGCCCCATACTCCTCAAGAACCAAAGTTTAGTATTCATTCTACAAAACCTCACACAACAATACCGTATCAAATAACATGTATTTTTATCCAGTCAACTATCACAACAACATGCATTTACTAGCACAACATCTATCACAACAACATGCAATTTCTAATGCACCTACATGGCATGTAAACTATGCATGGCATGTGATTCTAACATGTGCCTAAATGATGCATGAGATGGAATACCCTCATCTAATCGGGTTGCAACTAAAAGGAACCAAGTATAAAAATATAACAGCACACCACAAGTGTGTCACCCAACAAAGAAATCAAATCAACTGTAAAAGTGAAAAATCAGAAAAATTGCAACACAAGGTAAATTGGTTTTTCCCTGTACACGGGTTAGCTAATCCCGGGCACAACTTATTACCAAGTACCTATTCATTCCTATCCCTGGCTATAGGCTCCAAAAAGTAAGTCAAGAAGAAAAGAAACCTCTGATACCACTTTGTAACGTCCCGGATCTGGGTTCTACGCAATGGGTACCCCAAACCCAGTTGGTCACATGACTTCAAGCGAATTTCCCCGAGGCTGGCAACTAGCAGCGAGGGACTAGGTCTGATAATGGGGAAACTATGCCTTCATTTTTCAAAGTGTAGCACAGTGGAGAAAATACAAACATACTAAAGCGGAAGCAGTAAACAATACCCAACTAAAATGGATAATAGTACATAAGTAAAAGATGAAAACAGTCATATATATATAATGATGCAATATGTCCCTAAGTCTAAGAAAGTAGCCAAAACCTGATACACTGCAATCTAGAATAAAATAGTATATGGTACAAGTACAAAAAAGTAAAACAAAATAGTGCAGCAGGAACTCAGCAGCATCGCAAGCCTAAGCTTGGCCCCATGCTCTCCCACTCCTCTGCAACAATCAAGTACCTGTATAGGGACTCTTGACCTTATCAACACCTGCAACAATATAATCTGTTTGGGACCAAGACATGACCTAAACAGGGTGTGAGAAATAAATCCTAGTAGACAACCACCAAAGGCCCGTGCCCAACTGTAAGTGAAAATGTGCAACAACAGTGTGCAATAATAAAATACAGTAAACTAGG